>OZ038380.1:184466107-185102597 GCA_964036045.1 Eutreptiella sp. 'Long Island Sound 2002' | reverse complement strand
ATTCAGGGGGCCTCTCTTCGAGGTGCCTTGCTGAAGGCAGTAGAATTTTTTTTGAAAAAAATTTACCCCTCTGGTGTATGTGCAAAATGATCAGTGGGTGATGGGGATCATTTTGAGGTTTGTATGTTGGGGTACCCACCAACCCACCCCCACCCCCTACAGTGCCCTCTTAGACCCCCCCCCCCCCCCGCCGCCCCCCCCAAGCATACTAAGGGGGCGGACTTGGAAGCCCATGGTGGGTGGGTGGGCGGGTTGGATAATGGGCTCGAAGCGCCCCCCCCCCCCCCGCCCGCACACAGACAACCCAATTTTCTTCCCCCTAAGCCTCCATAGCCACCCCGAAAACATGGCCAGCAAAGTAGAACCCTTGTTTACGCAGTAAACAACAGTTTAATACATGTGTGTGACTCCTCTTGTCGTTAGAACCCTGAATGCCTTTGTCCAAGATGTTGAGTGCCTGCTAGGGAGGTGAGGCACAGGTGCATATACCATTAAACTATAGTATCACTACCACCAGTACCAAACCACGCACCCGCAAACCTCGTGCCCGCCACCCAACCCCAACACCAATCTCCACACCAATCCCAGCAATACTACGCGCCCCACCACTCCCAACAAACGCACCAACCTTATCAATTCGTCCACACCAACCCATGCTACACCCGTTCAAGCCCAAAGCGTCCCAACCACCATCCCAACATATACCCACACGACCCCTACCAGACTTCACATCACTCTCACCAACACTATCACACACACCACCACCAGTACTAGCCCCACCACCGCCCCTACCAACACCACCCATTCTCCAACCCACAATTTCAGCACCAAACTCCGCAACCCCAAGTCCAACATCCCCTCTCCAAACATCGACCACCCCAATGACCTAAGGCACTCAAAGTGCAACAAGACCACGACCAAGATCAGGACCACCACTTTGCAACCCCCCCCCCCCCCCGCGCCACAGCGGGCAACCGGCTCGGGGACCTTACCATCCACCCACCACTCATCCGTCGACCCTCACCTTTGTGGCATTAGGGTCAAGCTGACATCCGACGCTTGATCAATAGGGAGATGGCCAACCTCTGCCGGATGATGGAAGCGGCTGCAAGCTTGCCGCAGGGGTCCACACACCCCGTGGACTCCTACTACAGGCGGCCGGTCAACATGCTGGGCGTGGCTTGTGCGGGAGCAACAAGGAGAGTCGGCCGAGCATAGGTGGGCCGAATAAAGTTGACAACCAACCCCCGCCCCGATCAAGACGAGTAATCAAGCGAGCTGACCGCCAAGCGCCATACTCCGCAGGCAAGGGTGGCCAAGGGTGGCTACGGCGAGCCCACGAAGCCGCCAAAGGAGGCGTGTTAACGCGTCAACGTGTCAACACGAGTTGCCAAGCTGAGCCCACAAACACCGCCACGCACCGCTCACATAAGGAGCGAGCAGCACTACGGCCGCCACCACCAGCGAAGAGGGGATGGCCATCTGTCCGATCGAAATGGAGCAATGCTGATGACATCAACCCTTTCGTATCGGCACAGGAAGCGGCATTATCATCCAGCCTGGCATCAAGTACTGCCTCCGTGCTTGGACTACACATGGCAAGCACCACCGCCGCAGGGCTCTCCCCATCTTAAACGGCAACTGACCGCTCACTCACTGCCGCCTCAAGACAGCCGCCCGCTGGATCGACAACGCGCGACCGATCGGAGGGGGTGGGTGTCGGTTCTCCAATGCGGTGATGTCCATCCGCAACCGGGCCGTGCCGCGGAGAAACGGGCCTCCGATCTCCGCCCAAATACTGAGGATCCCAACCAGAGGTTCCCCTGGGACCCCGTGGCCCGACTCACAGACGGATGGCAATTGCTCTTCACCATGGAGCAGGCGGCATTGTCACCTCGTCCCACCAGTGTAGGCGACTCAAACTAGGGGTGGCTACCTACCCAACTCCCATATTGCCCGGAGGAGTTCTCACTCACTGCTGCGGTTTTGGACTCACAGCGGCCCCCATCGCCCCAACTTGTTGTCGGTACTACGGGAGAATGAGGGGAGGCACCCTCCTGTGCTGGGGACTAGGAGGAGCACCACCCCAATCAAACTCCACAAGACCTTGAGTGCTGCCCCCTATGCTATGATGACACCCTACTGTTCCCGTTGCCATGCCACCCTCTACACCGGTTGTGTACGTCATGCTGATACGTCCCGCGGTTCACTGGATGCGCGCGGCGATGCACATCCCACCGGTTGGTAGGGCACCTCCACCTGTCTCCCACCGCTCATGTGGGTGCTTGGTCCGACAACGGAGATGCCATGGATCTTGACTATGAGCACTCCGGAGAGGGGTACGACCTTGATGCACACCCACCTTGGGGAGATTCCTCGGCCCCCCCTTCCTCCCCGGGAGACCACGCACTCCTGATGCATGCCGTGGTGCAGGATGTCTTGGACTCGCAATGGACATACCTCCAGCTCCGGGTCGAGGTGCACCTGCCCTCGGTGTAGGGGACCCCCGTGCAGTCCCATGCGGATCTCCGTGTGTGTGAGTGCACACGCCATCTGCAGTAGCTCCTGCTACTCGTGGAGCGGCTCTTTCAGGAGAGCGCACACATGGCACACGTGGTGTTGAGCTATGCGCGTGGCTCCGGGATGCAAACCCACAACCCACAACAAATGAATGAAATGAAGTAAAAGTGAGCGAATTTTTGCTTTGCAATTTTTTTCTTTGAAAAATATGAATGAAATAAATGAAGTAAAACTGAGTAATTTTTTTTCCCGTAGGCAACACCCCACTATCCACTATTTGGCCTATGTGTGCTCTGCTGAACAGTCATTTCCCTGGGAGACCCTGGATGAGTCCTTCCCTTCTTGTTTTATTGTGGTGAGCGTTGTTGGGAGCAACAAATATGTAACGGGATTGGGATGCACAGCAAATGTGCATTGGGGGGTTCAATAAGCGCATCCACGTGACCTGGTCATATTCTGCAGGTGGGCCCAGAACGTACCCCTGTCCAGGGGGGCATGCAACTGGGACCAAGACATGGCAAGCTGAACACAGCACCTGGTCGCTGGAGCGCTGTCCTCTGGCGGGCGTTGAGCCCCGTTGAGGTCGCCACTGTGGCCCTGTGATGTCCCCGATTCATGATGCCGCCCGGGCAGGCCTGACCAAGAAGGTCCTGGACCTGCTGAGCCGCGGCTACGGCCTAGAGGACGAGGACCGCAACGGGCACACCCCGCTGCACTACGCCTGCATCGCTGGGGATCTGCCAACTGTCAAAGCCCTGGTCTCCGCCGGAGCCTCCCTCAACGCCCGCACTCAGGTGCTGCAGCCCCCGTCACCCCCTCAGTCAGCGTGCAGAGGACCAGGATGCCCCTTAAGGATGCCACAGTTCTTTTGTTCTTTCTTTTGTCATGTAACGCCCCGGGCGCCCTGGAGCGGTGGTGACTGGCTAAGTTCCGGCGGTTAAAGGCCAACTGTTGCCAGTTAACCACCAACCGCTGACAACTACTGTCCATTTTATCCGTCACCCCAAGGAGGGGCGGCTGGTTCGAATCTTGACACCCCCCAGACCCCCCAAAGTTTTCGAACTCGTCTTTCTCCAATGTGAGATTTTGGGTAAAAGTGCTGGCACCGAAGGCGCTGAAATTTTTCGTGCATTTTTGTGGAATTTTGTGGAGACTCCAACAATGGGTGAAAAACAGGAAAAAAAATTAACCCTGACCTGACCTCCACGTTGGACCTTGGCTGACGGGAGCCTGAGCTGATGGGCAAATTTTGTCTGAAACAATTGCCCCAGCTGTGCATATTCAAAATGATCAGCACGTCATGGGGATCATTTTGAGGTACGTATGTTGGGGTTCCCACGAACCCCCCCCCCCCCCCCCGGGGACCCCAGCGGCTGACCGGCCCGACCCACCTACCCCCCCCCCCCTTCCCCCTGTCAGGAAAATGATCCTGCAGATGCACACCCCAGCGCGCACAAGTCGGTGCTGGAGCCGGCAAACCCAGCATGGACTCGGAGTGTGCATCTGGATGCACCTGGTCAACGGCACAGGCAACAGCCCGTCTCCGGGACAGCCGACCCTGGAGTAGTCAAACAGGACACAGGACAAGTCATCCAGGGGCTCCGTTGACACAACCAAAACACGTTCGGACCCACAGAGGGTCAGAATGAGCAGTGGCGAGAGGCCAATAGGCGCCGCCAAAGGCAAACAACCCGATACCGAGGCCTTGTGCCAACCCACCCCCCCCTTCCAGACCCCCAAAAGTTTTCACACCCGGTTGGGTGTTGAGATTCGAACAGTCTGCCCCCCTTGGGTTAACCACCAACTGTTGGCTGCCAGCCACCACCGGTTGACCAGCCTACTGCCGTCAGTGGGCGGCCCTTTCAACCCCATGACAATGGACATCCAGATCATTTCTCCCCCCCCCCCCCCCCATCCTGCACAGGACCGGCTCAGTAGGACCCAGCCCCTTCCATTCAAACTCAGACCTGCCGGACGCTCGCAGCAGGCGCATTGGCACCTCCGTGTTGGCCATCATTGTACGCATGGCAGTGAAGCAGCTGAAGGCCCAACTGGTTGTGAAATTTGGTGCCGTGGACGCTACACGGGGGGGGGGGGGGATTCCGCGGGGGGATTTTTCCGCGGGGAAAATTCCGTATTTCAACTTGGTGCGGAATTTTCCCCGTGCGGAATTTTGTCCATGTAAGCCACCGTACCACCGTATGCCTTGTGCTTCGCCGCGCGCTCCCATTTGTTTTGTTCCCGCTCTTCTGCAGTTGTTGTCAACCAACAGGGGAGGGGGGGCAGGAAGTCCAATAATTTGTGAATGGCGGGCCACGCCATCTACAGAGGTGATCTCAGGCACAATGGTCATTGCCTTCTCCCAGGATCTTTTGGGGATCGCAATCCCAGGATCCCTTTTGCTTCCAATGCACTGAAGATTTGGGAGGTGCGGAATTTTCCCCTTGACTTTTTGGGACAGGTGCGGAATTTTCCCCATGCGGAATTTTCCCCTGCGGAAAAATCCCCGTACAGAATCCCCCCCCCCCCCCTGTATGTTCCAACCCCTGTTCCATGGTCCGGGGGGTTCTTTCAAAAGGAGGCCTAGGCACGCTTTGGAAGAGAACCTTCGTAAGGATCCCCCCCCCCCATTTGGGAGCTGCGCACTGTACATACGGCCAGCACTTAATTTACTTGATTTACATAAGATAGTGGAGCACCCCAACCAAGAAGGGGACACTTGTGCAATGTGCAAGAACTACTGGACTGATGGCCAATAGTGTCTATGGCGGGGACATTCAGTCGACCGATACCGACCATCGATCCCCTTTGGGGGCTACTGAACGCCCCAGTGTCACAGGCTAAGCATCATCGCCCCCTCGGGAGACAGCCAAAGCACATGATGGTCAAGCTTGAGCGCATTGGGGAATGGCAGTGTGGCCCCCGGGTCCGCATGTGATATGAGTGGCTTCCTGTTTAATGTGCAAGGCAGCATGCTGCTTCATACTGATGTACCCCTCCCCTCCTGCACAAACGCAGGCTTGTCCCCGCGACCAAGCCTTTTTTTTAGTGGCTTGGATACCCTCCCTCAGGAGGGGGGGGGGGTTGCCTGCCTGCCTTTTTGGAAATTCTGGGTGCCCTCAGCGGAATCACCCTCCCCCCCCACCGGGGGGGGGGGGTAGGCCAAGAGTGCGTTGGCATTTTTTGGGGAAAATATTTGTAAAGAAAATTTTCATTCTGTCCCTGTATTTGCAGATCCGGTCAGTACCCTAGCGGTACTATATTACACCTGTGGTGTAGAGGTCCTGGGTTCGAATTCTGGACGCTGGGGTAATTGAGGCGCCAGCCGCAGCAGGTTGGGCCAGGCTGAGATTTTGTGAGGGAATATATTCAAAGTGAAATATCTATTCCTCCCCTGAGCTGGATGTACCAGAGGTGGGTAGGTACTATGGACAAGGCGGTGAGTGGGTGCCTGCCTCCTTGACTGGACCCCCCCCCCCCCCTAGGGTAGAGGTAGGACAAAAGCAGTGCCTGCCCTGAAAAAGTGCCTGCCTCCTCCAAGATTTCATCCCCCCCCCCTCCCCCCGTATCACAAAAAAGGCTTGCCCGCGACCCCGTGTTTTTTTGAACCATGGTTTTGCAGTTCCAATTATAAGGATTAGGAATGGTCAGGTTGGGTGTCAAAAGTGTGGGTGTAGCTGCAATTGCATGTGCTCTTGTGTTGTGGTGTGTATGCTGGCCTGTTGGGCACCCTTTTGTAGTCATCAACAGTTCTCTTTGTACTGCCTAAGGCAGCCCCTAAGCCAGCCCCACAAGGCAAGCATGTTCAGCACTTCAAGATGAGGCGCAAGGCTTTATTCCCTGCCTGTCAATCAGATTTCAAGCAACTGAGTGGTAGCTGAATTGTGCAAATGAGGATAATGCTTTGTATTGTGTTTTGAGGGGTAGGTTTGGGTTGTGTATTCAACATGTATTCCATGGTGTGTGTTGCGCGCAAACATGTGCTTGTCCAAACACTGCGACCCAGTGTTTCCGCACTTTGACTGAACCTGCCCTGTGTGCGCGCAAGAGGGAGGGGGGTACTGTGGAGCCATGCCAAGCCGGGGGGGGGGGTCGGGAGAAGGTGCGTGGGAGCACCCCTGCTGCAGCACAACCGCAGCAAGGGCAGGGGGAGGCCAAGAAAGTGGGCCCGCATGACCCGTCCTGTCCCCCCATGCCCGATATCCCGTGCCTCAGGGGAAATGGTGCAGCGGCGTGACTGCGCTGCACTTTGCGGCAGAGAACGGCTGCATGCCGGTTCTCAAGTTCTTGATCAAGCAGGGCATGGACGTGAATGTGCGGGACCAGGAGCGCTACACCGCCCTGCACTACGCCGCCGAGAACAATCATGTGGACGCCATAGAGGTCCTGCTCGGCTCTGGGGCTGACCCTGACGTCACAGACCGCTTCAAAAAGGTGCATGTGCTTGTGCCTCTGCCCGTGCCTCTGCCTGTGGTGATGCCTGGGCAGGATTTGTGGCCCATTCGTCCACCAATACTGCCCAATACTTCCAAATGAGAGCATTGTTCCGAAAATTTCGGAGGATTTTCGACCTCTTCACATATTTGATACGATGCATATTGTTGATCACTGATCTGCTCTCAACAAGCGCAGCACTGGCAGACCCATGGGGTCGTTTATATGGGGACCCCAACCCCTCCGCACACCACCACGGAAAACAACAGAAGCAAGCGCCAAATGACTGAATGCGGAGCATGCCAACGCCCGGCGTGCGAATTGCGCCAAGGCGCAGGAGCAGCACCTGCGAGCAGAGGGACAACCATCGCACTCACACACTTGAGAATGGGTTCCCCCAATGGATTGGGACAGGCACTGTACACATTTCCCCCCTGAAACCAAAAGTTCCCAAGAACTTTATGTTTTGACCTTTGTTCAGAGTTTACTGTTTTTCATGGTGAGCAGTACAGGGCTGTCCGAAGAATTGTCTGTGAATGTAGCAGTGCTGTGCATGCCAGGCAGGGTGTCGAAACAAAACCCCAAACCAGTGCGTACACCCGGAAATACCAAGCGGCACACTTCCTCGGTCTCAAACCCCCCACCTCTAGACCCTCCCCCCTCTCCCACTTCACCACTCAAACACTCCGGACGCCGGCAAGCGCATCGCCCATGTCCCCCGGAGCCTCGATGAACCTCCTGAATGTGTTGAGACTCGTCCCTATGGAAGAATCTCCCCTGCCCTTGCCCGCTGAACCTCTGAGTAGTACAGTGGACACGGCGTCCACCATCTCGTGTGATACTGAAGGCCAGGGGTGGATATAATAGTGACGACATTACCAAGGTGGGGGTGGGGGGGGCTGTTGAGCCAGGAGGCAGTGATGACGGAATGACGATTACGATTACAATTAGCTCAGGCAGTTCAGGCAAAGATGATTCGGGATTGCAAGCCATTTTGGCAAAATGTGTCAAGAAATGATTGCACTGTGTGGACTGTCTTCATGGGATATACCAACCGCTGTGCAATGTATTGTCTTGTGTTCAGGGCTGGCAGGTTGGCTCAGTAGTACAACGGTATATGCACAGGCTCATAGATTGATTGTCCTGGGATGAAATCCAGGGTATCACCTGCTTTGGTGCCTTTTTGGGCCATCAGTCCTCTTGTAAAACTGCTGGCAAAATTGCTAGGTCAGTCAAACGGGTAAATCGTAATCGTAATCGTCATCGGGGGGGAGGGGGGGGGGGGGCTGGGGGAGGGGACCCCCCCCCCCACTATATCCACCCCTGCTGAAGGCTCGCGCTCCCCCCGCCCCCACGAACCCCTATGCAACGAATGGCTCATGGCTCAATTCATACAATGTCCCCAGGAGCACTGGCCATGAGAATGGCTCATTAATACAACAAACTGGCCAAAGATGAACCCTGCTTCGTGGCATCTGTGCAGCATGCGTCTGCATGCTACAGGATGGGGTGTAAGAGGAAGGGCCAGAAAGTTGCCTTTCCGGTATGACAAATTTTTCTGAATGTTCCCAAATGGAGTCATTTTCTGCAAATCAGAATCAATGAGAACCCCCCCCCCCCTGCCGAATTTACTCCTGCGCCATTAAATGCGGCTCGCCACCAGGTGACATGGCTTGGCGCCATCGTCACCCCGAGGTCATATCACGGGTCGAGTCAAGCCAAGTACTCCATTACTTTAAGCAGGAAGGAACATGGACAAGGAAGTCATTAGGGCGTCATGGATCACCCACACATGCAAATTCCCACGTGTGGAGCACTGGTTTACCATTGCACAAGGCACGCAATAGGGTTGGGTGGATTTTCAATTCTGGGGGGGCTGATCAGGAGGGCCCAAAAAGTGGGGCAATGGGGGTTGGGCCGGGGGCTGTGCTGAACAGGACCATCCATCAGTCACTATGAAACAAGGCAATGCTTTGGGGTCGAACATGGTCACACA
Source organism: Eutreptiella sp. 'Long Island Sound 2002' (assembly GCA_964036045.1). Classification (NCBI taxonomy): domain Eukaryota; phylum Euglenozoa; class Euglenophyceae; order Eutreptiales; family Eutreptiaceae; genus Eutreptiella; species Eutreptiella sp. 'Long Island Sound 2002'. Next base: position 185,093,647 of record OZ038380.1, on the reverse strand, counting down.
AGATTTCACTGACCCCCTCATCGCGATGATTCCCAAAGGGCCATGTTCACATGGTCTGAAGTTCCACCACCACCCAGCAGCTACACTCATCACCAATAATAGGGCCTTAGCAGCCACTCGCCCCCCCCCCCCCCGTGCGCCGTTGGGGGCTTGCCGTCCCCCACAGGCGCCCCTCAGGCTGCGACCGCCGGCTGGCGTGGGCTCCCCGTCCCCCAAGCCCGTGGATGCCATTGGATCGGGGTCCCGGTCACGCCCAGGCCATCCTGCAGGGCTGTAAGGGGGTCTGGTGAATAGTGCCCATGTGTTTGGGGGGGGGGGGGCGAGGGGGGGGGTCCTGTCACTGCCCAGTGCTTAGTTCGTGGGGCTTGAGGCGTAGCACACCGGCCCCTTCTGGACTGCCCTTGTCGTCTGCTGCAGTGAAAGGGGCCCATGACATACCGGCTGCCAATCGGTGGAAGGGGGCGGTGAAGCGATGGCAGTTGGTGGTCAACTGGACAGTGCACAAGGGGATGGGGCAGCGGGCGGCGGCGGGGGGGTGATCAGGATCCTTTTTGACTTAAGGGCTCCTGAAGGGACCGAGTCCCCCCCCCCCCCCGTGTGGGGGGAGCATCTGGCAGAGAAGGGGGCTGATGAAGGGGGGACACAAAGTGCTTCCAGGGTCTTGCAGTGCACAGCTCAATGCTGTGGAGGCACTTTTGGGGGGGGGGGCGGAGCACTTTGATGGGCCCTCGATGGGGCATTGGGGCACAACCGCCTGGGGCCTTTGGCTCCCGGATTGTCCATCGCCGCGGGGCAGGGGAGGGCCCAGGGGCCCCCTGGCCAAGACCACCCATCCTGGAGGCAGTGACTGGTTGGTTGGTTTGTGCCTGAGGGAACCGACCCCAAGGGAAGCCGCCTGTTCGAATCCAGACACCTCCCCCCTCCCCCCCTCCAGACTCCCCAAAGTTCTCGAACCCGGCTTTCTGCAACTTGGGGGAAAGTGTTGGCGCCAAAGGCGCGGGAATTTTTTTTATTTTGGGCCTCCTGAGGGGGAAATTTTTTTGCCCTCTGTGTCTGTACTCAAGGCATTCAGAATTTTGTGGAGAATTCAAAAATGGGTGAAGAAAGCCAAAAATATTTGACCCGCGACCCGACCTCGGGGTATGGGAGCCTGAGCTGATGGGCAAAATTTTTTTGAACAAGGATTATACCCCACTTGTGTATGATCAGCGAAATGATCAGCGCATCATGTGGATCATTTTGAGGTATGTATGTTGGCATACCCACTCAGCCCCCCCCCCCTCCCCCCCCCGGGGGTCCCCGGCGGCCGACCGGCCGACCCACCTAACCCCGGCTCCCGCGCCTCCGGACCCCCCAAAAGTTCTCCGACACGGTTGGGTGTCAACATTCGAACAGGCCGACCCCTTGCTGACCCCCTTGCCCCCTCCCACAGCCCCCCCCCCCCCTTCTTCACGGTGGTCTGGGCATTACCGTGGCGCCCCCTGGTTTTTTTTTGGAGTGGGGCACCCGCGCCTCCCCTGGTCTGCACCCTCCGCCCGTGCCAGACCCCGCTCCACTACTCGGCGGAAAGCGGCGCCCGCGAGGCGATCGACTCCCTTGTGAAGGGCCGCGCCTCCATCAACGCCCCGGACAACCGCGACAAGACGCCGCTGATGCACGCCGCCGAGGCCGGCGACGCCGACGTCCTGGAGCACCTCGTGCGGCACGGCGCCGGGATGCAGTGCAAAGCGAAGGTCTGTGCCTTTGGGTCCACCAGCACCGCCGACCCTCGGCTCATTGGGACTTGAGGGTGGCACACGACTGCGTGTCCACGTGTGCCACGGGGGGCCCTCCCGGTCCCATCCGTTCACGCGACCGCCCCCCCAAGAACCCAACACCCACCTCTTCCGGCGGCGACCCACAACAGAAGTCCGCCGAAGGCGACGCATAACTTGTGGCGGGGCTCCATCCCTCCCCCCCCCCCCCCTTCCCCAGGGAAGTAAATGACTTCTTCGCTGGCTTGGCAGGCTTCTTGGACCCCTGTAGAGCGAAAAAGGGAAATACATTGCATTGATGGTCAGGGAAACGGCAAGGCAGAGAACGTGGACCGTCAAGGCAGAGAAGGTGGACCGGGAAGGAGGGGAGATGGGGGGGCTGGGATCATCTAAAATTCACCAAATGCACCCGACAGACTATTTGTCTGTAATGTCTGTCTGCAACTGTCTGCAACGTTTGTCTGCATGTTTTTCTGCAAAAGTTGTCTGCAATGTTTACCAGCAATGTCTGTCTGCAATGTTTGTCTGCAATGCTCCCCCCCCCCCCCTCTCTTCTAATACATTGTGGCTGTGCTCCCTGAGGGCCTGGCCCCTAAAGGTGGCGCACACACGCCTACAAGCTGCGCATGATTGGTAGGCATGCCTCTTCGAACACTGCCCAGAGTCCAAAGTGTTGTGCTTCGGGTTGATGGCAGGCTGTGTTTGGGTGTCCCATTGGTGAGTGCCTGCTGTCTTCAATCACCAAGTCTGACGAGCTTTCTACGCAAGAGGCTCTACCCCATACTATGGCCCCGTACTGTGCAAAAATTTGCCACGTACAGGGGGGCACTGCCAATGGACAAGGAGATGCAAGCTGAGGGGTGAAGAGGCGGTGATTTGCCGAGGGTGGGCCAAATGTGTGGCATCCAGGCGCCTTTCCACTGCAGCGGCTTTGCGGCTGCTGCTTCACGGTCCATGTTGCACGCTGCCCCATGTTTGCAAACCTGCACCCAGGGCTCCTCTTAACAACTCGGCACCACTTGGGGGGGGGGGGGGGTTGCCCCCCTCCCTGGACCCCCCCCCCCAAAAAAAAGATTGAGCCAAATTTTCTTTCGGGCCTTCGGCCAATCAAAACTTATCTCTGGCGCCTTTGGTGCCAATCAGTTTAGACCACAAATTTTCCTCGGTGCCTTTGGCGCCTCTAAAACCTCAGCACCACTTTGGGGGGGGGGGGGGGGGGGGGGTTGGACCCAGCCCCACCTTACCCCTTTCTCTTGCCATGAGCCCTTGCCTTGGATTGCATGTTTGTGGGGACTGGACCAGGTGGTGTTTCTCAACGATTTTTTGGCCCTCCTCCCAGCGGTGTGTGGCCCAGCAGACTGGTATCTGTACATGAGATGCACCACCACTGCAAGTGCAGTGGTTTGATCCCAAGCCCAAGCAGACCTGCTGGTTCCGGTATGTAATGTACAGAGCATTTGCAGGTGATACCCCTCAGTGACGTGTGGTTTGCACGACCAGCCGCATCAGCACGGGGGGCCAGGGTTGTGCTTCGGGCAAAACAACAGTTTGTGTACTTCTCTTTTTGCTCTGTACTCAAAATTTCATTTCTCCCGAGAGGAAAGTTTTTTTGGTTTTGGGTGGGTGGTTTGGCCTTGGGGGGGGGTCTGTCAGACCCCCCCCCATGTGGATAAACACAAGTGTCGGGCACAGCAACCCCCATCGACCGCGGTGAGAGCGGTGGTCTCAAGTTACGTCGTAGTGCCCCCCCGCACCATCCTGCAAACCCCCCCCCCCCCCGCGCTGCACCCGCTACCCCCTCTGGGCTCCCGCAGGGCGACTGGTGCGGGGGCGTCAGCGTGCTGCACCTGGCAGCGGAGCAGGGCCACCTGCTGGCCTGCCGCCTGCTGATGCAGCGGGGCGTCCCCGTGGATGTGCGGGACGACGGGCTCTACACGCCGCTGCACTACGCCGCGGAGGCGGGGCACCAGGAGCTGGTGGTGTTCCTGGTCGGCATCGGCGCGGCGGTGGACGCGGTGGACAAGACCGGCATGACCCCCCTGCACTACGCGGCCGAGTCCGGGTCGCACAAGGCGGTGCAGTTCCTGCTGGACAGGAACGCCGCGGTGGAGGCGGTGGATAAGACCGGGAAGGTGTGCGATGCCCCGGGGGAGAAGCGGAAGGGGAGGGGGCCTGAAGCGGCGGCGGGGGGGGGAGGGCTGTGCTTGAAGGGGAGGGGGGCCATCGGTGCAGTCCCAGAGCGGTTGCAGAGCGGTCACAGGGGACGTGAAAGCGGTTGGGGGAGGCGGTTTCTGGCGGTTGGAAATGCGGTTGGGGCTGGTGTTGGGGTATGGGATTGCCTTTCGGGGAGAGTCAGTGCAGTGGGGAGGGGGGAGGGGGGGTACCCCCCCCCCCCCTTCAAGCGATTCCCTGGGGGGGGCTGAGGGTCACCAGCGGCAGAGTTCCACTTAAAACCTCACCACACCGGGGGGGGGGGGGGTCGGGGGGGTTCCAGACCACCACCACCCCCCTCAGACCCACCCCCCCCAGCCCCCCCCTTAAGTGATTGGGCCAAGTTTTCGTCCGGGCCTTGATCAAAAATTTTCTCTGGCACCTTCAGTGCCAATTAGTTTAGACCATCAATTATCTTCAGCGCCTCTAAATACAGCACCACCCGGGGATGGGGGGGGGGGGGGGGGGGGCTCGGACCCACCCCCCCACGCATCCCCCCCCATAAGTAGAACTCTGACCAGCGGTGCGCAAGGCGGTTGGAGTGGGTTGGGAAAACGGTTCCTGGCGGTTGCAAATCCTGTCTGGGGCAGGGCGGTTCGTGAACGGGAGAGAGCGGCTGCCGCCGGTTCGGCGCACGGACGGGGGAGGGTACATCTTTTTGATGGTCTTCTTCGCAAAAGGTGCTCGTGGGAATGTGACTGAACATCGCACTCTTTCGGTCTGTTTGCGTTTTGCGTTGTGCTCCTTCTGTGGGGGGGGCGGTGTATTGGAAGGGAGGCGGGGTTACAGCCCCCCCCTCCAGGGCGCCCAGCCTATGCCTAGCCACTGTCTCCCTGACGGCAGGTGCCAGCGTCAATGGCACTCGTAACCGACAGTAACCGCCCCCAACCGCGTTGGCGACCTCCTCCAACCGCCCATCTCTCCGCCTCTGAGGTCTCATCCCTTCGACTGCATCTCTGGGCGGAGGGCATTGCATGGACATGGATGCCTTGGAAGCGGGTGGGGGTGGGGCGGGAGGGGTGGGGTGGGGGGGCGGTGGCGGAGCACGGGAAGTCGATGCCAAATTCATGAAGTCATGGGCTGGTTGGGGCTTTGACTGGGTGACCGCCGTGCTCAAAACCCATGCCCACATCGAGAGGTCTCCCCCGTGGGTCCAACAGGCGAACCCGCAACTGCGTGGGCTTTGCAAACCCGCTGAGCGTCTGTGCGGCTCTGGCTGCCCCATTCGGGTCGCGTGATTTAGGCCGGTTGGGTTGTCCGTTTGGCTGCACGTATTTGGTCCGGTCCCGGCGAGGCACAGAGAACAGTCAGGCGGGCAGGCCTGCGCTTGGATGAGCGGGAGGCCCCGGGGCCGTGCGGCGAACGGTTGTCAAACCGGTTGGCCACGGGTGGGAAAGCGGTTGGGGGAGCAGGAGGCGGCGGTTACAAAAAACCGTTGCAGCCGCGGTCGGGGTTGGAGGCAGGGAAGTGGTAGAATGGCCGTACACCGTCGGAGGAGGCGGGAGTCCCCCCCCCCCCCCCCCGGACCCCGCCCCAACCAAAGTGATCATTGTGGGAAAAAACGAAATTTGCAATCGAGAGCATCTTGTTGGGCCATTTTTGTTGCACAAATTTCTGGGTCCCAAAGACCCAAGGGGACCACACGGGGGTACCTCCCCTCTCCTCCTGCGGTGTACGGCCAGTCTCATACTTCCCTGGGAAGGGGGGGGGGGGGGGATGGAGCCCCGCAACAAATTATGCGGCGCCTTCGGCGTACTTTTCTTGTGAGGTTTCTCGGTCGCCGCCGGACAACTTTCACAAAAGAGGTGGTCGTTGGGGGTTGCCGTTGGTGGTGGTGTGGGGGGGGGGGCATTTTTGGCACACAAACTTTTGGATCCGAGACCCCCTCCCCCCCTCTTCCCCCCCAGAACAATTGCGAGCTATGACCGGTCGCCTGTGACACAGGGGCGTTCGGTAGCTGAGTATCCGTTGCTTCATGGCCTCCCCCCCTCCCAGGGATGCATTGGAAGGTGCGGAGGTACCCCCCCCCCCCCATCCAGGGCACCCAGCCTATGCCCAGCCACTGTCCCCCTGGTGGCAAGTGCCACCTTCAATGGCGTTTGTAACCGACGTAACTGCCCCCAACCGCTTTGGCAACCTCCTCCAACCGTCCATCCAACTGCTCCTGGGACCGCCTCTAAGGTGCCCTCCCTTCTAATGCATCCCTGCCCCCCCCCCCTTCCAATACTTCCCTGGGAGGAGGGACACGTTTGGTTCGTAATTCAGGTCGCAGCCACAGACACGCCTCTTGTTGTCAGGCCCCGCTGCACTACGTCTGCACCCGCAGCCACCCGCCGCCAGACAAAGCGTCCACCAAGAAGAAGCGGCGGGAGGCGTGGCGCAGTGCGATTGCCTCGCAGCAGTACTTAGAGGTTGCGCAGACCCTCGTCAACTTCGGCGCCTCCGTCAACAAGGCGGACGCCGCGGGCCGCAGCCCACTGCACTGCGCCGCCGAGAATGGTGCGACGGAGGCGGCGGGGTACTTGCTGTCGCTCGGCGCCGCGGTCAACGGGCGTGACAACCAGGTGAGTGCTGTGTAGTACGCAGGGATGGAGATGAGATTTGTTTTGGTGGTGGTGGTGGGGTGGGGGGGGGTGTTCTGAGGGCCCCGAGATGACGAAATGACGATCACCAAACTCCTTTGTCCCTCTTATGGGAGAGGGTAAATTTTGGCACCGAAGCCGCCAAAAATTTTTCTGAAGGGCTAAAAGTGGTCCAAAATCTCGAAAAAAATTTGCTTTCAAACCGAAGTAGCCACCCTGGGCAAGGGTGTCACCGACTTCCTCTACAACGCCTTCCTCTATGCCGCCTGGCACGAGCACCCCCCCCTGCGCCACCCCCGACGGAGAGCGCCCGCCGATGAGGCAGGCCAGAGCCCCCCATCCAACACCCGCTGACACAATGTGCCCGAGGCCAGGAGGTGAAGAAAAATGAGGGAAATGGAAAAATGGTGGCAAAATGGGGGGAAATGGGGGAAAATGGGGGGCAACTTTTCACCCTTGAAAAAGAACAGATTTTTGGCCTGTGCTTGAGCGCATAATGTGGCGGGATGTGGTAAGTGGTTTGTGGTAGGTTGTGTGTGGTGTGTGGGTTTGGTGTGTGATGTGCATGGTGCGTGGTATGTGTGGTGTGGTGTGTATGTCATATCACACACCAAACACCCACATCCAACACACAACATACCACATATTACACACGACACACACCACACACCACATTGCCAGGTGATTGTTGGGGAAAGAGTGCGGCGTTGGGCTGGCCAGCTAGTACGGCAATCCCCTGGACAACTAGGGTTTGAACAGCCGAAACGTTGGTTGCCTGCTGCCATGGCTCGTACACTACTGAGCGGGTACAATCGAGCTGTAGCAACGTCCCTCCCAATGAGCTGGCTCGGCGGTGGCATCAGAGTCTCAGGGGCCGCAAGGTGGGGGGTTCGAACCCGACTGGCACCAAAGGCTTGGGCTGCAGTGGGGGTCCCGTCCGCCATGGTGCCACCAGGAGGACCGCATATGGATCGCACCCTCTGGGAAAAATCCGCGCAACACCCCGGCACTGCAGGGCATTACCGAGCCCCCCCTTAGCAAAAAAGGCTGCTCTGTCTCCGCAATTTTTGGAACCGTGGCATTGGGCGGTTCCATTTTCTGGTGGTCCATGAAAATCACGTTTTTGGGGGTGATTTAGGGCTGGGGATGGTATTGTCGGGACATTGGTTGCTGCCCTGCCCCCCATTTTCACCCCCTCTTGTCCTTTGGAGGCGGAGATTGGGGAATCACGGTGCGCACAAACAGAGCCCTTGTCCCTTGTCAGAGCAGCAGTAGGTGTTGTTTCCGTCAAATTTTGGAATTTTTGTGTTGCTCTTGCAAGGGGGGGGGGGTAAGTGGTGTGTGCTATGTGCTCAGTAATCACCTCATGTTCCGTGGTGGAGGCCGTGTGGTGTGGTGTCCGGTGTGAACGGCCCGTTTCCTCCGTCTCTCATCCGGTGCGTTTCCCGCAGAACATGACGGCCCTGCACCGGGCGTCCATTGCCGGCGACTGTGACATGGCGAAGCTGCTGATCTTCACCGGCGCCAACGTTGAGGCCGCCGCCAAGTGGCACTGGGGCGACGGCGTGCGGGCGCTGCATCTCGCCGCCGAGCACGGCCGCGCGGACCTCGTGCGGTGCCTGTGCCAGTACGGCGCGCAGGTGTCCGATGCCGCCGGTGTCGTGGGTGTCGCGTGTGCCATGTGATATGGACCGGTGCGGGTGTTTGGTGCCTCACAACACGGCATCGTCGCGGCCATCCCCCATTCTGGCACATCTGAAATTGCCGAACGTGGCGTCAATGGGTCCGGGCAGGGAGCCAGGTTAGGTGAGACCTAATTAAGGTTAGCTATGCAAAGGTGTTGGTGGAACCTTTGGTAAATGAATCCTGTTGAGCACAGCCACCTACCAAGAGCTGCTGGATCGCAACCACTCGAAGGCACATACCTTCAAAAGGAGTCAAACGGGAATGAATGGGTTCGGGGGGTTCTGAAAGCCCCCCCCCCCCCCGGGTTGTGTCAAACAGAGTGCAATCTGCCTTCCAATTGTGGAGACAATCCAAAAGCAGCACGAGACGAGCAGTGCGCCTCCCCGTCCCTAGTTCCCGGTTTCTGGCGGCCCTCTTTTGTCACTGCCCTCACAGACCCCATGTGTCCGGAGGCTTGCCTCTCCTGTGTCCTCACACACCGGGCGTTGCCGGAGGAAACGGGCGAACCGAACATCGAAGGGCGTTGCACAGAGGCCCAGCGAAGGGGAGGGGCAGGGGATGGGGGGACAGGGGCATCCGTGCCGTGCGGGTTCACGGTCACGGGGCCCAGCAGTGCCCAGCAGCCACACACCGACCCCCGCAGCAGTGCACCGCGTGTGGTCTCAAACCCTCCACGTCCACCCCCCCCCCCAAAGCGACACTGAGACCCTCCGCAATGGCACCGGGACGTGGGGGACATGGGGGCATGGGGGAATTTTCGTTTTTCAGTTTGAGGTCGAAATTTCTCCCACGAAAATCACCGCGAAGAGAGGTTGTTAGATCAAGCGCAGGCGCGAGCGTCGTATACCCCCCTTTTTTGGGGTCGTTCGCGTAGCCCCAATGTATGGTTTCTAACGTCTAACCCCTTGTAAAATCATCATTTTAGGACCAAAAATGATCCCCCAATGATTTTTTGGATTTTGACCCGCGTACCCCCCTGCACAGGGGTACCCTTTTTGGGGGGGGGTGGGGGGGTGGGGGGGGGTCAAAACTTCTTTGTGTATTGTGGCCGCTGTGTGTGTATTTGGACCTGGGTCCTGAAGAACTTTTTTCTTGTATATGGACCCCCTAACCCATGGCGGGGGTCCCGGGTCCCAACTCCAGGTACCCCTAGTCACCCCCCCCCCTACATGGCTCCTCGCCAATGCACAATTCAGGGCACTTCCTGTTCCCTGTTTCCTGTTTCCCATGTCTGACGGCAGCAAAATTGGAGGTGTGACGAAATGTTCCCCCGGCGAAATTGTCCCCGCAAGACATCCCCCGTTGTACCCCGACTCCGCGCTGATCACACCGCATGCCCCCAATCATTGGACTTGGACTCATGACCAGATCTCTGCTTGTTCGGCTTGGGACAGGGGCTCAGGCCAGAGTTTTGCTGTGGTTTGCGTTCCGACGGAGGGAGGGCTCCCTCCCAAACCCCCTCCCCCCCTCAGCTCAAGGTCAGGGCTTGGGTGACGTTCTGACCACATGACAACGCCATCCGCTGATTGGGTCACCATCCAACAATTTTGCTGTTTCCCGCGCCCAGGGCACGTTCCGACGGGGGTAAGCCCCCCCCCCCCTACCCCCTCAGGGCGCCCAGCCTCTGCCCAGCCACCCAGCCACTGTCTCCCTGACCGCAAGCACCAGCTTCAATGGCATTTGTAACCGACAGTAACCGCCCTCAGCCGCTTTGGCAACCTCCTCCAACCATCGCACCGCTTCTGGGGCGGCCGCTGAGGTCCCTCCCCCCCCCCCCCCCGGACCCCCCCCCCGCGGCTGAGGCAAAACCCTGGGCTACGGCTCCCCTCGAGGCCGGAATGACTGATGACTGAGCCCTCAGGCCAGACCGGACTTGCAATCTGGGGAAGTCGGGGATTCAATTTGGGGGGGGGGGGGTCAAAATATAGCCCCCCAAAACTGGGGGGGGGGGGGGGGGGTCCTCATTTGACAGGACCTTCAATCAGTTATTATGAACTCTGGCGCCAAAGGCGCCGAAAATTTTTTTGAGCATTGAGTATTGGTCAATTTTTTTTCACCAAATACTCAAAATGATCACCTTTGTGAACCCTCTCGACGCGCTGATTCCAGAAATCCCATTTTCATTTTTTGCCGAATTTTGGTGCGGGTCACCTCTGAGACCCGGGGCTCAGTCTCAGCAAGATTTTGAGGGGCCCGTCACCTGAGCCCCCCCTCTTTTGGGGGGGGGGGGCTCGCCAGAGGGCTGTGCCCCCCCCCCCCCCTGTCGCTCGTGCGTGATGTGGAATGCCCGTGCTCTTGCCTCAGGTGAACGTGGTGGACGAGGGCAAGTACACGCCGCTCCACTACGCCGCGGAACGGAACGAAGTGGCGGCGGTGCAGGCGCTGGTGCTGCACCGGGCGCACTTGGGGCTGCCCTGCGGCGAGGGCAAGACCGCGCTGCACTACGCCGCGCATAACGGCGCCGCGGACGCCGTGCGGGTGTTGCTCGTGGCCCGGGCCGACCCGAACGGGCTCGACGCGTTGGGGCGGTCGCCGCTGATGTACGCGGTGTTCCCGGAGGAGGCGGAGGAGGGGGACGCACGCGACAAGGACGAGAAGGAGCTGCAGCAGCGGACCGCAAAGGTCGTTCGTCTGTGTTGGTTTGGGTCTCGTTGTGTTGTGTGCATTGCGCTGTGCCGGCGCTGTGTCGTGTCGTGTCGTGTCGTGTCGTGTCGTGTCGTGTCGTGTCGTGTCGTGTCGTGTCGTGTCTTGTCGTGTCGTGTCGTGTGGCGTTGTGTCATGTCGTGTCGTGTCGTGTCGTGTCGTGTCGTGTTTCGTTTCGTGTCGTGTCGTGTCGTGTCGTGTTGTGTCGTGTCGTGTCGTGTCGTGTGGCGTTGTGTCGTGTCGTGTCGTGTCGTGTCGTGTCGTGTCGTGTCGTGTCGTGTCGTGTCATGTCGTGTTGTGTCGTGTCATGTGGCGCTGTGTTGTGTTGTGTTGTGTCGTGTCGTTTCGTGTCGTGTCATGTCGTGTCGTGTCGTGTGGCGTTGTGTTGTGTTGTGTTGTGTCGTGTCGTGTCGTGTCGTGTCGTGTCTCGTGTCGTGTCGTGTCGTGTCGTGTCGTGTTGTGTTGTGTCGTGTCGTGTCGTGTTGTGTCGTGTCATGTGGCGCTGTGTCGTGTCGTGTCGTATCGTGTCGTGTCGTGTCGTGTCGTGTCGTGTCGTGTTGTGTCGTGTCGTGTTGTGTCGTGTCATGTGGCGCTGTGTCGTGTTGTGTCGTGTCGTGTCATGTCGTGTCGTGTCGTGTGGCGTTGTGTTGTGTTGTGTTGTGTTGTGTCGTGTCGTGTCGTGTCGTGTCGTGTCGTGTCGTGTCATGTCGCGTTGTGTCGTGTCGTGTCGTGTCGTCTCGTGTCGCGTCGTGTCGTGTGGCGTTGTGTTGTGTTGTGTCGTGTCGCGTCGTGTCGAGACGGCAGGGGTCAGGTAGCCTGGGCTGGCGGAGGGAGTGATGTTTGGGGGTTAAAGCGCTGGGATGGATGGCCAGACCATTGATTTGGATGCCGGGCGCGCCGGGCAAACGTGCCCTCTCAGGTCAGGCGCCCCCCCTCCCCCTTCCGTTCTTTCCCCCGCCGATGAGGCAAATGCTGTGCCTCTGGCACTCCGCCTCTCTTCTTTTTTGTTGTGCCGTCAGGAGCTCCTCAGCAGCGACGCGGACGTGGCGCTGTGCGACAAATCCGGCCGCTGCGCGCTGCACTTTGCGGCGCAGCAGGGCTCCCCCAAGGTCATCAGTCTGCTGATCTCCGCAAAAGCCGCCGTGGCCGCAGTCGACAACAGCGGCAAGCGCCCGCTGCAGTACTTGAGCCAGGAGAAGCCCCAGTACAGGCAGGCGCTGCAGCTGCTGACGGGGGGGCACAAGTACGCGGGCCAAGTATCGCCTGCGGGGACTCCCGACAAGTGTGTCCTGTCCTGTTGTTACGGGGGGTCGCCGGCCTGGACCCCACCCCAAGGGAGGGGGGGAGGGGGGGCACCCCTCTACGGACCCCGAAATGGTTGTACGGGTCAATGGATGTTGTGGGCTCTGGAGATTTTGTGAGGGGGAAATGTTTTTGTTGTGCCCGATGTGCCTGTACTCAAAATACTCAGAATTTTTTGGAGAATTCAAAAATGAGTGAAAAACATAAAAAAACATTTTGAGCCCAACCCAACCTTCGGGTCTCCTCATGGGCAGTTTTTTTTTAACTTGTGTTCAGCGTGCCATGGGGATCATCTGGAGGTATGTATGTTGGGGTACCCACCGACCCCCCCCACCCCCCATCAGGGGGGTCCTTTGGGAACTAGTGTTTATTTTGTTAAAGACTGCCCTAACAACCGCCAATCGCCGCCCACCACATGATTGAACATATGAGCTACACGCGCTCTTTTTGGAAAGCTGCTGTTCAGGAACACCTTTTTCTCTCTCTTAAGGACCCCCCTGCCCCCCCCCCCCCCCCTCCAGGGAGCCCAGCGGCTGACCTCCCGACCCGCCTACCCCCTGGGTTTGGGTTTGGGTCAACGAAGCCCCCCCACCCCCACCCCCCACCCGCTCCCTACAACCCCTGAAATGGTTCAATATCCCTCGGGGTCACATCCCCCCAGGCAGCAGCCCCCATGCGTGATGGCTTCGTGGGGTTTGGTGGTGGGGGGGGGGGGCATCAGATGCAAAAAAAAAACATTTGTGGACATGAAATCGGCCTTCAATTTTGGCCTCCATAATGAATTACATTTTGTTTCTGAGGACATTTCTTCTGACCGTCCGTGGGTAATTGCCAAAACGCCGGCATTTAACCGCCAGCGGTTGGCCGGTGACCCCCGGCCCCGAGGGCCGTCCTGCTCTGAATGGCGAGGGGGACACACTGAATTCGCCACGGGCGACGCGTTATGATGCGCCATGTCCGGCCCAACGCACACAACACGCTGTCCGGGGGGTTTCCAGAGGCGATGGGCGTGAAGCGCCGAAGCAAATCGTCTGTGCTCTGAACACAGCACCACAGGACACGACACAACACCACACAACACGACATGACACGGCACGACGCGACACAACACCACACGACCCGGGGAGCGCTTACTGCGCGCCACAGGCGCTGCAGGGGACGGGTGCTTGGCTGCAGAGTGATTGGCACCGCATTAATATTCCTCAATTTTGAGTGAAAGAAGGAGGTCAAACGGGCACAACGGCGAGGCACAACACTCAAAACGGACAAAGACGTTGCGATGACCACTCCCCATTCAAACGTGCGGTTCACAAGGGGTGCCATGCCCCCTGTTCCAAGATGATTACCCAAATTGCGCGCCGCAGGCGCCGCAGGATTCGCGTTCTCCGGGCCATTGCTTAATGACCCCTAGGGGAAGGTCGTTTAAGGCCCTGGCAACCCCCACCCACCCACCTGCCCGCCCGCCCTACCAACATTCGTCCGATGACCCCAAAGCGCCGCATGGTAACCGCCGACCGCCGTCAGTTACCTGCCTCCACTGCCCACCACCAGACCGTTGCTTAAGGTGGGTCCCACCCTACCCCCCCCCCCCCCCCCCCGGGGGGGGGGGGGGCTGGGTGGGTGGGTCTGTGGCCTGTGGGTGGGTGGGTTACTTTGGTTTTGGGCAATTTGGCCCAAAGTGCCTACTCCCCCCCAGGGGGGGGGGGGGTAGGGGGGGGGGGTGGGTTGGTCCGCAACCTTGATGGGCCTGAAAGTGGCAAAAATTTCCGGTCCATGGGCAGCAGGAATTGAACCAACATCAGTGTAGTGTTCTACTGCTAGGGTAGCTGCCGTTTCTGCCTCATCTATGTTCAGAGATCGCATAGTGACTGAAGGACAAGATTTTTTGGGGGGAAATACACAGGGTTTTTTGTGTTACCAGCTGATTGTAACAACACAGAACCCCCTACCCCCCCATGGGGGGGTAGGGGGGGATCTGGGTGGGTCGGTGGGTGGGTCAGCTTGGGTGGGTGGGTGGGTTGGTCAGCTTGGGTGGGTGGGTGGGCTGCCTGGTCCTCAGGCAGCCCCAGAATGCCCCCCTCGCCCCCGTTGGTAAGCAAAGGTCTGCCCACCACCGTCGGAGACTATTCACCCGCCGTTGGGGACCGTTGCCTTTCGTTGTTTGCGCGTGTTTGTCAGCTGACGAACGGTTCCGTCGCCCTCTCCCCCCCATTTCACAGGGACAAAAAGCGCAAGCCCCGGACGCCCCCCAAGGGCCCCAAGGGCACGCCCCCGTCGCCCAGCAAGAGCCCCGCCACGCCCCCGAAGCCGCCGCACTCCCCCGCGCACGCCGAGCCCGCGCGCGCCCCCGCCGCTTCCGGGGCCCGCAACCCCCACCAAAAGAGGAAGGACGGCGCGGAGCCGCCGCCGGCGTCGCACGCCCCGCCCCCTCCGGCCCCGCCGAGCCTGCCCCCGGCGGAGGGGCTGGACGAGACCGCGACGGACGTGACGAGCCCGACCGACGGCGCGTCGGTCGCCGCCAGCGTTGTGAGCGCGAGCACCGAAAGCGGGTGGGGGGCCTGGGGGAGCGACGCCAGCGGGCCCTTCAGCGCCCCCCCGTCGGATGCCCCCAGGCCCTCGGCCCCGGAGCCCCGCGACCCGGTGCCGGACTCGGCGCGCAGCAAGTCCCCCTCCAACGCCAGCACCCGGGCCCCCTCCGCGCCGGACCCGGCCACCCCCAGCCGCCCGAGCGACGGCGCGGCCGGCCGGCGCAAGGGCCCCCCGCCGCCGCCGGGGGCGGGGGCAAAGGCCGCGCGCGCCCCGCCGCAGAAGGGCATCGCGCTGAAGCCCGGCCCCGCGAACAGCTTCGCGGGCGGCAAGGGCCAGCGGAACCGCAGCCCCTCGCCCAAGACGAGCTCCGCCGGCGGGCGCGGCGCCGGGCGCGGCAAGGGCCCCGCCCCCGGGGGCCGCGGCGCCGGCGGGCGCGGCGGCTACTCGGCGCCGCCGAAGGAGCACGCGTCGCCCGGGCGCAAGAGCCGGTCGCGCTCCGTCGCCCCGCGGGGCCCGAAGGAGGAGGTCAAGCACTACCCCGACGCGCGGAAGGGGGGTGCGCGCGGCCCGGGCGGGCGGTCGCTGTCCCCGCCCACGGGGCGGGCCCACTCCCCCACAGCCCCGGCGGCGCAGGGGTCCGCGCGTTCGGGGGGAAAGGGTGGGGCCGGCGGCGCGAGGCCGCGCGGCGGGCGTGGGGCCGGGCACGGGCTGAAGGCGTGGTGAGGCGCAGGGCCGGGGGTCGTGGGGTCACGCGGGGGCGGTGGCGGGCAGCACCGGCTCCCGGCTCTAAGCCCAACCCGTCGCCCTCCACGACGGGTCCCGCGAGGCCCATCGCCTGCGTGCGGGGCTCCTCTTACCAACTCAGCACCACTGCCGGGGGGGGGGGGGGGGGGCACCACCCACCCCCCCTCCCCTAGACCCCACCCCCCCACTTTCAGTGATTGGGCCAAAATTCCTCCGGACCTTCGGCCAATCAAAAAACAAAATCTTTGGCGCTTTTGGCGCCTCCAAACGCTCAGCACCACCCGGGGGTTGTGGGGGGTTTGGGGGGCTGGACCGCCCCCTAGACCCCCCCTTTAAAAGGAGCCCTGCCTACGCGCCGCTCATCGACGGTCCCCCGTGCTCAGCCGCGCCTTTTCTGCCCTCGCCCCCCCCCCCCCCCCCGCGCCATTCAGACCCCGCCGCCGCCCCTCCACTCCCAATGCTCAACGATTCGACCAGATTTGATTGGGGTCTACACGGCACAGCGCCGGTGTCCGGCGGGCCGGGCCGCTGGGGGAGGCGGACCCCTTTTCGGGAGGGGCATGATCACCCAAGGCCTCACCGAGACCTGGGGATGAGGGCCCACGGGGATGTCATGGGACGGTACGTCGGGGCCAAGTGTGGGATTGGCCGCCCGGCGGGCCATGGGTGAAGGAAGGAAGGGCGGACAATGTCGGTGCAGACGTGCCGTGCCGCCGGCGTCCGGCTCGGAAACCGAGACTCGCCAAGGGTCACCCCCGATGTATGGCACCGCTCAACAATACAAAGCCCCGTCGCATTCATCACTCGGTAGGGCCCGGCCACATCTGATGTCGGGGTCACTGGCCGTCAGCCCTCCGCACCCACTCCTCAGTGCCCGGACGCCAGCAGCTCTGGATCTGATATTTGGTGATATGCGCCGTGCTCATGTAGAGTAAATGCGATACGAAACATGCACCGCACGCGGCATGACGTACGACACCGTCATGTTTGCCGACCCCGGCGTACCCGGTGGCGTTTGGCACACCCTCCCGTTAAGACTTGCCACTGGCATCGGGACCTTGACGCCTGACTCGCTTCGCGGGAGCCCCCGCGATAGGGTTGGGGAGGGGGACAGGGGAGGGGGACAGAGCTGCAGCGGCGGGAAGTGCGGACACACGTCATGGGGCATCGGGGGGGGGGGGGGGGGGCGGTGCCAAAAAGGCCGGAGACGAGGGATATCGCTGCTACGACTCGGTGACGGGGGGGAGGGGTCCACTAGTTGTGGACTGTGTAGCACGACCGTTGTGTAGCGCGAAATGTGTTGTGCGACCTGTGCGTCAGGCGCGGCCGTTGGTCGGTTGAGCGTGTGGCAGGAAGGACCGGTTCTGTGGGTGAATCGGAATGGCGGTCACACTGCTCACCACGGCACGTTGCGGCGCACGTAGACGCCCATTGCCCTGCCTGTACCGGCAGGCCACATGTGCAGTCGACTTGGGGGTGTTCTCCACGGCTGATGTGGGATGTGGGAATGTGGGATGTCGTACGCAGGGGAACGGGGTGCCAGACCACCAGGTGGGGCTCATCAGTGGTGCGCAGTGTTGCCACGTATTTTGCCCGTGGTAGTGGCAGGGGTGGGTGCAAGCGAGCCCCTGCCGCCGTGCAACGGGGCCGGGGTGCATGCAGTGAGCGTGGGGGGCTGCAAAGAAAGGTTTCCCAAAAAACAGTCACGCCGCATCTGCTGGTGACAGTTTGCACCGTTCAAGTATACATCCCACCGTCGTCTGACGGCATGTGGACCCTCCGCACGGGACCAAATACGTCGTACTTTGCCTGCCACACAGAACCGGTCCGTCTGACCGAGCACTTCCAAGTCTGAGCCCCCCCCCCCCCCCAACAACAACAAAAGGTGTCCCAAACAACAATCCTTTTTGAGTGAAGGGGGAGGAAGCAATGATCTGTCACACAGGCAAAGGAGGAGACCCGGCCCCTTTGGGGGTCCAATCAGGGAGACGAGTCAAATGAACACAAGGAAAACTTTGCCTGGCGCACTAACGTACTCTCAATGTTCCCGTCCCCACCCTCAATCTCTAGAGTACAACCAGTACAAGCACATGTCCCCATACTAAAATGGTCCATCTTTGGACGGGGTGGCCAAGACCTCAGCAATGGCAACCCCCACCACCACCACCACAGCGGAGTGTCTGCACTCCACACTGGAGATTATTGCCGTGTGAATCTTTAATCACCACCGCCACCAATGGAGCAACAGATCGATGGGTGAACACAGCGGGCTTGGTGGGCTGCCAACTGCCAGGAGAGCAGCAACATCTGAGGGCTTTGTCCGAACTTGTCCCAACAGCCCCCCCCCCCCCCTTCCTCGGGCCCCAACCTCCCACAAACACTGCAAACCCAGGGCACAGGGTAAACACCTTTACAGCATCACCGGCACCCGACCAACCCATATGACAAGACCGCCCTGGCTCAGCCAGCCAGTCTACAGTCACGTTTGGAAATAACCTTGTCTCGCAAGATGGTGCTTGCAAAACAGTATGAACAGCCAGTTTCATTCCCTGGGGTATGCTGCGCAAGACCCCATTTCTCCCCACCTACCATGGCCCTCACCATCTCTTCCAGGTGATTCAATTCTGACGGACTAGAGAGGGTTGGTGCTGGTGGAAGGGCCGACAACATTTGGGGAACACTTGATCTGACAAATTTTGTACGGTGATTCCCAAAACATCCTGATTTTTTGGGGGGGTGTTTCTGCACAGCGTGTGCACAGTGCACGCACAGCGCCCGATTGTAAGCGAGCTTTCCCGTGACCACCCTTCAAACCACCCTCCACCGGGGGAGCTACGTCCACAAGGCAAATACGGCAGATTTAGACAGCAATGTGGCATTTTGGTGGGAAACATAGTTTGTGTTAACTCATTATCTGAGTTTTTGTGCTGAGTAAGAAGCTGAGTAGTCCTGCGTATGGGAAGACAATAGTTACTGTGTCACCTTGGCCATCCGGGAAAAAGGGTATACAATAGCCTCCTTTTCGCAGAGCGCATGGTGCGCCCCTTTGAGGGCGAAGATTGAGGGTGGTGGTGGGGGGGGGGCATGATTCTGGACCCGACCCTGCCCTTCTTAAGAGGGGTGTTCGGCAGGGATTGAATGGGGGGCGAGAAATTCATTGGGGTGACGCTGCCGCGGGCTGTGGAGGGTTGAAAAGCATCATTTGGGTCAGAGAGGGTTGTGGGGGGGGTTTGGCACAAGGCAATTTCAGTGGTCTGTCACGCACAAGAGGGGGGTTCTTTGATTTTGAGGTGGGTGGCCATGATGGGGCCTACAAGGGTAGGGTGCATATGATCGTCCCATTTGTTGGGCGAAAAAATGGGAATTTATAATTGATCGCCAACAGTCATACAGTGTGCTTGTGCTTAGGGTTCTTGGGCTAGAGGAGGGAGTGATGTTGGAGATAAAGCATTGTGATAGATGGCCGGAATATTCATTTGGATGCCGGGCACGCTGGGCAAACGTACCCTCATTACACACAAATGCATTTTCTCAGCTCTGTGTGACAGATGAGGCATACTACATCCCAACTCCAGACAGGATCAGGCGAACTGTGGAGCAAACTGTGAATGTGCGTTGTTTGTCCATCCACATCTGTACGAAGGAGGCAGTTGCTTGTGGACTGCCTTGAATGTGGGTTCTGCTGGCAGGGAGGACGGATTCCTGGGAAGACACCTCAATGGAACGAGTTGGAAGGGAACTCCTGATTTGGCATCCCGGGCATTGATGTTGAATGGACATCCCTCTGTTGGTCAGTCGAGGGGCGGGAAGAAAAATTTCCCATCAAAAGTGGTGGAGGACACCATGATTTAAGGGGGAGCCATTCGGCGTGCAGGGGTGGGATGAACCCGCGTGTTGGAGCATGGTGCATGCCGGACAGAATGCAACACCAACACCAACCTGGCAACACGCCGCATGCCCAGAGCGCAGGTCGTCGCCAAATTGGAGAACTGTGACACCCCCCCAGTGGCCCGTCAGTATGCCCCGATACGCTGCTGTTGAGTAGCACCGGTTGAAGGTTTTCATGTCTGGGCTCGTCATGTCATCATACCAGCCCAACCAGGCACTTTGCTTGCAGCATTGCCACCCCTCGCCCCTTCGGCCGCCTGGGTGACGCTGTTTGCCTGGAAGGGGACAGCCAGTGGGGTGGGAAGACAGGAGAAGGGCGAAGGTTCCACCCATTGGTGCCTCAAACCTAGCCCCACCCTAACCTTCGCTGTGGTTGTGGAAGGCACGTCGGCAACAACATGTCTTTGCTGTGAAGACTCCACGTGGATACTCTTTTGCAAGTATTGACTGCACAGGGAGACAGACAGTGATGCATAGAAACAATCGAGCACATTGGCAGGCGACTCAACCCTCAGATTCCATGTGTTGAGTTGGTGTGCGTGCATCAATGTGGACTTGCAGGGGAGGCGGAAACAAGGCAATGAGGTTGGGGGCGTTTCAGCCCCCCCCCCCCCCCCTCCGAAGGAAGGTGGAGAAAGGGGTCCAGAAAAGCAGCACCAAGGCCCAAAGGGTACAAATGACCGCTGGTGCCAAAAGAAAATTCTATCAATAGTGGTCACCTGAACCCAAGAAATCTTTTTCAGGGGAACATGAGTCTGCCAATATTTTTGGTCCCTCTCGTCATGGGGACAACTACATCCATTTGAAGCACATGCGGAATGGAAAGGAGATTGAGCACAAAGCCGCTTTTGATAAAATGCTCTTCCCAATTCGCAGCCCCTCGCCATCCCCATCTGAGGGCTCCCCCACACGTTTGCTGTCACGGGTGTGGCGCGCATGCACGGCCTTGTCTAAGCACGGGCTGGGCGTTGAACCGCCGTTTTCACCTGACTTTTGGTACCGCGGCCGTGCTTGCGCAAGGGGGGGGGGAGCCTTTATCCCCCTGCCCCAAATAAAGGAGATTCCATTGATCACGCTCCCTTCAAGCCCCTAAGGATGACATAGGGAGGAGAATTGCACGATGTGCACGCATTGTGCGCATTGTGGTACCCCAACCTACCTAGTACCCCAACTATGACCCTTGTGCTACATTTGCACGAGTTGCATGTGTGTTTCCTCCTCATTTCTAGTACATTTGTGTATGTTGTTGTGCATGTCAAGTGTGCCATCAACGTTGGTATCACGCATGCGGGGGGGGGGGGGGGGGGCATTGCGGTCTCTCTTCGAGCACCGGCCTTTCATCCCCACGGGCATCACATAGCTCGTCAACACGTTGAAGGAGAGTACACCAGCGCACCGGGCAAAGTTCTTGCCTATTTTCCCCCACTTCCCCCCCTCTTTCCGCAGCTGTCCCCGTTGTTGTTTGAAAGCATGTATTTTGATGCTTCTTTCACATTTGGGATATGGAGCATTTGTATTTTTACCCAATTTCATCCATTTTCGCCCTTTTTTCACACTTTTTTTGGCTCATTTCCACGACATTCACTCCTTTCTAGGTTGATTTCTCCCCACCATGGGGACCACGAGAAGGCAGGGGTGATGTAACCATATTATCTCTCCCCACCATGGGGACCTCGAGAAGCGGTGGGTGGCACCACCAACCCCGGCACAGACTCCGATTCTGTCTTTCAGTCCCGACAAAAAACCATGGCACCATATGGTGCGACGTTGTAGAGGTTTCTAGTCTCGCTACCATTCACCACTTTTCAACTTTTTCCAAACTGCTTGCGTGGACAAAATCGTGCAACGGGGTTGGGAGCTCCGCTTGAGATAGGGTGGCCCATATCTCCGATGATTGTCTCACCTTTGGCAAACTTGAAGTAGAAAGGAAGCTAGCCATGCGATGATGTGTCCAATTGCGGCAGAAAGGAATCTACCGACCCATTGACCATGCAGTAGAAATTGTTGCTTGTGGTGTTACCTGTGTACCTGTGTATCTGTGATTCAAGAATGTTTTCATATTGATGTCGCACACCTCTTCATCACAGACACAAAGGCCACACTCACCACCCTACCTGGTGTCCTGGCATGGTCGGAGGTACATGTGAAGTGGATCATCAGAAGCGCCACAAAAAAGAAACAAACAACCGCCCCACCATGGAGTGCATTCTTGTCTAAATGGTGTGCCTACATGCCCAAATGGACCACTGCTACCCACAAATTTATCATTGCAGATCAACTCACGTTGTTTCAACACACACTTGAGGTCTATCTCGAAACGTCCTACATACCCCCCGTCTCCTTGTCATGTGACCCTCTTGCACGCCTCCTACGGCAGCACAAACAAAAGCAGCAAACCATAAGCTGCGCAAATTGCAAGTGCGGAGGAGCTAGAAACGGAGCTAGCAGAGCCCTGCTGAAGAGGTTTTCTTATGATTTTCACTAACGGGTCCTCAGAGGGTGAGCCAGGGGTCGGCCGCATCGCCAGATATGGAATAGCCACTGAAGGTGGACTCCGCATTTCCAATTTTGTATCTGTACATTCGACAAACGCCTTGTGTATGGGAACACGGTAGTTAAGCACCTTGGCCATCAGGAAAAATAGTCTCCTTTTCGCACAGCACATGGTGCGCCCCCTTGAGCATCCCGCTCCACCACCGGTACCGCCGGTGCGTCGGGTGGCGTGTCTCCTCATCGTTTTCTTTTGTCAAGTTGCATGGTATGCTTAGATTGGCTGTATTGAGTTTGATAGCAGGAAGTCAGCAAAAAGCAAAGCCCCAACCACCACACACCTGCAGCAGCGCGCTCCACCACCGGGGCCGCTTGCGCCGCCGGAACCGCATCTCCTCCTCGTACTCCTCCTCAGCGAGGACTCGAACTCACGTCTTCAGGGCAGCGGCAGGCTGCTTTGCCGCTGTGGTACATGGCCCAAAAGACCACATTGTGCACCTTTTCTCTCAGGAATGCTTTGACTGAACGTATGGTATGCAACGGAGGCTGGGCCTGCGGCCCCCTCACAGCCACATTAACGCCACAGCTTGTGTTGTCAAATGAATGAGAATGAGCCTAACACACACACACACCTGACCCCCCCCCAAGAGTGCTGTGGGACGACATGACAGGTTGGCCGATTGAGAGCCAGCATACTGCAAGCCTGTCCAGCCGCCTGTAGACCTCAAATCCCAGTATGGTAACATGAAGGCTAGAGGTTATGGCCGACAAAACACGGCCAGAAAGAAGGGTAACATGGCAAACGTCGGTGCAACCTGTACATACGCTCAAGTGCTTGTGGAACCATCGTATCAATGGAACTGCCGAACATTGCTGCATATGCATACCAGGACGTGCATGTGTGGAGCGCTTTGTTGACCTGCTTGCGGCCCCCTGAGGGCGAAGATTGAGGGTGGGGGGGGGGGCATAATTCCGGACCTTGCCCTTCTTAAGAGGGGTGTTCGGCAGGGATTGGTGGGGTGGGGGGGCGAGGAATTCATTGGGGTGACGCCGCAGCGGGCTGTGGAGGGTTGAAAAAAATCATTTGGGTCAGAGAGGGTTGTGGGGTGGGGGGGGGGGGTTGGCACAAGGCCTTGGTATTAGGTTGTTGGCTGGTGGTGTTAAGGACTGCTCGATGGCCGTTGATGGACCGCCACACAGTGTCGGGAAGGTGCGCAGAAGGTTGCTGTGAATTGTGGTCGTCTGTGGTCGGGGATGGAGATGGGGATGGGGACGGGAACTGGGACGGGTGTCAAGGGTTGTGACTGGCTGACAACTTCAATGGGGAACACCACTTTGCTCCCCGGCCCTAGGTCAATTTGCGCACCATACCCCAAGGGGCACCTCACGGTTGAGAGCCATAAAACAAACAATGGAGTAGACTATATGCCGCACTCCAGGCCCTTAAAATAATCCCTAACCAGAGAATCGCAGTATGCACTGACTTGGCATACGTGATTCTAGGTGCACACGGCGTGGCCCAGAGATGGAAAAGCCACGGCCGCAGAGGATCTAGTGGCCGAGTTGCTTGCATTTAGGTGTGGGAAGCCCTCCTACAAGAACTTTCAAAACAAGGTCGCAAGCTCCTTTGGGTCAAAGTGCCGTCCCATGTGGACGTACTGCGCAACGAGGAAGCCGAACGGCTATCCAATGTGGGCCGCGTGTCCCAGCCCCACTACCCCACTAAGGCAACACCGGCACTACAAATCATTCACAACTCCTCTACACCGAAGGCAAAAAGGACGAGATTCAACCTACCTGATGCAACCTTTCATACACCTTTTGTGGCTAGGGCATTTGACTTTTCATATTTTGCAACTCCGTCTCCCAGTACACATGCACTTTGGCAGGAACTCGGTCTGCAAATGATGCCAGAGAGTATGCTGAGCAGAGATGGCAGCTGCTACAATTGTTCCACGGATTGCTCGTGTGATACGCACACCAATGTTTCTTCTCACAGGTAGGATCTGTAGTCGCCAACCAGACTATTGCAGACCCTGCGGGTTCTTACAAAACAATGAAAAGGAGGACACCAATGTGCATGGCTATTATGTGCACGCTCGTGTTGAGCACGTATTTGCACGTTTATGGCATTGGAAGGTCATTTGAGACGTTTGGAGGGTTCGTCTTGTGACTTGCATGCCAATACATGCATCTTTTTGCATTTCGCACAATTTCAGATTGTCTGACTGTGGGGGTGCAGTATTTTCTGAACACGCAAGAATGTTGCTAATTCCCCGCAAAGATCCCAATTTGGCAATGCAGACTGCATGTTGTGCACGCCGTGTATGGTTGTGCACAACGCCCTCTAGAAATGACCCCAAACTCTAGACATTGACGGTGACACGGTTTGTACATACACGATGTGCAGAACATGCGCAGAACAATGATTCATTTGTGCTGATGCTGGCCCTGTGGCAAGCTCGACCTGAGCATTTGCGGAAGTCCTGACCCTTCACCAATTGAACAAACTCCAGAAGATGTGACAATATTTCGGAACCAACGCAACACTAGTTGTGCCTCGTCTCAACTTTTGTTTGCGTCTCCAATGTTTAGGCAGTTTTCCTGTCTTTGTTTTTGTTAACCCATGGACGGGGTTGAGCAGCCTAGCCAGAACCAACAAGAGTCAGCCGAGGAGCGGCTGGCGGCACAAGCCAAGGAAATTCAAGAACTCAGAGAGCAACTCGCCCGAGTGGTGGTGAAGGAGGGGCCCCGCCTGCCCCCACTGAGCGTGCCAGAAGTAAACCGAGCCCTCGAGAAGCCCCAGTTGGCACAGTGGATGAGACTTATGCTGTCCAACATCAAGGCGTACGTACGCCTTAGAGCTGGTGAGGTGGGGGAGATCCCCCGGCCAAGTGAGTTTGGCGGCCAGGCGACGGAGGCCGCAGTCGACCCAGGAGAGCAGCTGGCGTGGAGGGTCTGGGACTGCGTGTCCCAGTCCCAGGCGGCGTATGCCCGCAGGTATGCAGAGACGCACGGAAAATCCAGCTCCGAGTCCAACCAGTACGCCACGCTGGAGGAGGCATGGAAGGAACAAGGATCGGCGTTCACGTGGCGGAGCGTGAAGTTCAGGGAGGTGGGAGGAGTACTGCAATGGCAGTCGAGGCAGGGCGAGTGGATCCCTGTGGACTCGCCGCCGAGCGGAGGGTGCCAGAGATGCGCGCAGCGGGGCTCCCCCGACGAACGCCACTGGCACTTTAGATGCCCACACTGGTCCTGACAGGACCGTCTGGAGCCCGGACCGGCCGCCCCGGGCTCCGGCGTTGTGGACACGGCAGCAGAGCTGCGAGCGCTCGCCCGCCGCTGGGAGACAGCAGCCCGGTCAGACGACCCCTGCTCACCGGAGGAAAGTGCCATGCAGTCCTGGAGACCGAGAACCCGCTCGCAGTACGCGTCCCGACTCCGGGCCTTGGCGGCTTACGCGGGCCGCACGGGCCCGCCTGATACAGCCGCAGCACTGGCAGGCCTTCTGGCAGAGCGGGCGCAAGCCGGCGCTACAGCATCGGCCCTGCGGGGTATTACCTCCGCGGTCAGGGCCGTGGAGGACCTCCAGTGGCTGCCCCCAACAGTCACCACCTTGCACAAACGGATTGCGGCGGGAGCCGCATCCTCGGGCTCTCAGCCCTATCTGTCCCCAGCAGGCTTGGTCCAGCTGGTCGAAAAGGCCAGAGACTCCAGACACGGAGCGGTGTTCAGCGCATTGGCCATCATCAGCTGGGTATGCTACCTGCGGGTGGGCGAAGCAGCTGGCATCAGGGTTACCGACCTGGCTATGCCAGGCTTTGTCTAGTTTTGGAACTCCAAGACAGGGGAGGAGGGGTACACCACCCGCCCCCTGTACAGGTATGCGGACGGCGTCCGGGCGTGGCTTCATGGACACATGGTTTCGCTGGGCCGGTCCTCAGACATGCTCGTCTGGCAGTCAGGGGAAGCGGGGTTGGAGGCAGGCATGGCCGACACCCTGGCGAGCACCGCCCACTTCCGAGCCAGGTGGCACGCCCTGCGCAGGGGAGGCGCCGCAGCGACTTGGGCCCGTAAACCAGACCTCGCCTACTACAAATGGTGGGGCAGATGGCAGAGCACGGCCGTGGCGATGCAATACGGCACCAAATGGTCAGACCCTGGAGTCGTTGCCCCTACGGTGCTGCCCGCATGGTCCCGTGACCAGGGGCCTTTGCCGACTCCGGAGCGCGTGGGCGTCCTGGCCCTGTGGGGATCCCCGATGTTCCCCAGTATCGCGAGCGCCCTCCACACCCCGACCAAGCGCAAGCCGAGACTTCCTCGAGGTCAGGAGCTGGAATCCACTGCGAGCGGCACGCTTGGGGGAGGACGCGACGGAGACCAGACCGCGGCCGAGCTGGAGGAATCCCCAAGGGACGGCTCTGCTGAGATGCGCCTGGGGCCTGACACAGCTCCTACCCTCCCTCCACTTCCTCCTTTGGCCTCTGCCATTGAGCGCGGCGCCGTGTCTCGGGAAGATGCGGGTCAGCTGTGCACGGTGGCGGGGCCTTTGGTTGCCGTGGGGGGGGGGGGGGGCGTGCGGGCCGGGGACGGCAGCCGGGCCCATCAATGTCGATTCCGACGTGGACACCGACGACAATAGCGAGGATTCCGGAAGCGAGCCCTCCGGCGAATTCGCAGTCGGCAGCGCCAGGGGCTCCCCCGGGCGTCGACAGGCCGGAGTTGCCAGGTTCATTGGACGGGAGCGTAAACCGTGGTCCTCCAGGGCAGCCGTTGGCCCTGTCAGAGGAGGACCCGCAGCGGGCTCGAAAGCTGGAGTGGTGGGCCGTGTCCACCGCACATACACGGGGCCGCGTCGCGCTAAGGTGGTCCTGGGTGGTACGCAGGCCGTGCGATCCCGAGCCCCCGCACGCCGTCAAGCTGGGAGACCTCGTTTGGCCCAGCAGATCGGAACGCCGCAGCCCAAGCGCGTCAAGCTCGGGCAGGGCGGGCATGTCCAGACGCCGGAGGCGCAAGGCCCGGTGGAGGGTGCCTTCGTGGCTGCAGCTGAGCGTCTCAAGGCCAAGGCTTGGGGGCGGGCGGGCCCAGTGGCGTCGCCCCCCCCCCCCCCTCCGTAAGGGTCCCGACAGGGGTGGGAGGGTGCAGGAACAGCCCCCCCTCTTCCTGGAGTTCATGCAGGCACTCACCCCCCACTTTCACTGGATAGCCGAGCGGGAACGTTGTGGCTTGTGGATGGTTGCGAAGAGGGTGGATTTGTGGTTGAATAGAGTATTCGATACAGCCGAGGATTTCCGCTTGCAAGGGGCTTTACCCGCTCTCCTGGGCGCCTTGCGCAAGCTCCACCCGGACGCCTGGGAGGCATGCCTCCATATCAACACCTCCCCCATTCCGCGGTTCATGGGGGGGGTCGAGGATGCCATTTTGGACCGGGGATTGGGACCGGTAGGCTCCCACCAACTGCCTGACGATCTGTGGGACGCTGTCGTGCCGCCCTTCTACCACGGAGGGCTCCAGGATTTTGACGTCGAGCGGGAATGGCAGGACGGGGATAGGGTGGTCCGAGGGGCAACCAGATGGGTGTCGCAGCAGGTCCAGAGGATAGTGCAGGCGTTGAGGGGTGCAGGGGTCTACGAGGAGACGGCTGACCCCCCCCCCCCCCCCACGTGTTACCCCTTCGTCATCCCCAAATCGTCCGAGAAGGTATCCTTGATCTTGAGTTGCGTCAAGATCAACAGGAGTGACGGGGGCAAGCCCCCCACTTTTAGAATGGATTCCTGGGAGGATTTGGCTAGGTCCTTGTCGACATTCCCGCCTGATGTGGACCTCTACGGCCTCCACATTGACCTCAAAAATGCGTTCTGGAGCTTTTGCTTGCCCCAGGGTGCGCGCCAGGTTTTTCGCTTCCGGCCCGCCCCCGGGGCTCCGCCTGTGGCGCTGTCGCGGCTGCCGTTTGGCTGGAAATACAGCCCCTATCTGTGCCAAGCGAGTTTGGCTCGCATTCTCCAGGGGGTACTGCCCCCTGAGATACTCCTTGTGCACTACCTCGATGACTTTTTGCTCGTCTTCACTGATAAGGAGGTGCTCAGGGAGGCGGGGCGAGTGGCAGTGCGTGCCCTGATCGAGGCTGGGTTCCTCATAAGTCCTAAGAGTGTCCTGGACCCGGTGCCTGTGGCGTCATTCCTGGGGAAGGAGCTCGACTTGCAGGCTAGGCAGATCAGGAGCCATGAACAAGCACTGCTCCAGTTGTGGGCGGGATGGCTGAGGCTGGCGGTTGGCGCAGGCAACGACCGGCACCTCCAAAGCTTCCTGGGTTTGCTGAATTGGCATGTGCGTCCGAGGGGATTGGGTTGCCCTTTCGCGGCGGGCGCCTACTGCTGGTTGCGCTGGGGTAGGACGGTGGGGGGGGTCAAACAGCCGGCCCAGGGCTTCCCCCTGAAAATGCTGGGCAGCCTCGCAACATTGGTGGCGGTGGCGGCCGAGCCCTGGCAGGCCCCGGGCGGGGAGGCCTGGCGGCCATTGAGGACCCTCCAGTTTGGGACTGAAGATAGGCTTTCGCGATCCTCTCTGTGGTGCGGGGGCGTCGTCATCTGTGTCGATGGAGCGCGCGATGCGGGATGCTGGAGGGTGGGGGCGCTCGTACCGGGAGTGGGTGTGCGTACGCATGTGACACCTCCTGCCCGCTTCGCCAGCCAGCAAACCACGGAACTAAGGGGAGTGGCGTGGGCTGTCAGGTTTGCAGTCAGGACGGGACACCGATCGGTTACGGTCTGTAGCGACAGTGAGGCGGCCATTGCTCAGGTCCTCAGGCTGCGCGCGACTAGCCACCTGACCCACCACCAAAAGGTCCTTCGGTCGTTGGCTAGAGTCCTGTGGGTATCAGGGATCGTGCTCCGCCTCGTGTGGGTGCCCTCGGCGCTTCAGCCGGGAGACCCTATGTCCAGGGTGACGTCAGTGTTCGGAGGCTCACAGGCCAGGGCGGAAGTCGAGGCTTGGTGCACGTGGGATGCATTGCTGGAAAATCTGGGCGAGGCTCGGGTGAGGGGGGTGGTGTGTCTCCGGGGATGCAACCCCCCCCCCCCCCCCAGCAGAGCAGCGGCGGCAGAGTGTGCGCCCTCCATGTAGCAACCTTTTTCTTTTGCTATCCGCACCTATGACCAAGCGTCGGGGCTCGCGTGGCGCCCACAAGCGACGGGGTTCCCGTGGAGCCCACCGAAAGGGTCGCCATGGCAGCCCGCCTCTTTGTCCGCGGGGCAAGGCGACCGTCGTGATCGCCTGTATCTGCCCGCTGTGGTGGCTGTCCGGGGCGGCATGGCCGCTGGAGGAGTCCGCCGGGCTTAGGTTGTGGACCCTGTGGTGGATACCTGGATATGGCGGAGACCTTTTTGGGGCGACCTCACTCCGCGTCCGGCTGGGGCTGACGGCCGGTTGGTGCGATTTACCCGCCTTATCTGTTCGTGGGGCACGAAGACCGTCGTGACCACCTGTGTCTGTCCACTGTGGTGACTGTCCGGGCGGCGCGGCCGCTGGAGGGGTCCGCCGGGGGTGGCGTTGCTGATTTGGGCCCGGTGCAAGACACGAATCCTGACCTCCCTCCACTTCAGCCTCTGGCCTCTGCCGTTGAGCGCGGCGCCGTGTCTCGGGAAGATGCGGGTCAGCAGTGCACGGTGGCGGGTCCCCTGGTTGTCGTGGGGGGGGGGGGGGTTGCTTCTGTTGCTTTGCCTTTTGCTTGATTACTACCTCAGTTCACATTCCTCTGGGGCAGGGATCCGGATGTGGGACCTGTGGTGTGGGAACTGGGTACAGCGGAGAATGAATACCCAAGTCCTGTGCAGTTTTCTTGTGCTCTGCTTGTGCAAACACTAGTTGTGCCTCGTCTCAACTTTTGTTTGCGTCTCCAATGTTTAGGCAGTTTTCCTGTCTTTGCCCGCCCACCCACCCACTGACCGGCTGACCCCCTGAGAGCACCTGCCCTTTCCTGTCCCTTTTGAAACCGATTCCCTCGGGTAGAGTGGGGGATCTAACCGTGCTGCAGCGTGTGGACCAGGGTATAGGGTCAGGGTCCGTATCAGAGTGGGGTCCCGCATCCAGCGGAGTGGTCCGCAGCGCACCCGTCCATACAACCGCCGGTCTTCCGGCCTTGGTGATACTTCAGTACTGCCATCCCAAGTCCTGTGCAGTTTTCTTGTGCTCTGCTTGTGCAAACAAGGGGGTCTGTGAGGTCGTCGTTTGTCACGGGCTCAGTGAAATTTTGTGCGCCATTTGTGACTCCTAATAACTTTTCATCGTCGCCTTTGGCACAAGACTTCATTGTGATTTATTTCTGATCCCATGAATTGCATAGGGGAAGACCCCCCTTCCCCCCCAAGAGAGGGTCAGCACCGTCAGCAGCCACCTGGAGTGGTTCAAAACTGGTCTGCGCTGCAGTGCAGCGAGGAAAAACACTGAACTATGTGGTGATGACCATGCGCCTGTGACACGGGGGTGTATGCGAGCCTAGTATCCGTTGCCTCATGGCCCCCAAGAGAGGCATATGCCTATGACACGGGGGTATATGCGAGCTCAGTATCCGTTGCTGATGGCGCCCCAAGAGACCCCCCCCCACCGAGCGCAACTGCCTTTGACGAGGCCCGACAATGGTGCTTAGTGGTTCGAATCCCGTGACAGAGCGGGTTGGGATGCACTGAAGGGGCATAACCTGTTTTGCATGCACTATGACTACGAGCACTGCACGGACCATGCGTGCAAAACGGGATTCCACGAGGGAGAGAGAGCTGACCCAAACCAGCCTAAGAGACATTCGTTCGCCCATGGGCGAACTCAAAGCAACATTCAGTACTGGTTTGGAAGTGCTGTAGTGCAACAGAACATTCACGAGCTATGACTGGTCGCCTCTGACATGGGGGCGTTCGGTAGCTGAGTATCCGTTGCTTCATCCCCCCCCCCCCCCGAGCGGTGAGGTGCGAGTTGACTTGAATTGTGGGCGGCCAGCGCATACATGGTGTGGTACTGAACAGGTAAGCGCCACAGTACGGCAATGCAACTGTTGAAGCGTCAAGCCAAAAAAAAAACAACTTTTGGTGCAACGTTGAGACGCCTTTGCGCCCCCAAAGGCGCCTTTGCGCCCCCGGAGTTCGGATATGACACGTCTTCACGTGCCAGAGAGCAAGAGCAAGACAGGGGCAGCAAGAGCAAGACCTGCAGGGCAAGGGTTAGAGACTAACCGGCACTGTGGGAGGGTGGTGGGTGCGAGCTGACCTCGATGTACAGATGGCCAAGGCCAACGCACAGTCAGCAGCCACCTGGAGTGGTACAGAACTGATCTGCGCTGCAGTGCAGCGAGGAAAAACACTGAACTATGTGGTTATGACCATGCGCTTGTGACATGGGGGCGTATGCGAGCCCAGTATCCGTTGCCTCATGGCCCGAGCGACCCCTCCACCAGGTTTTTCCACTTTCAGCCTGCTCAATCTGCTTGATCAAAAACCTGCTTTGCCCCATAATAACCCCCAAGGGCAGGGAATCGGGGACTTCAGTGTTTGTTGGACATGGGAGGTGCATATGGGAAGGCTGTAGCCTTGATTTCACTGTTTCGGAACCAGACAATGTTGGAGGGCTTTTGGGTTGCTAGTGTGACTAGCAACAGAACATTCGAATACCAACGATGGTTTCCTACAATATTATGAACCTAGCAGTCTGAGCAGCATTTTGAATTTTGAATGAGTTCATGGCCATGCTCAAGAACCACCCCCGGGCGGCATTGTATTTTCCTGACACTACTGTTGTTTTAGGAAACGCATAGGGTTTTCATCACTGTGGTGGATGTAGGGCAACAATTGAGTCATGTAAGACCAACTTTGATGTGCGCTACATGACAATTCATGCATGTTCATTGCCCGAAGCAATTGTGAGTCGTTGACAGTTTGTTCAAGTCGAAATATGAAGCTGTTTTGGCACACTGGAGTGGCCAAACGTACTCGGCTATCTGCCCCTCTTCTCTTGTGCTGGGCCCACTTTTATGGCCTGTGGGGACGGGCAGATAGTGGTACAGTTTTGAGGGCTCCAATGCGACAAAATAGTTTCACATTTTCAACGAAGTGGACCAGGGGGGTTCCTTAGGGAACTAGAATTTTTTCTTGTTAAGGACCACCCTTAGGGACCACCCCAAGGGACCACCAACCACCAACCACCAACCGCCAACCGCCAACCGCCAGCAGCAACCAACCGCCAACCGCCAACCACTGCCAACCGCCGTCCACCAATCACCAACCACCAACCGCCGCCAACCACCACCAACCGCCACCAACCGCCAGTCGCCAACCGCCGACCGCCAATCGCCACCAACCATGGTTGAACATATGAGCTACACGCGGTCTTTTTGCAAAACTGCCGTTCAGGAACACTTTTTTTTCCTTGCTCTTAAGGACCACCCTGAAGTGGACTGCTGTTGGTCACCTACAATTGCTCCAGGCAATGCATTGCCCCAGGCAATCGTGAAGTGTGGAGAGTTTGTTCAGGTTGAAATTTAAAGCTGTTTTGGCGCATTCAAGCTGCCAAAAGTGCTCGACTACCCCCCCCCCCCCCTTGCTCTTGAGCTTGAACATTGAATTGAGTGTGGTGATGACCATGCGCCTGTGACACGGGGGCATGCGAGCCCAGTATCCGTTGCCTCATGGCCTTGCTCTTGAGCAGGGCTCCACAATATGTCTTTTGGAGAGGGGCAGGTAGTCATACAGTTTTTAGGCCGTAGCATCCTCTGTGGGCCCGAAGGAATTGTCATCAACCCACAATTGCTTGGGGCAGTGCACAGCACCAAGTAGTTGTGAGTGTCTTTCTGAGTGTCAATTTTTTTTTCGGTGCAATGCTGTCACCATGCGGATGCTGCTTGCCCCCCTTGTTCTGCACCTAGCTTTGTTATCACGATGGTTCATGATGGTTCCCTGCGTATTTGTGTCACGCCACCAATGACCCTGAAGGAGCATGACATCACATGAAGCCAATCCTGTCTATTGCCCCTGCCATCCAACAGGAATGAAACCAACTGCAGTTCTTTCGGATGGAACTGTCATTCTTGCGCGCATTGAGGACAGTCACAACGACAACAAAAAAGCAGCTGGAGAGGTAGAGGTAGATGTAGTGGTTGAGGTAGATGTAGTGGTTGAGGTTGAGGTAGCTGCAGAGGCAGAGACAGTGTGGGACGAACCGGATTCCCCAGCCATCCATCGAAAAAGTCAGAAACGACGAGTGGTGCGAGACAATTCAGATGATTCTGAGTCAGAATCACCAGCATCTGCAGCCCCTTGCTGGAAATGCAACAGCGATGCAATTGCGGCGGGCGATTGCGGTGAACCCGCCGCGGCAATCATTCATCATCAGGGGTATCAGAAACGGCAGATGGCGCCGGACCGTTTGGATCCATTGGACACCGAAGGCTCTGATCGCGGAGTCGAAGAGTCGAACGATCACATACCTCGGAGGAAAAAGCGCAAGAAAGCGGTAATTGAGAAGCAGATGGACGGCATTCTCGGACTGGGAGGGGTAGGTAAGTGCGGGGGGGCCCAAGATGGAGGCTGTGCTAGGACAGGCGCTGTCCCGTCTCCATTCCTGCCATCCCACACACCTGCAAGCCCTGTCTCCACACGTGCAGGCCTTGTCCCCACACCTGCAAGCCCTGTTCCCTCTCCACTCCTGCCACCCCACACACCCACAAGCCCTGTTCCGTCTCCTATCCTGCCACCCCACACACCCGCCAGCCCTGTCCCCAGACATGTAGTCCCTGTCCCCTCTCCACTCCTGCCACCCCACACCCCGGCAAGCCCTGCTACCTCTCCAAAGTCCACTGTCGACGGCAAAGAGGCACGAGTCCGACGTCTGGAGGTTGCGCCTTCCCCACCCTCAAAGCGCCGCGCTGTGACAGCCGAAGCTGATGCCCCGCCGTTCCGTAGCCCAGTGGTTTCCGCCGCATATGAAAGCGTGTGTGGCTGTTGCCGCGGGGCTGTTCATCGCGCGGACCGCATCACAAAATCGCCGTCTGGGGACCATTGGTGGCACGAGAAGTGCTTCATCGCCGATGCCCAGCAGAAGCGGCACAAGACCCAGCGACGCTTAGAGTTCTCGGAGTCACCCTCCTCCTCTACAGACCATGACGCGGTGGTGCATTTTGTGGCGCATGGGCAGGGACACGGCATCGTCTCCGCTGGGGCTGGGGCCGGCAAGACCCAAGCCATTGTTTGGGGCTTTGAGCAGGTGGCGGATGACGCCGTGTGCCTCGCCTTCAACAAGGCGGCGTCCGTGGAGCTGCAGACGCGCATCGCCGTGCCTGCCGGACGCCGTCAGGTGGCGTACACGTTCCATGCCGCAGGCCTGGGCCTCGTGCAGAAGGCCTGGGGGAAGGCCACGGTCGTGAAGGGCAAGACCAAGGCCATTCTTGTGCGGATGTTCCGGGGGGACACGCCAACTGCACTGAGCCCCGAGGGGCGCTTCTTTCGGGGCTTCGTCAAGTGGCTGGTGTCGATGGCCAAGTCTCATGGCCTTGGGTGTCCTGGCTTCCCGGACATCGATCCTGCTGGCCTGCACCAGCTGGTCATGCGCTATGATGGCATGTGGAGGCTCAAGCTGCCGAAGGCGAAGACACAACGGGACCCTGAGCCTCCGACAGAGTTCGGGCTGGGCAGCTGGGCTGTTGCCCTGGATCGGGCCATTCGCATTGCGCTGGAGGTGCTGCAGGAGAGCGTCGCGCACGCGCGGCCACCCGCCGTGGCCGTGGACTTCGACGACATGGTCTACATTCCGGTCCGATGCCCGGAGCTGTTCCGGCGTCGGCACGCGTTTGTCTTCTGCGACGAGAGCCAAGACCTGAACCCCGTCCGGACCCGGTTCCTGCAGCTGCTGACCCGCCCCGGCGGCCGGATTTTGGCGGTGGGGGACCCCAGTCAGGCCATTTACGGCTTCACCGGGGGCCACGTTCGGGGCAATGCGGGTGCTGGCGGACCAGCTGGGGCATGCCAACGTCACCTCCTTGGACCTCCCGGTGTCCTACCGCTGCCCGAAGTCGCACGTGCGGCTGGCGAATGAGTGGGGCTCAGGGCAGCTACGTGCTTGCCCGAATGCCGTGGAGGGGGTGATCATACGTGGGGCTTCGTTTGCATCGCATCCGCCTCGAGCCTCGGCGGCGCACGCTGTGCTGGCCCGCACCAATGCATCTTTGCTGGCATTGGGGCGCAAACTGGCGGCGCGCAATCTTGCATTCCGCATGATCGGCCGGCGGGATGTAGCCGAGAGGCTGTTGAAGCTGCTGGACCATCACGGGAAGGCCGGGGACGTCCACAGCCTGCGCCGGAACCTGCAGACGTATATGAGGACGCACATCAACGGCGAGGACGGTGATGTGCCTGTGGAGGGGAAGGAGGAGGAGCGCGACTACGTTCAGTGCCTGTGGCTGATCGTGCAGGACCTGGAGCAGCAAGGCAGCCAGCCCCTCACAGTGGCTGCGGTAAGGGCACAGGTCCAGTCCATGTACAACGCTGGGGACGGCGTGCCCGGGGCGGACCAGTTGACCCTCTCCACAGTCCACAGGGCCAAGGGACTGGAATGGGAGCGGGTGTACCTGCTTCAGCCCGGCCAACTGCCTCTGTGGTTTGTGATGGAGTATGGCCAGCCCTGGGCTCAGCAGCAGGAGCGGAATCTCATGTACGTGGCCGTGACGAGGGCTCTGCAGGAGCTCGTGTTCCTGCGCGACGTGGCCCAGATGGACACACTGTTTGCAGCGCCGCATCCTGCACCTGGCGCTGGTACTGGAGCAGAGGGGGGGTCACCCCAGAGTGCAACAGACACAGCTGCAGGGACGGGAACTGCAGAAGCTGAAGTCTTGCGAGATGTGACCTGGGCTTTGGGGCTGCTGGGCCTTGGTGCCACGCCGCAAGGCCCACAGGACAGGGAGCAGGTCCGCAAGGCATACTACCAGCGGCTGATGGATTGGCATCCGGATAAGCAGCAGCAGAAGGAGGACGAGGCTGCACGGCTGCCAATGAAACGTGCCCATAGCCTGACCAGTGACTTGTTTGAGGCGTGGGGCATCCTCCAGGGGGTGTTTGTGCTGTGAGCCGTGCGCTCTGTGTGCCCAGCCTCTGTTGCTTGTTGCCTGGGTTTTGGTTCCTGTCCTGCTGATGCTTCGGCAGTGGCACAAGGCTTGGGGATTTTCGAGTCCCGTCAAATCTCAACCTGACACGGCCCATCAGCAGAATCAACAGCAATTTCACAGCAGCCACAGCAGGGTCAGAGCCCATGAGGAAATTGTATTGGGGGAGAGGGGTTCCGATTACCTCCTCAAGTGTTGGGGGGGGGGGGGGGGGGCTAAAAACCAAAGGTGTGTTTCCCCTTTTGTGTATACCAAGTAAACTGACCGAACGTTAGTGGGAACCTCAATGTTTCCGAATGGATCTCCTTGTCTTTGGGGCATCAGGCATTGTACCCGTGCTGTGCAAAGCTAAAGTTATGCAAATAACTTGAGTTGCCACGGGATGTGGGACAGTGAACTGTATGTATATTAGTTGGAGTGGGACAGTACAGTCAACGGCTATTCAGTATTCCAGCATCCGTACTGCCTGCTTGTTGAACATATTGTGCAGTTGATGACAGTTCAGTCCCACTGAACTTCAATTGCCTGCACCCTTCTCATGTTAGTCATTGTACATACGTCTCAGACTATGGCAGCCAGATTGCCGCTACACAGCACCTACCAAATGTCACTAGCTGACAGGCGCAGCAATGCCTATGGCTACATCTTACAGAGTGAACCGATGGTGCACCCAGTGGTGCAGATGTCTTCAACTCTCGACGAGGTTCGGTGCCAAGGTTCATTGTGCTGTGTGTTCCAGGTCAGAGTGGGGGGGGGGGGGGGGGGGGGCTCGGACGACAGATGCAAAACGTAGGCCGATCTTGGACCCAAAAACGGTACAAAATCAAACATGCACCCCCTTCAGACACTCCCAGTGCTATGGCTTCTTTCATCAACCGCTTGTTAACATGGTTATTATGGCTATTGCCAGCAAATCCCAACGGCCCCAAAGACACCATGTGTCTTGAAAAGTACATCTTACAAGTTGTGATGGCAATACTTGTGATATCATGGCTTGGGGTCCCTTGCGGAGTTCCTCTTGAATCATTGAGTGCTATTGTCTCGTGGCATTGTGAAAATCAAGAACCAGAAGGGAGGAAGGGCAGTAGAAACTTGTGGAAAATGTGGGGAAATGACATCCACACACACAAAATGCACACACATCTAAGCCATGGACACATCCCCATTATGCAAATAACTTGAGTTGCCACGGGATGTGGGACAGTGAACTGTATGTATATTAGTTGGAGTGGGACAGTACAGTCAACGGCTATTCAGTATTCCAGCATCCGTACTGCCTGCTTGTTGAACATATTGTGCAGTTGATGATAGTTCAGTCCCACTGAACTTCAATTGCCTGCACCCTTCTCATGTTAGTCATTGTACATACGTCTCAGACTATGGCGGCCAGACTGCCGCTACACAGCGCCTACCAAATGTCACTAGCTGACAGGCGCAGCAATGCCTATGGCTACATCTTACAGAGTGAACCGATGGTGCACCCAGTGGTGCAGATGTCTTCAACTCTCGACGAGGTTCGGTGCCAAGGTTCATTGTGCTATGTGTTCCAGGTCAGAGTGGTGGTGGGGGGGGGGGGGGGGGGGGGGCTCGGACGACAGATGCAAAACGTAGGCCGATCTTGGACCCAAAAACGGTACAAAATCAAACATGCACCCCCTTCAGACACTCCCAGTGCTATGGCTTCTTTCATCAACCGCTTGTTAACATGGTTATTATGGCTATTGCCAGCAAATCCCAACGGCCCCAAAGACACCATGTGTCTTGAAAAGTACATCTTACTAGTTGTGATGGCAATACTTGTGATATCATGGCTTGGGATCCCTTGCGGAGTTCCTCTTGAATCATTGAGTGCTATTGTCTCGTGGCATTGTGAAAATCAAGAACCAGAAGGGAGGAAGGGCAGTACCCCCCCCCCCCCCTTGTATAAGCTACGCCCTTGTCCAAGCTACAGTAGGCGTAGGGACCGTAATAATTGTGTACGTAATTTTAATTATGTTCGAAATG
The DNA here is from genome assembly GCA_964036045.1 of Eutreptiella sp. 'Long Island Sound 2002'. Classification (NCBI taxonomy): domain Eukaryota; phylum Euglenozoa; class Euglenophyceae; order Eutreptiales; family Eutreptiaceae; genus Eutreptiella; species Eutreptiella sp. 'Long Island Sound 2002'. The sequence continues at coordinate 185,055,680 of OZ038380.1, read as the reverse complement.
TAGTGCGGCCACAGAAGACATGGGTTTGTCGTCACATTTGCCAAATACATGGAGCCATGGACACATGCAACATGCCACATGCAAGGCAAATTCATTCCCAAGAATTTGAAGTTGCTCGAGCCCAAACCAGCCCCCAAGCCCCAGCCAAAGGCATCTTCAAGTGGTGAGCATGTGCAATGGTTCCGCATGGTGTATGATCGCAAGAAGGGTTTCCAAGCCGAACATTTGTAGGCTTTGCATTCTTCATTACTTGTGCCAACATGGGTGTGAACCTGAAATTTTCATGTTCCCAAGGCTGTCTTGTGTTTGCATACACTTGGAAATGTGGGCAGAGGTCAAGGTGTACTCATACCATGCGCGTGCACGTTTGTGTCGGTAGTTGTATGTGTTGCGCGCAAGCTACGCCCTTGTCCAAGCTACAGTAGGCGTAGGGACCGTAATAATTCCGTACATTGGTGTAGCTTATACAAGGGGGGGGGGGGTAGAAACTTGTGGAAAATGTGGGGAAATGACATCCACACACACAAAATGCACACACATCTAAGCCATGGACACATCCCCATGGAGTGCCAAAAGAGCATGATGCATAGCACCTCTACATGCTTGGTAAACATTAATCTCCCCACTCATCACAAGGAAGATGCTCAGTCAGATGATATACAAGGCAAACTCTGCATCTGCAATTTTTTCGAGGTGACATGTATTTCGTTTGTTTGGAGAAAATGGGCAGAAGATTTGGGCACCTGTTTAGATTGGGGTGTTGTAGGCCCTGGTTCCAGGAAACCACACCATTCCATCTCCTCAGAAGGTGCCCTGTTGGTGTCATATTGCTGTCATATTGGCCAAGTCCCTTTAATTGGTGACCACATAGAGGACCATGTGCTTTATGGACTGGGCGTCATGTGCAGGGATGTTTCTTTTAAAAAAAAGTACCTTTACAATAAAGAGGGAATGCCATGCACGCAGTGCACACACAGTGCGAAGTTTTGGATGTCGGCAAATACTCGAGCCCTAGTTTCGGCCCCTTTTCACAAGTTTTTGGTTCCGTACCAGGGTTTTTTTTTGCTTCCTAAGCATTTAGGATGTGGCATGTTTGAATTGTCAACCATTTTTGCCCATTTTCAACCATTTTCCCTATTTCCTCCCCCTCACCCTTGCCATGTATAATGGACAGGACGTTGGACGAGTGGACTGTTTGCTGAAGGACCGTGGAAGTATGTCTTGCACATTTTGTTTGTGTCAGACACCTGACATGACAATCACTATCACTCCCTTTTCTTCGAGCTGGGCGGTACTGGGTATTGGGAGGGCAGCATTCTTCAGCCAGTTGTCTGCAAATTCGGAAACACCTGATCAATGAACAGCATTACAAACCCGATTAGTTTCAAGATCGATATAAACACGTCCTTGGGCGTATCTTGCCAGTTGACACCAGCTTGGAGGACTGTCAGGCTGCAGCAGAGGCTCATCAACATTCCCAACACAACACACATGAGCAGACTATTGTGGATCTGGTGGGGCATTTGAATGGGGTCACATGTACCACCGGTGGGCTTTGCTGCTTCGCCATGCTACCAGACAGGTGACGGGTATTCTTGGGTGAGTATCCCAGCCTCTGCGTGCGCAGTATGCACGCAGTGCACACGCAGTGCACACGCAGTGCAAGAACTTGGCCAAAAAAAATTACTCACAGGGCGATTGTTTTTCGGCCATTCCAATTTCGTACACGACCTTACAGCAAAACAACAATTACTCGCCAGCGACGGCGCGTCATTTTCTATGAGTCTTAATACAAACAGACCATCCCCACCACCACCACCACCACCACCAACACCAACACAAACACCAACACTCGTAATGAGTTTGGTTTCATGTGCAATTGGTGATGTTGGTGTACTCTATTGCTACCAAAGCGTCAAGTTGTAGTAACTGCCATCCTCTCTGCCTTCCAATCACTGCATTGATGTGCATTTGAAAAATGCTTGGCTTGGCTTCTAGAGTGTCATTTATGCAATCCTATGCCCTCATCAACACAATCTGTATGACGTCATGGTTTACATGCGTCGCACATGGACAATTGCATGTAGTCTTAAAATTGCATACATTTGGCATACATTTGGAGAGTATGGAATGTGTTCCTGGAAGTCTTCTATTTGTACAGAATGGAATGCACAAAAAGTGTTGGTTCCACAAAAGATGGGCTGAAAGATAAGCAAAGAGGACAAGCAGCCCAGTTGCCCCAACGAAACCAAAACTAGCTAGCTTTGAGGTTTTGAGGCGTGGCACTCTGGTGATGCCAAGGGGCATAATTTGGGGTGAACCAGAGTGGTCACATTCTTGCGGAAGGAGGCCACGTAGCAGCTGCACAAGCACATCAAGCCGATAGCACGGAGGGTTGAAGAGGGAACCAGCACAGGTTGGGAGTGGTTGAGACTGGAGACCTGCTCCTGCTGATTCAGCGGCGCTTGAAGGCAAGGAGCGAGGGAAGGTGGCCTTCATTTTGGCCTTGTGTTGCATTTAGTTTGCCTCATTACATGGATGTGGGTGGTTGCAATCCAACGGGCTACAATGAGAAAGCCCATGAATGCATTGTGTTTCAGGTAGGCTACCCTTTTTGCGTTGCTTCATTTGGGGGGCATTTTCTTGATAAATGCTCTGAAAGTGGTGCGCAAGGTGCATGCAAGGCGAAGGTTCCCCCTTTGCATGGCAACATGGCAACAACATTGCATGTTGAAGGAGTGCTTGCTGGGGAACATTGAGTCTTGTTACGTGACATGGCTGCGGTTGTGCTGGGGCTGAGGCAAAGCAGACATGGAAGTGTGGACCCTTGCAACCAGTGATACCATCCTGATAATACTTAGGCCGAGGCATTTCCCTCTTGTTGCCACGAAAGTGTGCTCCATCACTCGCTGCTGGCTCCGGAACTGCTTCCAAGAGATCGTTTGACAAGTGTCGCTGTTCAGCAGTGCATCTCATGGAGGTGACTCCAAGCGAGTGTCGGACAATGGCAGCAAGTCTGCTGTATTTTACTCTTCTTTTCATATCTTGTTTGGTTCTAATAACAATTGAAACATTTTGATGTTGTCCATCCAATTATTTGCGCTAAACAATGATAATTTTCTGTTCTTTTCGCCAACAAACTCGGCGTAGCAGCACGCCAATTTCTCAAAGCTTAGTGTCAGTCGAAAGCATGATCCCTATAGACCGCTTGAAGGTCTTGGCTGTCTCATACGTTTGAACGACCATGTTTTGCAATTTCTGCTTTGGTTTTCTTTTGACTTTTGACAATTCTGACGTTGTGGTTGGTAAGTTTTTTTCATTACGGTTGTACCATGTCTCGGAAGGCCTACTAGTAAAGTGGGCCATGCAGTGGGGCACAATGGCCCTTTCTGGTCCAGGACTTGAGTTTAGTTGCTGCTTACCCACCAGCAAACATGAGCCCATATGGCAGTGACTTGGTGCCTGGCCATGCTACCTTAGCAAAAGATGGAGCAAATTGAAAGGATTCACATCTCTCTAGTGTCCCAAAACCCAAGTGGGTTGAGAGGTTGAGATCCTAAGAGGAACATTGCGCTTTATCTGAGACCGAGTCACCGACGGCATTGGCTGCCGAGCCACTGGTTTCTGATGATTTGGGCACAATGGATTCCAGCTGCTTTTTTCCCCCCGATGCCTCACGTCTGCTTTTTACCAGGAGTTTGGTGCGTGCAACACTGTTTGAGTGTCTAGTGTCTCTGCATCCCTCTCCCGCGGGGGTTGCACATGATGTTGCCTGCAAGGCGCCCTCAATTTGCGGAGGCTCTGGACAAGCTCCGCGCCGAGTATGAGCACCTGGAGTACGACGCGAACGTCCTCAAGCTGCAGCGCGATGAGTTCCAGCGCAAACTGGAGGACAAGGTCCAAGAGATCATATGCATGCAGCAGGTGTTTTTTTTTTTATGCTTCCACATTGCTGCTGATACCGGCACACAGAGTGTTGCAATTCTGTATCTTGCGGCACGTGGACCAATTGGGAGTTTGCGTCTATGGATCAGCAGTGCGGCACTCAACCCTGACTGGCACCAAAGGTCGCACCACAGCAGCTGGACAGCCGCTTTGGCATGTGCATACCCCGCCCACGCACTCACGCCCGTGCGCAAGCACGGCTTTGTCCCAGCATGATGACCCCTTGTGACCGCCATTTGCGACGGTCGTTTTTGTGGTCCAGAATGCAAGATCACAAAAATGTGAGCCACTGCGTGTGAAAGACGAGGAAAGAGGGGCTGGGGCATGCATGTGAGGGTTTGTACAAGTTGCATGGCTGAGCATGTGAAATCCACCGGTGATTGTTGCAAGAGGTCAAGAGGTCCCCTCTCACCTGCAGTTTGCTCTCGGAACGCCGTGTTTTCATGGCTGAGTGGGGGGCCATGCCGAGGGCGGTCTTTAAGTACGTACAGTTGTTGTTGTTGTTGATGTTGTGGTTGTTGTTGTTGTTGTGTTTGTAGTTGTAGTTGTTGTTGTTGTTGTTGTTGTTGTTGTTGTTGTTGTTGTTGTCGTTGTTGTTGTTGTCGTCGTCGTTGTTGTTGTTGTGTTTGTAGTTGTTGTAGTTGTTGTTGTTGTTGTTGTTGTTGTTGTTGTTGTTGTTGTTGTTGTCGTTGTCGTTGTTGTTGTCGTTGTTGTTGTGTTTGTAGTTGTTGTTCGCAACAACACACGGTGGGGCCGGGACCGAGGCCCCCTGATCCCCCCCTCCCGGGGGGCGCAGGGACCCGGACCTGCTGCGCCCCCAAGGCAAGCCGCCAGGATGAGACCAGACGCTTGGCCAACGCACTGCGGGTGCCGACGGTGTTGTGCACCCCCCCCCCCCCCCCCCCTCGTTCCCTCCCCCCGCACACCGTAGGGCGGGGGTGCAGTCGCCTCTCAGGGACCGCTCTAGTTAGCGCCCAACCGTCGTCCCCCCCCCCGACCCCCAACCGTCGAGCCGGGCCTGCCGGACGCCAGCGGTTTGGTTTTGCTCCTTTGCTGTCAGGGACCGCCCTGGCCACGCCCCCCGAACGGGACCGAGCCCTGCCGTTCGACACCGCTGACCCCCTTATGGGGGCGTACCGTGCGCTGTGCGCGCGCTGTGCGAAAAGTTGGCTGTTCTCCACCACCGGGAGTTCGGTAAGCTCAGAAGATTGAAAGGATGTCATTGAATGGCTGCTGCAGTGGACGGGGCTATAGGGGGCAGAATTTAGGTCCCTGGGACCCATGGCAAGCATCAGATGTTTGAATTTTTGAGTTTTGAATTGATTGTGCATGATTCCGCAGGTGCGTGGTTTTCAGGGTTGTTACCTGGATAATCACCGCAATACTTGGCGCTGTGCCCGCGCTGTGCCCGCGCTGTGCGAAAACGCCCCCTATGGGCTGCCCCCGTTGTGTGCCGTGTCGACATCCTCTTCCCCTGCCCTTCCCTCCCCTGCCTCAGGTGCTTAGCGAACTGCAAGACCAGTACTCCATCTGCAAACAGAACTACGAAGTGGAGATCATGCGGCTTCAAAACACGGTTGCAGACCTCGAGAAGCGGATGCAAGCCAAGCAGGAGCCGCCAGCCCCAGCCCTGCAGGAGCCGCCAGTGGCATCCGCGCAGGAGCCGGCAGCAGCCGCTCCGCAGGAGGCGCCGGCGTCGGCCCCGCAAGAGCCCCCGGCCGCGGGCCCCACCCCGGCCCCGGCCCCGCCCCCCGCGGCCAGCAACGGCCGCTGCGCAAGCCCGCCCACCAAACGCGCGCGCGTCGACCGGACCACCGGCCCGCCCGACCGCGCGGTCGCGGGTGCACCGTCGCCGCCGCGTCCGCAGAGCGAGCCCCCGGCCCCTGCGGTGGCCAACGGGGTCCGCGCATGGAGCGTCACGTGCAGGGGCAGCCCTGCGGAGGGCGTCGCCCCCGAGTGCCTGCACAGCCTGGGCCTCGGCGCCGGGGGGCTGGGGGTCCTGGGCTTCTCCCCGTGCGGCACGTACGTGGCCCTGGGGGGCCTGACCGCCTGGAGCGTGACGGTCTGGAACACCCGCAGCGCCAAAGCCGCACCGACGCTGCTGTCGCCGCCCGGCGCCGCGGAGGCCGCGGCCGGCGGGCCGCCGCAATGCGCCTGCTTCTGCCCCAGCGGGCAGCTCCTCATCGGCGCCGCCCCCGACGGCGCGCTGACGGCGTGGGACGTCGCGCAGGGCCGGACGGTCGGCGCGTTCGCGGGGACCGCGGCGCCGCCGATCGCGCTGCGGCACTTCCCCAAGAGCGCGTGCGTCGCGAGCGTGGGCCGGGACGGCCGGGCGGCGGTCTGGAGCGTGGCGGACAAGAAGCTGCTGCGCGTCCTCGACGCGGACGGGGGGGGCGGCGAGGGCCCGGGGGCGACGGCGCTGGCGATCAGCCCGAACGAGGACCGCCTGGCGCTCGGGCTGGCGTCCGGGGCGCTGGAGCTGTGGGCGCTCCCGGGCTGGGAGCGCGCGCGCGTCGTGCCAGGCGCCGCCGGCGCCGGCGCCGTGCAGCACATGGCCTTTGCGCCGGACGGCGCCCGGCTCGCGACCGCCGCCGCGGACCGCGTCGTCCGCGTGTGGGACGCCGCGGCCGACGCGACGCCGCGGGCGCTGCCGGCGCGCGCGGCGGCGGTGGTGGCGCTGGGGTACAGCCCCGACGGGCAGTGGCTCGTCGTAGCCTGCGCCGACTACGCGATCACCGTCTGGGGGGCCGACGCTGGTGAGCCGCAGTGGGGCCTCCGGGGGCCCGCGGACACGCTGCCGGGGTTCGCCCTGAGCCCGGCGGCGGCGGCGTTCGCGAGCCCCGGCAGCGACGGCGGCGTGGCGCTCTGGAGCTACGCGGCGCTGGTGGCCCCCCCGAAGGACCGGCCGGCGGCCGCCGCGAAGGCCAAGGCGAAGCGCCCCCGAAGCGCCGCGGAAAAGCCGCCCCCGGAGCCGGCGCCCGACCCGACTGCTGCCCCTCCGCAGTCCGCCAAGGGCGACTAGAACATGAGACAAGGGCAGAGGCGGGGGGGGCGGGGCTTAGCAGGCGGCCGTCTCGAGTGGCGTGGCGTCATGTGCACAGGTCGTCACCAGCCCTGCGCTTGAAGGGGGTGGGGGGGGGTAGCCCCCGCACATACCCCACCCGTCCCCCACGCCAATATTAGAACGGCTGACAAGAATAGGAGGAGCCCCCCCCCCCCCCCCCCAGACCAAAGTGATCATAGCGCGAAAAAACGAAAATTGCAATGGGGAAGCTCTGACTGGGCCATTTTTTGGTACACAATTTGTTTTGGAGTCCCAGACCCCCCCCCTCCTCTCTCCTAATGTTAGCCTGCCCCTCCCACACTCCCACACCAACCGTGACTTCAACAGTTTTGTAACCGTCGCCTCCTGCTCCCCAACCGCTTTCCCACCCGTGGCCAACAAGCGTTTGCCGCACTCCCCTGTGGCCTCCCTCTTCCGCAAGCGCAGGCCCCGGTGGTCACTGCACCCCTGCCCTACAGTGGGCGCGGGGAGGGAGCAACGCGGGGGGGAGGGGGGGGGGAAACGCCGTCTGCACCCGCACTGCGTTGGCCAAGCGTCTGGTTTCATCCTGGCGGCTTGCCTTGGGGGCGCAGCAGGTCTGGGTCCCTGCGCCCTCCGGGAGGGGGGGGTCAGGAGGGGCCATTGAGTTGCCATGCATGGCGCCCCAACGCCCCCAGGAAGTGCAGATGGCCCAATGCGTGTCCGAACCCTTCTCATGACCCACGAAGAAGCCAGGGCTCACAACGGTGAGCAAATCTAGGGCGCTGCCCCTTTTCGCCCACCACTGCCTCCGGACCATGCCCGGAACTGGCTTGAAGCTTGGCCAAATTGCCAGCGGTTCGTACCCTCAGGTGACCATGTGGAAGTACAGGTGCCCGCTGCAATGACGGTGCGAAGCACAAAGGGACGTGGCGTAGTTTTGGGCAAATACCTAATAAGAGCTACCCAGGCGCGCGCTGTGGTAGGGCAGGGGCCTCCCACAAAAAAAAAATTAGGACAAAGAAAAACCCAAGGGGGGTTTCCTTGTGTTTCTCCTCATCTCGGTGTCTTTTTCGGGGGGGGTCTCTCCACGGGGCGGGGCAGGGTTGTGACCTGGTGGCAGGTGGGGTTTTTTGTCCACAATTGGGGGCGGGTGGGGGGGGCTTTTTGTGCATCCGGGGGGGGTCTACCGGTAGTGCATGGTTTCCTCTGGGGGGGGGGTCTACGTGCAGTAACCCCGGGGACTCAGAAGGGATGGCACTGGCCTTGTGGGACCGAAACCCCCACGTGGCCAGGACCAGGTTGGGGACCGACCAAGCCCACCCAAATTATGGTCCGTTTTGGTAATGGCCACGGATAAAGGGCTGCCCGTCCGGTTGAGTCGCAGAAGGGCTCGGTGGTGTGAGTTTGTGCGATGACACAGACAATGTGCATGAGCTGTGAGGCTCTGATTGAACGCTGATGCCTGGTCCTGTTCCCCAGTGTACGGTGGCTTAGACTCTGGGTTCCGTTTCCCAGCTATCTGCTTTTCCAACAATGGGTTTAGTATGGAAGCGGGTGGCATCAACTTGGGGCTAGTGACGCATATGCACAGGCGGATGTGCTGGTCCCAGCTGATTTATCTGAGGTTTGGACTGGGCCGAAATGTCACGCAAGCAGTGGGACACATGAAAGCCGAGCGGCAAGTCAAGGATGCTCCGGAGAGACAGTGAATGGCACATTCTGGTTCGATTCTTGGCCTGGCTTCTGTGCTTGGGCATGTCTTCATGGCACTCTTTTGTTTCAGGAAGAGACAGAAAATGTGTCATGGCTTGTGGCTTTTTACTGACAGAGGCGTGCACCGAAAGAGACTCGAAGAAAGCGCACACAACACACTGCACTGTCATAAGTCCCTGGGCCGTGTGGGACGGCAAAAATAAACGAAATGTGATGGTTGATTTGCCATGATGTGGGACTGCTTGGGCAACCTCTCAAGAACTCAATCAAAGGTGGTTTCGCACAAATATTGCAAAGGGCTGGGTTCTTGCACCGCCTGGGCCTCGCCCCCTGTTCTATTCCACACATTAGTCTTTTTGGTGTGCTTCTTGCCAACTCCAACCTGGATGCCACGGAGGATTCCGAAGTTTTTTGTGTAATATTGCAAGTGCCTTGTGAGAGTCTTTGTTTTTTTCCGATGGACCAAAAGGCATCTCGCCGCTCTATCACGGAGCACTCCTTGTTCCACAAACGCACAAATTTAGTTGTCTGAGCCACCTACCTTGAAGAACTGCATGGATAAGGTACCTCGCCCAGGCTCAGGCAAGGCGGCAGAGTACAAGTCATTGAAGTGGAAGTGCACCCACTACCTGAAGTCGGATACACTCATATCCCAGCACAGGGGTCACCATTTTTTGTAGAAAGCAGAAGCAGGTTATGCCGGAGGGCGTCCCCACATGTCGCTCAAAAGCCTGACTGGGATTTGGGCTGCAAAGGTGGCCTGACATTTATATATCCACTTCCAGCGCTGGACCACAGTCTTGGAATTAGTGCTCTGGTTTGCGCTTTGTTGATTTCAGTGCAAGATTCAGTGCCTGTGTGGAACACACCACTGTTGGCATTGGGCAAATCTCTACATGCAAAAGCAATGCAAAGGTGGAGTGCCCAGGATAGAGGCGTGTCACTTTTTTCACTTTGGGGTGGTGTCCATCCATATTAAAACAACAGAAACTGGTTGGAGTGTGTCAGGATGGCAGGGCTTAGGAGAGAAAGAAGAAAGCTGTTCAGCAAGTTGATACTGAGGGACAAGGGAAATACTGTTCTCTGCATTCCCATTCTGCACTGATTGTTATTACCCTGTGGTACTGGTGGCCCACTTATATATCCATTTCCAGCTGTGGAACACTGGTGTCGTTGCTTCGAATTTGCTGCCAGGAGGGTTGCATCTGTCATGCATACCCATTCCAGCCGTTTTCGGCCCCCTTCGGCCCAGGAACTGTCCCCTGTTGGCTTTTCTGGAAGCCAGCCTCAATGACGAACAGTTGCATTTTGCATTTAAGGGACCTATCCTTACTGTCACAGTGAGAGTCTTTGCTTTTTTTTTTCCGAGGGACCAAAAGGCAACTCGCCACTCTATCAAGGACTACTCATTGTTCCATAAATGCACACAGTTAGTTGTCTGAGCCACCTACCTTGAAGAACTGCATTGCCATGCCTTCTTTCCACTGCGTGTCCTCTTCCATGGCCATGTTCACAGCGCCGTCCACCGCTTCGTTAATGGACCGGGCCCTCTGCTGGGCTACGCGCAGATTGCAGGGCACTCCGCATGCCTTCTTGCAGGCCTTGATCTGCTCGCCCATCGCTGTGGGGGGGGGGGGGGGGGGGCACGGTGAGCCAGCCCCACGTCGCTGCTCGGCCCCAGCTTTGGCGTGGGCAGGGCTTGGGTCTTGGCCTTGGCTTTCTTGGCGGTGACCAAGAAGTCCCCAAGCACCGCATGTCCGGGTATGTGGCTGGGGGGGCAGTTGGAGCTCCTTGGGGGTGGATCACCCTAATTGGGGCGGATCACATTAATTGGAGGCGGACCACATTAACTGGCGGTGGATCACCTTAATTGGGGCGGATCACATTGATTAGGGGCGGATCACTTGATTGGGGGCGAATCACATCAATTGGGGGGTGGATGACATTAATTGGGGGCAGATCACATTAATTGGGGGCGGATCACATTAACTGGGGGCGGATCACATTAATTGGGGGCGGATCACATTAATTGGGGGCGGATTGCATTAGTGATCAGCCCCAGATTAATGTTATCTGCCCCGAACTACTGTGATCCGCCTCCAATTATCAAAGGGCAAGCGGTGCGGGTGGACAAGTGTTGTACTTGGGTGCAGGGTGAGGCAAGGGCGGCCCCGGTCTTGCTACAGGGCCAGCCCATCCCGGTGGCAGACACTCTCCGCCAGCTGGGGTTGGACGTGGCCGTAGGCGGGCGACGCACGACGGGGCCCGTCCTGGTCATGCGGCTAGAGGCGGGACTGGCGGTCCTGAGGCGCGTCCCACATCTCCCGGCATTCCATGGATGGGTACGGGCGGTCCGCACGCTCGTGACGCCGCTGGCCGTGCACGGGGTCGCAATCGCCCCGGTGACAGACCGGGACTTAGTAGGGCTGGAAATCTTGGTCCTCCGCGCCTAGTGAGGCTCGACCCGGCTCTCGCGGTCCAAGGAAGTGGTGTTTGCGGTGTTGACGCCGGGGCACCGCGTCTCGCCGGTAATGCACACCCGATACGAGCGGGTGATGTGGGTGGCGCGGGTGGCACGCTCCCCGGGGCCGGTGCAAGTGATGGCGCACGCCATGTGGGAGGCCTCTTCCACGCCGCCCACGACGGGCCCCTTCGGGCGCGCCCTGCATGTAGTATGGCGGCTGGGTTGGCAACCAATGGAGGGGTGGTGGGCATGGAGCGTGCCTGGCGAGACGGACCCCATGCGCTTGGTGCAGGAGCCACTGAAGTAGGTGCAGCACCCGGTGCGCGACAGCCTACGGTGCCACTTGATGCGCGGCCTTGAGGCGCACTGGCCGGCTACCTTTGGGGGCCTAGGGGATGGCGTGGACGGCGCGGTATGTCGGGCGGCACTCCAAGTGGCGTCCACGGAATTGGACGCCTCGCTTCTTCGGGGCCTGCTGGTGGGGTCCATGTGGACGGTGGCCCGCGTGTAGTCGCATGGGTTGCGGGAGTTCACGGCATGTCCCCACTGTTGAGCGCTTTGCGAGCATGAGGCGCACACCCTCTAGAATTGCCCCACATGGGAGCAGGAGCGGGCGGCGTGGCGGCCCTGGGTCCTAGAGTCGGCGGCGGAGCTGCCGCACCTGGGCCCCCCGGCCCAGGAGACCGCCCGCCTCCTGCAGCGAGGTTTCTTGCCGCTGTCGTTGTTAGCGGGCGCGAGCCGCCCATTGGTGGACGGGCTTTTTGTACCGCCTGTACGGCATGTACTTGGTAGTAGTGGTGGCGTGCATGTCCGCGTAGCGGTTGGGCCAGCGCAACCAAGGGGACGCACTGTTCCCCCACAGCCCCGCCCGGGCACGGGCAAGGGGGCATACCCGTGGTAGGACCTGTGTGGGCCCCTGCCACGTCTGACAGCGGCACCGGCCCTCCAGCTGGGTCCCAGCGCGCTGCCTGGTTGGAAGTAGGAGGCCACCTTTGTGTGTGACCTCGTGCGATGGACTGCGGCGCCGAGGTGGCAAGAGGACACGGGGGAAGTGTCCCCGGCGTAGCTCGTCCTGGACTTCGAGTTGTACGTGGGGCGGGCGCTCCTTAGTTGCCCCACCATCAGCTGCAGGGAATGCGCCTCCCGCCGGGGGAGCACGCGTAGGTGCTGCGGCAAGCCGTGCGGCTGCTTCAACGCCACATGGCGGCAGGCCAACTACTGCGGGGGGCGTGGCACGAGCGTTGTCCGTCGATGCTGCCCTTGGGTGGGCGCATGTGCTCGGGCCTCCGAGCTCTGCTGTACTTTGCGGCGCGCGCATAGATGGCCCCGCAGCTGCAGGCCCTGGCCATCCATCTACAAGAGGCATGGCTGGGATGCCTCCGCCTGCCGCCGCGCCTACGGGCATGGGGGCACGACAGGTTCTTGGTGAACAACTTCCTCCGCCCTGCGGACGGGGGCCCGGCCTTGGTGCCATACGTGCGGCAGCCGCGGTGGCGGCAGGCCCAGGTGTCGCGCGCGCGGTGGCCCATCAGCCCCCGCCGGCCGGGAGAAGGACGGGGCACCCATGGGGCCCGGTGTAGGGAGCATGGTGCCCGTGCGTGCCGCCGTTGCCTCTAGCTACAATGGGGCCTCAGCCCCTGCTGCAGGGCGGGGCACACGGGATATGACGCTCCCGGAGAGGCGGCACCCCCATCGCGACAAGGCCCGGGGCGGCAAGTACTCCCGCCGCGAGAAAGGGCAGCGCGAGCACGCGCTCCCTCCGTGTGGTTGGGGCGGGCACGACCGGCGTCGGAGGCGCTACCGGCACTGGCGCGCCCAGTGCGACGGGCCCAACAGGCGGGGCAGCGGATGCTCAGCCCCCGGCCGCCCTTGCCGCTGTCGGAGGACTTGGGGTAGCCACTAGTGCGGCGGGCGCGCGGAGTGGAAAGCCGCAGTGCGACGCCGGGGTGGAACCTTGCCCACTGCCCCCCCTCCCCCCCACCCACCACCACAGGGGCCGGCATTGGCGGCACTCCTGCCCCCCCCCCCCCTAACCAACCAACCAACTTTCTGGGTGTCTTTTTTTTCGGTGTCTTTTTGTCCATGCCTGCCCAGGCCGCTGGGCCTAGACATTGAGCCGCCGACACCACAGCGCCTTCCCCTGACCACATGAGTGTCCGGGACATTCAGACCTGCCCGGCCACGCTCGGCCAGGAGGTTGTCGTGCCTGCCGATCCCGGTGAATTGGCATGCCTGGCAGCACTTGACGACGTCGACCACATAATTCAGGACGAAATCGTACTGAAGCGTGGTGTGACAGAGGCAGCATCTCTGTCATACTCCCTGTTTGACGACTGTAGCTCGCCAACAAACTGTCAGTTGTCCTCTACGGCAGCCGTCCCAACGTTGTGCTCGTTGGTGACATGACTGAATATGACAAAGTGCAGAGTGCCATCAAGCGCTTGCTGTCGGACCTTCCCATGCTGGGACGCTTTGTTGCTGTTTTGCTTGAACCTGCTGATGACTCGTGCAACAAACCATCTTTTCTCAACCGGGAGCTTGCCCTGAATATGAACCTTCCGTTCGGATGTGAAAGGCTGTAGCTGACAGACAGATCCCTGATGCACTTGCGCACGCATGACCGGTTCGATGTCCGGGTGGCAAGCAGCTCCAGAGAGTCAAGGAACGTGTCACCACCCCCACCCCACAAGCTCCTCCGCCTCATGGCACCGGGGGCAGAGGTGGACAAGGTGGTGTTTCATGAGCCAGACGTCCGAGACAACCAATACGCCATCCAGGTTCACAATGACCTGGTGAATGGCGTGCTGGGATCCATTGGTCTGAATGCTGATGATGTGCACCTTATGCCAGGAACAGATCCGCGGAATTCGAAGCTGTTTTTCACGGAGTTGACAGAGGAACAAGTGAACACGGTTGTCTCTCAGTTTGGGTCCAAACCAAGGTTTCAAATCCAGCCAGTGGAATGGTATCGGGGATCCAATGTGACCAACATGGAGAGTGTCTATGAAGTATGGGTTCAAAAAACCCATAAGGAGACATGGTCTCCAATGCTGTACGCCTCTGTGCTGGCAATGTTCTGGACGGTACCGGGGGTGCTGCAACCACAACCGGCAGTCAAAATCCAACTCGTAGCAGCGATCGGGGAAGTGTTCAAGGACCTGAGAGCTGGCTAGTTCCTTGACAGAGATACTGTTTCAAAGCCCGTTGTGCCGTCAACGTGGAAAAAGGAATTCGTCAGTACAATGTACATCCTTGACGTGGCGCCCTGGTGGTATGTGTCAGACCTCACCACAGCCCTCGCCCCATCGGTGCAGTGTCGTTACATTGCTGGTCGAGTGAGATGGAATATTGGTGAAATGGGCACGGCGACATGGCGGCTGGTGGGTGAAATCCTGTCGCAGATGATTGGCAAAGTATACCTGTTGGATTCCGGCATGCCGCCGATGTTTGTAATATCTGAAAGTGATTATGAGATGCGCAAGAAGAGGATCACGGACCGCCCCAGAAGTTTTGAAGATGCTGGTAAGCGCCGGCAAGGGTTGATAACGGCAGGGGAGATGTCGCATGCGATGGAGCTACCTGACCAGGTGGACAAGGTCATAAGCTCTCTGAAGCACAAAAGAGAGTTGAAGGAGGATCTGGCGTCGTCGTCCACAGGGCAGCAGCAGGCATGATGTCTCTCCTCTGAGCAACACGCTCCAAGTGCTATCACAAAACGGCAATGGCCTACAAAGCAAAATTTCACTATGCAAGCGCAAACAAACCAGGGTAGTAGCCCTGGGTGCACTGCTCCGGTCCTTCGATGTGGACATCTTCGCGCTGCAGGAGCCGCATTTCAGCACGGCGGAGGACCGACAAGCAGCAGCCCGCTGCCTATCCAGATACGGCTACGGCCTTGATGGTCCACTCCACGAAGATGGGAGAGGAGGGGTGGTGTTAGCGTGGAAGACCAAACAATGGACTCTGAATAAAATGCAACATATTTCGCCCAGGGCACTCAAAGCCTCCCTTTCGAGTGGCCCACTTGAGATTACAGTAGTGGTGGTACATTTCCATCATAAGCATACACGGAGACTTACTCAATGGAGACAGATCTCCCCGGAGTTACAAGGCCCAAATATACTTCCATGCGCAAACCACAACAGTCTAATAATGAAAAACCGGGACGCCTTTACGCCCCCAGAATCTGAGCATGACACGTCATTACGTGCCAGAGAACAGGAAGTGGCAGCACTAGCGAGGGCGGGGCTGCATGACGTTTGGGTAGATATGCACTGCCCAACGTTGATGGACATCATTGACAAGGATTCGTCCAATCCAATTGGTTTCACCTACGGTTACCCTCGCGAGGGAACATCATTGGACCCACAACGACTACGTCGTATTCATCGTATCCATGCGGTGCCGGATCTGTGGAACCTAGTCACCAGCACGTACCCGATGTTTGTCGCGAAGTCAGACCACAAGGCGGTATTGGTGGAGTTCACTCCCCCCACATTTGAGGCGGGGGGTACGGCAGCCCGTTTCTACTTTCCACAGACTATCGTGCAGGACACGGAGGCTATGGAGGAACTGGAGTCATCACTCCATTCCATAGCCACCGAGGGGGACCAGTGGTGGGAAGACGCATTGCAGCAAATACGGTCTGCAGCCGTCACATACCACAGAGAGCACAACAACAAAAAGCAGTCGGTGGAACAGCAGGCGCTACGTCTCCTACGGGACTCCTCGAAAGAGATGGTATCGCCGGCGGTTTACCAGTTCGTGAAGTATGTGGGAATTGAGGCAACAGACCCGGCATCAACATACACTCTACTGGTGGGGGTGTATGAAAAGTCACAGAAGGACAAGATTGGCATGGAGACACTTTCAAAGCCCAGGGGGGTAATTGCCTCGGGGGAAACGTCCGGGGATTCAAGGTCTCGGCGAAATGAGCTCTACAGGCTGATGAGAGAGTTACAGGAAAGGAGGAAATTGCAGCAATTGATGTCACATTCAGGAACGCCGGTGAGAGGAGCAGTGGCAGCGGCCCGCACAGTGGTGGAGCATTGGGATCGGGTATCGGCCCCTACGGGGGCTACGGAGGAGGAATGCACGGCCTACCTCAAGCAACCGGGGATAGGGTCTAGGCTGTGGAACACTGGAAGACCGCTGTTTTCACAACTGTCTCTGGACATTGTCAAAGAGGGCCTCAAGCTCTTAAACATCAATGGCGCACTAGGGCTCGATGGATTCTCAGCGAAGTTTCTCAAGCGCCCTCCCGGGTTGTTCGAGGAGCAAATGCTAACGTCCATGCGCAGGTTCCTGGAGACAGGAACCATGCCTGAGAGTTGGACCTCTGGACCGGTGACAATGATTCCCAAAAAAAAAGGAGATGCAGACACCATATTCACTGCGACCAATAGCCTTACAAACCACGCGGCAAAAATGGCTCACCAACATCATTCTGATTCGAATCGAGGACGTCCTGCTACACTGCGTCCCAGCACAGCAAACGGGATTTCTCAGAAACAGAAGCATACTCCAGCATGTCTATGGGTCCCGGGCTCTATGGGATGGCCTGCAGACGGGAGCGGCTTTGTCGGTTGACTGCAAGAATGCCTTCCCCACGATGTCTCACGAAATGGTGGCGGCTGCTTTGAGTCTAATGAGCATCCCATTTTGATATATCCGGTTGATCCTACACCTGCTGCGAGCACCACACCTCTACTCGGTGGGCAAGGGGTATGTTTCTGGGATTTACCAACACCCGCGGGCCGGAACACGCCAAGGAGACCCACTGTCCCCGGCGCTGTTCTCGCTGGTATCGTGAATGGTGATCTTCCCATTGCAAGCATTGGGACAAGGGCTGACCATCATGATGTACGCGGATGACCTAATCATCTTCTTTGAAGGCCGGGCGCACAAACAGCAACTGCAAGCAAATTGGAGCGTGGTCTCCCGGTTTGGGCACTTCTCGGCACTCAAGGTTAACCTGAACAAGACAGCGGCGATAGTTCGCAGCCATGGAGGGCCGGAGTGGGTTGAATGCGTCAACGAAATTGGAGTGGACACCAGACCCTTTGTCAAATATCTGGGTATCCGTCTGGGCAATATCCGACAGCGCCAAGATGAACGTGGCTGGGGTCTAACAATAGAGCAGGCTTTCGCCCCGGCGTTGCAAGAAGTATTTCGGAGGGCAAGGGTTGTCTCAACCCTACACCTTGCGATGGAGGAGAGGGCCTTCATGCTGACCTCGGGGATCCTGCCGGTGATTGCCTGGGTGGCCAAGCCATATTATGCCCGAGAATCGGTGGTCCGACAGCTAAAACTGTCCTACCATGTGACGATGGGGACTAGCTAGGGTATCACGCTGCCGATCCTCTCAAGACCAAGGCAATAGGGAGGGCTGGCGCTCCCAGAACCGGAGGTATTCCTCACGCACGAGGCGTCCTCGCCGTTCATCAGTCTCGTGAAGGAACCACACAAATATTCAAAAGCGACAGTGGGCTCCTTCAATGAATGGGCATTCTCCATAGGGTTCACGCCGTCCCGAGACAACCTACCGTATATACAGCTTGGCATGGTGTGGACAGCGGGGTTAACCTTTCTGGGGTGGGCAGCAAAAGCCCACTCACACATACAGCGGGTGGCCCCACAGGTGGCCCCCCCAGCGACCAGAGATGGACTTCCACTGTGGCACTCTGTCTACTTCCGGAATGAGTACAAATGCTCGTACTACAATACCAAAATGATCCAAAGGGGGATCCTCACATGGGGGCAATACCAAGCCCTGGACGATGCACGGCTCATGAACGCACTCCCTCGGACGTGGAAGAATGTGTGTAATCAGGGGGCACGGCTGCTGAACAAAATCTAGTCCAAAGGGGGATACAATACCCCCTCTGAACATGTCCACAACTGGACCCGTGCGTGGCACCTCCAATTTTATGCATCACAGCCAGGAGTGTGTGACCCGCAGACGCCAGAGGTGTGGGAGCTCTGGGACAAGGCCCAACTGCCACCAAGAACAAAACACTTCGCGCAGCGAGTGCTGTGGCACAATGTCACAGTCCATGCACGAGTTTTCAAGCGTTCGGGGACAGATAAGTGCCCAGTCTGTTCACAAAAGGAGACCGTTGAGCATGCCACGGTTGAATGTTCGATGTACATGGCGGTGGCGGCAACCATCCAACATTACTTTGACCCGGTTCCAAGGAAGCAAGGGGAAAATCCAGTATGGGACATGATGAGCACTGCCACTCATGGTTGGACGCTCAACACCGAGAAGGGACGAGCTCTGTGGTCGGCACAAAGTGCGCACTGGAGGTACATATGCGAGGTGAAGGCTAGGGCATCGCCGGTGTTCACGTTCTTCCTGACAAGCTGGCTCAGGGAATTGAACGGGTGGGTCGACTATTTCACCGGGGAACAACGGCAGATCTGGGTCAGGGTAAGACCAACCCAGCTGAATGGGCAAGGAACGCCCAGAGTCCCGGACAGGCAAAAAGTCTGCGTTCTGCCGTGGCTTTCTGCAGCGACTCTTATTTGTAGCTGCATGGTTTGAGAGACCGGAAAGCCTAGCGTCGTCAGGCGTAGGGCCAAAAGGCGTCATGCCGCCGGAGAGACCGCGCAGAGAGTGGGAACGGCCGCCGCATGGTCCAGGTCCGTACACGAAAGTACAGCCACCCCCAAAGGGCCAAACGCCGCAGCAGGCAAGACAACGCTTCAAGGTCCAGGCACTGAGACAACTGGACGCCATAGCAGATGAAGGGATCAAGGCGATTTATTCTGAACTGGACACGATGGCATGGGCCAGGAACCAGCAAATCTGGTTGCGATTGGTCCGGTCCCATGATACAAGAATGCTCTTCGAAACGGTGGAAAGATATGGTGAACCACTGCAAATGAGCGACCAGGAGCTCTATTCGGTGATGGTCCAAATCAATTGGACATTAAAAACAAGGGCACTGGAGCACATGCATGTCTAGTGGAGGAGGAAAAGTTTGGGCGAGTGGCACCCATTCCCATGGAAAGCAAAGCTGCACTGCCCAACTAAAGAGGGCCGAAGAACAGTGTCAACCTCGGTGAACTGAAAAGGAGACTGCTAGCATGTGTGGTTTGCGGGCCGGGCTGACGTGATGAGGCTGTTCCAAAGAACGCTCTTTAGACAGGCTGACGCGGAAACTGAAGATGCGGTGAAGATCTCTAACCCAACAGGAGAAGAAGAGCAAAGCCCGAGGAACAATGTAGAGATACGAAGGAGCCCTAACGCAAGCCGCAGGGGAGAGGAAAGGGAGAGAGACAATCACACTGGGAAGAAAAGAGGGCAAAGCGAAGTGGTAGGAGAGGGGGAGAAGGGCAGAGGTAGAAGCAGAGTACAAATGTGGGCGGGGTTGAGGGGTTAGCTGGAGGGACAACCGGGACACAAGGGGGCACAAGGGGGGAGGAGAGGGCTGACCAAGTCAGTGGGTAGCCTGAGAGAGGACAGCTAACCAAAGCAGCCCGAGAATAAACGATGGCCACCAAGAGTGGCGAGCACGATCAATATCGGCCGAGGAAAGGAACTATGCACTGAGTGTGGTGATGACCATGCGCCTTTGACACGGGGGCGTATGCAAGCCCAGCCTCCGTTGCATCATGGCCATAACCAATCCCCCCTCGGCCAGGGGGGACCACCGGGGGGGACACCCCCTCATCGACGACCCTTCAGCCTTACCCCCCCCTTGCACGGGAGGGAAGGGTCTACACAACGTGTTTGGAGATGTATCGGCCGCGTGGTTGGCGGCCTGGCGGCCGGACCCACCATCGTGCCCCCCCCCCCCTGTGGGCAAAGGAACATTCCAGTCGTGATTAATGCACAATACGAAGAACTGAACTTTGCGTGGCAATGACCGGTCGCCTGTGACACGGGGGCGTTCGGTAGCCAAGTATCCGTTGCTTCATGGCCCCTCGTGGGCTGGTATCAGCGGGGGTTACCGACCCCCTCCCGAGGGCGGGCAGTTCAGGTCCACGGGGGTCCGTATCAAGGGGCGTTTCTGACCCTCTCTTGCAGGCAAGCAACTCGGGGGAGGCCTCAACCCTCCCATCACACCCGTTGAGCGGCAGCACGCGCTGCCACCGCCGCACCGGCGGCCAGTGTCTCTTGGCTCGGGCCGTTAGGCGACACTAACTTCTTTGGGGCTGTCAGTCCGACCGCCCCCATCTTTGAGTAGCCCCAAAGGGGGCCTAGCAGCGACGCGCCAGCGTTCCCGAGGGGATCTTCATCCTCCCTGCCCGGCCTAGTGCACGGGAGGTTGAGCTGGTAGGTGACATAGTCACTCGGGCACGTCCTTCCGGCGCGCAGCGCGCCACAAGAGGGGGACAACAACGGGGGGGCGCGCACCCGAACTGATTGTCGGCCCGCTGGTCCTATCCCTCTTCCTATGTGCAATAGTGCCCACGACATTAAAAGCTTCAAACCCTCTTTATGTGTTTTCACCGTATTTGGGCGGTGGTGTTTGGGAGAGTGGGGTTCGGGAGGGTAGGACTCCAGGTGCTTATCAAGTTTTTGATCCTCTTGAGTGGGCCTTGGAAAGGGCGCTATTTGAGTGGCCAAGTGTCGCCATGGTAGCCGGGGCCGGCTGCACATGAGATGAGTGAAGTATTGTGGAGGTGGCAAAGCCCCGGGGGGGAGGGGGGTAATGCGGGGATATAGGTTTTCGCCTTGGGGTGTGGGTTAAAAAAGTTTCATGATGTTTGGAATTTTACCCCATTGGGATTCTAGGTGGACGATGCTCGTGGTTGAAAATAAAATTGCCAATTTCACCAAAAAGTTCAAAAAATGACCGCACATGGGGAACCATAGGCAGGGTGGAAAAATTGTGTCAAATGGTGCATGCTCGCATGGTGGGTGGCGGGATTGTGTATGGTCACGAAATGGCTTATGAGATTTCAAAGTTCAAAGTTTTATGGACCACCTCCTTAACCTCTCAACCCCCTCCCCCCATTGCATGTCAGGGTTGTGTATAACCCCCCCCCCACCCCGGCGAACATGACTGCAAATAAGAGCAGGGTCCTTCAAGGGGTGGGTGGTCACATCATGCCTCGGATGGCATGCCTTGGGTCTTCTGTGGGCATATTGGTTGGCACAGCGGGGATGGTTGATGACGTTAAGGGGCGCGGTTGGCACATAGAAACAATACAGGGGCTATCCCTCTCCTTTGCTCGCCAGTGCAGCATTAGGTGAGGTCAAGGGGGGTGCTTTTGAAGATGAAATACAGGATTGTGGTCAAGGTTATATCTTCCTCTCGCTTGCTTGCCACTGCAACATTAAGTGACATCAAGGCGGTTGCTGAAGAGGAACCACGCAGTGTTGCTCATAGGGCCGAGGCCATAGGAGGCTACTACATAAAGGGGTAACGCTATAGGTGCACACTACCCATGGGGCGGAGGTAGGGACGTGGAGCTCCTAGCCGGCACGCTACACCACCTCGGGGTTGATGGCCCCTGTGATGAGGCATAGACCCCGGTGTTGCCGGGCCCAGAGGCGTTGACGGTGCAACTCTCCGCGAACGGGCTGGGGGAAGCAGGGTCCGTAGATGTACCGTCAACCCTCTGGGCAAAGTGGGCACACCCGATGTTCCATAAGGCGGGCGCATTGGCCCCAAAGCAGGACCCCACGACCTGCCCCAATGTGGAGGCATTGATGAGCACGCTTGAGACCCAAGGGCTTGTCCGCAGGTCGTCTAGGCTGGCGAATGCCCGTGCGTTCGTCAAGTGGAAGTCCCTAGAAAAGTGTGTGTTGATCATCGACATGCGCCACTTCAATGGCGTTGGTGCCCAGAAGCCGAGGCCGTTCCAGCTGCCCACCGTGGAGAAACTGGCGGCCCTGCTCCGCACCGTCCCCAAGGGGGCCTGGTCACCCACCATAGACCTTGCGAACTGGTGTTGGTCTATCCGGCTACCGCCCATCCTGAAGGAGGCGGTCAGGGTGGCATGGCCCGTGGCGCGTATGCCCTAGTCCGCATAGCTTTTGGCGGGCACCAAGTGCCGGGACGGGTCCACCGCCTGGTGGTGCACATTAGGGGAACCGAGCAGGCGGACATCGTCATTATCCAATACCTGGACGACATCATGATTGTGGGGAGCAACCACAAATTGGTCCGCTGAGCAACACACGAGGTAGCGAGGAGACTCACGGAGGCCGGGTTCTTGGTGGGAAGGAAATCCCACCTAGAGCCGACGCAGGCAATCACTTTCCGAGTGTCTATTTTTTTTTTGAACAGCATTTGTGCCATGTACCTTCGTCTCCCGGGCAGGCACAGCCGTGAGACCCGGTCCCACAACCGAAACGGTTGCACGGGGAGTTCTAGTACACCAACTGCTGCATCGCACCCACTGAATCAAGCGATCTAGTTCAGTGATTTGACACTCAATGCGCCTGCCATGAGTACGGCTGCCAAAGGTGCATTTTGGGGGGCAAATAAAGATTCACTTTTATACCCATGTTTTTTGGGTTTTTTTTTCTGGGGTCGTTGCTACCCTTTGTGCAAAGGGCACCTACACGATCTATAAGGCACATATGTCACCCGGTGTCCAAAACTACAAAATATGGTATTGATTATGTAAAATGCAACAAAGAACGCGCCGCAGCACGTTTTTTTCACAAACGACACTTTTTTATACCCCATATACCATTGTTTGTACTTTGATAGTGCGTGTCACCAACGTTTACTCAATTCTATAGACTATATGCTGGAACCAGTAAACATTTTTGATTATAATTGATAGTATTTGTCTCCGGTGGTCAATCTGGGTGCAATGGAGTCATCCAGCATGGATTGCAAAAAAAAAAGACCACTCACAAACCCAATTTGAAAAATGAACGCGCTGCATCGCATAAATTTCCCAAAAGTCAAGAAAATATGGTCAAATTGAAGTATGTGTGGTATGTCCATTTGCGTGTTGTCACAAAACATGTTGTTGATGTTTACGTTACTGTTGTGCACCGTCGCGGCCGTTTATATTGTGTGTGTTGTTCCCCTTACCGTGTACTACCCCTTTGTCCATTGCCCCCCAACATACAAGTTTATGTATAGGTGATATATTTTGGTGATCACGCCTATCAATTGTGCAATTCTTCATCAAGAACGCGCTGCAGCGCGTTCTTTTGGATCTTTCCAGGTTTGTGTACCCTTTTGCACGATCTTCACATACTGTTGCTCTCACATCAGGCTTTGTTGCATGCAGGCTCTCCCTTTCCGCCAATTTCTTGGGTCGTGTCGGTTTAAGGATGCCTCTTCCCTTGTGAAGGCTGTTGGTTCGAGTAAACATGTTGACTCCTTTGTTGATGGGGCATTGCAATTGCGGGCGGACCGTAGGTCCCGCCGCAGCTTAGGTGATTTCATTCAGCAGCGAGATAGATGTGCTGCAAGCTTTAAGCCCTCCCGTTGGTACACAGTTGCGGTTGCTGAACTGTTTAGTCTGTAGCAACTGCTGGATCTATTGCATAAAACCTTGACAAAAGAGGAAACGTAAACATATTGCTGTGCGCCGCAAGCAACGGCGTACCCTGGCACGCTTTAGTGCCTGCTCATACCCTGCCCCTTGTTTTTCACAGCAGGCTGAAAATAGGTGCCTTGCTATATGGTCCGCTATGCATTGTGTACAATGTGTCCTCTGGTTTGATAACTTTTACCGACGTTTGTTTAAACATGTCCCTGGTAATTCGAATCGTTCCCTGAATTGCTCGTTGTTTGCTATTCTGCGCATGCTGCGTGCCCTCGACGTTATGCCTGGCTTCCCAAGTGTTCGGGACTTGCACAGTCGTACCAGATGTGTTAGTGACATGCTTGTTTACAGTCGCCAGTGTTTTGTGGATGGTTTAAAAGAGCTTATGTCTGGTGCCATAGAGATATGTGACATCCGTTGTCCACTAGACACCAAGCGTTTCCGGGTGTCTAGTCCACAATGGGAACCGATGATGATGTCGGACTTGACGGTTTCAGCAACGCCTAATTTGGTAAAGATTTTGCACGGTGTTCAATCGCTACAGCAAAGGACAGAGCATCATGTGCCTTTGCTTGTAGACGAGAACATCCACTACCGTTTGCTGAAATTTGTCTATAGTTGCCTTTGCTTGTAGACGAGAACATCCACTACCGTTTGCTGAAACTTGTCTATAGTATAAGCTATGCTAAGTTTAATGTCCCAATGTTCCTTAACAGGACACCAGTCTTGTATGGGGTGTGGCACCCATACAAGTACTGTGTTACTCTTTGTTGGCGCCGCTTTTTTCCGTTGTTCGCCTATTTCTGTTATGGTAGACTGTCAGCAGGTAAGCTGGTACCAAGTCACCCAAAGCTTATTTATATGGAACGAGTTGTTGCAGTGTTACTTCATGTGGCCTACCGCTGGAAGGATAGTCTACACCAGAAGCTACGTAACTTGCGCACGGTACCCCCACGCCATTCTGCTGCACATTCCGCCTTGCTGATGCAAGTGGAGGGTATGCTTGACCTTTTGTATGGTGATGTTCCCGCACTGTTCATTATTGGTTGTCAAGTGAGAGACTGTCACTGGGGTCCTTACACCAATACTAATATGAGTACTATGCTGTACTCCCGCTGTCTGCATGTATTGATTCGTCTTACTCTCGGGTATGAGCACAAAGTTGAGTATGTGCGTACGTTGGTTATTGCACGGCTACTGAATCATCACCCTTGGTTTTCACGAATTCCGGGTGTGCCATTCAGTGAGGAGCCATGTGAAGCTATGCTGAGCCGTGTGGTTGCCAATATGGCCCAGTACCCGTACCTTGATTCTTTGGAGGATGTTCATGACTTATTTGTACCCCCCCCCCCCCCAATGCGCCTCTCAAGTCTATCAAGTCAACAGGGGATCAATGGTGGGAAGAGGCGCTGAGCTGCATCCAAAAGAAGGCGGTCAACCATCAAAGGGAGCATAAAAACAAAAAGCAGTCGGTAGAACTACAGGCCCTGCGGTTCCTGCGTGGATCCACGAGAGACTCTGTCGCACCAGCGGTCTACCAATTTCTATCATCACTGGGGATCGCAGCAACAGATGCAGCAACAGCCTACACCCTCTTGGTGGGGGTGTATGAAAAGGCTCAGCGTGACAGAACGGGCATGGAAACACTGTCCAAGCTCAAGGGGGTGATCACGACCGGGGAAACCTCAGGAGATCCGAGAACGCAAAGGAACGAACTGTATCGGTTAATGCGGGAGTTGTAGGAGCGAAAGAAACTTCAACAGCTGGTATCCAGGACAGGCTCGGCGATACGGGGGGCAAAGGCGGTGGCAAAAGAGTTGGTGGACCATTGGGACAAAGTGTCCACACCGACGGGATCCACCGAAGAAGATTGTGTGGCCTATCTGAAGTCGTTAGGAGTGGAACAGCGGCTGCGCAAGGCAGGTCGACTTTTTTTCAAGCAACTATCCCTAGACATTGTTCATGAAGGCCTTAAGAGGCTGAACAGCAACAGCTCCCCTGGATTGGATGGTTTCTCGGCGAAATTCTTCAAGAGGTTCTCGGACATCTTCGAACCGCAAATGTATGATTCAATGAAACGTTTCCTCGAAGTGGGCAAAATGCCGGAGACATGGACCTCGGGGGTGGTGACAATGATCCCCAAGACGAAGGCGATGCAAACACCAGATTTGCTCCGACCAATTGCATTGCAAACTACAAGGCAGAAGTGGCTCACCAACATCCTCCTGATCCAGTTAGAGGATGTACTTCTCCACTGTATCCCGTCACAGCAAACAGGTTTCCTTCGACACAGAAGCATACTTCAGCATGTCTATGGGTCACGGGCACTCTGGGATGGCCTAAGTGAAGGAGCGGCGTTATCAGTGGACTTCAAAAATGCTTTCCCCACGATGTCTCACGAGATGGTGTCGGCAGCTCTGGGTCTAATGTGCATACCATTCTTGTATATCCGTCTGATTCTACACCTTTTGCGAGCTCCGTATCTATACTCCGTTGGAAAAGGATACGTCCCAGGCGTATACCACCACCCGAGGGCAGGCACACGCCAGGGGGATCCACTCTCCCCGGCGCTGTTCTCCCTGGTGGCATCCTTCGTGATTTTCCCACTACAAGACCTGGGTCCAGTACTGACTGTCATGATGTATGCAGATGACCTCATCATTTTCTTTGATGGAAGAGCCAACCCACAGCTGTTGAAAAGGGTATGGGAAGTGGTTTCACGTTTCGGACAGTTTTCGGGGTTGAAGGTCAACCTGAACAAAACGGCAGCAATAGTTCGCAACTGTGGGGGAATGGAGTGGGCGAGGTGCTTTCGGGACATTGGAGTGGATGTCAAAAACTTCGTCAAGTATCTGGGTGTACGCTTGGGGAATATTCGGCACCAACAAGACGACCAAGGATGGGGGCTGACGATGGAGCAGGCCTTCGCACCAGCACTGCAGGAGGCCTTCCGTCGCGCAAGGGTGGTATCCACGTTGCAACTGTCCATGAACGAACGAGCATTCATGCTGACATCATGGATTCTGCCGGTCGTGGCATGGGTATCCAAGGCATATTACGCCCCAGTCTCGGTGATCAGACAACTGAAGTTGGTGTATCACGTGACTATGGGTACCAACAGCTGGGGAATCACCTTACCAATCCTCTCACGTCGCAGTGCCTCGACCCTGCGCCGCTACGGAGGTGTCCACTGAGCGATGGGCACCCACGGACGAACGGCCGAAACACGACCAAGAACGCAAGGGGGACTGGCACTACCAGAACCAGAACTGTTTCTAATGCACCAGGCGGCGGCTCCCTTCGTCAGCCTGTTGGGAGACCCTCACAAATTCCCTCATAAGGCAGTGGAGACCTTCTATGCATGGGCAACAGCCATAGGGTTCACACCATCCAAGGACAACCTTCCATATATTCAACTGGGCATGGTCCGAACGGCAGATCTCACATTTCTGGGATGGTCGGCGAAGGCACACTCCAACATTCAGCGAGTGGCCCCGCAGGTGGCCCCCCCGGCAAACCGGGACCGCCTGCCGTTGTGGCACTCTGTGTATTTCCGAAATGAGTTCCGCTGCTCCTACTACAACACGAAGTTGATCCGGCAGGGGTTGCTGACGTGGGGTCAATTCCAAAGCTTGGAGGACGCAAGATTGTTCAATGCACTGCCTCGGACATGGAAAGGGGTCTACAATCATGGCGGACGACTCCTCAACAAAGTCATGTCACAAGGGGGGTTTGATAGCCCCCCAGTCCATACCCAAAACTGGACCAGGGCATGGCTGCTCCAGTTCTACGCCTCTCAGCCAGGGGTCCGCGACCCGCAAACACCGGAGGTATGGGAACAGCTGGCACAGGCACATCTACCACCGAGGGCTCAAGACTTTGTGCGAAAGGCGCTGTGGCACAAACTGACCGTACATGCAAGAGTCTACAAGAGGTCAGGCACTGACAAGTGCCCGGTTTGCTCACAAAAGGAGACGATCCAACACGCGATGGTCGGATGCCCCATGTTCAAAGCAGCAGCGGCGGTTATACAGCACTACTATGGCCAGGTGACAACTGATAACGGGACATCCACAGTTCGAGATATGATGGAGTCTGACGACCAAGAATGGTCGCTGAAAACGAACTAAGGCTCGGCGATGTGGTCAGCAAGAAGTGCCCACTGGCGATATCGATGCGAAGTCAAGGCAGGAGCGTCGCCGGTGTTCGCGTCATACCTTACAACATGGCTAAGGGAGCTATGTGAGTGGGTGGGATTTTACACAGGGGAGCACAGGGAACAATGGAAAGGATTTCAAAAATCACTGGAACAACTTCGAGACACCGGAGTGCAGCCATGACAAGGGGAAGTGCAAGTACATGGGGGACTGAATGCGTGGTGGCAAACACACACGGTATGCTTCACCCAAGAAAAATCAGCCGACAATCAAAGTTGGCAAAGGGCAACGGAGTCACGCCCGAAGCGCCCGAGGCAGGCAGGCCCGGGAGTGCTACAAGGAGTGCAAGCACTGATTGCAGAACTGGTGGAGAAGGGCTACAGGATAGTGTACACTGATGGATCGTCGAAGCGACTGGGCCACAAGGACATGCGCAGGGCCGGGGGATTTGGCGTGTTCGCGGCGGAAGACGACCAAGGACCAGAGGTGCGCTTCTGTGGCTACGTACCAACACATTACAGGCAAACAAACAACGGAGCAGAGCTTTGGGCAGCCGTGGAAGCCTTACAGGGTTTCTGGGTGCCAAAACTGGCAATCCTCACCGACTCACAATACCTGCAGCTAGGAGCGACTGGCAGGGCCCAACACTGGAAGTCAAAGGGATGGACAACCACATCTGGAAAACTGCAAGTACACGTCCCAGTCTGGGAAATACTGCTCCAGGAAATGGCGACGCCGGGAAGAGAAGTCAGGTGGGAACATGTCCCAGCACATGTCAACGTGCAGGGAAATGAGATGGCGAATGGATTGGCCATGGAAGGCATGTGTTCAAGCCCACTGTGGTCACAGCATGTTGCACCAAAATCATCATCTGGGTCAGAGTCCACGGTAGGTTTGAGGGGAGGGTCGGGATCAGAGTCAGGGGGCACAAGGGCACTCTGGTCATCCCTGGGTATGGTACCCATGGACAGTGATGAACTGACCAGGGGAAGCATCCGGGGAGTCAGCGCCACCTGGGATGGGACCGTACTACTCAAGCAATACAGAAAGTGAGGAAATGAGACCAGGACACACACACCAGGGAGTGCTGTCGAGTGCACTGTCAGCAGCAGACACACTGTCCTTCAGCACTGATGTGAGTGACACCAGGCGACAGCGCAAGAAGCGAAGGCTCAGGAAACGCAGGAACCCAGGACAGGGTCGATGATTTGTTGAATTGCCTGAGAGACGGAGCACATACTGAAATGCCGAGACGCCTTTGCGCCATCCAAGGCGCCATTGCGCCCCTGAGGATTGAGTATGACACGTCCTCACGAGCCAGAGAGCAAGTGCATGACAGGGTCATGACCTGCAGGGCAAGGGTTAGAGACTAACCGGCACTGTGGGTGGGTGGGGGGTGCGAGCTGACCTAAATGTCCAGAGGACCAGTGCCTATGCACAATCAGCAACCACCTGGTGTGGTACAGAACTGGTCTACGCTGCAGTGCAGCAAGCAAAACACTGAACAATGTGGTTATGCCCATGCGCCTGTGACACGGGGGCGTATGCGAGCCCAGTTTCCGTTGCCTCATGGCCCAATGCACAAAAAAAGGATATCCTGTATTGTAATATACCAAAAGGTCTTCCACAACTTATTAACGGTAGACTACGAAAAATTTGTGAACGCTGGGACATCAGGATGATACCTGCCCTGCAATGGTCCTCTAACAAGCAGTCCAAGGTTGAGGTGGAGTGGCCTGATACACTAAAATCACCTGGCTCCATTTGAGCTGTTGTAGATGCTAACCATCTGAATGATTTATGCGTGAAGACGCTGCAGACCTTGGTTGGACCACTTTGTGTGTGAGACGATGTTGTTGCTGCCCTCACTCAACACGTCCCCCATTGCCCCCCCCCCCCCCCGTCTGATGGTGTGGTGCTGAAAGGGTATGCGCCACACACAGTACAGCAACGATCTATTGAGTTGCCTGGCAGCCGGAGCTCTTGTTGACGCGTTGAGACGCCTTTGCGCCACCAAAGGCGCCTTTGCGCCCCCGAGGTTCGAATACGACACGTCCTCACGTGCCAGAGAGCAAGTGCATGACAGGGGCACAACCTGCAGGGCAAGGGTTAGAGACTAACCGGCACTGTGGGAGGGTGGTGGGTGCGAGCTGACCTCAGTGTCCAGAGGACAAAAGCCAAAGCACAGTCAGCAACCACTTGGTGTGGTACAGAACTGGTCTACGCTGCAGTGCAGCAAGCAAAACACCGAACAATGTGGTTATGACCATGCGCCTGTGACACGGGGGCGTATGCGTGCCCAGTTTTCGTTGCCTCATGGCCCCGTCTGATGGCGACCACTGTTGAGGAGGCCCAGAGTATGCTGCGACGTTGCAACAACCCAGCTCGATACCAGGCACGTGGGCGTCGCATGCCTGCTGCAGATGTACGCCACGGGAGGTGTAGGGGGGGGGGCAGATTGGGTGAGTCGGACAGTGACCTGGACAGTGCTAATGGTGAGGAAGCAGATGACAGAGCGCCTGAGGATGCAGATGACTATGAGGGGGACAATTCTGATGGTTTTGCAAATGCACATGTAGATGTTTTGTCTGTTGCCTCTGACGCGTCAGACCCACCTGTGCAAGTGTTGGCTGAACTGTCGGAGTACGATTCAGCTGTTTTATCAGCCGTTTTGAATGCTCATGTGCCGTCAGTGGTTTCTATCTAGTCTCATGCATAATTGTCCCTTGTTACTCAAAACTTGCCCCCCTGAATTGGTTTTCATGATGAAGCCGCATTTACAGACTGTCTTAGACCCCCCCCCCCCCCACCTGTAGGAGGGCCATGTCAGGCAGACGAGCCGCGGACGACTCTGGGGATGGGGAGAGCCTGCCTACGATGTCACAAGCCGTCAGTGCAAGCCAGGTGCAAAGCCGACGCGCTGCAGCAGCTACAAACAAAGCAGATGGCAGGACGAAGGGGCAGAGCGATGTGACAGAGGCATATCGGGCGATCTGGGTGCGCAAAGAGATGATCAAAGTCCCACCGATGAAAATGAAGTTCGATTTGCACATGACAAAGGGTCAGACGAGCCCGCGGGATGAAGACACAGTCGTACAGCGACAGCAAAGCTTGATGGCAAATACTCCGAATCGACCGTTGAGTTGTTTTTTTATTCTGGCAGGACGAAGGTGTGTGCCACATGGCCCTCTGGTGGACATTTCCGTTCAGAACGCACTGCAGCGCGTTCTTTGACCAAAATCATGATTCAGCCCCTTGTCATTGTGTGTTTGTGGTCAGATGGCAGCCGTTATGTACTGGGAGGAGCCCACGTCGCCACAACCCTGCAACGCATCCAAAAAGACTACACAAGGTCGCAGAAGGCCCTGCCCGACTACTTGCAGTTCGTTTACTTTGAAGAGTGCCTGCCCGATACGCCCCTCGAAGTCCGCGAAACGCTGTCCGGGGACCACAACGCCATTCAACATAGCGTCACAAAACTCAGCCTGGGCCAAATCGCAGCCAGAATATGGCTTGAAGTACAGCAGCCGGGGAAGCCCAAGGATCATTTGATGATTGCCCTACGCAAAGCTGGCCGGATGACAACAAAAATCACACCGGTATGGTTTTGAAGCAACCACTGTTGATAATTTGTATGTCGCCGACACCAGGCCTAACTCTGCTCCGACTGTTGTTGCTGTACTGGCTCCCTTAACAATCATGTCTTTGGATAGGGTGCTGCATAGAAACAGTGGAAGCCGCTGGTTACTATGGTACAAATCAGCAATGGTGCCATCGCCGATGCGATCCAGAAGTTCGAACAGACGTCAAAGGAAGGTCTGCCCTCCTCCTGACTGTCAATTACGCCTGCTGCACGTCGAATACACCACATTTCGGTAAAAGAACGCGCTGCAGCGCGTTCTTGTTAAATAATTCCATATTTGGTACAGCTTTGACGCCGTTTGCCCTACGACCTCTGACTGGCCTACACGGAGGTCAGATTGAAGAAATAGTTGGGTACATGAATGGATCGGACACCAAACTGTCAGCCCTGCAGAGCAAAGCACACAACCTGAAGAAGGATAGGCTGTGGGAGATGTTGTATTTGCATCCGAACAACAACATCGTCCATGAGTCCAAACGTATGTACAACTGTTTTCACCAAAGCACCCCCTCGCTTCGCTTATACTGCCAGACTGTCATAAACTGCTGCCATTTATGGTACAGTGAACCACCACGAGTCACAGCGCATCAGAAAACTTCTCGGACGGGCCTCAAGAGCAACCGAGTTGAATCTGGGCCGATGGAACTGGAGTCCACAAGATCCATACCCCAGTTGGGATTCGGGGAGCAAAGCACCGCTTTGGAGCGACCTGGAATGGGCAGATCTGCGTTCAGCGTTATCGAGACCTTTGATTGAGCCAAAGGTGGAAGTATCACACAAGGAGAAGACCACACGGGTCCGGTTGGCTGCACCACAAGGGAATGAGGAGCCCAGCGGACCCCACATCGAGGCCCTGCCCATCATTGCTGGAGAAGCCCTGCCCTACGAGATGGTACTGCGGAACTATGCAATGGTTTGCCATTTGCTTTGTAGTGTCGTCGAAATACTCCCCCCATTAATTGAGATTCGTGTTCGGAACGCGCTACGGTGCGTTAATTTTAGAAATTTGCATTTCAGGTGTTCCTCGAGACAACCAAAGAGCAGATGGATGATGTACATCCTCTGATACTCAAACTGGCAAACAAGGGGGTGCCCATCGTTGTTGCTGGACTGGAGAGTGACGTCAAGTTCCTGCGGACACAACTGAGGGATGCAGATGAACTGGCTGGCTGGCATTTCGTGACAGTAGAGATCTATGAAAGGGGTTTCAGCCATTCGACCTACGTTTATGAGGAGCGGATCTGCACGTTTGCGATCCCCGCGAAGTTCCTGGTTAAAGTGCCCAATGTGTTCATGACAGACTCAGGCCAATACAAAAGCCAGATGGGAATCCCTGCTGCCGGCTGGGTGCTGAAGGCCTTGGGAATTATTTCGAATTTGGATCGAGACGAGTTTGAGGAGCTGTGGTTGATGTGCATGACGAGCAGCCCTGTCCTGCGTGCACAGCCAATCTCTTGTTTGTCGGAGACGCCTAATGTTGCCACATGCTACACGGGTCGTGCCGGTCTATTCCCAGATTTTATTGAGCAAGTGACAGCGAACGTTCGGGATATGGACGCCGTGTACGTTATCAACTGGCAATGGTTTCCGCGATTGGCTCACTGTATACCTGTAGCAGTAATGAAGCCGGGAGACGAGGAGGAAGCCGATGAGGATTGCGGCCTGGACTCTGAGGCTGACCAGCTTGCGTAGACTCCTGCCACACCAGGCAGCAGCAAGAAGGACCTGAAGAAGCGGTTGAGGCCACAGGACCCTGGCAGCAGCTCGGATGAAGTTGAGGAGGTTAAGGTAACGAAGAATAAAACAAATAAAAAGAAGGACAACACACCAACCACCACATTTCAGAATCGTGTGGAGAGGGCAAAAGGGGCCAAGCCAGCAGCACCAAAGAAAAAGTAGTCTGCCCTTAGTAAGCAATAGTGACTGATTCATTTGACAGCCAGTTTTGGCTGGTTTGTGTCTGTGACTGTTTTAAACCCTCTCTGAGGGGTGTCTATAATTGCATTTTTGTAAAAGAACGCGCTGCAGCGTGTTTTTTTTTGTTTTTGCAAACCCGTTATTTCACACCCTGTTTGATTGAATAATATGTCTGGCGTGTTCTATTGTACCAGTACCACCTCCAGTGGTCATCTGTCGTACCGTCTGGTATTATGTCACTCTATTGCACGCACCAGGAGTGCCTACGTGTTTGTAGGCACTTCTCACATTACTTCAGCAAGTGAATTACTGCCGTGTGTCAGCTTTGGGTGTTCCAGTTGTGTTGTGCACGCGTGCCCCCCTGCCATTGTCTGTACAGGTGGTGTCGGGGACGAAGTGAATGACCTATTTTTCACTTATGACAATTCAGCATCTGATCCAGCTGGGTTGTGTAAAAACACATTAAAAAACAGTTTTTCAGCATTGTTCGGAACATGGTGAAAAATGGGGTATTTTAAGGAAAGCCGGGTTTTCGGCTATGGTTTTCAAGAAGCCGAAAACGGGGAATTTCAATCTTCATTTTTCACACCCCTTTTTTACATTTTTGCCGGAATGCTCTTTGGGTTTCGGGCCCTGGTGCGGAAAGAGCCGCCTAAGATGGATCAATGGCCTCAATTGAAGAGGCACGCAACGGGGGAGAATGTATTCATAACATCGCTTCGCCCCTGCCCATGGATCCTCAGTTGGAAACAAACAAGAAAATTCAGAGGGTCAAATTTGGAGGGAAAGGACAATTTTGACCCATATCATCGAATTTTGCCGACTTGGAGGGCTCAAGGTAGCTAAAAGCAATTGCCAGCCGGGCACCACGCTCGGTCTCCTCAAGTCCACATACTTTTCTTGAGAGAGTCACAACGCATTGGACGAGGGGAGACCAGAAAACACGAAATTTGTACCTTTATACAATGCCAAACTCTTGGGATGGTGGTATCGGTGTCCCTATAGCTCAAAATTGGAATCCAAATTGATGGGGCAATAGGGGAAGGATGTTGCTGTGCTACGGCACATGCGTGATTCTCATGGGAATTCACAAATGGGATCATTTTGGGGTCAAATGCCCAAAATGGCCAGGAAAAATCCGGAAACCATCACAGAGCCCACCTTTGAAGAAAGGGCTATAATCCTAGACCTTAACGTTCTACCAATCTCTCAATTTACTCCAGCTTGGATTCTCGAACTCGAACATTCGGCATAGGCGACTAGCCTCGTGGTAGCCACCATTGCCGAAAACGGGCTGCAATTCTCCCGGTTTCCCCGGATCTTGCAACGAAAATACATCGTTGGCTCCAAGTTCACAGTATATGGTCCAACAAAACATATGCATCGTGGCATATGCCACATGCAGGATCGTGTAACACACACTATGCGAACTGGTGCCACGTTTTTCCTATATTATCGGCCCAAACACCGTTGCTGAGCCCCTCAACACGAATTCCGGTAGGGGTAAATCCCCGGGGGGAGGGCCCATCACCTTTTCTTATCATATAAACTCAGTACCCAGGTCGAATTTA
The DNA here is from genome assembly GCA_964036045.1 of Eutreptiella sp. 'Long Island Sound 2002'. Lineage (NCBI taxonomy): Eukaryota > Euglenozoa > Euglenophyceae > Eutreptiales > Eutreptiaceae > Eutreptiella > Eutreptiella sp. 'Long Island Sound 2002'. The sequence continues at coordinate 185,020,774 of OZ038380.1, read as the reverse complement.
CAGGTCCATTGGGTAATGCTTAGCGTCGGCACACTGCGTACCGCTGCATGCTCACTATTTTGAATCTTTGTGGCCTACCCACACACATCTTTGCGTCTTACTTTTTGACAGAAAGGTACCTATGGTCTTTTAGGCCAATGACGAGCCCATTTTCATTCTGCGCTTTGTTCTCTTTGCCGGGGCTGCACACTTGACTTAGCCCAGAGTTCCTTCAGGGGGGGGGGGGGGCGGGGGTAGCACAAACGAGTTCTCCATCGCCGTTCGGTCTCCACGTGGGCACGACGATGACATAGGAAATCAAGAATAGGTAAACAACGTCGTCGATGGCGATGTCAATGCAAAAAATATACAAAGACGTATATGGAGGCTAAGGGCATAAGTGCATCGCTCATACCCGAGGCTATAAAGCAGCACTCACCCACCTCCAGGCAACTTGATCACGAAAACAAACAAAAGATCACAAAAATGCGAATAAAGGCATCATGACTCCGCACCAAAAGCACCAAAACATCCTTGATATGCACATTGATGCCCTTCTTGCAAAGATAATCCATCGAAACATTTTATGTATCTTGGTACAGAACTGCTCGGGGGCTCCCTAGAGTCCCGGGCGGCAGTGAACCCCTTCCATCTAACCCTGTATCGCTGGTCCAGAAGGACGTACACACCCGTGCACACGGGGCGACAGGGGTGGGGCAAGGCGTAGGACTCGTTCCTCCCACCACCCCGCCGAAGCAGGCTAGGAAAGAATAGCACTCGCCTATCTCGAACCCGAAACCGGCCCTATCACTGACCCATGACCTACTGCGTGTACTCTCAATGGACACTTGGTGGAACTTCGGTCACAAGTTTAAAAAAAAATGTATAGCTGGTCCCTTGGGGTGTTTGCGTCAGACTTGTCCGGAAGAATGCGTTGGGCCGTGAAGCCGTTCTCCTCACCCTCATCGGAGTCCGAATTGCCAGTCGTGAACGCAATTAAGACCGGTCTGCCACTGAGTAGCGGCGCCCGGGGTCAAAGCTGCGTATGTTCCCAATCCACGGCCTTATCGTCCCCCACCTGTTGAATTTGTTCCTATACCTAGACTGAGACATTTAACCACCTTGTGAGGGGTTTGATCCGTCAGCCACAGGCCTCCACCAGGGGCGCTGGTGGTCCCGGGCACCCATGCCATCCTTGTCTCCACCTCATGAACCCAGCGATAAAAAAAGTGACCTAGCCTTTCAGTGTGTCTTCTACCAATACATGCAAAAGTGAAGGGAGTCCGGACACCCCCCTTTGAATTTTTTTGTTGCAATTGCCTTTTGATGCATGGCGTGTGTCCGCGGGGGCATATATATATAAGCATTATTGTCATAATAATTGCATCTGCCTGTGGGCGTGTTCCTAATCATGCACCACCATCCTATGTATGCCATAATGCACACTGCAAGATAGACACAAAAACAGCGATGCTTGCTTGTTGTAGGGCCATTTCGTATCGCAAGTGTTGAAAAGAGCGGGCAGTGCCTACCAGCTCAACATCCCCACCGGGAAATGGTTATTCTCCTATGTTGTATCAACAGAGAATTCACAACGCCCCCTTTGAGGCTTCTTGAGGGTGGTGTGGGGGCACAACAAATGAGGGAACCTTTTGCAACCCTATTAACGCGACCTCAAAAAAGAAAACACATTGAGTGGTAACCCAAACCATGAGGCTTGCACTAGGAATCTTTGCACTTCTTGCTCACCAACCCAATGCCTCATCTTCCGCCTCTCGATGCTCTCCTATGACGCATAGTAGGTTGTGTCTTGATAGTGCACCTACCACCAATTGCCAAATCTTCACGCACACATGTGGGCTACTCAGAATGCAGGCAAAGTACACTGAACTGGAATTCAACAACATAATCAATCTCATGTCCACAGAGCAAAGAAGGCCCCCCCAAGGTGCTTTGGCACATTTAGGCCATTTTGGTCCTAAAAATCAAAAAGTGCATGTCGGATCACGTGCATATAAACAGCCCGGTCTAGATTGAGTTCTAGCATCCACACCACATCACCATTTTATTGTTGCATTGGCCATATTTGGGGTCACAAGCCTAAGCGAAAGCAAGGGTACGGTGGTGGTGTTGGCTTCTCTTCCTTGTCTTCTTCAACTGACACGTGAGGACTTTTGGGCACCAATTGTGGAGCCGCCTAGATTTATCAAGGTTGACGATGCGCACAATGCAACAGGCCCAGGGAGTGGAATTTCGACATTTGGCACCATGGGTCCTACGTTGGGTCATTTATCTATTGCAACCAATAAGGTTGTATAACTTTGTGTCCCTACCTAGTGGAATGCAGGCCCGTTTTTCATGCGCGTTCTACCCTACGGGGGGGGGGGGGGGTCCGAGCTCATTCCTGGTTGGGTGGGTTTTTGGCCCCGGCGCCAAAGGCACCAATTTCCTTCTCCTTTTGCCTACAGAGCGGTGGTCAAGCTTTTTTTGCCTGGGTGGGTGGGTCCGCTGGGTTGAGCCCCCCCCCCCCCCCGGTGGGGGTAGGCCATTTCTAGGTGGGTGGGTCAGCCGGAGTTTGTGGGTGGGTGGGTCTCCCAATTAACCTCACCCCCCCCTCCTCTTGCCCGAAAACAGGCCTGGTGGAATTATAATGTCCCATGACCTTATACCGACTGAGCGTGAGTGTGTCGCATGGTGCAATTGCCTGACAGATGTCCGCTTGCCCTAAGGTGATCCATCTAGAGATGAAGGACCACCAGATTTGGCGCAAACCTAGCCTCTTGTCTTTGATGTCAGTCGTCATTCGGTGTCAATTCATGGTGTTCTCGATGCCTAGTGTGTCCCTCACTTTCTGAGTGTCTATTTTTTTTCGTCCCCAATGGCCGCGATGCTGCTGCCCCTAGTCTGCCTCCTACTGGCAACACACCCTGTGAGGGCCGACCACTGGGTCTTAGGAGACGAGGGTTCTGTCCATTGTTACACCCTGAAAGGCACCCCACACCCTCAGACCATCACGACGCCGGTGGGGCTGCTCATGAAGTGGCAGAAGCCCATCGTCGAGCGCCTAGAGGAAGGGGACCCTGTGTCCACAGCGTTTGAGGTCAGCATCCCCGATGAAGAGCTCTTTTGGAGCAGCCTCGACCCCGAAGTACACAAGATCAACAGGACCAAATACCAGGCCCTTTGCAATCGGCCGTGCCCAAGCGAACCCTCGCTTGTCGGGGCTACCACGTGCTGCATCTTCCATGCAAACATGCATTCCTGCCGAACCCCCGCCTCATGTGAGCCCTGGGTCAAGCCCGCCAACGACACCGACGGCGGGACTTTGGTCACGCATACTGCTGCTCAATGGGGCCCCTGGGGAGTATTCGAGCACGAACTGGTACTACCCGAGGGGACCTGGAACATCATCGCCCACGCCAAGGTCCTCGACTTCCAGTGCGCCATCGGCGCGGCCCGCACGGTCCTGCCCCGCAGCACCACCCCAGTGGCGCTGCTCGTCGTGGTGCCCACGGCCTGCGTCGTCCTGTTGCTGGTCGGGGCCTGCGTCTTGTGGCGGATGCGGAAAGCGGGGGCCCGGGACAACTCCCGCGCCCCCAAAAACCCCAACGCCAAGGTGGCGGTCCTGTTCACGGACATCCAGAGCAGCACCTCCCTGTGGGCCAACGTCCCGCAGGAAATGGGCGAGGCGCTGGACATGCATCACCGCGAGATCCGGCAGCTCATTAAGAAGTACAAGTGCTACGAGGTCAAGACGATTGGGGATTCGTTTATGATTGTGTCGGAGTCACCAGATAAGCTGATGAGGCTGGCGCTGGAGTTGCAGACCCGATTCCATGAGCTGAACTGGGGCACGCAGCTGTTCGACGTAATCTACCGCGACGCAGCGCTGGAGGCATGGCAGGAGACCAACAAAGGCGAGGCGCCGTTGATGAACAACAACGACGACACGTCCCTATGGAACGGCATCCGGGTCCGCTGCGGCCTGCACTACGGGATCTGCGACATCAAGTACGACCCCATCGTGAAGGGCTACGACTACTACGGCCCCCCGATCAACACCGCGGCGCGTATCGAGAGCGTGTGCCACGGGGGGCAAATCGGGATGTCGGACGAGATGCGGCTCGCGGTGTTTGGGCCCGTCGGCTCTGCGGCCACGTGGCAGGATTTGGGAGAGGTCGCTCTTCGGGGCGTGCCTAAGCCCGTGCAGATGTATCAGGCCCTCCCTGTGGCACTCGCGGAGCGCAAGTTTCCGCCGCTGCGCGTCGACGAGGCGGACAGTGACGACGAGTCGGACGAGGAGGATTTCGACGACGCGGTGTCCGTCGTGACGCGTGCCGCCCCGGCGATCGGCCGCCACCCCCTCGTCAAGAAGGGCCGGATCAGCGCCGAAGACCTCAAGCGCAACCACGACATCCTCGTCGCCGGTCTGCAGGCCCTGTTCTCGACCCCCGCAAAGAAAGACAAGGCCACGGCGCTGAAGATCTTCTGCGACCGACTCAAGGTCCCCTACAAAGGCATCGGACAGGCGGAGGTGCAGAAAACGGTCCAGGCCATTTCGATGCGGATGCTGCCCTCGACCGTCCCGCAGCGTGGCCTGCATTCCCGCGGCACTGTGGTCTCCCTCGGCACCAGCCGGGGGCCGAGCCCTCGAAGCCCTCGAGCCGGGAAGTACACCTCGGGCCCGTGATGCGGCCCTGAGAAAGTGTGGTGGGGGGGGGGGTGCCGTGCCGCAACCCCCCCCCCCCCCCCGCCGCCAAAGGAAAACAACTTTCTACCAAGGCCTCGTGCCCAACCCCCGCACCCCCCCCCCCCCCGGACTGGGCCGGCTGTGTGACTGGTATGAGCCGCGGAGGCCCATTCGGCAGGTCGTGGGTTCGAACCCAGTCCAATGGCCACCCGTGTGAGGCGACGGGCGGTTGGACAGGACCGTCCCGGCCCAGCCCCTCCATCACCTTTGCCTCTTGCTGCCACGCCCCCCTGTCCATCCGCCCCCCCCCCCCCCCGCCCTTCCCCAGGGTGTTCTTAGGAAGCCAAACATGCCTCCTCCCCCCTTTTGTTTTGTTAAGGACAGCCCACAGGGACCACCAACCGCCAACCGCCAACGGCCGCCAACCGCCAGGCATTGTTTCTGTGGTCTTGTGTCTTTCCCATGTCTTGACGGTGGGGCCGCCCACGGCACCGTCACCGTGTCACACTGGGGACCTCCCCATTGCCAGCGCTTGCCTGGTCTCCGCACCAACGGGCCCCGTGGGTTACCACTGAAACTGCCGAGGGGCGCCAACATTCAGAGGTTCAAGTGTGCGTCTGTGGCCGGCCTGTGTTCTCTTGCCAAAGGGTGTGTGTGTGTGTTTGTGTGTGTGTGTGTGTGTGTGTGTGTGTGTGTTTGTGCGTGTGTGTGTGCGTGTGTGTGTTTGTGTGTGTGGGTGGGTGTCGCTACACACCTGCAGAGGTTTGACGGTGTAGCTCTTTACATAGTGTGTGGCCACACCTGCAGGCCACAATTAAATGGGAGAGGTCGCTCTTCGGCGCGTGCCTAAGCCCGTGCAGATGTATCAGGCCCTCCCTGTGGCACTAGCGGAGCGCAAGTTTCCGCCGCCGCGCGTCGACGAGGCGGACAGTGACGACGAGTCGGACGAGGAGGATTTCGACGACGCGGTGTCCGTCGTGACGCGTGCCGCCCCGGCGATCGGCCGCCACCCCCTCGTCAAGAAGGGCCGGATCAGCGCCGAAGACCTCAAGCGCAACCACGACATCCTCGTCGCCGGTCTGCAGGCCCTGTTCTCGACCCCCGCAAAGAAAGACAAGGCCACGGCGCTGAAGATCTTCTGCGACCGACTCAAGGTCCCCTACCAAGGCGTCGGACAGGCGGAGGTGCAGAAAACGGTCCAGGCCATTTCGATGCGGATGCTGCCCTCGACCGTCCCGCAGCGTGGCCTGCATTCCCGCGGCACTGTGGTCTCCCTCGGCACCAGCCGGGGGCCGAGCCCTCGAAGCCCTCGAGCCTGGAAGTACACCGCGGGCCCGTGATGCGGCCCTGAGAAAGTGTGTGGGGGGGGGGGTGCCGTGCCGCAACCCCCCCCCCCCGCCGCCAAAGGAAAACAACTTTCTACCAAGGCCTCGTGCCCAACCCCCGCACCCCCCCCCCCCCCCGGACTGGGCCGGCTGTGTGACTGGTATGAGCCGCGGAGGCCCATTCGGCAGGTCGTGGGTTCGAACCCAGTCCAATGGCCACCCGTGTGAGGCGACGGGCGGTTGGACAGGACCGTCCCGGCCCAGCCCCTCCATCACCTTTGCCTCTTGCTGCCACGCCCCCCTGTCCATCCGCCCCCCCCCCCCCCCGCCCTTCCCCAGGGTGTTCTTAGGAAGCCAAACATGCCTCCTCCCCCCTTTTGTTTTGTTAAGGACAGCCCACAGGGACCACCAACCGCCAACCGCCAACGGCCGCCAACCGCCAGGCATTGTTTCTGTGGTCTTGTGTCTTTCCCATGTCTTGACGGTGGGGCCGCCCACGGCACCGTCACCGTGTCACACTGGGGACCTCCCCATTGCCAGCGCTTGCCTGGTCTCCGCACCAACGGGCCCCGTGGGTTACCACTGAAACTGCCGAGGGGCGCCAACATTCAGAGGTTCAAGTGTGCGTCTGTGGCCGGCCTGTGTTCTCTTGCCAAAGGGTGTGTGTGTGTGTGTGTGTGTGTGTGTGTGTGTGTTTCTGTGTGTGTGTTTGTATGTGTTTGTGTGTGTGTGTGTGTGTGTGTGTGTGTGTTTGTATGTGTTTGTGTGTGTGTGTTTGTGTGTGTGTGTGTGTGTGTGTCTGTGTGTGTCTGTGTGTGTGTGTGTGTGTGTGTGTGTGTGTGTGTATGTGTGTGTGTGTGTGTTTGTGTATGTTTGTGTGTGTGGGTGTGTGTGTGTGTATGTGTGTGTGTGTGTGTGTGTGTGTGTGTGTGTGTGTTTGCGTGTGTCCGTGTGTGTGTGTGTGTGTGTCTGTGTGTGTGTGTGTGCCCCTGGGAGGGGATCCGGCTACGTGTAGGGCGGGTGCATGCACGTAGCGCGGGCCAGGGGACAAGGGGAGGAGACGAAGAGGAGAGCCGCCGCCATGATGCTTAGCCGGACGGGTTGGGGTGAAACCTCCCTCGCGGTCGCTTTCCAGACCGTGGAGGGCCGGCGGGCACCATGGGGATGTGCCGCGGGGGCGCCCTACCGGGGGACCGCATCTCCTCCTCCTCCTCCGTGTGTGGGTGTGTGTGTGTGTATGTGTGTGTGTGTGTGTGTGTGTGTGTGTGTGTGTGTGTGTGTGTGTGTGTGTGTGTGTGTGTGTGTGTGTGTGTGTGTGTGTGTGTGTGTGTGTGTGTGTGGGTGGGTGGGTGTGGGTGTGTGTGTGTGTATGTGTGTGTGTGTATGATGCAGGGTGCTACCCCAGCAGAAACCACAGATGTGATTAATCGTGAGTTGTAGGCACCAGCTGAGTGGCCCTGACCCAGAGGGTGTGGTGAGGACAGCTCTATCTGACCTGCCCTATCCCTTGACCCTCAGCCGTAAGGGTGCATGGACACTGGTACCCACTGCCGCGAACTGCACTGGTTCTTTGTTGCACTGTGCTCACTCTACAGCCTCATGCTGCAGCTTTGAGAAGAGCTTTCGCTGTTGTGCTGTGCTTTGTAAACACTCAAGTGTGTGTGTGTGTGTGTGTGTGTGTGTGTGTGTGTGTGTGTGTGTGTGTGTGTGTGTGTGTGTGTGTGTGTGTGTGTGTGTGTGTGTGTGTGTGTGTGGGTGGGTGTGGCTACACACCTGCAGGGGTTTGACGGTGTAGCTCTTTACATATTGTGGGGCCACACCTGCAGGCCACAATTAAATGCCTGCACCACATGTCATTCCGCATTCCGTGCGCTAGTGCGCAGGCCTCTAAACATCTCCTCACCTGGTTAAAGCTCCCTGCATACTGGGAGGGGGTGCCTGTATAGTAGCTGGCGACTGAGCGGAGATCTGTCTGATGCTGGGCTGACCGGCGCCTGGGAAGTGGACGAGAAATGTCTGCGGCTGCTTCCCAACGGCTCCTAAAACAGGCGTCCATGTGTGTGAAACCAATCGGTAACGGGGCGAATGGGCCAGACCATGTTTCATGTTTCCCATGCACTTCCTGACCCCATGTCGGTGCGGTTGCCCTATCGTCTGGTCTTTTCTTCTGAGGATGTCGGAGGGAAGGGACAGCCAAGACCAGGCTGCACAATGCTGTTTTCAAGCCTAGGATGTATCCAGTTTTCCGGATACCTCCGGATACCTCCATTTCCCCCATTTTCCCATCCGGATACTTGGATAATGGGTTTTCTATTAACGGCCCTGTGAAGAAGCACGTTGCCTTTAGGAAAAATGGGGAAAATGGGACCTGGCCGTGTCCAATTTTTCACCCATTTGCCCCCCATTTCTACACCATTTTCCTCCATTTTTCTTTCTTGTTGGAACATTTTCATACATTTTCCATGATGTATTTCTGACAAATTCCCATTTTCCCCCATTTCCCCCCATTTCCCCCCCATTTCGCCCATTTCCCCCCATTTTCACCCCATTTCCCCCCATTTTCACCCCATTTCCCCAATTTTCCCCCATTTTCCCTCATTTTCCCAATTCCCCCATTTTTCCGTGGCCGTCTGGATACTTGGATACTCCGGATACGGATATTTCCTAGAACTGTGTTTTCACCTGCAGGCGCTCTCTGGAGTTGCTGACCTCTGCTCTCTCCTCTTGCAGAGAGACGCCCCGTGCTGCATTTGAACATGGCTTTGTCTTGACGCTGCAGCTGACGAGAAAAGTCGTGCACTCAGGCTTTCACTGCTGCCTGTTTTGTCGCGTTATTATATTATTACGCGTTCATGAAACGCATTAACAGGCACCAAATCGACATAGCCTCAACAGTGAGGGTGCCTCGCGCGCGGTGCGTGCGCACGGTGCGACTGAGGCCCGGTTGACGTAGAACGGTGGTACCATAGAATGTTGCCCAAAAGCGGTCATAGGGGCCTTAGCATCACAAGTGGGTGGCCAATTGTTGGCTTTGGGTGGAAATATCAATGTCAGGGAGTAGGAGTGGGCAGCCGGGCACCTTGTGCATTCAACAATATTTGTGTGACTATGTTTTGCCTCCTTTGCTTTCCACAGGAATGGCAATGGCCATGAATGCTGACCTTCTGGCGCCAGGCAGTAAGGTTTTTTACCTGAGAGGCACCACAGGGGAACGTAAATCATTCCATGCGTTGAACACGTTTCTCTTTGCCAGAACTGATGAGGGGACTTTTCTATGTCCCGGAAACTTGGTACCGCAAACATCCGGTGTGGTGATCTTGTGACTTGTGTCCTGTCGGAAAGCCTTTGCGGATCGTGTTTGTCTTTGGGATTTCAACAATGAGGGCGAAAAACCACTTGAAAACAAAGCATTGGGAACCAAAAATTGCAGTGGGAACCAAACATTTTGAAACCACTTGAAAACAAAGCATTGGGAACCAAACATTGCAGTGGGAACCAAACATTTTCCTGTGGCATTTCACAAAACCCCATTCTGAAAAAGGTGTGCAGTTCATCGGTAAGTGACGCGTCTGCCTCAGCGCGCGGTGCGCGCGGGCACCCTCACTGGCCAGCAAAGACTTAGGATGTATAGGCTTGCGTAGTCTGTTTCTACTAGCCAGTATGGTCCCTGGTTACCCGTGTTGGCTTCTTCTTGTGTTATGTGTTGCAATGCTTGGGTGAGCCGTGGTAGTTGTTGTACGTGTACTACCATTTTCCATGCGTGAGAGCCGCTTTGTCCCGCCGGGTGTTCGGAGGTGTGTTTCCACTTAGAGTGGTTGTTCTTTCAACAATACAAGGAACACAAAGAAGACAAAATAACCTCAGTACAAAAAATCATCGACGATATAGACAGAGACCAACTGGAACTAGGACGCAGCATCACCGCAATGCTCCGGGGCTACCGACCAATTGACTCATACCGGCTGCTCGTGCAGTTCCAACCAGAAGCCGATAGACGATTCATAGCGCAGCTACTAAAGGGAATGAAATCCTATGAGCTGGTACACGTAATGACCAACGTCACCCTCAACAGGAACAACTGGACCCAATCAGCTAGCCGCTGCAGAGACATACAGCGGCCACCACGGCCGCTCCGCCACGACGCAACAACAGTCTTCATAGGATGGACTCAAGAGGCCGGCGAAGACACAGCCAAGGTAGTGGCATCCTTTTACGGATGCTGGGCCACGTGGCAGAACGAGCCATATGTGGAGCGACGCGGGATGCACCTACGCCTCCATCCAATACCAAAACAAGGCATCAGTCGTGCTCAGTGCGGGGCAATACGTGGCTGTGTCTCCAGGGGAGTACATCCACATAACACTGGGCGACGAACAAATAGACTCAAAGGCCTCGGACAAAATAGAGACAATGCTGGCAGGATCTATGCCAGACGTCACAGGTGATGAGGCACACTTCCTACGCCGCATGAGGGCACGCAAACAACTAGGCGCGGACATTATGACTGCCAAGGTAATACAAAAAATTAACAAGGAAAAGCAACTCTTAGCGGAGCCAACACCAATAGACATAGCAGCATGTGACGCCGACATAGAGGAGGAACTAGACGACCACATGGACACAACCGGGCCGGGTAGCAACCCAGAAGCCACGTCCGACAACGACGGGACCACCCCACAGGTGCCCACCGACAACACCCCAAAGAAAACAAAAAACGGGGACAAGACCCCCCAAACAACATCAAACAAAATAACACCGCCCAACAAATGAATCAAGAAAGGAGAACAAGACACCCCGACCTTCAGGGTGGCAGGTTCACATCAACAAAACAAGCCAACGAAACCACCAAAACACACAAAAAACGGCCCAACACATAGCAAACCAAAATCCAAAAAGTAGCACGCTACACGCTACTACTTTGGGCTATGATCTCCATTGCCCTAACTGCCCCGACCACGGTTCCAGTCCATGTGGTGCCTAGTCTGCGACGAGCAACAAGACGACGGTACCGTTCGTCCACCGCCAAGTCGCCCACACAACACCCACCACAAACTGCAACAAGCCACCTCGCTTTACTCAGCTTCGCCACGTTATTGGCGTGCGGCATATGGATGGCCTACACAACGCCAACCGAACTAAAGGTATACCCCCATATCAACTACACAACGTCCAGCAACATGACCTACACCCACAACCCTAGGGACAACCAGAGCTGGCTCCTGTTGTGCGGGGACATCCACCCACACCAAGGAGGCCGGAAAATGCACCACCTTAACCAACACTCAAGGGCGGTCCATGGACCACCAATCCCTCTTGACGACCTAGCCGCCTACGCTGACCAACTAGTCACCAACACGCAACGAAACCTCAGCCACATGAACAACCTAATCACCCAAGAGAAAGACACGCTCATGCGCATAGCCACTTGGAACGAGCAAGGGGCCTAGGGAACTCTGAGCCTCTAGCGCTGAGCCAACATTGAAGCGGTATGGGGTGCCTCACCCATACCCGCTGCACAGCCTGTGGCGCTCTTCGCCAGGCCGGCTCAGGAATTTTCCTGTTGATGTTACGGCATCCTGATTTCTGTGGGATTTCTGTAAAATACCCCAGAAATCGTCTTTTTTCGTCATTTTTGGGCTGGCGACGACAGTCGTCGCCTGCGCGACGCAGCCCCAGATCGAGGATTTATTTCTCGATTTCCAAAGATTTTAGGCAATTTTATTATTGTTTTATCGTTTTTAGAAATAAAAGATTATAGCGCGACCTTTTTCGCGGCGTTCCGCGAAAGTCAATTTTTGCGAAAAAAGTCACGTTCACGCATTTTTCGAAAAATCCTGAGGCGATCTCAGGAATCGCCCAGGCGCCCATGGTGTGGCCCAACAGTGGGCCTTTTCATATGTAGTTTGAATTGGCACAGAAACGCGTCGTGTCGGCTACGCGACGCGTTGGGGGGAGACACGCGAAATGAGTGTTTTTGACTCAAAAATCACTATATTTCATTGTTTTTCGCCCAAAAACCACTGTTTGGCCCAGTTTGGGCAGGATCTCGGTGGAGATCCTGATGGCGACGCCTCGTAGCCGTCAGATTTTCTGATGGCGGCGACGCCGTCGCCTTCATTTCGTCTTCTTTTTTATGCTATTTTATAGTATAGAATTGTTACATGTACATATTACTTGTCTACATGTTTATTATTGTCTACATATACCATCATCTCTTGCCCAGGACGCCAGATTGTGTCATGGCCGAGGCAAGGATCACAGAATTCTTTGGAGAAACCCAAATTCGAGTTCAAGTCTTGGATTTCATGGGATTGGGGTCGTGCATGCCAAGGGAAGCTTGGAGGTTGCCGAGGTTGCCCTCCCCCAAAATGCTTCAAAAGAATTCTGCCGACGCCAAGGCCACCAAGGCGGTGTGACGGCCTGCGGACGGCGACGACGCCCAGACTGCAGGAGTACGCTGATCGCTGATCGCTGATCGCTGGGAAACTGCAGGAGCTAAGGTCCAGGGCATCAACACGATGAAGGAGGAATTCCTTGACTCCTACGATGGGTATGACCTTGGCTTCCCCATGGACCCTATGGAGCCCCCAAGTCTATCATCATCACTGGGCGACGACCACAGCGACGACGACGCCAGGTACCGAACCGCACAAGCAGGCGCGTTAATTCGTCGCCTTTGGTTGGTTGACCCTCCGGGAGGTCCCACCCTAAATAGGCGTGGGGCGCCTTGGGTAGGAAATGACCCTAAATCCCCCAAATTAGGCGCGTTAATTCGTCGCCCTGGGTTGGGAATCGACCCTAAACAGGCACGGGTTGCCTTGGGCAGAAAATGGCCCTAAATTCAGGCGCGAGGAAGTCGTTGCCTTGGGTTTGACCCTAAATATTTTTTTCCGAATTTATTGAATTATTATGTTTCCATGCCCATGGAGAAAAAGGGCCAATATGTGCGCCTAAGCGCCATCAGTCAGGTCGGAAGGACCTGCAGCGCCTCTGTTCATGTAACTACAGGCCACAGGGAGTGCCAGGGACCAGTGTGGTCGCCTGGGGGGCAATTGCCCTATGAATATTTCAAGAAAAAAAAAAGGACCTACATGGACCGAGCATGTAGATTCCTTACAAAGCCCCCCCCCCCCCACTGTCCTGCTGAATCAGGTTGAAACCAGGGCAGTGCAGGGGTCAGAGCGCCTCCTTGGCCTTGCCTTCCTTTGGATATAGGCAAGGCTTCTAAGGAGGGGGGTGAAGCGGTATGGGGTGCCTCACCCATACCCGCTGCACAGCCTGTGGCGCTCTTCGCCAGGCCGGCTCAGGAATTTTCCTGTTGATGTTACGGCATCCTGATTTCTGTGGGATTTCTGTAAAATACCCCAGAAATCGTCTTTTTTCGTCATTTTTGGGCTGGCGACGACAGTCGTCGCCTGCGCGACGCAGCCCCAGATCGAGGATTTATTTCTCGATTTCTAAAGATTTTAGGCAATTTTATTATTGTTTTATCGTTTTTAGAAATAAAAGATTATAGCGTGACCTTTTTCGCGGCGTTCCGCGAAAGTCAATTTTTGCGAAAAAAGTCACGTTCACGCATTTTTCAAAAAATCCTGAGGCGATCCCAGGAATCGCCCAGGCGCCCATGGTGTGGCCCAACAGTGGGCCTTTTCATATGTAGTTTGAATTGGCACAGAAACGCGTCGTGTCGGCTACGCGACGCGTTGGGGGGGGACACGCGAAATGAGTGTTTTTGACTCAAAAATCACTATATTTCATTGTTTTTCGCCCAAAAACCACTGTTTGGCCCAGTTTGGGCAGGATCTCAGTGGAGATCCTGATGGCGACGCCTCGTAGCCGTCAGATTTTCTGATGGCGGCGACACCGTCGCCTTCATTTCGTCTTCTTTTTTATGCTATTTTATAGTATAGAATTGTTACATGTACATATTACTTGTCTACATGTTTATTATTGTCTACATATACCATCATCTCTTGCCCAGGACGCCAGATTGTGTCATGGCCGAGGCAAGGATCACAGAATTCTTTGGAGAAACCCAAATTCGAGTTCAAGTCTTGGATTTCATGGGATTGGGGTCGTGCATGCCAAGGGAAGCTTGGAGGTTGCCGAGGTTGCCCTCCCCCAAAATGCTTCAACATTACCCAACTAATCAGCGACAACCACCTCGACATAGTGGGGATCCAGGAGTGCGACCCAAGCTTTCCCCGACCGGAGGCCGCAACCACGGCACTCCAGAACAACTATAAATGCCTTGCGGCACCCGGAAGATACCCAAGGGCCGCCTTCCTCATAAAAAACCACCTGGTCCGGCATATCACCGACACAATTTACTCACCAAACGGTCTAGCGGCCGCGTTACCCATACACTTACCCAACGACAAACGACGGACCATAGTAAACATCTACCCCAAATATAACAAACCGGACAAAAAGGAGGTAGATGAATTTATCTGCTCCATGTCACCCTACGACCTACTCATGGGGGACTTCAACGACGCCCTATGGACTGACCAACCCAATCGACCATGGCAGGAGGGCCTACAGACGGCCGACCTAATCGACCCCCTGCTGGCCTCATCACACCAACCAGAGGCCACCCAATACTACACACGCATACCCAAGAGGGGCAACCCCCGCCGCTTGGACGCGATCCTCATAAGGCAACAAATACCTAACATCGGCTTGTCAGGGTATGAGGTGGTACATAAGCCCATATCCGACCATGCAATGGTGCTGTTGCGAATAGCCTGGGGAAAACCAACACAGCTAGGACTAAAGAGGCCTCCCCCAATAGTTGCCCGGTGGTTCACACCACAATTTAAGAGATACGCAAACATGATCGCCTCGCTCCCCCACAAACCACATGATACGAGCTTGAACAAAACCCGGCGCATCCTAGCGGCCACGGCGAGAGCAGCAAGGCCACGTACACGCAAACAAACGGAGGCAGTCAGGCATACACAAGCAGACAACCTAGAAAGCGGGGAGAGGAGCAAGAGCTACATCTACGGAAGAGGATCGCTGCAATGCGCCGCCAAGCGGTTCGTAGGTCGGGCTACTTCTTCAACCTAGTAAAAAGGTGGTGCAGAGGTTTGATCACCTCAGACTCACCACAACCACCCATAGGGGGAACCGCACACATACCATTTCGCAAGAGACCCAACATGCGACGCAACACAGTGCCGGGGGCTCATACACCGACACATCACAAAACGAAACTCGAATAAAGAGGAACCAAAATGGCAGGATTTCATCTCCGGCCTAAAGGCCCCAAGAAAGAAAGCGGCCGGGCCGGACGGAGTCCCGCCGCACCTACTGCGGCACATACCACAAACCACACTACAACACATATACAACGCGATCCTGGAGGTATGGAGAGACGAACCAGTCCCCACAGGCTGGTTGTCTTTCAGGGTCATACTAATCTACAAAAAAAAAGATCCCAACGACCCCCGGAACTATAGACCAATATACGTGTCCACGGCAATATACAGCATACTCACACGCTAATCCCCATGATGGTCACGGCAGCAACGGTCCCGGGACTGCTCGACATCCAACATGGGGCACTCTGTGGGCGTAACACAACAACCCTCGCCACAAGACTCACTAACAACCTCCACACAGGAGAGGGATACGTGGCCTTGCTTGACGTGGCCAAGGCCTTCCCCTCAGTCCCTAGGGAACTGATCTCCGACATCATAACAACCTCACGGGCACGTGAACTCATAGCCAGAATGGTCACCGGCATATACCGCAACACACCAGCCATGGTGCATAGAAAAGACATACCAATATGCCCCAAAGGGGGAATGAAAGAATGATGCCCACTTTCTCCCACACTCTTCCTCATTTACTATGACGTTCTACTCCGGGAAACCCTCCAACGACAACCGGATGCAAGACTATATGTCTTCGTAGACGACATTGCGGTCACAGTGACCTCCCAAACAGAAGTGGAAACCACACTGAACAACCTGAAGGACGTGGCCTACACGATGGGAGTACGATTTAACACAGACAAAACTAAGATATACCATTCAAACAGAGATTACCAAAAGCATGAGCTACATTGGATGAACCAAGCTCTGACTGTGAAACACGCCATTATAATTTACTTAGGACATATCATTGCACACCCAACATATGAAGACCAAGCGTGGGAAATGGCCACAGACCAACTCCGACAAGACCTAGCCGCATACAACACACTGCCTCTTAACTCATTTGAAAAAACAACCATTGTTAACGCAGTCCTTATCCCTCGGTGGACCTACCGCGCCCTCTTCATCGGGAACAGACAAAGAATGGCTCAATGGGACCACATCCTCTTAGCCTATCTACGCGACACCCCCGGCGTGGAGAACACCATGAACAAACTCCGAATGACTACAGACGTAAGCCAAGGAGGATTAGGGTTGAGACAACTCTGGTGGGCCTACATATCGAGATGGATTGGCATAGGACGACAAGAAGTTGTTGCTGTACTGGCTCCCTTAACAATCATGTCTTTGGATAGGATGCTGCATAGAAACAGTGGAAGCCGCTGGTTACTATGGTACAAATCAGCAATGGTGCCATCGCCGATGCGATCGATAAGTTCGAACAGACGTCAAAGGAAGGTCGGCCCTCCTCCTGACTGTCAATTACGCCTGCTGCACGTCGAATACACCACATTTCGGTAAAAGAACGCGCTGCAGCATATTTGGTACAGCTTTGACGCCGTTTGCCCTACGACCTCTGACTTGCCTGCACGGAGATCAGATTGAAGAAATAGTTGGGTACATGAATGGATCGGACACCAAACTGTCAGCCCTGCAGAGCAAAGCACACAACCTGAAGAAGGATAGGCTGTGGGAGATGTTGTATGTGCATCCGAACAACAACATCGTCCATGAGTCCAAACGTATGTACAACTGTTTTCACCAAAGCATCCCCTCGCTTCGCTTATACTACCAGACTGTCATAAACTGCTACCATTTATGGTACAGTGAACCACCACGAGTCACAGCGCATCAGAAAACTTCTCGGACGGGCCTCAAGAGCAACCGAGTTGAATCTGGGCCGATGGAACTGGAGTCCACAAGATCCATACCCCAGTTGGGATTCGGGGAGCAAAGCACCGCTTTGGAGCGACCTGGAATGGGCGGATCTGCGTTCAGCGTTATCAAGACCTTTGATTGAGCCAAAGGTCGAAGTATCACACAAGGAGAAGACCACACGGGTCCGGTTGGCTGCACCACAAGGGAATGAGGAGCCCAGCGGACCCCACATCGAGGCCCTGCCCATCATTGCTGGAGAAGCCCTGCCCTACGAGATGGTACTGCGGAATTATGCAATGGTTTGCCATTTGCTTTGTAGTGTCATCGAAATACCCCCCCCATGAATTGAGATTCGTGTTCGGAACGCGCTACAGTGCGTTAATTTTAGAAATTTGCATTTCAGGTGTTCCTCGAGACAACCATAGAGCAGATGGATGATGTACATCCTCTGATACTCAAACTGGCAAACAAGGGAGTGCCCATCGTTGTTGCTGGACTGGAGAGTGACGTCAAGTGCCTGCGGACACAACTGAGGGATGCAGATGAACTCGCTGGCTGGCAATTCGTGACAGTAGAGATCTATGAAAGGGGTTTCAGCCATTCGACCTACGTTTATGAGGAGCGGATCTGCACGTTTGCGATGCCCGCAAAGTTCCTGGTTAAAGTGCCCAATGTGTTCATGACAGACTCAGGCCAATACAAAAGCCAGATGGGAATCCTTGCTGCCGGCTGGGTGCTGATGGCCTTGGGAATTTTTTCGAATTTGGATCGAGACGAGGGTCTGAGGAGCTGTGGTTGATGTGCATGACGAGCAGCCCCGTCCTGCGTGCACAGCCAATCTCTTGTCTGTCGGAGACGCCTAATGTTGCCACATACTACACGGGTCGTGCCGGTCTATTCCCAGATTGTATTGAGCAAGTGACAGCGAACGTTCGGGATATGGACGCCGTGTACGTTATCAACTGGCAAGAATGGTTTCCGCGATTGGCTCACTGTATACCTGTAGCAGTAATGAAGCCGGGAGACGAGGAGGAAGCTGATGGGATTGCAGGCTGGACTCTGAGGCTGACCAGCTTCCGCAGACTCCTGCCACACCAGGCAGCAGCAAGAAGGACCTGAAGAAGCGGTTGAGGCCACAAGACCCTGGCAGCAGCTCGGATGAAGTTGAGGAGGTTAGGGTAACGAAGAATAAAACAAATAAAAAGAAGGACAACACACCAACCACCACATTTCAGAATCGTGTGGAGAGGGCAAAAGGGGCCAAGCCAGCAGCACCAAAGAAAAAGTAGTCTGCCCTTAGTAAGCAATAGTGACTGTTTTATTTGACAGCCAGTTTTGGCTGGTCTATGTCTGTGACTGTTTTAAACCCTCTCTGAGGGGTGTCTATAATTGCATTTTTGTAAAAGAACGAGCTGCAGCGTGTTTTTTTTTGTTTTTGCAAACCCGTTGTTTCACACCCTGTTTGATTGAATAATATGTCTGGCGTGTTCTATTGTACCAGTACCACCTCCAGTGGTCATCTGTCATACCGTCTGGTATTATGTCACTCTATTGCACGCACCAGGAGTGCCTACGTGGTTGTAGGCACTTCTCACATTACTTCAGCAAGTGAATTACTGCCGTGTGTCAGCTTTGGGTGTTCCAGTTGTGTTGCGCACGCGTGCCCCCCTGCCATTGTCTGTACAGGTGGTGTCGGGGACGAAGTGAATGACCTATTTTTCACTTATGACAATTCAGCATCTGATCCAGCTGGGTTGTGTAAAAACACATTGAAAAACAGTTTTTCAGCATTGTTCAGAACATGGTGAAAAATGGGGTGTTTTAAGAAAAGCCGGGTTTTCGGCTATGGTTTTCAAGAAGCCGAAAACGGGGAATTTCAATCTTCATTTTTCACACCCCTTTTTTACATTTTTGCCGGAATGCTCTTTGGGTTTCGGGCCCTGGTGCGGAAAGAGCCGCCTAAGATGGATCAATGGCCTCAATTGAAGAGGCACGCAACAGGGGAAGATTGTATTCATAACATCGCTTCGCCCCTGCCCATGGATCCTCAGTTGGACACAAACAAGAAATTTCAGAGGGTCAAATTTGGAGGGAAAGGACAATTTTGACCCATATCATCGAATTTTGTCGACTTGGAGGGCTCAAGGCAGCTGAAAGCAATTGCCAGCCCGGCACCACGCTCCGTCTCCTCAAGTCCACATACTTTTCTTGAGAGAGTCACAACGCATTGGACGAGGGGAGACCAGAAAACACGAAATTTGTACCTTTATACAATGCCAGACTCTTGGGATGGTTGTATTGGTGTCCCTATAGCTCAAAATTGGAATCCAAATTGATGGGGCAATAGGAGAAGGATGTTGCTGTGCTACGGCACATACGTGATTCTCATGGGAATTCACAAATGGGATCATTTTGGGGTCAAATGCCCAAAATGGCCAGGAAAAATCCGGAAACCATCACAGAGCCCACCTTTGAAGAAAGGGCTATAATCCTAGACCTTAACGTTGTACCAATCTCTCAATTTACTCCAGCTTCGATTCTCAAACTCGAACATTTGGCATAGGCGACTAGCCTCGTGGTAGCCACCATTGCCGAAAACGGGCTGCAATTCTCCCGGTTTCCCCGGATCTTGCAACGAAAATACATCGTTGGCTCCAAGTTCACAGTATATGGTCCAACAAAACATATGCATCGTGGCATATGCCACAAGCAGGATCGTGTAACACACACTATGTGAACTGGTGCCACGATTTTCCTATATTATCGGTGTAACGGTGGAAAAAAATGTGTTTCTAAACTTGTGAAATCAAGAAATCTGGCATATGGCGATTTTTTAGCGCACGTTCGGCAGTAATGTACTGTGAAATTGGCATTCCAAATGCTGCAGCGTTGGTTCGATCCCAGCTTCCGGCAGCGATGGACCGATCGGTCGCCGATCGCCTGCCGATCGCCGATCGGCAGAGCGATCGGCAGCGCGCCACAGTACAGACCACAGTAGGATTGGAACCCGCGATCAGTGACTCCTAAGGGCCTATTCAGTCACAGTCGCCGCGCGACATCGTGACTTGACTGAGTCGACTGGAGCGGCGTGACTGGTGACTTGACTTTACTGAGTCAAAAATTCGTGACTCGTGACTGACTTGACTGAGTTAACCCAGCACTGGTGTAACCAGACAAGCGCGCGCGTTCGCATCGCGGATATGGAAATGTAGTAATTGCTGCATATTTGTTACTATTTGTGCATATTCAATACTCCACTTTGTGCACATTTAGATTCCATCATGATTCCACAATGATCCAATGATGCCATGTGCCTGTGCCTGTTTCATGGTGCAGAGGGTACCCTCAAATTTTTTGGGGGGATGATTCCTGTGCCACTGCGCTACTCTGCAGCTGGGCAGGCCAGGGCAGGCCATTACGGCCTTATCTGGATTTTTCGGGCTACTGGTGCCCCTACCTTCAACGTGGTGGTTTATTTTCGGGTATTACACCTCTCCTTCGCCCTCTCCCAGAGAATTGCAGTCGCTGGGGCTGCATTACGAACGACTTCGCCTAAAACGTGTTGCTCAGCCTTGGCCCCTAAAGGTGGTGTAAAACCTCGACAGGGTAAACCCAGCTCGGTAATCAAGACTCGAACTAGGACCGAGCTGGGACCTAGTCTTCCTTAACGCATTGGAAATCACCGTGGAGGAAACACTGCCTGCTTGGGAGATGTGCCTCCACAGTTAGTACGATCGTCCTGAAAAATGGCTCCAAAACGGCTTATTTTCACCTGAAAATGGACCGCCGCGTGGCACCACGGCATGGTACATGCCGTATTGAACAGTTAGATTTGGCACCCTCCTCAACAACAGCAAAGTAATGGGCTCATAGTATTGTAGTCCTCCAGCTTAGTCCATAGCAAAAAAGGGACTATGAAACACAATCATTATTTACACTCATGTTCACTCCTTACCTCTCTTCCACTCTCACCATACAAATATGCCTCTTGTAGTAAAATACACCTAGTTAGGACTTACCTAGGAAGCACCACGTGCTCCCTGGTGTCGCCGCCAGGCGCCTCTCCTCTATCTATCTCTCTTCTCTCCTCTTGTATTTGGGGCTTGGCTTAGGCCTAGGTATATTCTTGGGATCCCCCAATACATGAAACATGCTTGGGACCCACCAAATAGGCATTAAAATACATGTAGAAGTAGGGACAACCATGGAAAAGGGTTGTAGAGTAAATAGAGGTCCCTTAGGGGCCTTAGACTCCTTCGAAGGTAGTATGTGTGGTATCACTCACAAAATGAGTCGATCATGCATGACATGCATGACAATCCATGATGTCAAAAATGTGATCATCCAAATTCAAAGAGTTATGAAAAATGAATAGTATAACCTTCTTAGGAACCCATAAGAGTGGGGTTGTGGTTGTGTTAGTTCTGAGCGAAAGTGAAGTTTTGGGTTGGAATGTGAAAAACACATGCTAGGGCGCCAGCATGTCATGACACATGATGCATGACACATGACACATGATGCATGATGAATGATGATGATGATGAATGATGATGATTGATCTGAATCTGCTCTGAGTTCAAATAAAGTACACTCTGAGTTCAAAATATATACTCCATGGGGCTCAATCTCACTCCCCCCCCGGCTGAAGCCCTGGAATTCAGGAGTAAATACTCAGAAAAATAGGCTGAAAAATGATATTGTGGCCATAATCATATGCAGCCCTGTGAAATCTCTTAGCATTTACTACTCAGTCCAGAACTGGACTATCTTCAATACCAAGTATGATCACTGCACCTCAGTACCACAGTAAAGAATGAGTGGAATGACTTCGGAAAGCATACATGTGAGTTACCTTTCTTACTATACCACTCTTACCACAGCACAATAGGTGATTAGTTTGGAGCTAAAAATGCAAATACCAGAGGTTCCAGAAAGATTGTGCTCAAAGTGATATATAAAGCATGGACAAGGCGTAGGAATCCTTAGGGAAGCCTTACATAACAAATGCAGATACCGATTTTCGAAATCAATTTGAAATCGGCAATGAATAACGCTTGAAATGAACTTCAAAATGAACCGTAGCTGAGGTTCTAACTCGCCAGGAACCAAAACTTAAAAAAGTATTTGGACACCTGAAAAGCGCAAAGTGTAGCGCTGGGAGTTCTGGCGACTCCCGTAACTGCGCGCGTCCGCCGTGCGGGACTGGGGGCGAAGCCTCCAAAGTCCAAAAACTTTTGAACTTTTTGTAAAAAGCGCTTCTGAAGCTGCAAAAAGCGCAGTTTTGTAAAACAAAGAATTTGGAAAACAACGAGCAGCGAAAAACGCGATTTTATAAACTGAGGCTTACAGACAGGCAAAAATTTTTGCGCGGGGAGGGTGCACAGTACAGCCATAGGGTAACTGTACGTTTTGCGCGCATCAATTCACCACTGTGCGTTTAATAGGCGAGTTTGAACATCAGCCACACATAGCACAACAGAAATGAAACATACGTGTTGGTCAGAGCTTGCACAACACGCGTAGCTTGTTTTTACCTTGTTTTGCAGTCTTGTGCACGCTCTTGGTGCCTCGCAAGGTCTGGCTTGGGCTGGCATTCAGGCAGGATTCAGGGGGGAAACAGGCCGTCACGCATGCAAAATAGCAGTGTACGCCGGGTCGTGCACACGTAAAAACTCCGAATCCAAGTAGGATAGAGGGTAAAACCTTCATAAGGGAAACATTCAAGGTTTGGGAGGTAGGGAGAACCTTCCTTGCTCGCTCTGCAGGACAGCTTGCATGCACAGCGGAGGCGCCGCTATATGCGTCACTGTCCTCTGTTTAACTGTAGTGGTGGTTTTGTGGCGGAATGCCCGGTGAATCGTTCAGTGCATGCATATGCTCACGTGCAGGCGGATAAAACACTCATATGTTTCACCGTGCCGCTCACACATGCAGCGTGTGTTAGAGAGTGTAGGACCGTGGGAACTCAAACTAACCAATGAAACTCTGGGGTGAGATTCCTGACTTGCAAGTTGCGCGGTTTGAGTTCTCCGAGTGTGGGAGGAGTGTGGAGTCGAGAGTGGGATGTGGGTTGGAGGCGTTAGCAAGGGGCGCTCCTGCAAAGGGCTACTCCTTTGTAGAGCGTTAAGTTCAGCGTGTGGGAGACTGGGAAGGCAGGGGATTGGAATGGGCAAGGGCGTTCGCGTTGGTCAGCGTACGCTGGCCCTTGTTCCCACTCCCATTCTGATCCCTGACGGTTTTTTCCTGGTCTCCCCGTGTGTGACCCTCTCTCTTTTTCTTTCGGGTAGCCCCAAGGTAGAGACCCTGAGGTAGATTCACACACATGCTCGCCGTGCACCGCACATCCACGCACAGCACTGCACACACATACTCAACACAACACACTTTTGCGCGCCATTCACTCACTCTGCACGGATCACGTTGAGCTTCGGTTCCGTGTCCACACTTGCACGGGTGTCATCGGACCTGAGGCGAGATGCACCCAAAGCGTTCACTGTTTGTTCAGGGATGCTTGGTGTTAGCTACAACTTGACTTGCCTTGGCGTGGGCGTGTGTGTGGGAAGTTGTAGGATCAGGGTGTCTTGCGGTGTAGGATCAGGCGTTAGCGTCTTTGACGGTGGGTGCCCAAGGCGGGGAGGTTTGCAGCCAAGGGGGTAGCCCTTGTCGTGGTTGGGCAGCCCTTGCAAACTCTGCTCGTCCTGCAGCCCATCCAGTTCCTGGGGGAGGTCCCATCCCTGGGGAACACCAACCCTGCCCCTCCGGTGGTGGATGCTTGACTGTTCCAAAATGGAACCAGGTGTTCACCACCCGTAAGAATCGGCTTGCTTAGCAGTAGTGTTTCACTTCTCTCCTAGGCAACACACTTCAGTTGGGGCTGTTGACACTCACACGCGCGCCAGTTACACACCGCTCCTCTCTCTCCCTCCCTAGATTGGTGAAACCTGTCCCCCAGCCTCGGAGTTCCCTTGGAAATCCACGACAACTCCCAGGCTAGTGAGTGTGAACTCACTGCTCAGTGAAACAGGGCCTTAGGACCATAGATGCACCGTTTTCACAGGTGCTATGAAACAGGAGGGAGTAGTCTCACCTCCCAGCACGCTTGCGGGCCTGATTTTGGGCTGACTGCAGAATGTCACGCAAATCCTGAGATTTGCAGTAATCAGCAAAAACCTCGTTGACGTTACCGTCATCGAGTATGAAAGCCGTCACTGGCTCCCAGGTACAGTCAGAGATAGAATAGCCAGACCACTTTGTATAGAATCTCCAACCACGTTTGTAGGTGTGGCGGAGGATTCTTTCAACAAAGTAGTAGTCTTGCTTTTTCATCTCTGATTCAGTAAACGTAATGGGTTCAGTAGCGCTTATTCTCTTGGGTCTAGCCTCTACGGCCGTAGGTGTAGGTACAGTAGGTCTAGAGAGAGAGATGTCCCTTTCGGGCATCCGTAGTGAACCGTCATCCTCCATAGGCGGCAGTTCTTCATCCTCATCCATAGGATCCGCGGCCAAATCTTCGGCTGCAGCTTCCAGGCTTTCTTGTAGATCTTCTTCCCAGTCGTAGAGGTCGTCTAGCACGTCATAGTGCTTAAGCTGTGGGTAACCCACTTCAACCAGACCTCCGTACTTAGGATGAGTTTTGATCCACACGGATCCTTCAGCTACATCCGTGACCAGAAATGGTCCGAAGTAAGGGCTGTCCAGCGTGTTACGAGGCCATGCCTTGAATCTTGTGTGATGTACCAGAACCCAGTCACCAATTTGGTAGATAGCTTCTTTTCTTTTGCGGTTCTTGGTACGATTCTCCTTACTTCTTTTCTTTTCCAGTAGTGATCGGCATAGATCGGCGATCCGTTTTTGCTCGGTGAGCCATTCATCAACTTTAGGATTTCCTTCGCTCGCGCAGGGGAATTCGAAGTTGAAACCTGGCCTCCCTAGGAACAGTTCCGTAGGGGTGAAACCAGTCCTGCTACTCACTTGATTGGTCATCAAGTAGATAGCATAAGGGACTAGTTTTAGCCAGTTTCGGCTCTTCTCGGCCAGCATCAGAATCCTCATGACTGTTTCCAAACAGCCGATTTGCCGTTCGCATAGAGGATTCTTTGTTCGTAGGTAAGGAGTTCCGAACTGGACTTCCGTACCCATGGCTCTCATGACGCTTCGGTAGCAACCAGTAGGGCTGGTGAACCGGATGTCTTGATCGCTATGGATAATCTTGGGTAATCCGTAGACTTGTACCCATCCTTCGAAAATCTCTTTCAATACTCCTTCACCATCCACCTTCTTATTAAGGGGAAACACTCGGCTGTAGCGACTGAGTCCATCCGTCACCAGGAGGGCGAAGTCATGGCCAGCGAATTTAGGTAACTCCATAAAATCCACGTAGAGGATGGAGTTCATTTGGTTCGGAATCGGGAGATTCCTTACCTCACCACGATCCGCTGCAGTGTTAGCTTTAGCCTTAGTGCAGGGACACTCAGCGATGATCTTAGATAAAATCTTCTTGAGAGATGCATCGCTACTCTTAGCGAAGAAATACTTCTGGAAGAACCAAAGAGTTCTCTCCACCCCAGGGTGACCATCCGTTTTGTGTGCCCATTCCAACATAGTTTCTTCGTAGTCTTTGGGGACACAAATGAGGTCTTCCCTGTATAGGTGAGTTGACGTGCGGGACCATTGCACTCCATCCAGGATCTTTGAGCTCCCAATCGTCAACTGGTCCAAGATGTCCGAGTAATCGGCCGTCAGGTCTTTCATACTCCAGGACATGAGTTTTTCTTTCCTCGTAAAGAGATCGAGATGTTGATCCATCTTGGCGAAAGCTTCTTGGGCCATCATCTCGGTGTCTGTCCCCACCAGGGAATCAAAACAATTCCGTGATAGATAATCACAGAGTTCGTTTTTAATTCCCCGGATGTGGAATGTAGCGAGTCGTAGTTGGCTCAGGTAGACCCACCATCGTCGTAGACGTTTTCCATCTGGCGGTGGTCTTTCCATAAAGTACTTCACGGAATCCTGATCACATAGCCACGTGATGGGATTGGTACCCAGGATCCTGTGTTGACTAGCCAACACTAGAACTCCAGCTAACAGCTCCTGCTCGTAGGTGTGATAGTGTGAGCGGGCTGCATTCCACTTCCAATTCCAGTGGCCAAGTGGAACTAGGCGCCATTCTTGGGAGTCATAGTCAGATTTCATGAATCCTTCTCTTGTGACACCTTGAACTCTTAGGCGATAATCAATGTCTTTACATTGATCCGTAGTTAGCTTTTGCCACTGTAATAATGTCCCTCCTCCTCCAACGTTACTGGCATCCGTGATTAGAATCATCTCGCCGTAGCGTTGGGGTACTCCAAGTACTAGGCATTCTCGGATTTTCTTCTTGACATCTTCGATTGCTTGCTTTTCAATAGGTCCCCAGCGCCACGGAGTCTCCTTCCTGATGAGATCCGTTAGTGGTGCGCTGGCTTCCGTGAAATTTCGGAGATGCCGCCTGTAAAAATTACAGGATCCGATGAATTGTCGGATTTTCTGAACTCCTTCAGCTTTAGACATAGAATTCGTTAGGTCGAAGTCCATCAGGGGCTTCATCTTTTGATCCTGCGGTTTCCACCATCCATCTCCGATGTGGAATCCGAGGTAGTCTGTTTCCGTGTTGAGAAATTCGCATTTCTCCAGCTTGATGCGGAGGTGATTTTCTTGACAGACGGTGTAGAATTCTCGGAGTAGTAGGAGATGGTCATCGATGGTGTTCGTCCCTAGGATGACATCGTTGATGTGAGCCTCCAGGACAGCACCACGCTGTAGGAGCTCTTGGACGGCCGGTCGTCGTTTACACAGGGCGATGATTTGATTCATCAGCTCCTGGAACAACGCCGGGGCGTTAGCAATACCAAATGGCATTACCCGCCATTTGTAGACCCGTCCATCCGGAGCAATGAATGCCGTTAGATCTTGGGCACGCTCCGTTAGGTCAATTTGCCAGAAACCGGACCGCTTGTCCATTTTAGTTTTGTATCTGCATCCAGCAGCGGTTTCCACGGTGTTCTCCATCAGGGGCAGCGAACCGCTGTGCAGTTTTATTTTCTGGTTGACCTTTTTGTAGTCGACCACCAATCTTTTTGCAGTGCTCCCTGGTTTAGCTACCAGGAAGCATGGACTGCAATGCTTAGGATAGTCCGTCTTTTTGTACTCGTAAACCAAACCGGCCTCCACGCATTCTTTGATTTGGCGAGTAATCTCAGCCATGTCATCTTTTGGTGCTGGGTACGGTCGACATCGAACTCGATCTTTGAGAAATTCTTCTCTTAGTTCTAGGTCCATGGTCACGAGTTTCTTCACCGATCCTGGTGGAGGTAACGGACCAAAAATGTCAGAGAAATGCAGGATGATTTTCTTGATCCTCTCATCAACATCCATTTTGTCGAGCGAAATCTTGAGGTCTTCAGATGCGTGTAGATTGGACGCACCTAATTCTTGTTTCTTAGATTTTTCATCTTGCTCCGTCAATTTCTTAAGGGCTAGGACCTGTTCGGGGTCCAAAATCATCTGATTCTCTTGGTGATCAATTTTCTTCTTTTCTTTGACTTTCTTTCTTAGTCTCTTGATGTCTTTACGGCGTAATTGATCTTTTCTTTCTTCTTTCTTTTCTTCTTCTCCTTCAATTTCTTGTTCCAATGCTTCGTGTAGTTCGTGAAGCATGACCAATTCTTCGCCGACATCAAAATACGTCCCATCTTCTCCGTCGTACTCGTCTAGGTAGACCATGCTTTTCCATTTTTCTTTTAGCTCCAGTTTTTGGAGTCTGTCAATTTGATTTAGTAGAAGGAGACGAGTTTCTTCCAAATCTTCTTTTGAAGAAGGGAACGAATTTTTACTCGGGCGTGCGTGTAGGAGACGGAGTTCACGTTCGTCTCCTTCGCTCGTCATCGATTCTAGTGGGACGGAAACGTGTGAAAGAAGTTTTTCGGGGTTAGGAGTTTCGGAAGGGGTCGAAGGAGCCTCTAGAGGTTCTACTTCTTCCAAGAACAGGTTGGCGACCAAGTCGTCGTAGTCCATAGTGGTGTAGGAGTCGTTCGAAAAGGGTATAGTCGACTCGGAAGGAGCTTCGGATATACTTCCGCCTTCGTCGGAGGTTTCTTCGCTCTCTTCTTGAGTTTCTCTTGCCTCTTTCGGACTTTCTTGAACCACTTCTTCGACTTGAAACTTAGGCGTCTCGAACTTGTACTCTTCCTTGCTCTCGTCCACGTCCGGAAACCTTTTCATCATCTCTTCCTTTCCGTACCCACGGTGGTGCTTTAGCACGAACATCTTTATCTCCTCAGACACGTTTTCGATGGGGTTAGAGGACACGTTCTTCCCCGAGACTAGGTACATAGCGGTTCGCCAACGGGGCTTTGGCAAAACCTCTTCTTTTGGGTTAAGTCGGTAAAGAGGAACGTCAGGTAAGAGCAACTTTGTCACCGTCAACTTTTCGAGTATAGGCCCCCATTGCTTTTCTTTTTCTTCCCACTTCTTCCCTTCGGGAATAACCAACGCGACCGTAGCTTGGTCCACATAAACTTTTACCAACGTGTGGAGTATTTTTGAGAAAGGGGGGTTGGCGTAGAGCATCTTCCAAGCTCCCAACTTTCCCCAGTCATACCACCACGTGTTGTTGGTTTTGGGAGTACAAAAGTACTCCGCGTCGGCGTTCTCTTTGGACGCAAAGAGTTCGACAAAGTCGCCGTTACACGTGTTCGGGTTAAGGCCAAGTTCTCGAAACGCGTCACGTTTGGCGGCGGAGTCGAGAGTGTAGTTCTCCGTTCGGTGTAGGCTCAAGGTAGCGAGGATACTCTCTTGCTTCACCTCGCTATCGAGTGCCAACGGAAAACTCTTGAGAGTCTTGAGCGTAGGTCTTGGACACTTTGTCTCCCTGAGGGGTATTGCTTCCCATTCTTGCTCTTCGTTCACCACCAACAAGTGAGTGGGCTCTTGAAGGGATAAATATTTTATCCACTCGTTTTGCGCAAAGAAGTCCGTCCCCAATACGGCTTCAAAGGCGTCGGTGTCGAAGGCTTGAAACTTTTGAAGTACCTTTCGGTCCCCCACTTGTACTTCTCCTTCTATCTCGCCGTCGGTGAGAGTGACTCCCCCTTCTCCCGTTTTTACCCCACAAATATTTTTGGGAACTAGGTCCTCATAGTTGACGAACCTAGAGGAGACTAGGGAGATTGTAGCGCCGGTATCAAGGTATGCGTCCACCCATACACCATTGATAGCGACCCTCAATAGGTAGCAATACCTCGGTGCGTCGTCTCGGTGTCCACCTACGCTTCCCCCGGCGTTTGACCCGCGAGAAAGTCTTTGAGGTTCTTAGCTTGCCTTTCCAGCTTGAGAACTCTTTTTCGCTTCTTTTCTCGCTCTCCTTCCGTCAACTCTTCCAAGCGTTTCTTCTCTTGAGGCTTTCCTTTGTCATCGTCTTTTCCTTTGCCTCCTTTTCCTTCGTTCGTCTTTCCTCCGTTCGCCTTTCCTCCACTTCCCTTTTCTCCTCCTTTCGCTTGGTCCTTTCCCCCTTTGCCTTGACCTTTCTTCGTTTGCTTTTGCTCTTCTTTCCTCGCGTCAAGGCTGTCTTGCCACGCCTTGTCTCTTACGTTGTGTTTTGTCCACAATTGGGGCAAAACACGGTGGCGAAGAACTTGGGCGCGGTGGAGTTGTCCTCCTCGACTTCCCTTCGCCAATACCACTGCCCTTGGCCTTGTCCTTTGCCTCGTCCACCTTTTCCACGGCCACGACCACCACCACCACGGTTGCCGTTGCCTTGTCCTCGTGCTTGTTGAAACGACACAAAGCACTCCTCACATAGCGAGTGGGCAAAGGCCTCTTCTTGATTCATAGGGGCGTTGGAGTCGGCGTTGGTGTTGCCGTCTAGCCACTTGAGTTGCGCCATCGAGTGCAAGTTTTTCAAAGTAGCGTCAGACTTCCTTTGGAGGGCTAACTCGTAGAGGAGGTCAACGAGAGAGTTGAAAGTGTGTATTCTAGACAACCTCTCGGGAGTAGCACGTATTTCGTCCATGGTTTTGGGCGGAACACGAGGTAGGAGGTGTAGGAGGGCTTTGGAGTCGTCGTAGTAGGACGTAGCCAATTGGTCCGTAAGCGTAGTGAAGCGGTACCCAGAACCCCATGGCCAGGTTACGGCATACAACCGGTCTCCGGTCCACTAACCCCATGCACGGCGTGTTCTGTGCCGTGAAGCCCCGCATCGGCAACCGATGCACCGCCAGCGGAGATTTGTGTATCAGAATATCAGGAATCAACAGGGTTTTATTTTCATATTGTTTCCGTCAATTTTTATGCTTCCGTTCTGATATTCACTGTTTTGACTGCTGGCGGTTGGTTCGCGACTTTACCGTAACCGCCAGTTTAACTGTTTATAATGGAAATTTTAACGCTATCCGTCACGAAGGCTCCAAAGTCGCCAGGAACTGCATGGATGCTTCCGCAATTTTCATAATTAATACTCGCAACCTTAATCCGAATTTTTCAGGATGTCGAAATCGGATTTTCGACTTCGACATCCCCGCACTTGATTTGACCTCTTTCGAGTGGACCTACGTGCTTCCGTATGCACGAATCAACTTCCCTTTTATCCTGCCCTCCATTTGTCTTAAAGATATGGGCAAAACAAAGTTGATTCCTGAGGCCACTTGTGAAGGTCATATCTCGTGTTGCTTGCGAGTATTGACGATAAGGAAACGTGGGATGTATTCACAATACTCCCGACGTAATTTAGGAAGCTTCATATGTCTTGCGTTTCTACACATGCGCGCTAGTGTAATGGATCATGGTCAAGAGGGTAGAGTTTGCGTTATAACTCTTTGGCCATGATATTGCGTGCGTTAAGATAACTTTCGAGTGTAGCGCGCAAGTGTTGGTGTTGCATAGGAACTCTCCTTGAGTTCCTATGAGCGATTGACACAAAGTTATGCCCTTGGAGGGGCATGACATATCGTGGTGGGAGCTACCTTTTTGGGCAATATGTGGTATGTGCCATGTGTTGTGTTGCGTGCCCATTTGGCGGGTCCATTGCTCCAAGTCGAACCCGCCAATGGACCTCATATTGTGCAAGCCTCTTCTCCATACTCCCTACGATCAATTGCAAGCCTAACCTTCGTGAAGGGAAGCTTGTTTGGTGAACCCGAGGCGATGCGTTGGGAGCAAAGTGGGTGTTTTGCAATTTTCCATATTTTCATGTGCCCACTTGGGAAGTAGCGCTCGTAACCTTTCAAGGCGCCCCAAGTGGAGCACATATGTGGGATCGAAGGTCAATGGTGTCAAGTCATTGTGTTTAGAAGGATTAAGTGATTGCACGATCCAAGCCGGAGATATTATAATATAATTGTAGACCTTTCAAGGCACTTTTGTGTGTCTTTGTGCCAATTTTGCCGTTTTTGGCCCGTCATGATGTCAAGTGGCGACCTTGTATCTCAACGTTGCGCTCAATTGACATAATGACCCAAGTATGTTATGAGGGTACATACTTCGGTGCCCAACATATCTTGGACCCGGCGAATAACTCCTCTTAGGCTTGGCATACCGTGGCCGCCATGTTGGCGATTTGGGACTATCCCAAATCATGGGCTCACTTGGCGACCCTGCCATTCCCAATACCGGAGGAGTTGGGCGACGCCCCAAAGATATGTTGGACATATATGACTTGATACCAATCCTATGGCACACTCCGGTCCGAGTCGGGCATGTGCCTCATTTGCCCCAACCATGAGTGTGCGCATTTTTGGCCATTTTGAGCATTTTTCCACTTTTGCTGCCCGCCGTGCACTATGTTCTAACCCTCGTGCACGCCGGACGCATGGACCAATGGACCATATATGACATGGGTGTTATGGGTAATGGTCCCCATGGTCCACACACCACGTGGGCGAAGCGGAGCCGCCTTCGTTAAGGCGCTAGGCCAAATTGAATATGGGCAATTTTGCCATTTTGGCATTTGTGGACCCAATTTGGATCGTCACCACGCCAAGCAGCATGGAGATCAATGAGAGCCAAAGGCATGGGAGTCTCCGTTGGACTCCCGGTGGATCGCGTATGGAATGGCGGATCCGATCTCCAAGCCGGCGTGGAGATATACTATTGGGAGCACACCGAATTTTGGCTCATTTCAAGCAGCCAAAATGACCCAATTTTGGGACCCCAATTTCCCCCTTCCGTGTGGTCAATTGGCGGCCCCATTTCTCTAAGCCCATAGGGAGCCCGGACCTAAATCCAAGTTGTACACTCAGATATAAGTCCTAGGTCCTGCCTCCTACCCTGTGAGCCATTGGCCTTACCTTGGCCGGGCGAACCACGCATGGGAATGACGCCAATTTTGGTGATTTTGGCATCATGACCCCACTTGACTCATCCGTGTTGCCCTGATGCCGGGACCTCAGAGGGAACCAGGTTGGGTGAGGGCTCCAGGGAGTTCGTACTCGAAGGGCACAGGGTCAGTTGCCTCGTCCCTACCTCTGGCGGGTCCGGACGAGGGGTCAATTTTGGGGATTTTTGAGTTAATTTCAGTTTGGGCTGAAACAGCCCATTTTCAGCTACCAACTCCTGGGTGATAATGGCGGGGCCATATCTCTGGCTCAGAGTGGAGTTGGGACCTGGCATTAAGGGAGCATGGGGAGCCACTGTCGGTTGGCCTTGGAGCCCCTTGGTTCCCAGGAACTCGCCTGTGGCTGGGCAGGACACCCCCCCTATTGGCAGGGTTTCAGGGTCCGGACTGAGCAGGGCATGGGTTGTGTTTGAGCCCCCGCCCCAATCAGCCACTGAGAGGGTCAGACCTGGGATTGGGATATGAGTTGGGACTGAGTGTCTATGGTCCTGTGATGCCCTTACCCCAGTCCAGTCTTAACCCCATGTGTACATATCCTGATGTGTTGCTGTACATACTTTCGTTCCCTCTTTGCAGAGTGGCAAGGATTCTGAAACGCTTTGTCACATGACACAGGCGTATTGATGCCCTTGTGAGCGTAGTGCCTTGCCTGCCTGCTCACCTGTGCGTGTCACCGCAGCGTCCCGTGGCCGGCCCCCCACGGGAACGCGTCAAAAGCGTTTCACCGCCGCGGGGTTACCAAACCCTCGCGTGCCACTCGGGGCCACCAACCCCGAGGAGCGCGTCGCAGCAGCGCGGCGCAGCTCGCAGCTCGCAGCGCAGCGCAGCGTCTCGCAGCGCAGCGCAGCAGCTCGCAGCGCCACTCAGCGACAGCGCCGAGTTCGTCACGGAGCCCGCAGCGCCGTCCAGAGCATCGTCCTGACCGCGCAGCGCCCGTGGAGGAGGTGCACAGACCAGGACTCCTGCATCAGCCCCATCGGCCGACCCGGAGTCCCAACGGCCGACCAGCAAGGCCGCGTCAACCACCTCCACAACCACCGGCTGACCAGCACCAGCCGCACTTCCAATCCAGTGCTGCAGCACCCTCCTCAACAACCACAACCAGTTCGTTGAGTTGAACGAGTGCACATCAAGGACTTCAAGATCATCTACGCCCCCGCTGCCATGGTGAATTGGCAGGAAGCGGGCAGGACGTGGCCGCGGCCCCACCCCCATGCAGCACGCCTGCTGCGTGGGTTGGTTTGGGACCAGCACTACCGCCACAGCAACCCCCAGTGCGAAGGCGGCATGCCCAGGAGCTTCGAGCTCCGCACGGACATCGCCCCCGACCGCCTGCAGGCCGTGGAGGACTGGCTGCGGGCGGAAGGGTACGAGTACCGCCACCAGCAGAGGCGCTGGAGGACGTGGACCTGGCCGGACAGGCCCGGCGAGGGGCTGCGCCCCGACGGGATTGAGGAGGACGAGGACCCCAACGCCTACCCGTCGGGCGCCTCGATCAACGTCTCCCTGTGGGACGTGATCGAGAAGAAGTTCCCGGAACCGGGAAGCGAGCGCAGGCTGCAGGGCAGCAGCAGCGCGTCTCCGGGGACGGAGAAGCGGTCCGCCGGGGACAAGAAGAGGGACCGGAGGTGGCGGGAGTACCAGGAGTCCCTGGCTGCCGAAGCCGCCCAAGGCGCCAAGGGCGGAACCCCAGCCCCCAGTCCCCAACGGCCCAATGGTGGACACCACCCCGGCTCCACCACCCTTGGCGACTACATCCAAGTCGCCAAGCAGACCCAGGCCAAGCCCCGTCCGCTGCTCCTGAGGGCCCGGCAGGCCCCAGCAGGCCCCAGCAGCGACGTGGAGTCGGCCCACCGCGGGAGGATGCCGGCCGACCAGGCCAGCTCCAGCAGCAGCGTCGCTCCCGAAAGGGACGTGGCGCGCGCCTGTGAGCGCGCCTGTGGGGTGCCCTGCAACCGTCGGGTTGCCCGGCAACGGGCCCGGCAGTACAGCGCTGCCGTGGAGGGCGCCACCGGCATCGCTCAGGAGGAGGTTGCGCAGTGGGCGCATGGCATGGCCATCCACGCCCAGACCGTGGCGGCCATTGCGGCCGGACTCACGGCCGTGGCCGCCCATGGGGCAGCGACTGCCCAGGTCAACGGTGAGTTGGCGGCAGCCGACGCGGAAGCCCGCCTGACGCAGGAGGCCATTGCCTGCAAGGAGGCCGAGGTGAAGGCGCTGGAAGAGGCGCTTGCCCAAGGGAGGGCAAAGAAGGAGGCGGAGGAAGGGGCCCACGCCGAAGCGACGGCTAAAGCCCAGGAGGACGCCGCCAAGAAGGAAGCCATCGAGGCCGCGCGACGGAAGGTCGCTGAGGAGAAGGCCAAGACGGAGGCGGAGCTGGCAGCGTTGGAAGCGCAGAAGGCGCAGCTGCTGCAGGCTCGGGAAGCCGAGGCGGCTCGTGCTCGGGAAGAAGCCGAAGCGCGAGCTGCCGCAGCCACCGCCGCCGCAATGGAGGAGGCAGAGGCCAAACTCCGCCACGAGACTCCCCCGGGAGGATCCCGAGTGGAGACCCTTGGAAGGCTTTTCGAAGGGGACGCCTCCTCCAGGATGAAGCTGGATGAGGCGGACACGGGCAGCAGTGGGAGCGGTGGCACCACCGCCCGTCGACGGAGGAAGGGCAAGGGGAAGACCCCCGAGAGGCCGCGGAGGCCAGCGGGTGGGCACCCCCACGACAGTGACCCCTTCTTCACCGCCAGTGACGGGGATGAACGAGGCCGTCGACATCGCCAAGTGGTGGCTTGGACGGGCGGAGGCGGCGGAGATGTCCCCATGGAACCGGAAGGTGAGGATGAGGATCCCCCTCCTCCCTACCGGAGCTCGGAGTCCTCCGTGACCGAGACGCCCACGTGGGGCGACATGGACGAGGATGACGACATGGAGTTCGGCATCACGAGGAAGCGCCCATCCTCGGACCCACCGAGGCGACCGGGCGGAGACCCACCGGGACCCCCTGGCGGAGGACCATCAGGACCCCCTGGAGGACGCCCACCAAGTGGACCCCCTGGAGGTGGACCACCGGGCGGGGGAGGACCCCCTGGACCGGGCGGACCCGGCAGAGGCCCTCCTGGAGGACCCCCTGGGGACCCCGACGACCCACCAGGGAACGGCGACCCGGATTCCACCTGGCGGTGGATTGTCTACCTCCGCAGGAGGGTCTTTGCCCTCGAGTGCGAGGTAGACACGGGCAAGGTCGAGATGGCTCGCATCTCCGGGGTCGCCGCGCGCGCGCAGAAGGACCTGGACATCGCCAGGGCCGAGACCAAGTCGCTGACCAACGTCGTCAGCGGCCTGCAGGAGAGGCTGGACGCGCTGGAAGCCCGTGGGAACGTCGGCAGCGACCACCCACCCCTGGAGTCTGGCTCGTCGGACGACGGCTGGGGACCCGGACCAGGTCCAGGCAGACCCCACGCCCCCGGCGGAGCCCCCAGGAGTCGCCCCAGCGCCAGTGCCCCCTCTCTCTCCGCCCCCTCTCACCACAGCGCGGGCCGCCGCAACGAGCGCGTGCCGCCCGGCAGTGGCAGTGAGGAATGGCGCGATGAGTGGCTCAGCGCGGACTACCACAACCGCCGTGCTCCACCGCGGACGCCTGTACGCCCCCGACGCCCGCCACCAGCCCCGGTGCCAATCCCCAGGGCTGGAGGACGTTATGGTGGACTCAGGGATGAAGTCCCCAGAGGAGACGTGGAGTGGGATGTCGGCGAAGGTGAGGACCTGGACCTGGACCTGGACCTGGAGGAGTTCGACATCAGCCCGCCGCGTGGTGTACGACGGGAGGCCGCTGAACGCAGCCGCCGGCGCCGTGATGAGGATGCGTACATGGATGCAGTACGGCGTGAACATTTCGGTTCAGCGTACGTGGAGGAACCGCGGCGTAGCCACAGGGATTCCATGGAGGAGATGGACGTGGCGGCCGTGGGAGTCCGTGGGCGAGGCCGATGGGAACCTCGGTCGACCTCGCGGCCGGCGTTCATGGTCTCTAAGGCCGCGGACGCCGCCGTGTGGGAAGACTTGAAGGACATCAAGCCCCCCATGTACGATGGCAACCCCCTCAACCTCGACGGCTTCTTGGAGAAGCTAGACGATTGGGGGCTGACCGTCACTGAAGACCTACCTCCCGCGGATGCGGAGAGATATGTCTTCAAACGGTTCAGGTACCGCCTGCCGGAAGTGCTCGGCGAGCTATACTTCGTGGCGACCAAGGAGGGGAAAATCAAGACCCTCAAGGACGCCAAGAAAAGGCTCAACGAGCAGGAGCGGGTGGACGCTCCGCAGGTGGCTGCCAAGCGCTGGAAGTCCATCAAGCTTGAGCATGATGGACGGGAGATCCGCCTACGGGACTGGCGTGACTTCCGAGGGAAATACACCCTCTTCCGCCGCAATGTGGAGGATTGGAACGAGGGTGACGAGCAGGCTCGCCTGCTCTCCATGCTGCCGGAAGCATGGATCAAGAGGGTCACCAAGGAGGAATCCAAGAGGGCCAAGTCCAACCACACGGTCAAGATGATGCTCCCCAAGGAGTATCATACGAACGTTGTGTCTTGGGCGAAGAAGAACGTGGCCCGGGATGTCAAACGGCACTCCCTGCGGAACGCTCTTCTCATCACCGTCTCGGGCGATCGCGAGAAGACCGCGATGTGGCGCCTTGACGATTGTGAGTTGAGCGGCCAGACCATCCGTCTGCAGCCCATCCCGGCGCGGATGAGCTGCGACGAGATCCTGGAGTGGGTTGGCGAGGAAGTACTCAAGGAGTACCGAAACCTCCACCACACCCGCGGGTTGAGGCCCGGCGACCGCGACGTCAACTACGTTGGCGAGGGACCTGGCGGGGAATCTGCCATGGACCCAGCGGGAGCCGGCGGCGATGAGACTCTCGTCGACGATGACGACGACGATGAGCCCGCCGAAGTGGCCGTTTGTGCCTTCGTGGCCAAGAACCTGAACACGGGGAGCAAGCCGGGAAACTGGAAGCCCCTGCAGCAGGGTTGGAGGAAGCAGGAGAAGAGGGATCCTCGCCGCATTGGCGACCCTCCGCTGTCCTTTGGGGAGTTCATACGAGCTCACCCTCAGGGCTGTTTCGTGTGTTATGGGAGGAAGAAAGGCTTCAACCATGACCACCGAACATGCCCCGTCCACAAGGCCGACACGGAGGCTTACAAGAAGGCGCACGGGTCGAAGAAGCGTGCGCCCGCGGGTATCCGGGAAGCCAAAATGGAGGTCGACAAGGACGAGCTGGCCAAGCTGATGTCGTCGGTGGGGACCGAGTTGGCCAAGGAGATCCAGGAGATCAAGCGGAACTGGGTCCCCAGGTCGGACAACAAGAACAAGGAGAACAGCCAGAATGACCAGAACAAGGACAAGGACAAGAAGGGTAAAGGAGGAGGTAAAGGGGGAAGAAAGAAGGGCGTCAACGACGTTGAGGCCGAGGAGAACACCCCCTCTTCCACAACCGACGCCCCCTAGCGGAGCCCCTGCAGCCAAGGGCCCCAGCTAGGGCGGTCGCAGGATGGTGACGTGGGAAGCGCCGATCCATCCCAGTCGGGAGTCGATAAGCACAAGGGGACTGCCGCGGGCGGAAGGCCCGGTCCGGCGCCCAGTCGCGGAGGCGGGGTGAGGGCAAGTGAAGGCACGAACCCTTGCACCCGTCCGTCCTTCGCGACCAAGAACGTGTTTGATGTACTACAGGATCTATCCGAGAGTATCGGAGGATCACCCGGACCGCAGCTGGATGCTGCAGATGGGCAGCCTGAGCCCATTGTCCACGACCTGCACCAGTCGCTTGTGGAGCTTCTGGAACGGCCGGAGATCCTGAGTTTGCACGCCGTGCGCCGTGTCGGTCGCGAGCGGCAGTTGCATCTTAAGGTCCGTGCCTTATGCGGGGAAGTGGAAAAGGTTTTCGACGTGTTGGTCGACACGGGAGCTCAAGTCAGCTTGGTCAAGGCTGGCCTGCTTCCGCCAGAGTGTCTTACCGACAGTCGGAAACCTGTCAGGCTGAAGATGGCGAACGGCCAGTACATGGTGGGAGGCACGAAGGAAGCGGCCATTGGGCTGCAGTTCGTGAACCATCGTGAGCTGAGCCGCCCAGACCTCGGCAAGGAAATCCTCCTGCACGGTAGCTTCTACGAGGCCGAGATGGACTGGGACATGATCGTCGGGTACGACTTCATGATGGAGACGGACTCCGGCGTCCTCCCGGCCCAGGCCTCCATGACCCTGTACCAGGACGACCAGCTCTCGTGGCTTTCGTCACCTGAGCACCATGTGGAATGCCAATGGATCCACCCCGAACGCAATCAGCTCGAAGTGGCCGCGCTGGACACTGAGCCTACTGGGCCAGCGAACCAGGAGTACGGCGTAAGGCCGGAAGTGGCGTACCGAGTGGTCGCGGACCTGGGAGCGTCGGATCTGGCCCTGGATGCGTTCTCTTCAGGAACCTCCGCCCATCTGCGGGTATGTGAGAAGTACTGGAGCGCCCAGGACTCCGCGTGGAAGAAGCACTGGGGTCCGCATCAGGGATTGATGTGGATCCATTGCCCCCGTTGGGACATTCCAAGAGCGATAGCGAAGATTCGCAAGGACCGCTCCAAGGCAGTGCTGGTTGTTCCTATGGGATGCACCGAGGAGGAAAGTACCCGACATTGGGTAGCCTCATTGACCAACATGACCTTGAACAAGGTCGTCCTACCGGCTGGAGAGAGTGTCTATCAGGACGCTAAGGGACAGCCCATGCCACCCCAGAGATGGCCAACAGAATTCCACTATGTGGATGGGGGCCTTGATCAGGCCGACACCACGGACTTCGTGTGTGTCAACCGTATCATAGCAGAGCCTTGGAGGCAATGCTTTGCGGTTCCCCCTGTTGACATCGAAGAATCGGACTCCGAAGACCCCCTCACTGAAGAGGAGTGGGATCTGGTTCAGGGGTATATGGATCAGCCCTTTCACGACTGGGGAAACCAGCGTGAGGGCAAAGGCCAGGACAAAGCCTGGTGGGAAGTGGACTCAATCGTCTCTGGTTCCTATGACGGGAATACC
Organism: Eutreptiella sp. 'Long Island Sound 2002'; assembly: GCA_964036045.1. Lineage (NCBI taxonomy): Eukaryota > Euglenozoa > Euglenophyceae > Eutreptiales > Eutreptiaceae > Eutreptiella > Eutreptiella sp. 'Long Island Sound 2002'. Next base: position 184,981,300 of record OZ038380.1, on the reverse strand, counting down.
TTCGTACAGAGGGTGCTGGATCACATGTCCAGCCAAGACGAGCCGCCTGGCGGTAACCCACCCACCTACGGCGATCTGTTCCGAGGCAAGACCAGAGATGGCCCTTTGGGCCACCTGGGAAGACCACCTGAGCCGAAAGCGAGCGGAGTAGCTACCCCTCAAGTAAGCTCCGTGGTTCAAGTGCCCGGAAAAGCCAAGGCGGAGTCCGATGACTGCCCCAAGATCCAGGCGTTGAGGGCCAGGCTGAAGCAGAAGTATGGCGAGACCTTCTTCAGCGGTAAGCCTGTGTTTCCCCCACCGGTGCGTGGACCGTATGGCGAGGCCAAGATACGACTGAAGCAGGACCCCCGTGTGTATCGGCACCGGGAGTTTGCCCTGAGGGGCGAGAGGAAAGAGGCCATGGAGAAGATCCTCCGTGACTTCATCCAGAGAGGCTGGCTTGAGCCGTGCCACTCCGAGTGGGCCTCTCCCTGCTTCGTCGTCCCCAAGAAGGTTGCCGGTGAGTGGCGGCTCGTGGTCGACTACCGCGGCCTGAACGCCCAAACGCAGCACGACAGCTATACGCTGCCCCTCATTGAGGACATGCTGCAAAAGCAACACCGGCGGAGGATCTTCACGGTGATTGACCTGAAACATGGTTATCATCAGATGCCTCTCGCCGAGGAGTCCCGTGCCTGCACAGCCATGAGCACCCCACTTGGACCTCTCCAGTGGAAGGTGATGCCCATGGGCGTTACCAACGGCAATGCGGCTTTTCAGCGGATGCTGGAGAACCTGCTTGAGCCGGTGCGCGACTGTGCGGACCCCTTCGTGGACGACGTGATCATCGCGTCCGGGGACCCCAGCATGAGCTACGAGGAGCTCCTGGAGGCACACGAGAGGGACGTCACTCGGGTGCTGGACCTTCTGGTTCGGCACAAGCTCACGGGCAGCAGTGACAAGGCCACCATTGCGGTAAGCGAGGTGGTCTTCGCTGGCCACGTAGTCGGGAACGGGCAGCGAAAGCCCATACCCGGCAAGGTGGCGGCGATTGAGCACTGGGAAAAGCCCAAAACGGTCTCTGAGCTACGGGCGTATCTGGGGTTCTGCAATTACTACTCGGGGTATATCAAAATGTATGCCGAGTATGCAGCCCCCATGACGACCATGCTCAAGGGCAACCGAGAGGAGACCAAGAAGGGGTCCAAGAAGGCTCTGGTCTGGACAGCTGAGTCCGACCGTGCCTTTGAGGGGATGAAGCAGGCGCTGCTATCCGCAGTGGGTCTGCACCTCGTGGATCCCGACCGAGGGTTCGTCCTGCGCACCGACGCTTCCGACTACGCCATTGGCGCTGTGTTGGAGCAAGTGCTTGACGACGGGAGGCACGTGCCCGTGGCCTTCTGGAGCCGAGTCCTGGCGGAAGGCCAGAGACGGACGTGGACGCCCCGTGAAAAGGAGGCGTATGCCATCGTCATGGCTCTCAGGAAATGGGCTGGGTACATAGCCCTCCATCCCGTCACCGTCTGCACCGACCATCAGAGTCTGCAGTCGTGGCACAAGGAGCACGTGGACACCCCCTCAGGTCCCGCCTCCCGACGGGCAAGATGGCATGAGACCTTGGCCAAGTTCGACCTTACGGTTGTTTATATTCCTGGAAAGGATAACACCGTGGCGGACTGTCTCAGTAGATGGGCCTATCCCGCCAGCAAGGGCATGCAGGATATCTCTGCCCATGGCGATGAGGCTGAGACCGCTGAAGCCAAGAGAATCATTGAGATGGAGCACCTGATGGAGGAGGAGGGTGCCAAATGCTTCGTCGTCATGGCTGCGGATGCCCCCCTCGCATCGAGGGTGAGCAGAGCGGTCAGTGTACTCGCCCCTGTGGGTGCCGCGGGCGGAAGGCCCGGTCCGGCACCCCCTGTGGGAGTGGAGTCCGACAAGCACCTCTTCCCAGAGTCTTGCCTCCAGGACGACTGGACCGACGATTACGCCAAGTCTGAGGCCTTTGCGGCCGAGTATAGGGCTGTGACCGACCCTGACGACGGGCAGAAGTGGCCAAAGGGGCTGATTGAGGAAGATGGCAAGCTCTACCGGAATGGTAAGCTGCTAGTCCCAGAGTCCCGGGTGCTCGAGCTGTGTGAAGCTTGGCACCACCACATGCTGCACCCAGGGGTCAAGAAGCAGGCTCTTGACATGCAGCGTCGGTTCGAGATCGACCATATCGTTCTCTACACCGCCATCAAGAAGGTCAGGAAGGGTTGCTCGGTCTGTCAGGCCTGCAATCCCGACAACCGGAACGTCAAGGGGGAACCCCAATGGACCCCGGTTCCTGACCAGCCCATGGAGAGCGTGGCCATGGACGTCTTCTCCATGCCCGAAGTGCACATTGGCAAGGAGACCTTTGACTGTGTGGTTCTCTGTGTGGACCGCAACAGCGGCTACGTTGTAGCCGTTCCGGCACGCAAAAAGGGGTTGCTTGCCAAGGAAGTGGCAGTCATGATGATTCGTCATTGGCTGACCGTCTTTGACATCCCCCGCACCATTTGCAGTGACCGAGGGCCCCAGTTTACTGGTGGCTGGTTCAAGGCTATGTGTTCCCTCATGGGGATACGTCATGCCAAGAGCGTGGCCTATCTCAGCCGGTCTAACGGCCGTGCTGAGGTGGCTGGACGGCAGCTGTTCGAGAAGCTGCGCAAGATCCACATCACCAATCCACGTCGGAACTGGTTCGAGGAGATGTGGCCTGCTCTGAAGGCCCATCATGACACCCCCACTCCGGGCGGTTTGTCCCCTCACCAGATTCTCTTCGGCAGGGACCCCCTGGGTAGGGGACTTCCCTTGTCTGGTGATGGCATGGCTATGGATGCCAAGGAGTTCTTCGCGCGGCAAGAGCAAACGGCGCGGGACATCCGCCAGCAGCTTGAGAAGGAGCATGCTGAGCGTCAGAAGTCCGCCCCGAGCTCGACAGCGCAGAAGTTCAGGGTGGGAGACCCGGTGTGGGTGATCAGACCCCGCCCCATGGGCACCCACCGCACCAAGACCTGGTTCACACCCGGCGAGGTGGTCCGCAGGATTGGTGAGGACACCTATCGCATCAAGGTGGGTCACGGACAGTTCCGGGAGCGCCACGAGAGTCAACTCCGTGTGCGGGAACCCGACCTCCGTGGCCGTCATGTGTCCCTGGACTACGCCAAACATGAGGCCGATTCGGACGACGACTATGCTGAGCAGGACGACTATACTGTCGAGAAGATCCTGGCTCAGCGTCCGAAGGCCTCGGCACCCGGAGGTCTGGAGTTCAAGGTTCGTTGGCGAGGCTATGGGCCGTCCCACAACACCTGGGAACCCGTCTCCTCATTCGTGCCGCGGGTCAATACTCCCTTCATGGAGTACATCCGCAAACACAAGACCAAGATCCACGTTTCGGACTTGGCAGCACTCACCCGGGCGATTGCAGCCAGGGGTGCCTGATCAGCGCCCTGAGCTCTCCCCTGATGTGTTATGAGCGCTTGTGAGGCCGACGAATCGTCCCTTACTTGCTTGCTCTCTTCCATCTTTCGGTGACAGAGTGGCCATATACCCCCCCCTGCTGAATCCAGAGGAGGATGGCCCCTCTCTTCTTCTACTCGTCACTCCCCCCCCTGCTGAATCCTTGGGAAACCAGGTAGGGCGACTGACCTTCATAATTCTGAGCTCTTGGGGCCTTGAAGCCCATACGACGTTGCGCAACGGATGCCGCTGTCATCGGCATTGCGATTTTTGAGTGTGTGGTCTGGTTCCATGGCATTTGCGGAATCCAGACCAGTCGACGTGTGTCTCGAGACTATATATGCCTGAACTCAGGCGTTATCCTGTCCATCCTCCTGCATTTGCCTTATCCTGACCGTGGCGTGGTTTGGCACTCTGTTCTGAGTGTGTTTACACGCCTATTTACCCAGAATGTTGCTTGTTTTTCTGCCCTCCAGGATATGTGCATCTGTATGTTAACTGTCATCAGCCCATCGCTGAGGGATGGACTGTTTTTCACCACGAATCGGGATACAGAGGCGCCTTGAGTCGCCGTGTACATATCCTTACAGCCTGGTCCAGCCTGGACCAGTACCTGATTACAGATTCTACTGTTTGAGTGCCCGTGATACCGTGTTGCCCTATTCGCTGTGATGTGTGGAGATCCTGATGGCGCCAGGCGGGAAGCCCAGTTGCCTGACTACACTCCCAGCGGTCCGCCACTGTCAGTCCCAGTGTGAGCCTACCGATTTGCAGACGCACTTGCATTCGGATGGCGGCCTCCGGTGCTCCTGACCTCGGTCAGTCTGCCTGGGAAACTGGTGGTTTGAGGAGTCGACGCCTCCGCCCACACTGCATGAGGACTCCCTCATGTATGGCCTTCGTGGCAGTAGGGCGAGGGAAAAGACGGCCTTGATGCCCGATCCCTTCAGGAGGAGTTCCCTTACGATTTGGGGTTCGTAAGGAGTTCGACTATGGCACTCTGGACTCGCGTCGTATGGATATGGACATGGTGCGCCCGAGGAAGGACCCGTGGGGACTCTCCCCAGTCGGCGGGCCTTGGGAAGCTTGGGGTAGCCTGATGGATCTTTGTGGTCGCTCTCGACTTGTGGGGCCACCTCGGCCGTCGTGTGACGCCTATGTTGGCCGTGTATGCCACTGCCACTGTGGTGGTGACCGTAGCAGCCGGCACCCGGTGCGCCTGGTATGGGTTAACGGGTCCCTTGGATGCCGAACAATAGCCGCCAGAACCCGGGACTTGATACTTGATACTATACATGTGCTACGAGCTGTTACAGCAGCATACCTATCCCACTGTGGGATACCTATCTTACTGTGACTTACTGAAGTGAGGATGTGACACCCCCCCCCCTTTTCAGGGAGTGGTCCTGGGTACCCGCTGCCATGCGTGGGTGTTATCGAGCCCCCCCAGGGTTTGCTCTAAGGAGGGGGGTGAAGCGGTACCCAGAACCCCATGGCCAGGTTACGGCATACAACCGGTCTCCGGTCCACTAACCCCATGCACGGCGTGTTCTGTGCCGTGAAGCCCCGCATCGGCAACCGATGCACCGCCAGCGGAGATTTGTGTATCAGAATATCAGGAATCAACAGGGTTTTATTTTCATATTGTTTCCGTCAATTTTTATGCTTCCGTTCTGATATTCACTGTTTTGACTGCTGGCGGTTGGTTCGCGACTTTACCGTAACCGCCAGTTTAACTGTTTATAATGGAAATTTTAACGCTATCCGTCACGAAGGCTCCAAAGTCGCCAGGAACTGCATGGATGCTTCCGCAATTTTCATAATTAATACTCGCAACCTTAATCCGAATTTTTCAGGATGTCGAAATCGGATTTTCGACTTCGACATCCCCGCACTTGATTTGACCTCTTTCGAGTGGACCTACGTGCTTCCGTATGCACGAATCAACTTCCCTTTTATCCTGCCCTCCATTTGTCTTAAAGATAGTGGCAAAACAAAGTTGATCCGTGAGGCCACTTGTGAAGGTCATATCTCGTGTTGCTTGCGAGTATTGACGATAAGGAAACGTGGGATGTATTCACAATACTCCCGACGTAATTTAGGAAGCTTCATATGCCTTGCGTTTCTACACATGCGCGCTAGTGTAATGGATCATGGTCAAGAGGGTAGAGTTTGCGTTATAACTCTTTGGCCATGATATTGCGTGCGTTAAGATAACTTTCGAGTGTAGCGCGCAAGTGTTGGTGTTGCATAGGAACTCTCTTTGAGTTCCTATGAGCGATTGACACAAAGTTATGCCCTTGGAGGGGCATGACATATCGTGGTGGGAGCTACCTTTTTGGGCAATATGTGGTATGTGCCATGTGTTGTGTTGCGTGCCCATTTGGCGGGTCCATTGCTCCAAGTCGAACCCGCCAATGGACCTCATATTGTGCAAGCCTCTTCTCCATACTCCCTACGATCAATTGCAAGCCTAACCTTCGTGAAGGGAAGCTTGTGTGGTGAACCCGAGGCGATGCATTGGGAGCAAAGTGGGTGTTTTGCAATTTTCCATATTTTCATGTGCCCACTTGGGAAGTAGCGCTCGTAACCTTTCAAGGCGCCCCAAGTGGAGCACATATGTGGGATCGAAGGTCAATGGTGTCAAGTCATTGTGTTTAGAAGGATTAAGTGATTGCACGATCCAAGCCGGAGATATCATAATATAATTGTAGACCTTTCAAGGCACTTTTGTGTGTCTTTGTGCCAATTTTGCCGTTTTTGGCCCGTCATGATGTCAAGTGGCGACCTTGTATCTCAACGTTGCGCTCAATTGACATCATGACCCAAGTATGTTATGAGGGTACATACTTCGGTGCCCAACATATCTTGGACCCGGCGAATAACTCCTCTTAGGCTTGGCATACCGTGGCCGCCATGTTGGCGATTTGGGACTATCCCAAATCATGGGCTCACTTGGCGACCCTGCCATTCCCAATACCGGAGGAGTTGGGCGACGCCCCAAAGATATGTTGGACATATATGACTTGATACCAATCCTATGGCACACTCCGGTCCGAGTCGGGCATGTGCCTCATTTGCCCCAACCATGAGTGTGCGCAATTTTGGCGATTTTGAGCATTTTTCCACTTTTGCTGCCCGCCGTGCACTATGTTCTAACCCTCGTGCACGCCGGACGCATGGACCAATGGACCATATATGACATGGGTGTTATGGGTAATGGTCCCCATGGTCCACACACCACGTGGGCGAAGCGGAGCCGCCTTCGTTAAGGCGCTAGGCCAAATTGAATATGGGCAATTTTGCCACTTTGGCATTTGTGGACCCAATTGGGATCGTCACCACGCCAAGCAGCATGGAGATCTCTGAGAGCCAAAGGCATGGGAGTCTCCGTTGGACTCCCGGTGGATCGCGTATGGAATGGCGGATCCGATCTCCAAGCCGGCGTGGAGATATACTATTGGGAGCACACCAAATTTTGGCTCATTTCAAGCAGCCAAAATGACCCAATTTTGGGACCCCAATTTCCCCCTTCCGTGTGGTCAATTGGCGGCCCCATTTCTCTAAGCCCATAGGGAGCCCGGACCCAAATCCAAGTTGTACACTCAGATATAAGTCCTAGGTCCTGCCTCCTACCCTGTGAGCCATTGGCCTTACCTTGGCCGGGCGAGCCACGCATGGGAATGACGCCAATTTTGGTGATTTTGGCATCATGACCCCACTTGACTCATCCGTGTTGCCCTGATGCCGGGACCTCAGAGGGAACCAGGTTGGGTGAGGGCTCCAGGGAGTTCGTACTCGAAGGGCACAGGGTCAGTTGCCTCGTCCCTACCTCTGGCGGGTCCGGACGAGGGGTCAATTTTGGGGATTTTTGAGTTAATTTCAGTTTGGGCTGAAACAGCCCATTTTCAGCTACCAACTCCTGGGTGATAATGGCGGGGCCATATCTCTGGCTCAGAGTGGAGTTGGGACCTGGCATTAAGGGAGCATGGGGAGCCACTGTTGGTTGGCCTTGGAGCCCCTTGGTTCCCAGGAACTCGCCTGTGGCTGGGCAGGACACCCCCCCTATTGGCAGGGTTTCAGGGTCCGGACTGAGCAGGGCATGGGTTGTGTTTGAGCCCCCGCCCCCATCAGCCACTGAGAGGGTCAGACCTGGGATTGGGATATGAGTTGGGACTGAGTGTCTATGGTCCTGTGATGCCCTTACCCCAGTCCAGTCTTAACCCCATGTGTACATATCCTGATGTGTTGCTGTACATACTTTCGTTCCCTCTTTGCAGAGTGGCAAGGATTCTGAAACGCTTTGTCACATGACACAGGCGTATTGATGCCCTTGTGAGCGTAGTGCCTTGCCTGCCTGCTCACCTGTGCGTGTCACCGCAGCGTCCCGTGGCCGGCCCCCCACGGGAACGCGTCAGTAGTAAACTTTTGGACATATTAGGCTATGTCCGCGGTTGTAGGGTATTCCTTCAACCGAGGGATACGCTCTATCTCTTGAATAAGCTCTAGGTCAGTAACGTAAGTAGGGTAGAGCTTTTTGAGCGTAATAAGGAACCTTACCCAAGAGTGACTTTTCTTGAGTGCCCCCGAAACCACTTCTTTTACGTCCTTGTTATCACAACCGTTGATAACAAGGTCCGCCTTGGCTCTTTCGTTGAGGTCTTCTTGTCCCGTCGACCTCAAGAACCTCAAAAAATCTTCGGCGTAAACGTCGAGGTCTCTACCCGAAAACTTGGGTAGTTTGGTTTCGGTTTGGGGTTTGAAAAAAGCTTTGGTTCCTCTACCGGTATGTGGCACCGGTTGTGTGGGGTCGGGGAGTAGCGCCATAGGCGCTAGTGGACCGAGTCCTAGGGCGAGGGCTTGGTCGAGGGTGTATACTTCGTAGGTAGTGGTAAAGCACGCCACGGGTTTGCGTGCTTTGGTACGGGGTACAAAGGGCGACTTGACTCCAGGAGGCACACCGGCAAGCCCGGTGCACACTCGGGTTAGAGGCGAGGGGTGGTAAGGTACACAAGGGTTAGTGGTTAAGTTAGCACTAGTCCTATTTTCTAAGTTTTCAAGACGACCCTTGAGTTATTGCAAGGTCGACAAAAGGATAGTGCTCTCTTCCGAAGAAGGAGAGGCTTCGAAAACATGAGTCCTTTTGGGAGCTTGAGGCTCAGAGGCTCAGGAACTCCGGTAGGCACTCCATGAACAATAGGTTCTCCACGGATAGGGGGTTGAGGCATAGTGGCGTAAGTCACATTAGAACGCCATGGCACAGATTGGAAAGGATTAGTCGAAGACGATGTGGTCCCCGACTCATGAGTCTGTGGGGCATTAGTGAATGAACCTTCATGGTGTTTGACTTGTTGAACCATTTGTTGCAACCGACCACTCTGGTTGAGCAACGATAGGACCTCCATAGCATTCGCTAGCTCAGCTGTCGTCATGTTATTCGCTGAAGGCACTGGGCGTGGAGCTACAGCTTCAGCATACTCAGGACATGTAGGCACAGGAAAACGATAGGCTTCGAATCGAGATCCGTCTAGAGGTACTTCTGGGGTTCCAAACCCGGCCATGGTAGGCGCGACTAGTTCCTCATCGGAGACTGGTATCATGACTTGCACGTCGTTTTCAGAAGCGCCCGTAGCTTCTAGGCTGCTTGGAGTTCTCACAGGGTCCATCTTAATTTTTCAGACTCGATTTTCTGAGTTCAGGAATTCTTCTCCGTCCCTTACTAAATTTCCAGGCTGGATTTGAATCGAAATTAAATCCAAGGGATACTGGATTTAGGCAGAGCAGGTTTTCTCTGCTACCAGTTAGATTTGGCACCCTCCTCAACAACAGCAAAGTAATGGGCTCATAGTATTGTAGTCTTCCAGCTTAGTCCATAGCAAAAAAGGGACTATGAAACACAATCATTATTTACACTCATGTTCACTCCTTACCTCTCTTCCACTCTCACCATACAAATATGCCTCTTGTAGTAAAATACACCTAGTTAGGACTTACCTAGGAAGCACCACGTGCTCCCTGGTGTCGCCGCCAGGCGCCTCTCCTCTATCTATCTCTCTTCTCTCCTCTTGTATTTGGGGCTTGGCTTAGGCCTAGGTATATTCTTGGGATCCCCCAATACATGAAACATGCTTGGGACCCACCAAATAGGCATTAAAATACATGTAGAAGTAGGGACAACCATGGAAAAGGGTTGTAGAGTAAATAGAGGTCCCTTAGGGGCCTTAGACTCCTTCGAAGGTAGTATGTGTGGTATCACTCACAAAATGAGTCGATCATGCATGACATGCATGACAATCCATGATGTCAAAAATGTGATCATCCAAATTCAAAGAGTTATGAAAAATGAATAGTATAACCTTCTTAGGAACCCATAAGAGTGGGGTTGTGGTTGTGTTAGTTCTGAGCGAAAGTGAAGTTTTGGGTTGGAATGTGAAAAACACATGCTAGGGCGCCAGCATGTCATGACACATGATGCATGACACATGACACATGATGCATGATGAATGATGATGATGATGAATGATGATGATTGATCTGAATCTGCTCTGAGTTCAAATAAAGTACACTCTGAGTTCAAATAAAGTACACTCTGAGTTCAAAATATATACTCCATGGGGCTCAATCTCACTTGAACACCCATTTGCCCTCATTCGATAGCCTAATCGCCATGGAAGAACAATGGCCCTCATTGCAAACGCTCACTTGACACAGCGACGAACGTCCTGAGTTTTCAGGACGATCGTCCTGAAAACAGCCCAAGAATGGCCATTTTTGGACACTAAATCGGCCATAGAACGAGCTAGACGGCTCGAAACGGCACGAGACCTGTTTGTGGTCATGCGCGTTTGCTCCCTGGTCGGTTTGAGCTACTCAAATGCCGGTTTTGAGCCGCTGTGTGGTCGCAAGGACTTTTGGACCGCCTGCTTGCTGCTGCTGCTGCTTGCTGCTGCTTGCTGCTGCTTGCCAAATGAGAACTCGAACTAGGACCAAGCTGGGTCCTAGTCTTGCGTAGCGCATTGGAGATCACCGTTGAGGAAAGACTGCTTGCTTTCGAGATGTTCCTCCACGGTCGGGACGATGGTCCTGATACACGGCTCAAAAACGGCTTGTTTTCACCTCAAAATGGACCACCGCGTGGCACCACGGCGTGGTACACGCCTTATTGAACACCCACTTGCCATCCTTTGATAGCCCAATCACCATGAAAGAACAACGGCCCTCATCGGAAACACCTGCTTGGCGTAGCGGCGATCAACCTGAACTTTCAGGACGATCGTCCTGAAAACAGCCAAAAACAGCCCAAAAACGGCCATTTTTGGACACTAAATCGGCCCTGGAACGGGCTAGACGGCTCAATACGCAACGAAACTTTAATCGTTTGTGCTGATGCGCGTTTGCACCCCGGTCGTTTTGAGCTACTTGGAAGCCGGTTTTGAGCCACGGTGTGGTCGCAAGGACTTTTGGACCTTCTGCTTGCTGCTGCTTGCTGCTGCTGCTTGCTGCTGCTAAAACGTGTTGCTCACCCTTGGCCCCTAAAAGCTGGTGTAAAACCTCGACAGGGTAAGCCCAGCTCGGTAATCACAATGACCCTAAGAGAAAATAACCCTGCGTGCGCGCTACAGGGTATTGCCGCGCGATGGCTCAGTGCGCACTACAAAACTATAGCGCGCAGCATAGCGCGCGCTATGGCTCGGGGTCTTGGGTTTGTAACCCCATGTCCTAATAAGCAGGGCCAAAACGCCTATTTTTCTAGAGTTTCAGATGCTTCCGGCACCGCATGTGACGCTGTCATTGTCAGGAAAGATTGCCAGCATTTTGGGCCCCCACTACGGGTGGTCCCTGTGGAAGAACGAGGACCTTTTGGCGGACCTAGTTAAATTTTTTGGCTCAGGGTCTGCTGTCCAACGGTCTTTGTGGGCCAAGTTGGAAAAAAGGGTCCCTGTGTCTGAAGCAGAGAAGAAGCGTCGCAGGACCGAGGCTGCCAACGCCGTCATACCCCTGTCGGTGGTGGACTTGGTCCTGCTCCTGAATATTCCAAGAAGAAGGTATTATTGCGCGCGCTTTGCATGTGACATTGCGCGCACTTCCGCTCATAGCACGCGCTTCGTCGACTTCACCCAGTGGCAGTGATAAGGCACGTTGCACAGCAGCAACAAAGGATCTGTTACTCAGTGGCAGCAAAAAGGCATGCCGCTCAGTGGCAGCTAAAAAGCTTGCAGCGCAGTGGCAGCTAGAAAGCATGCTGCTCATCGGTAGCAGAGAGGCATGCTGCTCAGTGGTAGCAAAAACTTGCGACTTTGCGGCTGCTAAAAAGGGTGCTGCGCAGCCGCAACAAAAATCCCTGATGGCCTGTGGCAGCAAAAAGCCTGCCACTTAGTGGCGGCTGAAAAGCCTGCTGCTTAGTGGCAGCTATTTAGCATGCTGCTCAGCGGCAGCAAAAAGACACGCCGCGCGGTGGTAGCTAAAGGCATGCAGCTGAGTGGCAGCAAAAACACGCGACTCCGCCACTGCTAAAAAGCTTGCGGCCCATCGGGGGCAAAAAAGGCTTGCTGTCAAAAAGTACACTGCTCAGTGGCAGCAAAAAGACCTGCTACTCATTGGCAACGAAAAAGCTTGCTGCTCAGTGGCAGCAAAAAGGCACGCTGCTGAATGGCAGCAAAAAGACCTGTTGCTGAGCGGCAGCCAATAAGTTTGCTGCTTACTGGCAGCTAAAAACTTGCCACTCTGTGGTGTGCTGTGCTGTGGCCGCCGCATGGCATGCTGCTCAGCGGCAGCAGTAAAGCATGCTTTTCAGCGGCACCAAAAAAAGCACACCGCTTACTTACGCTTACTTACAGCAAAAAGCCCTGCTGCAACAAAAACTAAAGAAAAGCCCTAACCTAGTGATAGCTAAAAAAGCCTCGTGCACACCTGCAGCAAAAGGACACAACGCTCTGTGGCCGCATAACCTTGTGCTTAGTGGCTGCAAAACCTGCTGCTCAGTGGCAGCAAAAAAGCACACTGCCAGGTGACCACAAAAAGATCCGCTCCCCAGTGGCACCTAAAAAGCGTGCTGCTCAACGGCAACTAAAAAGCTTGTCGCTCAATAGCTGCAAAAGACCCTGCTGGCCAGTCGCTTCAGAAAGGTATGCCGCTCAGTGGCTGCAAAAACCTGCAGCTCGGTGGCAGCAAATAAAAAAAACACACTGCTAGGTGACAGCAAAAACAGACTGCTGCCCAATGGCTGCTAAAAAGCTTGCCGCTCTATGGCAACAAAAGTCCCTGCTGCTAAGTGGCAGCAGAAAGGCAGGCCGCCCAGTGGCAGCTAAAACCTGTTGCTCGGTGGCGGCAAAAATGCACGCTGCCTAGTGGCAACTACTAAGCTTACCATTCAATGCAAAAGACCCTGCCGCTCAGCGGTAGCCAAAGGACATGCCACCCTTTGGCTGCCAAAACCTGCTACTCTGTGGCAGCAAAAAAAAATAAAAAAATTGCCACTCTGTGGTAGCACGAGGGCTTGCTCCTCTGCGGCAGCAAAAAGCCCGCCGCTCCAAAAAACCTACTAAAAGCCCGTGGTTCTTGGGCGGCAAAGAGCCGTGCAGCTGCGTGGCTGCCAAAAAGCTAGTGGCCACTATAAGGTATGCCGCTCAGTGGCAGCAACAAGACCTGCCACTTGGTGGCAGCTAAACGGTTCGCTAGTCCTTGGTCGCAAAAAAGCCTGCAGTTTACCGGTAGCACACAGACCTGTTGCTCAGCCGCTACTAAAGGTCCTGCTGCTCAGTGGCAGCAACAAGGCCCACTGTTGGTTGTCGCAAAAAAGCGCGGTACTCAGTGGCTACAAATCATCGTGCTGCACAGCGGCTACCAAAAAGCTTGCCGCTCGATGGTTGCAAAACACCCTACTGCCTTGCTATGTGGCCCCTAAAGACCCTGCCGCCCAATAGCTGCAAAAAAGCTTGCTGCTCAGTGGCAGCGAAAAACCGTGCTACCTAGTGCAGCTAAAGGGTACTCTGGTCAGCGGCAGCAATGGAGCGAGCCTCCCTATGGCAGCAAAGGAGCCTGCTGCTCAGTGGCAGCAAAAAGGCCTGCTACCCAACGGCAAAAAGGCCCGCGGTTCAGCTGTAGCTAAAAACCCGCTGCTCTGCGGCAGCAAAAAGCCCCCCTGTTGAGTGGCTGCATAAACAAGAAAAAAGAAAAAAGAAAGGCCCGCTGCCCTGTGACAGCAAAGGGCCCGCTGCCCATTGGCTGCAAAAAAGCATGTTGTTTCGTGACAGCAAAAAAACATGTTGCTCAGTGGCACCAAAGGGCCCGGCGCACTGAAGTTGCCAAGAAGCTTGCCGGTCTGTGGCTGCAAGAAAGCCCCGGCGGCAGCAAAAAGCTTGCTTTTGAGTGGCTGCAAAAATGCCTGCTGCTCCGTGGCCGCAAAAATCCCACTGGGTAGCGGCCGCCAAAAGGCCCTCTGTTCTATGGCTGCAGGAAAGCATGCTGCTCAGCGGCAGCCAAAAAGCTTGCGTTCAGTGGCAGCAAAAAGCCTATTGCTCGGTGGTAGCAAGCAGCGTGCCGCTCAGTCACAGCAAAAACTGGCTACACAGTGACAGGAAAACACCTGCTACAAACATCTGCAGCAAAAAGGCTTGCGCTCAGTGGCAACACAAGAGCATGCTCAATGGCAACAAAAAAGGCCTGCCACTCAATGGCAGCCAAAGGACACGATGCTCTGTGGCAGCAAAAAGCGTGCTGCGTAGTGACAGCAAAAAAGGCGCGGTGGTTAGCGGCAGCAAAACGACATGCTGCTCTGTGGTAGGCAAAAAACTGCCACTCAGTGGCAGCAAAAAAACCTGACGCTCAGTAGCAGCAAAAAGGCATGCTACTTAGTGGCAACAACAAAGCCTGTTGATCAGTGGCAGCCAAAAAACATGCCTCGTCGTGGCAGCAAGAAAGCCCACCGCTCCTTGGCAGCAAAAAACACGCTGCTCTGTGGCAGTAAAAAACTCCGCTTCTCAGTGGCCGCAAAAAGGCCCGTTGCTCAGTGGCGGCAAAAAAAGGACCTTCTGTTCAATGGTAGCTAAGGAGACCGCTCCTCAGTGCAGCAAACAGGCCTGCTGCTCGGTGGCAGCAAAAGGACTCGCTGCTCTGCGGCAGGAAAAAAGCTCGCAGCTCAGTGGCGGCAAAAGAGCATGCCACACAGTTGCTGCTAAAAAGCCTGACACTCTGTGGCAGCAAAAGAGCATGCTCCTCACTTGCCGCAAAAAAGCCTGACGCTCAGTGGCAGCAAAGAGACATGCTGCTCTGTGGCAGCAAAGGATCCATCTGCTGTGTGGTAGCAAAAAGCCCCCTGCTTATGCCCGCAAAAGCCCTGTTGCTTAGTGGCAGCAAATGAGCATGCCACGTGGTTGCACTAAAGGCCTGACACGCTGTGGGAGCAAAAAAGCACGCTGCTCAGTTGCAGCAAAAGAGCTTGTTGCCCAGTGGCAGCAAAACAGCATGCCACGCAGTTGCAGCAAAAAGAATGGGTGCTCTGTGACGGCAAAAAAGCATGGGGTACAATGGCAGCAAAACGACATATTGCTCTCTGGTACGCAAAAACCTGCTGCTGAGTGGCTGCAAAAACGGCCTGTTGCTCAGTGGCAGCAAACAAAAAACCCCGCTGCCCAACGGTAGCAAAACAGCACGCTGCCGAGTGAAGCACAATGGCCTGGTGCTCAGTGGCTGCAAAGGGACATGCTGCTCGGTGGCAGCAAAAAAAAAATTAAAATAAAAAATAAAAGAAATCAAAAATTGTTCTGCTGCTCATGGCAGCAAAAAGGTCTGCCGCACTGTGGTAGCGAAAAAGGCCTCCTGCCCAGTGCCAATAAAAACGTACCAATCAGCGGCAGCAAAAGAGCATGCTACTCTGTTGCAGCAAAAAGGCCTGCTGTTCAGTGGCAGCAGAAGAGCATGCTACTCAGTTGCAGCTAAAAAGCCTGCCGCTCAGTGGCAGCAAAAGAGCATGCTACTCAGTTGCTGTGAAAAAGCTTGCTGCTCAGTGACTGAGGAAAAACAAAACCTGCCCTAGGGCAGCAAAAAAGCCTGCCGCTAAATGGCAGCGAAAAACGCCGCCAGTGTGTGGCAGCAATATGGCCTGGTGCTCTGCGGCAGCAAAAACCCTCCTGCTCATTGGCAGCACAAAGGCCCATTGTGCTGCGGCAGCTAAGAAAACCCCTGCTGCTCTATGGCTCTGTGGCTCAGAACAGCAGAAATTTTTGGCGATCTGTGGTAGTAATTGGACATGCTGCTCTGTGGCAACAATAAGGCCCATGGCTCGGTGGCAGCATAAAAGCATGCTACCTTGGTGCAGCAAAGAGGCTTGTTGCCCGGTGACAGCAAAGGAGCTTGTTACGTAGCTGCAAATTAAAGACTTGTTGCTCAGTGGCATCAAAAAGGCATGCTGCCCAGTGGCCGCGAAAAGGCCCACTGCTCAATGGCAGCAAAAATTCTCCTGCTCTATGGCTGCAAAAGGGTCAGAAGCTCACTGGCAGTCAAAAAACCCAGCTGCTTAGAAGAAGCAAAAAGCCCCGTTGCTCTGCGGCAACAAAAAACCCTGCTGCCCTATGGCAGCAAAAGACCCCATTGCTCCATGCATCAAAAAAGGCTGGCGCTCAGTGGCAGCAAGAAGGCCTGCAACTCAATGGTCGCAAAAACCCTGTTACTTTTAAGCTGCAAAAATCCTGCTGCTCAATGGTAGCAAAATACCCTGCTGCCCTATGATAGCAACAGACGCCGCTGCTCTATGCAGCTTAAAAGGCTGGTGCCCGGTGGCTGCATAACGGCCTGCTACTCAGTGGTAGCAAAGAGGCCCACGCGCAGTGGCTGCTAAAAAACCTGCTGCTCAGCAATAGCTTGCTGCTCAGTGGTCGCTTAAAGCCAGCTACCTCGTGGCAGCAAAAACCTTGGTGCTCAACGGCAGCAAAAAGCTCGCTGAGTAGTGGCTGCAAAGGGCATGCCGCCGCGGCAACAAAAAAGCCCGCTGCTCCAGCAAAAAAACCATGATCCGTGGCTGCCTAAAAGCCAATGGCTACAAACAAGCATACTGCTCAGTGGCAGCTATAAGGCCCAACGATCAGCGATCAGCGATAGCTAAAAGGACGGCTACTCAGTGGCAGCAAAAAAGGCATGCCACCATGTCGCTACAAAAAAGCCGCATGCTCCGTGGCGGCTAAAGGGCATACTACTTTGTGGCTGTCACACCCCTACTCTGGGTACTCGTCCCCCAGTGGACCTAGGGTGTGTCCCTGTTGCACCCCAACTCTGGGTACCTGTCCCCCAGTGGACTTGGGGTGCATCCCAGCCGCACCCCCACCTGCACCTGGGGTATTGGGCTCCCAATGGGCCCATGACACCATTTGGTCCCGATTGTTGTGGCACTGTAGCAGCCAAAGAAAGAAAGAAAGAAAAACAGCACTGCAGCAGCACAAAACACTCGCTGCACTGTGGCAGCACAAATAACACGCTGCCCTGCGGCAGCTCAAAAAACACACAGCACAGTGGCAGCACAAAAATAGGCAGCAACACAAAAAACACTGCACTGTGGCAGCGCCAAATACCATGCCGCAGTGCGGCAGCACAAAAACAAGCTGCACGGTGGCAGCACAAAAAATACGCTGCACTGCGGCAGCAGAAAACACAAGGAAGATAAACAGCTACACCGTGGCCGCACTAACAAAACAAAAAAAAAACAATGCTGTACTGTGGCAGAACAAAAAAACACGCTGCCCTGTGGCAGCACACAAATACCCAGCACTATGACAACACAAAGAACATGCAGCACCGCACCATTGCACGAAACAAGCCGCACTATGGCAGCACAGCAATAAGCGCTGCACCGTGGCAGCACACAATTTCATGCTGCACTATGGCAGCTACATAAAAAAGCTGTGCCATGGCAGCACAAAATTTGATGCCGCAGTGTGGCAGCACACAAAACACGCTGCACTGCGGCATCACAAAAACAAGCTGGACTGTGGCAACACCAACAAAAAAACATGCTGTACCGCGGCAGAACCAAAAGCCCGCTGCAATGTGGCATCATACAAACCGCTGCATTGCAACAGCACAAAAACACACCGCGCTTTGGTAGCAGAAAAAAAAAAACCAAAAAAAAAAAAAAAAAATAAAAAAAATAAAAAATTGATGCACTGTGGCAACACCCATAACACGCTGCATTGCAACACCATAATATGCTACATTGTAGCAGCACAACAAATGCGCTGCACTGGGGCAGCACTAGACACTCGCGGAACTAGAAATGGTGGGCCCAAAACAATGTGGCATCACAAAAAACAAATACAAACAACAACAACAAAAAAACCCTCATCGCTCATTGCAAAAAAAAACAAAGGATACTGCAGCACTGCAGCTGCAGCTGGACAAAAAACACGCTGCACTGCGGCGGCACAAAAACCATGCTGCCCTGTGGTAGCACAGAAATCAAAAAACAAGAACAACACAAAACCATGCCCTGCGGCAGCACACAAAAAACATGCTGCACTGAGGCAGCACAAAGCAAAAAACCCAAACATGCCGCCCTCTGGCTGCACAAAAAACACACACTGCACCGTGGCAGCACTGAAAAAACATGCCGCACTGAGGCAGCAGAAACTGAAAAACTGCACACTGCACTGTGGTTGTACAAGGAAAATGCAGCATTGTGATAGCACAAAAAAAAAACGCTGCACAAGAAACAGAGTCACCAAAAACAATATTATAGCACAAACACAAAAACAAACTAAAAAAGCGTTGCACCATGGCAACAGTCAAAATCTGCTGCTCTGTAGCAGCCCACACCACACGCTACTGTGTGGCAGAACTAAAATACGTTCACTACGGCAACACAAAACACACGACGCTCTGTGGCAGCGCAAAAATTGCTGCTCTGTCTCGCCCCAATTCTGGGTATTAGTCCCCCAGTGGACCCAGGGCCGTCCCAACCGTACCCCATTCTGGGTAATCGTCCCCCAGTGGACCTAGGGCCGTCTTAGTCGCGCCCCAACTCTGGGTACTAGTCCCCTAGTGGACCTAGGGCTGCCTCTGTCGCGCCCCAACTCTGGGTACTAGTCCCCCAGCGGACCTAGGGCCGTCTCAATCGTGCCCCAACTCTGGGTACTAGTCCCCCAGTGGACCTAGGGCCGTCTCAGTCGCGCCCTGGGTACTCGTCCCCCAGCGGACCTAGGGCCGTCTCAGTCGCGCCCCAACTCTGGGTACCCGTCCCCCAGTGGACCTAGGGCCGTCTCAGTCACGCCCCAACTCTTGGTACTCGTCCCCCATTGGACCTAGGGCCGTCTCATTCGCGCCCCAACTCTGGGTACTTGTCCCCCAGTGGACCTAGGGCCGTCTCAGTGGCGCCCCAACTCTGGGTACTTGTCCCCCAGTGGACCTAGGGCCGTCTCAGTCGCGCCCCAACTCTGGGTACTAGTCCCCCAGTGGACCTAGGGCCGTCTTAGTCGCGCCCCAACTCTGGGTACTAGTCCCCCAGTGGACCTAGGGCCGTCTCAGTCGCGCCCTGGGTACTCGTCCCCCAGCGGACCTAGGGCCGTCTCAGTCGCGCCCCAACCCTGGGTACCCGTCCCCCAGTGGACCTAGGGCCGTCTCAGTCACGCCCCAACTCTTGGTACTCGTCCCCCATTGCACCTAGGGCCGTCTCATTCGCGCCCCAACTCTGGGTACTTGTCCCCCAGTGGACCTAGGGCCGTCTCAGTGGCGCCCCAACTCTGGGTACTTGTCCCCCAGTGGACCTAGGGCCGTCTCAGTCGCGCCCCAACTCTGGGTACTAGTCCCCCAGTGGACCTAGGGCCGTCTTAGTCGCGCCCCAACTCTGGGTACTAGTCCCCAGTGGACCTAGGGCCGTCTCAGTTGCGCCCCAACTCTTGGTACTCGTCCCCCAGTGGACCTTGGGCCGTCTCAGTCGCGCCCCAACTCTGGGTACTTGTCCCCCAGTGGACCTAGGGCCGTCTCTGTCACGCCCCAACTCTGGGTACTAGTCCCCCAGTGGACCTTGGGCTGCCTCCTTTGCACCCCTACTCTGGGTACTAGTCCCCCAGCGGACCTAGGGCCGGCTCTACAACCACAATGGTCCTGCTGCCCATTGGCTGTAAAAAAGCTTGTTGTTTCGTGACAGCCAAAAACCTTGCTGCTCTGTGGCCACAAAAGGCCTGGCATCCCGAGGTTGCTAAGAAGCCTGCCTGTCAGGGGCCTCAAAAAAGCCATCTGTTTTGTGGCTGCTAGAAACCCCCAACTGCAGCAAAAAATGCTCGCTCCTCCATGGCCGCTCAAGTCCCTCTGCTTAGTGGCCGCCTAGAAATACCTCTGTTCTGTGGCAGCTGGAAAGCATGCTGCTTAGCGGCAGTAAAAAAAAAACTTGTGTTCAGTGGCCGCAGAAAGCTTTTCGCTCAGTAGTAGCAAGTAGCTTGCTGCTCAGTCGCAACAAAAACTGGTACTACTGGTGCTACAGTGTGACAGGAAAACACCTGCTACTCAGTGGCTGCAAAATCCAGCCGCACAGTGGCTGCCAAAACCCTGCTGCTCTGTTGCATGGTAGCTGTAGAGTCCGCTGCACTGTGGCAGCTAAAAACCTGCTGCTCCGTGGTAGCACAAAGCTGCACCACTCTGTGGCAGCAAAAAACCTGCTACTCTGTGACAGCACGTTGCTTCACCACTCCGCGGCAGCTAAAACACCTGCTGCTCCTTGGCAGCATATAGCTTGCTGCGTACTTACAGCTATTGACGGTTTTGAGAGCAAAAAAGCCTGCTGCTCAGCGCTAGGAAAAGGGCCTGCTACCCAGTTGCAGCAAAAAGGCCTGCACTCTGTGGTTACCCCTACATGCCGCTCAGTGGCAGCAAAAAAGGCCTGCCACCCAGTGGCAGCAAAAATCTACGTGCGCAATTCCGTCTCTCCTCCTTGTTCTTTAGTCTCCTACTGTCTGGTTTACCTTGATTTGGGCGGATGGGTCTGTTTTCCCCCCAGGAGAAACCGTCGACCCGCCGGTTTGCCCCTTTTTACCTCTCCCCACCCTTACTACTACCTTACTCACAACTCACTAGGACCACGTGGTGCCAGTGAGTTGGGGTGGGGGGTCCGTTCTGAACTCAGGGGCCTCCTCCTCCGCCGGTTCTTGGGTGCGGTCGCCCACCAATTGTTAACCAGGGGCCTCCTCCTCCGCCGGTTCTTGGGTGCGGTCGCCCACCATTGGTAAACCAGGGGCCTCCTCCTCCGCCGGTTCTTGGGTGCGGTCGCCCACCATTGGTAAACCAGGGGCCTCCTCCTCCGCCGGTTCTTGGGTGCGGTCGCCCACCAATTGCAAACCAGGGGCCTCCTCCTCCGCCGGTTCTTGGGTGCGGTCGCCCACCACTTGTAAACCAGGGGCCTCCTCCTCCGCCGGTTCTTGGGTGCGGTCGCCCACCAATTGCAAACCAGGGGCCTCCTCCTCCGCCGGTTCTAGGGTGCGGTCGCCCACAGTTCTCAAGTTCCTAGGGGAGCGAGAAAGGGGGAGATGGATGGAGAGACCCATTAACCTAGGGGTGAGCGGGAGGGAGGGAGGGACCCGTGTTCCTAGGGAGACATGAGAGGGAGACACGTGTTGTGCATTTGCTTACCGTTTGTTGTATGTACGTGAGTGGTTTGTGGAATCTCTTGTTTGTGTGAGCGTGCACCACCACGTGCTCCACGGCCGCCACCGCGAGGCCCACACTCTGTGACGCCCTCCGGGCGAGTGTGCACCTCCGGGCCCTGCCATTGGATGTGCGCGCACAAGTGTGCCGTGTGTTTGTAAGTGTGCCTTTGTCTCTGCATGTTGTATACCCCTGTGTTACTTCCCTTGTTCCCCACCCTGCCTCTACTTGCCTCAGAGATTTCACCCCACATTTTTTCCAGTAGTGCACGCGTATGGTGCTGTAACCCAGTACAAGCGACCACGGGGTCAAGAGGCTCTAACCTACACCCAAGACCGACGGGGCCCGTTGTCAAGGTTGTCCCGCATTGCATCGCAGGGCAGGACCGGTAGCCCCCCTTGACAACGAACCCCTCCAAGCAGGGGGGTGTGATTGAGTAGACCCGTGTACCTACAAAAAACTTTTGTGTAAAATGGAATTACGTTTGCGGGGTGAATCTCTAGGCTAGGGTGGGGTGTGGGGCTGAAAACTGCCCTTTCTGGTTGGGCTGAAAATGGCCCTTTTTTATGTCACCCCCTTTTTTTCTTATTTTTGTTTCCTGTTTCTGTACTCAACTTCTGGTTTGTGTCTAGTTGAAACATGTTCATTTTGTATTCCCTTTGTGTTTGTTGTGTACTTTATTTTTTCAACAAACCTGTTTTCACCGTAGGTCCATCGGCTTATCGATTGTCCACCTGTGCAGCGAAGCGGAATGCCCCTCTAGGCAGCAATCACACACACACACACATACACACCCACACACCCACACACACAAACACACACACACACACACACACACACACACACATACACACACACACACCCACACACACAAACACACACACACACACACACACATACACACACACACACACACACACACACACACAAACACACACACACAAACACATACAAACACACACACACAAACACACACAAACACACACACACACACATACACACACACACACACACACACACACACACACACACACACACAAACACACAAACACATACAAACACACACACAGAAACACACACACACACACACACACACACACACCCTTTGGCAAGAGAACACAGGCCGGCCACAGACGCACACTTGAACCTCTGAATGTTGGCGCCCCTCGGCAGTTTCAGTGGTAACCCACGGGGCCCGTTGGTGCGGAGACCAGGCAAGCGCTGGCAATGGGGAGGTCCCCAGTGTGACACGGTGACGGTGCCGTGGGCGGCCCCACCGTCAAGACATGGGAAAGACACAAAACCACAGAAACAATGCCTGGCGGTTGGCGGCCGTTGGCGGTTGGCGGTTGGTGGTCCCTGTGGGCTGTCCTTAACAAAACAAAAGGGGGGAGGAGGCATGTTTGGCTTCCTAAGAACACCCTGGGGAAGGGCGGGGGGGGGGGGGCGGATGGACAGGGGGGCGTGGCAGCAAGAGGCAAAGGTGATGGAGGGGCTGGGCCGGGACGGTCCTGTCCAACCGCCCGTCGCCTCACACGGGTGGCCATTGGACTGGGTTCGAACCCACGACCTGCCGAATGGGCCTCCGCGGCTCATACCAGTCACACAGCCGGCCCAGTCCGGGGGGGGGGGGGGTGCGGGGGTTGGGCACGAGGCCTTGGTAGAAAGTTGTTTTCCTTTGGCGGCGGGGGGGGGGGTTGCAGCACGGCACCCCCCCCCCCCACACACTTTCTCAGGGCCGCATCACGGGCCCGAGGTGTACTTCCAGGCTCGAGGGCTTCGAGGGCTCGGCCCCCGGCTGGTGCCGAGGGAGACCACAGTGCCGCGGGAATGCAGGCCACGCTGCGGGACGGTCGAGGGCAGCATCCGCATCGAAATGGCCTGGACCGTTTTCTGCACCTCCGCCTGTCCGATGCCTTTGTAGGGGACCTTGAGTCGGTCGCAGAAGATCTTCAGCGCCGTGGCCTTGTCTTTCTTTGCGGGGGTCGAGAACAGGGCCTGCAGACCGGCGACGAGGATGTCGTGGTTGCGCTTGAGGTCTTCGGCGCTGATCCGGCCCTTCTTGACGAGGGGGTGGCGGCCGATCGCCGGGGCGGCACGCGTCACGACGGACACCGCGTCGTCGAAATCCTCCTCGTCCGACTCGTCGTCACTGTCCGCCTCGTCGACGCGCAGCGGCGGAAACTTGCGCTCCGCGAGTGCCACAGGGAGGGCCTGATACATCTGCACGGGCTTAGGCACGCCCCGAAGAGCGACCTCTCCCAAATCCTGCCACGTGGCCGCAGAGCCGACGGGCCCAAACACCGCGAGCCGCATCTCGTCCGACATCCCGATTTGCCCCCCGTGGCACACGCTCTCGATACGCGCCGCGGTGTTGATCGGGGGGCCGTAGTAGTCGTAGCCCTTCACGATGGGGTCGTACTTGATGTCGCAGATCCCGTAGTGCAGGCCGCAGCGGACCCGGATGCCGTTCCATAGGGACGTGTCGTCGTTGTTGTTCATCAACGGCGCCTCGCCTTTGTTGGTCTCCTGCCATGCCTCCAGCGCTGCGTCGCGGTAGATTACGTCGAACAGCTGCGTGCCCCAGTTCAGCTCATGGAATCGGGTCTGCAACTCCAGCGCCAGCCTCATCAGCTTATCTGGTGACTCCGACACAATCATAAACGAATCCCCAATCGTCTTGACCTCGTAGCACTTGTACTTCTTAATGAGCTGCCGGATCTCGCGGTGATGCATGTCCAGCGCCTCGCCCATTTCCTGCGGGACGTTGGCCCACAGGGAGGTGCTGCTCTGGATGTCCGTGAACAGGACCGCCACCTTGGCGTTGGGGTTTTTGGGGGCGTGGGAGTTGTCCCGGGCCCCCGCTTTCCGCATCCGCCACAAGACGCAGGCCCCGACCAGCAACAGGACGACGCAGGCCGTGGGCACCACGACGAGCAGCGCCACTGGGGTGGTGCTGCGGGGCAGGACCGTGCGGGCCGCGCCGATGGCGCACTGGAAGTCGAGGACCTTGGCGTGGGCGATGATGTTCCAGGTCCCCTCGGGTAGTACCAGTTCGTGCTCGAATACTCCCCAGGGGCCCCATTGAGCAGCAGTATGCGTGACCAAAGTCCCGCCGTCGGTGTCGTTGGCGGGCTTGACCCAGGGCTCACATGAGGCGGGGGTTCGGCAGGAATGCATGTTTGCATGGAAGATGCAGCACGTGGTAGCCCCGACAAGCGAGGGTTCGCTTGGGCACGGCCGATTGCAAAGGGCCTGGTATTTGGTCCTGTTGATCTTGTGTACTTCGGGGTCGAGGCTGCTCCAAAAGAGCTCTTCATCGGGGATGCTGACCTCAAACGCTGTGGACACAGGGTCCCCTTCCTCTAGGCGCTCGACGATGGGCTTCTGCCACTTCATGAGCAGCCCCACCGGCGTCGTGATGGTCTGAGGGTGTGGGGTGCCTTTCAGGGTGTAACAATGGACAGAACCCTCGTCTCCTAAGACCCAGTGGTCGGCCCTCACAGGGTGTGTTGCCAGTAGGAGGCAGACTAGGGGCAGCAGCATCGCGGCCATTGGGGACGAAAAAAAATAGACACTCAGAAAGTGAGGGACACACTAGGCATCGAGAACACCATGAATTGACACCGAATGACGACTGACATCAAAGACAAGAGGCTAGGTTTGCGCCAAATCTGGTGGTCCTTCATCTCTAGATGGATCACCTTAGGGCAAGCGGACATCTGTCAGGCAATTGCACCATGCGACACACTCACGCTCAGTCGGTATAAGGTCATGGGACATTATAATTCCACCAGGCCTGTTTTCGGGCAAGAGGAGGGGGGGGTGAGGTTAATTGGGAGACCCACCCACCCACAAACTCCGGCTGACCCACCCACCTAGAAATGGCCTACCCCCACCGGGGGGGGGGGGGGGGGCTCAACCCAGCGGACCCACCCACCCAGGCAAAAAAAGCTTGACCACCGCTCTGTAGGCAAAAGGAGAAGGAAATTGGTGCCTTTGGCGCCGGGGCCAAAAACCCACCCAACCAGGAATGAGCTCGGACCCCCCCCCCCCCCGTAGGGTAGAACGCGCATGAAAAACGGGCCTGCATTCCACTAGGTAGGGACACAAAGTTATACAACCTTATTGGTTGCAATAGATAAATGACCCAACGTAGGACCCATGGTGCCAAATGTCGAAATTCCACTCCCTGGGCCTGTTGCATTGTGCGCATCGTCAACCTTGATAAATCTAGGCGGCTCCACAATTGGTGCCCAAAAGTCCTATAAGCATTATTGTCATAATAATTGCATCTGCCTGTGGGCGTGTTCCTAATCATGCACCACCATCCTATGTATGCCATAATGCACACTGCAAGATAGACACAAAAACAGCGATGCTTGCTTGTTGTAGGGCCATTTTGTATCGCAAGTGTTGAAAAGAGCGGGCAGTGCCTACCAGCTCAACATCCCCACCGGGAAATGGTTATTCTCCTATGTTGTATCAACAGAGAATTCACAACGCCCCCTTTGAGGCTTCTTGAGGGTGGTGTGGGGGCACAACAAATGAGGGAACCTTTTGCAACCCTATTAACGCGACCTCAAAAAAGAAAACACATTGAGTGGTAACCCAAACCATGAGGCTTGCACTAGGAATCTTTGCACTTCTTGCTCACCAACCCAATGCCTCATCTTCCGCCTCTCGATGCTCTCCTATGACGCATAGTAGGTTGTGTCTTGATAGTGCACCTACCACCAATTGCCAAATCTTCACGCACACATGTGGGCTACTCAGAATGCAGGCAAAGTACACTGAACTGGAATTCAACAACATAATCAATCTCATGTCCACAGAGCAAAGAAGGCCTCCCCAAGATGCTTTGGCCATTTTGGTCCTAAAAATCAAAAAGTGCATGTCGGATCACGTGCATATAAACAGCCCGGTCTAGATTGAGTTCTAGCATCCACACCACATCACCATTTTATTGTTGCATTGGCCATATTTGGGGTCACAAGCCTAAGCGAAAGCAAGGGTACGGTGGTGGTGTTGGCTTCTCTTCCTTGTCTTCTTCAACTGACACGTGTCCTTGTGGACACATGCCATGCCTCTTGGAAACAATAAACTTCCTTGCTAAGGGAAAACCACCACACCGTTAAGCACTCAAGTACTAATGCTACCCATGAGTACATTGGTCATGATGGCCAGCCATACACCAATCTCATTGTGCTTATGTGGACTTCACTCATGACCACCCATACCAGGTACCAACACAACAACAATAACAACAAAAATAGCATACATGCAAGCAACAGTTTTGACAAGATTTGCTGCATCAACCCTCATCCAATGTAGACACGTGAAACAGTCACTACACTGCATACAGGCCTACTAGGTGCCAAAGACACCCTTTCAGCCATGTTGTGAGAGTGCCAACCATTGCTGTGAAGTGCCCGTTTGCAAAGCCTTTTGCAGCAAAGTCAATTGCGCATTTCACGGGACAATGTTGAAGCCTGTCAATATGTTCCATGGAAGCAAGGCATAATCAATACATCAAATTCTGAAAAGAAATCGCGAATATTAGTCCCATTGTTGCACTGTCTGTCCTTGATGGTGATAAAGCACAAATGCAAAGAGAGCAGATCCCTTCGGACACTAGTTTAGCGACCCCAAATGCAGGGGCCACCACTCATGTCAAAAATGCATTCAGAGCAAAGAACACAATAAAAGGCCCTAGGTTGCTCTTGTGACTCGACTTTTGGCAGACTTGTCGGCAGCAATGGGTGCAAAGCACACACACGGAGTTGGGGAAAATGTTGTGTAATACTCGCCAGGCACTTGAACCTGGACCCCAACTGCGTCAAACTTCAAAACCAACAATCAATGTATGACTCTCCTTGTCGGGAATCGAACTCAGGTCGTCGAGTTGTTAGTCAAGTGTTGTAACCGCTCAACTATGCTCCAGGGATAAAAACACATGCTGTTGGCGCGGCACCACCCAATCTCTTAGGCTCTGCCACTTGCCTCCAGTGTGTTGATATCCCCTTCCTCGCTTCGTCGTCCGTTGTTCTGTCTCAGTCCGGTGGTGTATTGTAGGGCACCATCCCCCTTGGTCGTCGCGGCTTTGTTCGCTCCTGTCTCTTCTTGATTAATCTCGTATGGTCTTGAGCACACTTCCAGTGCCTGCACACGAGTGGGTCAAGTATGACTCTCCTTGTCGGGAATCGAACTCAGGTCGTCGAGTTGTTAGTCAAGTGTTGTAACCGCTCAACTATGCTCCAGGGATAAAAACACATGCTGTTGGCGCGGCACCACCCAATCTCTTAGGCTCTGCCACTTGCCTCCAGTGTGTTGATATCCCCTTCCTCGCTTCGTCGTCCGTTGTTCTGTCTCAGTCCGGTGGTGTATTGTAGGGCACCATCCCCCTTGGTCGTCGCGGCTTTGTTCGCTCCTGTCTCTTCTTGATTAATCTCGTATGGTCTTGAGCACACTTCCAGTGCCTGCACACGAGTGGGTCAAGTATGACTCTCCTTGTCGGGAATCGAACTCAGGTCGTCGAGTTGTTAGTCAAGTGTTGTAACCGCTCAACTATGCTCCAGGGATAAAAACACATGCTGTTGGCGCGGCACCACCCAATCTCTTAGGCTCTGCCACTTGCCTCCAGTGTGTTGATATCCCCTTCCTCGCTTCGTCGTCCGTTGTTCTGTCTCAGTCCGGTGGTGTATTGTAGGGCACCATCCCCCTTGGTCGTCGCGGCTTTGTTCGCTCCTGTCTCTTCTTGATTAATCTCGTATGGTCTTGAGCACACTTCCAGTGCCTGCACACGAGTGGGTCAAGTATGACTCTCCTTGTCGGGAATCGAACTCAGGTCGTCGAGTTGTTAGTCAAGTGTTGTAACCGCTCAACTATGCTCCAGGGATAAAAACACATCTACTCTCCTATATGCAGTCCCTTGGTAGTCCTCTTCAGCCTGATACCCGAGAGTGCCCACGATGACAAGCACGGCAGTGCAACAACAGGGGTAGAAAAACTGTCAAACAAACAAGCGTGTGCGAGACATATTGGACTGTTTTTCGGATACTACCTTCACTAAGTTATTGTCATTCCCTACCCATAGTTGGACACCATAAGCAGGGGCCTGGGGCCCCTGGTGTTTGGTCTCCCGGGTGTGGCCTGACGTTCTCAGAACGGATCTCTGCAAAACTGGGTGTTCACTGTGCGAGTGCTGTCGTTGGGGACAGTGCTGCGTGCAGCGCCTCTAGGGGGCCGCCCCATTTGGCGACACGGTCCCAGAGTAGTGGCTCCCACCAACTGTTGGGGTAGCCTTTAGCTGATATAGACGCCATGGTGTCGAGCGTGTTGCACATTGCATCATGGGGGTTTTCTCTATAAAACAGATCTTTTTTAACCTCAGCTGGCACCAGACTGCGGATGACTTGTCGTGCCCCTGCCGCATACACGTCGACGGGGGGGTATCGCAGTTTCGTGCGCTCAATGGGAGCTGTGGTGTCTGTGCGCGGTGGCCTGGATATGCGGATGTAGGGGCGAAGATTGTGGTCCCCCAGGGATAACATACCTTCGAGAGTTTTCAGGGTATCACCTTCATTCTCAACCTGTAGGTTTAGTGCGTACATGGCTTCAAGATTTGCCTGGATGTCTGCCAGGGGGGTCCCAGCTCGTTTCAGCCCAATGATGTTGTCCCGGAACCGGGCTGGGTGTACAGGTAAATCACAAGGGTGGTGGCCAGTGCTGTCGAGGGGGACGGGTGTTACACCGGGATAGTATAACTCTTCGGCGACAGACAGTGTGATGGATGCCAGCTGGGCGCTGCCTGTACCTCCTATCGCCAGGCCACGCTTCTGGCGCATCACCCTGTTACAGAACACGAAGAGGTCATTCTGGTATATGTCATATGAACAAAAAGCAGCAACATCGGAAAAAGAGAGGTTAGTGAAATACTTGCCGTAGCCTGTCCCCAGCCTGTCGAGCTTTCTGTCAAATCTGTTGATAGCGAATAGGAGCTCCTTTCCCCGCTTTCCCCGCTTTTTCACAAGAATTTCATGAAATTTCAGTAGCGCTTCATATACCCGCTGTCTGTCCATAGATGGGAACATTTCCTTTACGTCTAATTCCCACAGCTGGAGCAGGTCCGACTGTGGGTCATCGCCCTCCTGTAGCCACTGGTTCCATCGGCGGACGAACCTTAGGAGACATGTAGTATTCAACATTTCAAGTCCGGGCACCAGGGTTTTCCATGTTTTCAGCATTAGGGTTAGACAGCGTCCTACCAATCGACCATAGTACCTGAGGGGGTGCCTGTAGTAAGAGAATAGGATACGGGCCTTGAATTCCCCGTGTTCTTCCTGCATTTTGTTTTTCGGCAGCGTGAAGGTCACAGGTGGTCCCTTACCTTTCCCTGACTTCCAAAAACGATGGATGCCGGCATCTCGGGCTCTATTGTACAATACTTCCATGGCGTGGCGTTTCGCTGCAGCGTGTGTGTCAAGCTGCTCAATGATTTCAAATTGCTCCGGGTCATTATACAGCTGGATGTTTCTGGCAGCATAGAGGCATTGGCACATAACCATGACTTTTCCTGTATTTTTGTCGCAAGGGGTGAAAGCATAAAATGGGGACCATTGGTCAGCAAATTGCGTGACGGCTTCCTGTCGTGTGAACCATGGTGATACCTCACGTTCAATGTGCCAGGCGCTCTTAAGGTGGGACAAACATTGGGAATACATCTCACTTGCAGATGTGCTCTGTACTGGTAGGGTGTGTAGTATGTGTTGCACGCTGCGCACGAATGTACTTTTCGCTTCGTACCATGAGGGCACAGTAGCGCTTCGCACATCTTGTAACACAATCGCTGCCTGCTTCCCAAACAGGGCGCGGGCGTCCTTGGGTCTGCGCACAACAATATGTCCGTCCACCAGGGGCAGGTTGTGCTGCTGTGCCAGCGCTCGGCAGTTGCATGTGCCTGCAGCTCGGTCCTGTAATTCCTGTATCGTACATGTAAGCTTGGGTGTGCAGAGCATGTCGGAGACTGATTTGCCCTTTACCCGGATAGCCGAGATGGTAGTACCATAGTATGAACGTAGGTTGGTGGGGATGGGGAGGGTATTGACGTACCGTGTGACATGGTCCCTCAGGAGTCGGCCATCGGCCGCTCGCAGGTTTGGGGTGCGCAGGGGCATGCGGTAAGGTATGTGAATGGACGTGTGTTGTGCAATGCGGTGTTTTACTTTTTGAAACGTAGCGTGTGCCTCCTGCTGTGAGCCATACTTCTTGACCTGCTGGAGTTGGGCAAGCTGGTCACATGGGGACGCGTTCACGCGCAGTGCAGTGGTCAGTGTGTGTATCGTGTCACGCAGCCGTTCACGTGCAGGCACCTTTGGTACAAGGTTAGCTCGGAACAGTAATTCCCAACGCCTGCTGTAAGTGGGCACATCCCGGACATTCAGAGTGGGGGAAAGCTTTCGGATCCACCAGCGCTCGCGCCGGTTAGCTGTACCTGATGCACACTGTTCGAGTGCCATGATGCCAAAATGCTCGTCACCAATGTTTGCCATAGCTGGGTAGATGGAGCCCAGCTTGTCACATCCCTTGGTCCCGTACAATGTGTGCCAGGAGCGCGCGCAAGTGAGGTGCTGTCGCATTCGTTGGACAATGGATTTCAGTGTACCTTTGTCCCCTGTTTGCCCCACATACACCTTCCCAGTGCGGGTGCTATAGATGGCATAGATCCAGCGTCCCAGTTTGTTACTTGACACGTGTCGGTGTTGCCGTAGGTTCCACAACTTGCGTAGCCATGGATGTGGCGCCCATCGTAGGGCATGCGTGCGTCGGTCGTATGCATCGGCAAATTGTTTATTGTTCCAGTGTCCCCTGTGGCGCAACAGTTCAGTGGTTTCGTTCCATACCGACCAGAACCGGTGGTATATGTCCTGCTTGGACTCGTGTAGCGCCCACGCGGCAGGTATAGGGCGGACAATGCCCTTGGCCTTCCGTACCATGGGTCGCAGGTTTCCCAGCACTTCATGCTGTAGCAGTGGGGGGCCACGGGTGTGTATCCAAAAAATGGTAACGGATTGTTTACATGGTGTCTGGTCCTGCAGGGTATCCATACGGTGTGTCGTGAGCTTTGGGGCCCGTGCAAGCGAATGTATGTGTACATCGGTAACCTCAGACAGAGTTGCATGGTACGGGTGTGTGTCAGGGCAAATGATGATAGCAGTCGTGTGTAGGTCGTGTCGGGCACGGGAGAGCAGTGGCTCTAATGGTGGTGCGGTGTCCTGGACACACCACATCAGACGCACAGGTTCCACTGTACTCAGGTACTGGCCCCAGGCGTGGGGGGAGTGCCAGGTGTGTATATGCGAGCAGAAATTTGTAGGCCATAGTTCACTGTCGATGGAACAGGTGAGGCCGAATGTGTGCTTCACCGCAGAGACAAGGTTGCGTTGGGGTTGCCAGTGTGTTTCGGGGGGGCGCAGGTTGTGTAATGTGTGTAAGTGATCATGAAATTGCAGTATGATGGGTGCGGTAACCGCGTGCCAGTCGGTGATATGGTGGTTTGCAGTAAAAGCTGACCACGTGGAACGGACTCGATCCAAATGTACGCACTGGCGGAAAATCTCATAGCACATGGGTGGTGCCGTGGACGGTGGTTCGGTATCCAGGGGGCACGCTGGGTGCTCGTGTTGCATGGGCTGGACACCGAAGGGGTGGTCAATCCGGGCGGCAATGTGCTGCAGTTTAGTGTCTAAGGACACTTCCTGCTGTGCAAGCCAGGCGGCACGTTTTTCATAAATTGGGAGCAGCGCTCTAATTTCATCCATAGGTGCTGTTGCTAAATATTCAGCCGTGACGTGTGCGGGTACCTCAGGTAGGTGTTCATGCGCAGGCGGGTGATCAGCGGGCGCTGGGGGTGGGGGTAGGTGCCATTCTCGGGCAGACAGGAAGGCAGTAATGCCTGCATCTCTGTTTGGTGGTGCTCCGGCGCGGTGTTTTCTCCGACGTAGCATTTTTGTGGCACGGGTTTGCCCGTGCGTGTGTGCGCGTGCGTGTGGGTGTGCGTGGGCGTGAGCGTTGCGTGCGGCAGCTGAATGGAGCGGTGACCAAGGATTAGAGTGTGCAAACCGAGACATAGAGAAAGGTGAAAAATTCGCAGGTGGTTCCCCGGGTGGCGCCGCAGGCCGGGGTTTTCGAAAGAAGAAACGGTAGTCGCTTAGCGTTCTCGTACTCCAGCGAGGCGGGCGCTCAGGGCGGCATCAGCTTCTTCCTGGGATTTATAGAGCGACGGTTTGGTGGTCGTGAAGGGGTTCCCCACATTCGTGTTCTCCGCATTCACAAGTTGCAGCAGCCACGTTCCATCAGCGCGTTGCTCTTTGATGATCACACGAAATTGCACCCACGTATCAGCGTGTTGAGGGGGTTCACCTGGACCAAGTATAATCCATCGTGTATCGACCGTTGGCGCCGATTCACGGGCCTTGCGTTTTTTGTCCTCGCTGTGCTCCATGTCGTCACTGGAAGTGTCAGGTGGCGGTGGAGGTGGCGGTGGTGCCCCGCCCATGGTACTTTTCCGTGCCATTTCGGCGGCTCTCATCTCCATGGGGTTGTCCGGGTCGGGTTCTGCCAGGCCCATGCGGATGCTCATGAGCTTCAGTACGCAGCCGTCGGCCTGCTGCGTGGCCCGCACACCATCCACAGTAGCCTTTAGCTCTGCCTGCTCTTGCTTCACTTCCGTGATGCTGGTGTTGACGCGGTTCTCTAGGGCACTGAGGTCCTGTGCCCACGGTGCCGGCGAAGCTGGAGATGTTGCAGTGCCATGTGTGCTAGAGGACGAGCTGTGCGGCGACGGGAAAAGTTCCGTTCTGGGTGTGGAGGGTGGTCCCGAACCTGGGGTTGTACCGTTAGAGCTTTTTTGTGGTGTGTTGTGGGCAGATCCGCTGTTAGGTTCCCGCGCGCGCTGTGTGATGATTTTCACAGTGGGCATACTCATTATAATGACAGCGTTTTTGGCTTTCGCTTCGGCTCCCTCGGCCTCAATGTCACTTCCGTAACCCAATTTGAAGCCCTCAGTGGCAGAGATGTACGTCGTGGATAGCGCCTCGGGCACCGCATCAAGCACACTGTCGTACGTGTCTATGGTAGCTGCCGTGCCTTTCAGGTCCGTCACTTTGATGGTAATTGATGCCACCGGTCGCACTTCTTCAGGTTGATGCCTTTTTGCGAACCGTTCCTTCTCTTGGCGCTTGCTTTCGAAAATTCGGTCGGTATCCCAATGCGCAGCATCACATTTGTCTAGCGTGTGAGGTCCTCCGCAATTGTGGCATTTTGGTTTTTTCTTTTCGGGGCAGTCGCGCGACATGTGTCCTTGGCCTCGGCACGTAAAGCACACGATGGGCGCGCGTGGTTTATCTTTCCGGTCCAATCCCTTGCAGCTGCTCTTATCGTGTCCGCAGTATCCGTGTGTGGGACACTTTTTTGCACCAGGGTACGGGTTTGGGTTGTAAGCGGACATCTTCTTCGCAGTGTGAGTCACGAGAAGACACAGTTCTTGACGTGGTCGAATACTTAGTAGGACGATAAGGTTATCGGCGGCGGGGCACCCTTATCGTGATCAGATCTACTCTCCTATATGCAGTCCCTTGGTAGTCCTCTTCAGCCTGATACCCGAGAGTGCCCACGATGACAAGCACGGCAGTGCAACAACAGGGGTAGAAAAACTGTCAAACAAACAAGCGTGTGCGAGACATATTGGACTGTTTTTCGGATACTACCTTCACTAAGTTATTGTCATTCCCTACCCATAGTTGGACACCATAAGCAGGGGCCTGGGCTGTTGGCGTACATATTGCAGCGAAACCAAGCACTACACCGGGCATTGCTGAAGGGACAAGTATGACTCTCCTTGTCGGGAATCGAACTCAGGTCGTCGAGTTGTTAGTCAAGTGCTGTAACCGCTCAACTATGCTCCAGGGATAAAAACACATGCTGTTGGCGCGGCACCACCCAATCTCTTAGGCTCTGCCACTTGCCTCCAGTGTGTTGATATCCCCTTCCTCACTTCGTCGTCCGTTGTTCTGTCGCAGTCCGGTGGTGTATTGTAGGGCACCATCCCCCTTGGTCGTCGCGGCTTTGTTCGCTCCTGTCTTTTCTTCTTCAACAAAAGACCCAAGCTAAACAAGTATCTGGAACAACACAAGCGCCATTAAGTGTCCAAGTTCAAAGCACCAACTTTGCGGACCTCCGGCATTAGGACACTTGCATTGAAAGACACTACTCCACTCCGATCAAACAATAGGCTGCAAGAAAGGGGTATTTGAACCCGAGGTGATGATATAGTACACCTCGCACAGCCTGGCCCGAAAAAATACACAGCCAGGGGAGGCCCGTCAACATCATATATCGAGGGTGTTGCCTAGCCCGTTGGTCTCACTTGCATTAAGAAAAGGAAAGACTTTCATGTGCATATTTCATTGGGCATATGGATACTCACTGTACAAAACCACTTGGTTTCGAGCACAGGCTGAAAGCGAAGCGTCATCCACAAGAAAACGCAATTTTTTTGCAGTAGTCAAAGATTCATTCACCACATACCCTGCCCTTGGCATGAGTGTGCTGCATGATAGCGCATACTTGTCTCCAAGGACATCCATGCCACTACGAACCCAAGCTCTTAACTTAAGGCTGGACTTTGGCTTTAAGGCTGTCCAGCTTTTGTAGCTCCATTTGTTTTATAGTGGGATTGACAACTCGTATTGGGGGACAATGGCAATCCACAATCACCTTAAACCGGTCGCACTTGGGCGCGCAGTATCCGGCACAATCCGCACCTCCATTGGCCGGGTCACAACCATCGTCTGGGATGTCTTTGCATTCGTAGCCTTGATTGCACTGCACGCCTCGGATGCCTCCGCATTGTTGAGCGGTGCTGGGGTCCAAGTCCCCACACACAAGGTAATCCTCCGTCTTGGGCACACACTCCTGGGAGCTGTATGGGCAACGCCGGGCCCAAGGCAACGCCCAATGTCCACAACTTGGACAGTGCCATCAGGGCCCCAGTGCTGCACATCCCTGTGTGCGCGCTACAGGGTATTGCCGCGCGATGGCTCAGTGCGCACTACAAAACTATAGTGCGCAGCATAGCGCGCGCTATGGCTCGGGGTCTTGGGTTTGTAACCCCATGTCCTAATAAGCAGGGCAAAAACGCCTATTTTTCTAAAGTTTCAGATTCTTCCGGCACCGCATCTGACGCTGTTAATGTCAGGGAAGATTGCAAACATTTTGGGCCCCCACTATGGGTGGTCCCTGTGGAAGAACGAGGACCTTTTGGCGGACCTAGTTGAGTTTTTTTGCTCAGGGTCTGCCGTCCAACGGTCTTTGTGGGCCAGGTTGGAAAAAAGGGTCCCCGTGTCTGAAGCAGAGAAGAAGCGTCGCAGGACCGAGGCTGCCAACGCCGTCACACCCCTGTCGGTGGTGGACTTGGTCCTGCTCCTGAAGATTCCAAGAAGAAGGTATTATTGCGCGCGCTTTGCATGTGACATTGCGCGCACTTCCGCTCATAGCACGCGCTTCGTTGACTTCTGCGCGCGCTACGTCCCCATGTTGCGCGCGCTATTTTCCTCGGGTACAAAGATTTGATTACTTGGACGAGAAGTAAGGTCCCCACACACCTTTTTTCTCTCCCCTCCTATGCTAGTTTCGCCACAGAATGGAACCAGCTTGCAAGTAGGCAGCATTTAGAGGTTGCCGTGCACACAGATGGGGTCACAGTCTTTTCGCAGTGGCCCCTGCAGCACTTTTTTGACTATATATTTTCCTTTGATTCCATTGTTTCTAACCTCCAATACCCCAGGGAGTGCCAAGGAGAGCTGTGGATCATTGTGAGGGGGGATGGGTTGCCTTGTGGGGGGGAATCGTGGTGCCAGATGTCCATTTCCTTTGCCAACCATGGTCACTTGGCAAGGACGTTGTCCTACCACTGGACTGTTAACGTCGCCCTTTGTGGTGAGAAGTCCACCTCTGTGTTGTCCCAGGTCTGGGCTAACAATCTTGCTTTTCTGCAGAGTGCCCTTGACACTGGTGTGCTTCCCATCCGGGGTGCATCCAGACGCTGTAGGATTTTCTGCGGTGGGGATAGCCCTTGGCTGCGTCGGTTGTCGGCTGTCACTACACATTGGATGGCAGGTAGTCTGTTCACTTACATGACGTGGTGCAAGTCCAGTGCAACGTGGTTGCAACAGGATGTGGATAGAACCACCGAGCGAGATGAGCAGTTGCTAGGGCTTATTGCACCTGGGGCCAAGTGCAGGCTCATGGATATATTTGGTGTTGTCCAGAGCAGGTTGTTTTTGTAGGGAGGCAGGTCACTCACTGCCTTGGTACGCAGATTGGCCAAGTCCGTGCGCCCCAGTACTAGGGTCTCTGTTCAGGCTATTCTTCACAGGTCTGGTTGTCACATAGCACTACAGGGGACGGCAGAGCCAGATGGGGAAGAGACTTGGTGCCTTCTAAAGGTTTGGGAGGACCTTGCCCCCCTCCTTGGGGGTGACATGAGAATGCACACAGCAGTGGTTGCCATGTACATGCTACTGGGGGACATGTATGGCACAATGTTTGAAGAGGGTGCATTGCAGGCTCCAGAGGTTGCCCAGGCTTTCCAGAGGTGGGTTTGTCCAGCAATAAGATCACCTTATATAAACTGGATGTTGCACGATGCAACAGTTACTATTCAGGCCATAAGGCCCTATGGCCTAGGAATGTTTTCGGGTGATCTTTTGGAAGGGAGCAACAGGGTGCTGAAGGACATTTGGTCCTCCTTTTGTGATAGAGGTGGGGGGGCAGGAACCCTGGTGTCGCGCCGCATTAAGATGCTCAGGCAGGTTAATGAGCGTCTGTTCCTGTACTTTGAAGTACCAAGGTGGAATGGCAACTCCAGAAGCAACCTGTGCAATGCACAAAAATTGGCTGACGAGGTTCGGGCATATTTTGCGGATGAGGAACTGTGGTAGCGCGCGCTATTTGTTTTTTAGCGCGCGCTACATGTTATCTAGTGCGCGCAATGATCACTATCGCGCGCGCTATGCTGACTACGCACTTAAAGCGTTTGGAATGCATTGATTGGAATTTGGAATGCATTGATTTGTTCCTTTTCGTCCGTTTGTTTTGGTGCTTTCGATTTTTTTGTTACTGCATTTTCCTTTTTGTATTACTGCTGGAACAGGGGTACTTTAATGTAACCCTCTTGCCCATGCACCCCGCGGGCTGGGGGTATCCGCCTCCTGCAGCACCGCCAACAACTGCTGCAGGGGCCGCAGGAGCAGGTGCGACACCGCAACCACCGCCACATGCAGCTGTACAACCGGGACTGCAGCAGCCGTCGACGACGCCGTGGAGCATGCAGCCACAGGTACTTGCCGTGCGCACTACTGTTTCCGTTGCGCGCACTACTGTTTCCGTTGCGCGTGCTGCGCTCTTGTTGTGCGTGCTAGCTGTCTCGTTGTGCGCACTGCGCACGTCCTGGTTGCGCGTGCTTTGTCTTGTTTTCCGCAGACGCTGTCCCAGCAGCTGACCCAGTTCTCCCCAACTCAGCCTCTGTGGCCCGCGCCGCAGTCCCCGTTACGAGGTGCCTCACAGCAGCTGTCTCCCATGCTGTTCCCCGGTGGGTCGCCCACCTTGGGCTCCCCAGTGCGCGGCAGTCTTCCAGTGGGCCAAGTGCAACAAGTGCTCTTCCCACTGCCAGTGCAGCAGCAGCAGCAAATGCAGCAGCAGCAAGTGCAGGCTGCGGCCCAGCAAGTCGGCAGCCCAGAACAGCAGCAGCAGCAGCAGCAGCAGCAGGTCCAACCAAGACAGCAGCAACCCCAAGTGCAAGCACAGTTTCAGTCTCCCCCACCCGGGCCACGTCAGGGCTTCGCCTTCAGCAGCGACTTCAAGAACCGAATCTGGCCCAACCAAAACAGCACCATCTGCGCCCAAGGGCCCAGCTGGGCATGGCTGAAGGACGTGACACCGGCCTACCTCTTCGAGGTGGCCTTCTACAAGTTCTGGCGCCAAAGGGCCACGGCCATTGCCAAGATCCCAGACGGAGCCGTGAAACCCTGCTGGTATGACGAGAGCATTACTGGCACCTGGTGCAGTCTCCACAACCTGTTGAACCCCTCCGTGCCAACCCAAGAAGGACAAGCTGCCTGTAGACACTGCAAGGTGGAGGAGTACGAGCTGCTGTTCTCGTGCTGGGCAAGTTATGGGTGGGGTCACGTTCGGACCCACACGCCTCCGGGTGCCACCGCAAAGACCGTCCACCACTTCTACTTCAACAAGGACCCACCGAGCTTCATCAACGCGACCGACGCGGGGGCAATGGCCTTCAAGAACGAGTGCGCCTCGGTGAGAAGTGCGGGTGCCAGTTTGATGCGGGGGTCAGCCAAAAGAGGAGCCAGTGCCGCAAGGGCAATTGCAACCGGCGCCAAAGTCAAAACCACGGCGGTCAAGGACGAGGAGCAGCCGCAGCAGCAGCAAGTGCAGCAGCAGCAGCTCCAACAGCAGGCAGCCATGCAGCAGGCAACACTGCAGCTGCTCCAGCAGCAGCAGCGGGTGCACATGGCCCAGCAACAGCAGCAACAACAACAACAACTGGCACAGCCACAGGTACGCGCTATGTTTGCCATTGCGCGCGCTTTCGACATTGTTGCGCGCGCTTCATTTGTTGTAGCACGCGCGATTTGATTGTTTGCGCGCGCTACGGCCCTACCTTCTGTCCCATTGTCACGTAGGTGGGCAGCTTCGAGCAGCTTCTGTGCCTGGGATCCCGCAGAGGGCCGTTGATGATCAGCGTGCCCGCGGACATTGCCGGGCAGTCCAAGCATGCGGCCGACTGGCTTGACGGACGGAAGGAGCAAGGCCCCTCCCCGGTGCTGGCCCGGGCTAAGCGGCAGCTAGAGGAGCTGGAGGTGGACTGGGCCGACGCCTTTGCCGTGCCGGAGACGGAATCCGTGACAGTCCCAAGGCCCAAGAAGAAGCGTACCGAGGAGCCAGCAGCCACCAGCCACCTACCACCAGCCATCTCCGCCTCCCACACCGCTAAGCCCCCCCACCCGCCTGGAAAGGTCCTTGCCCAGAAGACTGCCGACCAGCAGCTGATGGCACAGGCGGCACACCGAGTCCAACGTCAGGCGGAACAGGCCAAGAAGAAAGAGGACGAAGCAAAGAAGAAGAAGAAGGAAGAGGACGATAAGAGGAAGAAGAGGGAGAAGGATGAGGAGGAAAAGAGGAAGAAGAAGGAGAGGGAGAAGAAGGAGAAGGAAGAGGAGGAGAAGAGACGGAAGAAAGCAGAGGAGGAGAAAGCAGAAAAGGTAATGCAGCGCGCGCTATTGTCGTCATTGCACGTGCTATGCATCCCGTCGCGCGTGCTATGCTCCGTATTGCGCGTGCTATGCCTGTGCTATGCCTCCGCGCTACTCTTTCCAGGCAAGCAAGACGGCACCGCAGCAGGCACCCCAGCCGCAGCTCGCATCAAAGCCAGCACCGAAGCAGCCTGTCCCAGTCCTAGACCAGCCACAAGAACAAGGAGGTCCGTGCGGTTCCACCCCACCCAGTACGGCTCCCAAGGCCAAGCAGCAGGGCAGAGCCGACGCGGACAAGGAGGCAAGAGAGGAGCTCATGCAGCGCCGAGATTGGTCCTACAAAGACGGCTACAAGCCTCGGTGGATCATCTACTGCACCAGTGCGATCGCGCCGATGATTGTGGAGGGAGCCGAAATCAAGCCAGCAGGCGCCAGGAGGGCCCCTCAGGACCACGTGGCCGTCATCATCCCCAACGATCAGTGGAGCCCCAGCCAACAAGGGGAGGAGGAGGAGGAAGAGGACGACTGGTCGGAGTTCATGCCCAGCTCCCAGGTGTTCTCCGCCAAAAGCAAAGCGTATGAGGAGTTGGGCAAGTGGCAGTCGTGGTGGGAGACGTACGAGGCCGATGACATTGAGGACCTCTGCCCCGACCCAAAGACCATGAGGATGTCCCCGTCCAAGCCACCAACCCCAAAGAAGAAGAAGCCCCAAGGAGACCCACCAGCCCAGCCACCAACCCCCCCACAAGGAGACAAGGGACCTGCCGAAGCTGCAGCACCAGCAGAAGCACCAGCAGCAGCTGCACAAGAAGAAGAGGCACCAGCCCCAGCAGCAGCAGCAGCACAAGAAGACGACGCACCAGCCCCACCACAAGAAGAAGAGGCACCAGCGGCCACGCCACAAGAAGGAGAAGGAGCAGCCCCGAAAGAAGAAGAGGCACCAGAAGGAGCAACCCCAGAAGGCGACCCAAGCCCACAAGAAGAAGGGGATGCAGCCCCAGCTGCCACTGGGGCAGAAGACCACAAAGAAGGGGATGCAGCCCCAGCTGCCACTGGGGCAGAAGACCACAGAACCGAATGGGAGAAGGAGTGGGAGGCCGAAGTGGTGGTCCAAACCATTAAGGATATCACTGAATGACAGCGCGCGCTATACCTGGTATAGCGCGCGCCATAAGGCTGCGAGCGCGCGCTGTAAATATGTTGCGCGCGCTACACTGTTTTCGTCCGTGAGGACCTGTACTGTTGCACACTTTTCAGACCTTTCAGACAGTGTTTTTGCATGTGTCTTGGGTTGAATGAGCAACAGGGAATGTTTTTGAAAAGCAAGGGGTTTTTGAGAAACGCAGGACACTGGAAAAAGCATGGTTTTGAAACATTTTCCGGCTTTGAAAAATTTGAAAAACGGGACAATATAGCGCGGTAGAGCGCGCGCAATAGGCGCGCTATAAAGGTCGTATTTTTGAAAATTTGCGCGCACTATGGAAAAAATGCAACATTGCGCGCACGCAGGGATGGTAGGGAACACGAGCACATCGAGGTCGCACTGGCCTGCAGTCACACCGGCTCACCACCTCAAAATTGATGTTGTTCCGGATCACCAACGTCCATGTCGCCACGACTTTGGATGTGTTGGTCCAGTAGTTGCTCACGTCGGTTACACCAGCAGGCCAGTCTTGAGGGCCACACTCCCCATCGCAGTACCCCACATTCACCTTTTGCACCGTGCCGTCGTCCACTTTGATGAGCCGGTACTTGGCCTTCACATGACCGTTTGAACACCCACATTCCTCAATGGTGCGAACGGCCGACACCTGGCCATAGGCGGCTGGTATAGACTGCGTCCCAAAGGTGAGCGGTCGGCAATAAGCAAAGCCCCCTTTCCAATGGCACTCCCCTTTGCACACCCCAACGTCAAGTCCGAAATCGCCCAAATACCGATATAGAGGGAAGCGCGTGCATGGCTTGAGCGGCTCCTTGCGTTCACATCGGCAGTGCCATGCGTTCCAGGGCGTGCCGTGGGGGCACCCCCCAATACGGCCACAGACACACGCACACTCACGAATGATGGTCTCCTTCCTCTTCCGACCCGTTGTTTTGTGCGTCATGATGACGGTATCAGTACGAACAGCCTCACACGACTTCTTGCCCATTTGGTAAGTGGTGAGACAAAAGCCAGAGCATTGTCCCAAATCAACCGTTCTCGTAGTCTTTCATCACAATGACATTCTCCAATCTGCGGCATAGCTTGACAGGAACAGGGACACCGACCTGCAGCATGCTACAGTCTGTCGTAGTACTATCCAACTCAACTATTGGCTTTTCGTCGGGTTGAGGATTGGCAGCAATGTCCGTGACACCATCCAAAGAGTTCTAGTATATGCCATCCCATGTTCGGAAATGTGGGGCAGGCACACCTTGCACTATGGCTAGCAAGAGTATCACCAAAAGCTTCATGGCTCAGTTGTGCCCTGAAAAGCATAGATAGAGTCTAAGGGCCATTTGTCACTTGTTTCCTTGTGCATCGATGGTCAATGCATCTTAGAAGGAGGCCACTTGTGCAAGGGCAACAATTGAGAACTACCCCCATAGCCCCCAACATAGTGCGATAGTTGAGGTACGTGCACGGAGATGCACCAGGATTCCTCTGAATCATGGTGTCCAGGCGTTTTTTTCTGGTAGTGTCAAAATGGTTGCTACTCATTCCCGGCGGTGTTTGTACGGTTAACGTGCATGATTCATGACAACAAATGGTGTCTATAGAGTAGGGTGCCTACCCTCCACTAATGTGACCTCCTACACGCAATTCGTACACGTTGTGTGGGCTCTTGGTACAACCCTAATGTACGCATCAGGAATGCACCATGTAAGCATTGGGCACACATGTGTGGGACTCCACCCCATTCAAATGCATCACTGGACAGATGAAACAATGAAACTGTGTCTGATCCATTGGACCTTAATGATGATGCTGCTGGTTTAGGATTGGTTCAGGGAAGATGTTAGTGCACAGCCCATGATTTGATTTCGCAGGTGCTTGCTATTGCAATTGGTTGTTTTTGCTCGTTGCTCCTATTGCTTGCCAGAAAGCAACGTAGACTTGGTGAAGTGGGTAATAATTCCACCAAATGGGGGCATAGGGTTATAGAACGTTACTACTTCCATGAGGTAGGGACACAAAGCGATGTAACGTTATGAATTCCACCCGATATGTGACCCAAAGCAGGACCCATGGTTCCAAATGTCGAAACTACTCATTGAGCGCATTGCATTGTGCGCATAGCCCACCTTGAGAAATCCCAATGGCTGCACAAATGGTGCCCAAAAGTCCTGTAGGCATTGTTATCACGGAAAGCCCATCTGCATGTGGGCATGTCCATGGTGCATGCCTTTAGTTGTGCACAACCAGCCCAGGTATGCCATTATGCACGGTGCAGCGTAGAAAGAAGAAGAGCTCTATACTTGCTTCCTTTCCCTGTGTGCGCGCTACAGGGTATTGCCGCGCGATGGCTCAGTGCGCACTACAAAACTATAGCGCGCAGCATAGCGCGCGCTATGGCTCGGGGTCTTGGGTTTGTAACCCCATGTCCTAATAAGCAGGGCAAAAACGCCTATTTTTCTAAAGTTTCAGATTCTTCCGGCACCGCATCTGACGCTGTTAATGTCAGGGAAGATTGCAAACATTTTGGGCCCCCACTATGGGTGGTCCCTGTGGAAGAACGAGGACCTTTTGGCGGACCTAGTTGAGTTTTTTTGCTCAGGGTCTGCCGTCCAACGGTCTTTGTGGGCCAGGTTGGAAAAAAGGGTCCCCGTGTCTGAAGCAGAGAAGAAGCGGCGCAGGACCGAGGCTGCCAACGCCGTCACACCCCTGTCGGTGGTGGACTTGGTCCTGCTCCTGAAGATTCCAAGAAGAAGGTATTATTGCGCGCGCTTTGCATGTGACATTGCGCGCACTTCCGCTCATAGCACGCGCTTCGTTGACTTCGGCGCGCGCTACGTCCCCATGTTGCGCGCGCTATTTTCCTCAGGTACAAAGATTTGATTACTTGGACGAGAGGTAAGGTCCCCACACACCTTTTTTCTCTCCCCTCCTATGCTAGTTTCGCCACAGAATGGAACCAGCTTGCAAGTAGGCAGCATTTAGAGGTTGCCGTGCACACAGATGGGGTCACAGTCTTTTCGCAGTGGCCCCTGCAGCACTTTTTTGACTATATATTTTCCTTTGATTCCATTGTTTCTAACCTCCAAAACCCCAGGGAGTGCCAAGGAGAGCTGTGGATCATTGTGAGGGGGGATGGGTTGCCTTGTGGGGGGGAATGTACGCAGATCGGCCAAGTATGTGCGTCCCAGTACTAGGGTCTCTGTTCAGGCTATTCTTCACAGGTCTGGTTGTCACATAGCACTACAGGGGACGGCAGAGCCAGATGGGGAAGAGACTTGGTGCCTTCTAAAGGTTTGAGAGGACCTTGCCCCCCTCCTTGGGGGTGACATGAGAATGCACACAGCAG
Source organism: Eutreptiella sp. 'Long Island Sound 2002' (assembly GCA_964036045.1). Lineage (NCBI taxonomy): Eukaryota > Euglenozoa > Euglenophyceae > Eutreptiales > Eutreptiaceae > Eutreptiella > Eutreptiella sp. 'Long Island Sound 2002'. Next base: position 184,937,373 of record OZ038380.1, on the reverse strand, counting down.
TGGTTGCCATGTACATGCTACTGGGGGACATGTATGGCACAATGTTTGAAGAGGGTGCATTGCAGGCTCCAGAGGTTGCCCAGGCTTTCCAGAGGTGGGTTTGTCCAGCAATAAGATCACCTTATATAAACTGGATGTTGCACGATGCAACAGTTACTATTCAGGCCATAAGGCCCTATGGCCTAGGAATGTTTTCGGGTGATCTTTTGGAAGGGAGCAACAGGGTGCTGAAGGACATTTGGTCCTCCTTTTGTGATAGAGGTGGGGGGGCACGAACCTTGGTGTCGCGCCGCATTAAGATGCTCAGGCAGGTTAATGAGCGTCTGTTCCTGTACTTTGAAGTACCAAGGTGGAATGGCAACTCCAGAAGCAACCTGTGCAATGCACAAAAATTGGCTGACGAGGTTCGGGCATATTTTGCGGATGAGGAACTGTGGTAGCGCGCGCTATTTGTTTTTTAGCGCGCGCTACATGTTATCTAGTGCGCGCAATGATCACTATCGCGCGCGCTATGCTGTTTCCAAGCGCCGGAACCCTTGAAATCGCGATATATAGTCGGAAGTAGCGTGCTATGACTACGCACTTAAAGCGTTTGGAATGCATTGATTGGAATTTGGAATGCATTGATTTGTTCCTTTTCGTCCGTTTGTTTTGGTGCTTTCGATTTTTTTGTTACTGCATTTTCCTTTTTGTATTACTGCTGGAACAGGGGTACTTTAATGTAACCCTCTTGCCCATGCAGCCCGTGGGCTGGGGGTATCCGCCTCCTGCAGCACCGCCAACAACTGCTGCAGGGGCCGCAGGAGCAGGTGCGACACCGCAACCACCGCCACATGCAGCTGTACAACCGGGACTGCAGCAGCCGTCGACGACGCCGTGGGGCATGCAGCCACAGGTACTTGCCGTGCGCACTACTGTTTCCGTTGCGCGCACTACTGTTTCCGTTGCGCGTGCTACGCTCTTATTGTGCGTGCTAGCTGTCTCGTTGTGCGCACTACGCAAGTCCTGGTTGCGCGTGCTTTGTCCTGTTTTCCGCGGACGCTGTCCGAGCAGCTGACTCAGTTCTCCCCAACTCAGCCTCTGTGGCCCGCGCCGCAGTCCCCGTTACGAGCTGCCTCACAGCAGCTGTCTCCCATGCTGTTCCCCGGTGGGTCGCCCACCTTGGGCTCCCCAGTGCGCGGCAGTCTTCCAGTGGGCCAAGTGCAACAAGTGCTCTTCCCACTGCCAGTGCAGCAGCAGCAGCAAATGCAGCAGCAGCAAGTGCAGGCTGCGGCCCAGCAAGTCGGCAGCCCAGAACAGCAGCAGCAGCAGCAGCAGCAGCAGGTCCAACCAAGACAGCAGCAACCCCAAGTGCAAGCACAGTTTCAGTCTCCCCCACCCGGGCCACGTCAGGGCTTCGCCTTCAGCAGCGACTTCAAGAACCGAATCTGGCCCAACCAAAACAGCACCATCTGCGCCCAAGGGCCCAGCTGGGCATGGCTGAAGGACGTGACACCGGCCTACCTCTTCGAGGTGGCCTTGTACAAGTTCTGGCGCCAAAGGGCCACGGCCATTGCCAAGATCCCAGACGGAGCCGTGAAACCCTGCTGGTATGACGAGAGCATTACTGGCACCTGGTGCAGTCTCCACAACCTGTTGAACCCCTCCGTGCCAACCCAAGAAGGACAAGCTGCCTGTAGACACTGCAAGGTGGAGGAGTACGAGCTGCTGTTCTCGTGCTGGGCAAGTTATGGGTGGGGTCACGTTCGGACCCACACGCCTCCGGGTGCCACCGCAAAGACCGTCCACCACTTCTACTTCAACAAGGACCCACCGAGCTTCATCAACGCGACCGACGCGGGGGCAATGGCCTTCAAGAACGAGTGCGCCTCGGTGAGAAGTGCGGGTGCCAGTTTGATGCGGTGGTCAGCCAAAAGAGGAGCCAGTGCCGCAAGGGCAATTGCAACCGGCGCCAAAGTCAAAACCACGGCGGTCAAGGACGAGGAGCAGCCGCAGCAGCAGCAAGTGCAGCAGCAGCAGCTCCAACAGCAGGCAGCCATGCAGCAGGCAACACTGCAGCTGCTCCAGCAGCAGCATCGGGTGCAAATGGCCCAGCAACAGCAGCAACAACAACAACAACTGGCACAGCCACAGGTACGCGCTATGTTTGCCATTGCGCGCGCTTTCGACATTGTTGCGCGCGCTTCATTTGTTGTAGCACGCGCGATTTGATTGTTTGCGCGCGCTACGGCCCTACCTTCTATGCCATTGTCACGTAGGTGGGCAGCTTCGAGCAGCTTCTGTGCCTGGGATCCCGCAGAGGGCCGTTGATGATCAGCGTGCCCGCGGACATTGCCGGGCAGTCCAAGCATGCGGCCGACTGGCTTGACGGACGGAATCCGTGACAGTCCCAAGGCCCAAGAAGAAGCGTACCGAGGAGCCAGCAGCCACCAGCCACCTACCACCAGCCATCTCCGCCTCCCACACCGCTAAGCCCCCCCACCCGCCTGGAAAGGTCCTTGCCCAGAAAACTGCCGACCAGCAGCTGATGGCACAGGCGGCACACCGAGTCCAACGTCAGGCGGAACAGGCCAAGAAGAAAGAGGACGAAGCAAAGAAGAAGAAGAAGGAAGAGGACGATAAGAGGAAGAAGATGGAGAAGGATGAGGAGGAAAAGAGGAAGAAGAAGGAGAGGGAGAAGAAGGAGAAGGAAGAGGAGGAGAAGAGACGGAAGAAAGCAGAGGAGGAGAAAGCAGAAAAGGTAATGCAGCGCGCGCTATTGTCGTCATTGCACGCGCTATGCATCTCGTCGCGCGTGCTATGTTCCGTATTGCGCGTGCTATGCCTGTGCTATGCCTCCGCGCTACTCTTTCCAGGCAAGCAAGACGGCACCGCAGCAGGCACCCCAGCCGCAGCTCGCATCAAAGCCAGCACCGAATTAAGCAGCCTGTCCCAGTCCTAGACCAGCCACAAGAACAAGGAGGTCCGTGCGGTTCCACCCCACCCAGTACGGCTCCCAAGGCCAAGCAGCAGGGCAGAGCCGACGCGGACAAGGAGGCAAGAGAGGAGCTCATGCAGCGCCGAGATTGGTCCTACAAAGACGGCTACAAGCCTCGGTGGATCATCTACTGCACCACTGCGATCGCGCCGATGATTGTGGAGGGAGCCGAAATCAAGCCAGCAGGCGCCAGGAGGGCCCCTCAGGACCACGTGGCCGTCATCATCCCCAACGATCAGTGGAGCCCCAGCCAACAAGGGGAGGAGGAGGAGGAAGAGGACGACTGGTCGGAGTTCATGCCCAGCTGCCAGGTGTTCTCCGCCAAAAGCAAAGCGTATGAGGAGTTGGGCAAGTGGCAGTCGTGGTGGGAGACGTACGAGGCCGATGACATTGAGGACCTCTGCCCCGACCCAAAGACCATGAGGATGTCCCCGTCCAAGCCACCAACCCCAAAGAAGAAGAAGCCCCAAGGAGACCCACCAGCCCAGCCACCAGCCCCCCCACAAGGAGACAAGGGACCTGCCGAAGCTGCAGCACCAGCAGAAGCACCAGCAGCAGCTGCACAAGAAGAAGAGGCACCAGCCCCAGCAGCAGCAGCAGCACAAGAAGACGACGCACCAGCCCCACCACAAGAAGAAGAGGCACCAGCGGCCACGCCACAAGAAGGAGAAGGAGCAGCCCCGAAAGAAGAAGAGGCACCAGAAGGAGCAACCCTAGAAGGCGACCCAAGCCCACAAGAAGAAGGGGATGCAGCCCCAGCTGCCACTGGGGCAGAAGACCACAAAGAAGGGGATGCAGCCCCAGCTGCCACTGGGGCAGAAGACCACAGAACCGAATGGGAGAAGGAGTGGGAGGCCGAAGTGGTGGTCCAAACCATTAAGGATATCACTGAATGACAGCGCGCGCTATACCTGGTATAGCGCGCGCCATAAGGCTGCTAGCGCGCGCTGTAAATATGTTGCGCGCGCTACACTGTTTTTGTCCGTGAGGACCTGTACTGTTGCACACTTTTCAGACCTTTCAGACAATGTTTTTGCATGTGTCTTGGGTTGGATGAGCAGCAGGGAATGTTTTTGAAAAGCAAGGGGTTTTTGAGAAACGCAGGACACTTGAAAAAGCATGGTTTTGAAACATTTTCCGGCTTTGAAAAATTTGAAAAACGGGACAATATAGCGCGGTAGAGCGCGCGCAATAGGCGCGCTATAAAGGTCGTATTTTTGAAAATTTGCGCACACTATGGAAAAAATGCAACATTGCGCGCACGCAGGGTTGGGCCATGAGGCAACGGAAACTGGGCTCGCATACGCCTTCATGTCATAGGCGCATGGGCATAACCACATTGTGCAGTGTTTTCCTTCCTGCACTGCAGCGCAGACCAGTTCTGTACCACACCAGGCTTCCTTTGGGGAGGTTACCCATCATAGGTGTTGAAAAGAGCAGGCCCTTCCTACTAGCCCATGATCACCATCCCGAAAAGGGTGTTGTCCTATGCTTTATGAACAAAGAATTTGTATTGCCTTTCTCTGAAGCTTCCTGAGGGTGGTGTGAGGGCATAGCAAGTGAGCGAACCTTTTGCAACCCCATTAATGGGACCTCAAAAAAGAAAACACATTGTGTGACAAGCTAAACCATCATGCTTGAACGGGTAATCTTCTCACTTCTTGCTCGCCAACACAATGCCTCTCAATGTTCTCCTATTACTCATAGTTGATGTGTCTTGCCAGTGCAGCTACCACCAACTGCCAAATATTCGCGCACACATGTGGGCCAAACGGAATGCGCACAAAGTACACTAAACTAGAATGAGCATTTGGTAAGACCTAATACACATTGTAGTGCAACCATCAAAATGCAGTGGAAAATAGTAGGAAAATTCGTTTGAACTTTTTTGACCAAATTCTTCACCACGTTTTACTAGACAACCAACTTTTTTCCTACCTTCCACTAGTGAAGAATAAAATCTTTTTTTGTCCAAATACCAGTCATGGTGCAATACATACAGTTGCTAGTTCCATATGGCATCCCGTAGCGACCTTAGCGATGGGACACCAGTCAACAAAACACAATGTAGTCTTTGTGGCCATCAATTAGATTGGCCCAGCCTATATAATACAAAAGCATTCATGGTAGGCCACCTATGCAAAAGATTAACTCAATACCATAGGAGACCGAAACGCTCCACCCCTTTGGCACTCCAAATGAGGTGGTGGCATGAAGGCAATGTGGAATGGTAAGCCATGTATCAAAAGACAATTGCAACAAAAAAATTCAAAGGGGGGTGTCCGGACTCCCTTCACTTTTGCATGTATTGGTAGAAGACACACTGAAAGGCTAGGTCTCTTTTTTTATCGCTGGGTTCATGAGGTGGAGACAAGGATGGCATGGGTGCCCGGGACCACCAGCACCCCTGGTGGAGGCCTGTGGCTGAGGGATCAAACCCCTCAGAAGGTGGTTAAATGTCTCAGTCTGGGTATCGGAACAAATTCAACAGGTGGGGGACGATAAGGCCATGGATCGGGAACATACGCAGCTTTGACCCCAGGCGCCGCTACTCAGTGGCAGACCGGTCTTAATTGCGTTCACGACTGGCAATTTGGACTATGATGAGGGTGAGGAGAACGGCTTCACGGCCCAACGCATTCTTCTGGACAAGTCTGACACAAACACCCCAAGGGACCAGCCATACATTTTTTTTTAAACTTGTGACCGAAGTTCCACCAAGTGTCCATTGAGAGTACACGCAGTAGGTCATGGGTCAGTGATAGGGCCGGTTTCGGGTTCGGGATAGGCGAGTGCTATTCATTCCTAGCCTGCTTCGGCGGGGTGGCGGGAGGAACGAGTCCTACGCCTTGCCCCACCCCTGTTGCCCCGTGTGCACGGGTGTGTACATCCTTCTGGACCAGGGATACAGGGTTAGATGGAAGGGGTTCGCTGCTGCCCGGGACTCTAGGGAGCCCCCGAGCAGTTCTGTACGAAGATACATAAAATGTTTCGATGGATTATCTTTGCAAGAAGGGCATCAATGTGCATATCAAGGATGTTTTGATGCTTTTGGTGCGGAGTCATGATGCCTTTATTCGCATTTTTGTGATCTTTTGTTTGTTTTCGTGATCAAGTTGCCTGGAGGTGGGTGAGTGCTGCTTTATAGCCTCGGGTATGAGCGATGCACTTATGCCATTAGCCTCCATATACGTCTTTGTATATTTTTTGCATTGACATCGCCATCGACGACGTTGTTTACCTATTCTTGATTTCCTCTGTCATCGTCGTGCCCACGTGGAGACCGAACCGCGATGGAGAACTTGTTTGTGCTACCCCCGCCCCCCTGCCCCCCCTGAAGGAACTCTAGGCTAAGTCAAGTGTGCAGCCACGGCAAACAGAACAAAGCGCAGAATGAAAATGGGCTCGTCATTGGCCTAAAAGACCATAGGTACCTTTCTGTCAAAACGTAAGACGCAAAGATGTGTGTGGGTAGGCCACAAAGATTCAAAATAGTGAGCATGCATCGGTACGCAGTGTGCCGACGCTAAGCATTACCCAATGGACCTGTAAATTCGACCTGGGTACTGAGTTTATATGATAAGAAAAGGTGATGGGCCCTCCCCCCGGGGATTTACCCCTACCGGAATTCGTGTGTAACCGCTGCATAGTGGTTGATCTTTCTTGTGATTGCGAAGCCTGTAGCCTTGATGCCCCAGGGGTCGTAACGCCCGACACTGCCCCTGATATCTCCGAACCCAACTGACCCTCTTCGGACCCATATCCAGCCTCTTGGAGCGACATATGCGAAGCACTTGTAAGTCCTTTGAACTCCATGGTGAGATATGAAGAGTACGAAAACCCGGTCTACAAAAATGGAGCAGACATAGAATCTCAATGCGCATTCATCGCAATTAATGACACATCGTGAAATCATTCGAAATAATTTAAATAAATCCGATTGGGAAATCACGAAAGACAAATGCGACTCGACGCGCGCTCACAGGCGACATCTGGCGGCGAACGGAAAACATGAAACAGAACGGAAAATTTACTGCACTAATGTACATCTGAGAATCATTGGAATTCTGATCACATCAGTGTATAATTGAGTGCTGTCACTGCTGCCGTTACACTCCCCCTCTGAAAACATACGCCAGTATGTCAGGCTGGGTCAAGTGAAGTGAACGAAACGGCGAAAGTGACCAAAAACCGACTAATCTAAGGAAAAATGTGTGAAATTGAGCTGAATTGAGCAAAATCTTGCTGAGATCTGTGCTTCGCGATGGCCATCGACTTGGATGAAACGTATAGGTACCTCAGGGCACACAGAAAAAGCTTCGTTCAAGCTCGAAAATTCGAAAATTGAAAGTCTGAGTGAATAATGTTCATGATGATCCATGATCCGTGATCTATGATGAATTTCGGGATCTGACATCCCACTGCCAGAAAACAGAAAACGAGCGTCGCCATGTCGTCGAGCGTCAAAAAAATAGAGTATCCCTTCATGGAGTCCAAGATATGTGAAACTGGCTGGTGTCATTTGCAGTCATGAGACCAGATGCCAGATTATGGTACAAAATGTGCCAGAATTGAGACCAAATTCAGCGAATCGCACACGGATTGAGAGTGGCGAAGTTTGCAGTAGGCCAATATAGGTCCAATTTCCTGTCGATAGACTCTGTGTGTTGTGGTGAACGGAAATCCAGTTCTCATTCATAGCCAATCCAGGTCAAATCCTCATGATGATGATGAATCCCATGATGGAAATCCAATCATTTAAAGTAATGATAGCCAAGAAAACCCAGTGGGGTATCCCCACACTGTCAGTATTGTTCCCAGGGCTTCATGTTTAATCCAGTATGAGCCAGAAGGGGTAATTGACTCGTTATAGTCCCAGAATGTATAAGCATCCAATGCTTGGTACTGGGAATTTGCCAAAATTGAGCTGATTCTGAGGGGGATTCCAACACAATCCACAGATGAACAGCGAGTCGACGGAAGTAAGAACACCATCGTCGTCACTTGGTCTATATAAGCCCTTTGACAGTGGTCGATTGGAAGAGAAACCAACTGTCTCCATGTAAGAGCTGATGGAAATCACATTCTGAGCAGATCCGTCAAACACATGAAATGGGTCAGACTCAGTCATGTGCCAGAATCTCTGTAATGAGCACGAACTCGAACGAGTCCTTCCCAAGGCGAGTAGAGGGGCGCAGTCGACAGCAAAAAGCGATAGTGTCGTCGTGGTTGAGGATAATGGCCTTTCTTCGGATTGGATCTTCGGATTGGAATCATCTGAGATGAAGCACATGATTCACATGATGACCACATGATTGGCAGGATGGACCTGCTCTGTGGGCCAAAAACAGAGAAATGGCCCTGCCAAAAGGCAGAAAAACTGCTACCAGGCACCTGTAACCCTGGGCCAGGGGCACTAAACTGAAGTCCCTGGATCTAAAAATTTCCGATTCCACTGGGGGTGGGGCTCTGAGTGGCAGCAGGGCTCGGCCAGCCCCAGATGGCCCTGACAAAGGCCATTACTGTACAAGCAGCTGGAAAAGACCTTAGATGGTCAGTGTAAAAGTAGATGGCAGTGGCGACGCCAAGTGGCAAACCCGTATCTGAGAAATGGCCACTGCCAAGGGAAGGACAGACAAGAGTGGACAGTGCCAGAAAGACTGTGCTGACTGGACAGACAGTGCAGTGGATCAAAAATGTGCAGTGCTGTGCTGACAGTGTGACAGCAAAACTGAAACAAACAAACAAGGGCAAGGCAAACTGATTGTCCCACAGCCCCAAACAATGACTCTTTCTCTCTCTCTCTCTCTCTCTCCTCCTTTCTCTCTCTCTCTCTCTCTCTCTCCTTTGGCAACCGAGCAAGGCCAGTGCCCAGAACTCGGTGCACTGCAGCAGGGAAAGTGGCTTTCAGCTCACTGTTCCCAAAAATCAATACCATCAGAGGATTAAAGTTAGGTACCAGTGTTTAGGAACTAAGTTAGTTTCTACCCACAAGCTGGGAGGGTTCCTGTTATACCCACAAGCTGGGAGGGTTCCTACTAAACATCTGGCTAGGCTAGGGTGTTGATTACCCACAAGCTGGGAGGGTTCCTGTTATACCCACAAGCTGGGAGGGTTCCTTCGCAGCACCCTAACCTACTAGACCCAACTTCCCACAAAATCTCTTAGATGAGGTTTGGACTTGGGGTTTAAGTCCAAGTACCCCGTGCACGTCTGCACCCAACCCAACTCTCACAGGGTGCACTGCCACCTATAGTGCTGCACCATCAGTGGTGCTTTTCCCTGGAGGTTATTAGCTGGTCTTGCCTCTCCCCACCTCCCTTAGATCCTCTGACCTTTTTGTAGGGAAGTTTTTTAACACAGTTTTTTACACCCCCCAGGATTGGTTACCTAGGCAGGAAACTGGGTGGGGGTGATCAAAGCAATAAACAACCTGTTGCTCCCTGGGAGGAGGCCAAACAGGAGCCTCAGCACTTGGCCTAAGGCTATGTCAGTTAAATTCCCAGCCTCAGCCGTAGGCTGAAGGCTTCTCTTATTTTCTCCTAGGGTCATTGTGATCATAGTTGCTCTAGTGCAACTTATGTTAGATGTTGGTGTGAGGAGGGTTTCCCAGCCCCCCCCCACCCAAAAGAAAAGGTGGTTAGTTGTCACTGCCTTACCTCCTGCGCATCCAAACACTCACGGCGAGCACAAACACACACCAACAAGCGCAAACAAGCGCAAAATCCGTTCCTTGGTGGGGTGGGGGGTACCCAACTAACCACCTCAAGGCAATGACAACCAATGACCCAGGTTTTCACCCAAAACTTATCTCAAGCTCCAAAGGGAGCACAATTCGAAGCGAAGAGAGCCAAAAAGAGTCGACGGACGTCGACTCAACCAAAAACGAACCGAGATTAGAACACCCAACAAGCCCACGCACCTGCCCCCCCAGCCACCATGACAGCAACACCCAAACTGTCAAAAAAAATCAGTAGGGCCCAGAATGACCAGGAAAAACAGGTTTCGTAAGCTCCAAAGGGAGCAAAACTCGACGAACGAAACGACGAACGCGTCGAAAGTCGACGAAACTCGACGAAACTCGACGACGACGACGAACGAACAAAACGAAACTGCACTGATCCTGCACTAATCCTAGGTCACACTGTATACCTTACCTTAACCTTGTAACCAAAAAAAAGACAAGGATGTGCACAAAAGCGTCGACCCAGGGGGCTTGGCTGTCCCCCTGGGGACAAGCACGGCCGCCGGCAAACAACACAAAGCCCAGGAGGCGCGCCTGGCCTCTCTGGGCACCGGATCTAGCCCCTTTATCTGCTTTGGGGCAAAAACCTCAAATAAATTGAAACAAGGCCCTTCAAGGCCACCAGTCAAATACAAGGCCTGAAAAAGGCCACAGGAGCGCAATTAAAAGGTAAACTAGCCCCTTTATCTGCTTTGGGGCAGCTGCAAAGGCCACTCGTGGGCCATGGAAACAATGGTGCACAAAAAGGCCACTCAAGGGCCAAGGCATGCCATGATGCAAAAGTGCACACAAGTGTGATACAAACACATAATTATTATGTAGCCTCTTGATTATTGCACCCTTCTACCCACAGTGACCTGCTGAGAAGGCAGCCCAAACCAACGAAGGCGATGAACTCGACTCTGCCTCCACAGCACCCGCGAAGTACTGGAAGGCAATGGTCTGGGCAGCCAAACCAGAGATCTCTAACCCATAGTCATCAGGGTACTCAACAGTCAGGTAGTCCAGGATGGAGGCCGCAAAGAAGGCGATGTAAGGGCCCCAAGGCTGGATGCGGGGCCAAACTCGGCAAAGAAGGTGTAGTCGATCATAATGCAGCCCCAACGACTGCAGTGGTCTGGGACAGGGTGAAGGTGAGGGTGAAAGACCCCAAGTATCCCAATAAACTCCCAAGTTGAAGGTAGGGGCACCAGTAGCCCCAAAATCCAGATAAGGCCGTAATGGCCTGCCCTGGCCTGCCCAGCTGCAGAGTAGCGCAGTGGCACAGGAATCATCCCCCCAAAAAAATTTGAGGGTACGCTCTGCTACCATGAAACAGGCACAGGCACAGGGCATCATTGGATCATTGTGGAATCATGATGGAATCTAAATGTGCACAAAGTGGAATATTGAATATGCACAAATAGTAACAAATATGCAACAATTACTACATTTATGTATCCGCGATGCGAACGCGCGCGCTTGTCTGGTTACATCGGATTGGGATCATCTGAGATGAAGCACATGATTCACATGATGACCATGATGGGAATGATGGATGGAATGACCAGGATGACCCCAGAATGTCCCATCATCTGTTCGTCGAACCACATAGACGATGCGTCTGGACTGTTATGTCCCCGTGCCAAGGGTATAAGTCGACCGTAAACCTCTTCGAAAGTTTCGGCGACCCAAATTCTGATCAGATCTTGTCAGGGATGGATGATGCCACAATTGAAGCTTCTTCTTGTGCTTGTAAGTCTTCCTTGGTGACACAATCCTTGATCAGCGAGACCTCTTTGTCAATCTCAGGGTGTTTCTTCAGGAACTTGATGAAAGTGTCCGTATACCCATGGATAAAGCTTGAAGCTGGCTCCCATTTGTCTTCTTCTGGACCGAATCCTTTCCGTCTGCAAAGAAAGTACCACTTGCCTCGAGCATTCTTCTTGTACTCAAGAATCTTCTCCAACTCGAAACTGCTTGTGACCATCTTCCTGTCGCTCAGGTACTTCGAAGTCCAATAGAGAGGCTTGAACCTTCCTTTGGGGCAGGGTACTTCGGCCTTCAAACGATCTCGATGTACTTCTTGATGCCTGCCTGGCTCAATCTCAATGTTGAATGTAGTCTCACTTAGTTGACTTTTGACTTGGAATGAGCCATCCCACAAAGGTAACAATTTGTTGTCCTCCTTCAGGGTCTCGTCTGACTTACGAAGCCAAACTTGCTCGCCTTTCTCGAAGGGTTTTCCTTGCGTTTTTGACTTATTTTTGAAATTCAACCAATCTGCTTGACTTTCCACTTTGGCTTGGATCCACTTGGACTCTAGATCCTTGATTCTTTCAAACCATTGCGAGGCGTCGTAGCACTGCCTTGGATGATACATCACTGGTCCTGGACCCATCTTCTCCCGACCAAAAACCAGCTCATTCGGACTTAATCCAGTGTAATTCTTGGTGCGATGGTATCTTCTCAAGACACAGTAAATTGTCTCCAACCAATTGTAGTCTTTTTCAGTCGCCAGGAATTTTCTCAGAATGGAGATAAGAATCCTTCCAGCGCATTCAGCAGGGAGAGCTCGATGGTCGTAGACTCGGGCACGAAGGTGATGAACTCCCAATAGGGCACACATGTTCTCCCACCAAGTCCCAATGAACTCTTTCCCACTGTCCGTCAGAATTTCACTGGGCACATTCCAGTTACTCATCCACTGACTTGCAGTCCACTTGGCAGCCATTTCAGAGGTGAGATGCTTCGTGTTGCAAGGGAGGACTTGGATGTAGCCACTGTGGCGGTCTTGAATTAACAAAACCCCATCGATAGGCTTCCTCGTGTAGAGACATTCCTCTTGGATTTGTCCCAACTCGAAGACATCCGCCGTCACCTTGTCGAACAGCCTCTCACGAATTAGTAATCCCTTCAGTAGTCCTTCTGCCTTTTGATTCTTGGGGATGGTCGCCTGACATTGCTTGCATCCTTTGGCAACTCGTTCACAGGCAACCTTGAGGTCCCGTGTGTACACTCTGTGGCGTAGCTCCTGCTCCAGCACACGAGAATGTGTGTGGGCTGTCTCATTCCGATGCCAATGTTTGACATATTGGTCAATCAGACAATCAGGAACACAAATCCGTCCTTGCCAAAATAACTTGTCGCCTTGGATTTTGAAATCAGACGTCTCTTCAGAGTCGTAAGGCTTGTCCCCTTGCAACTTGTGGTATACAGACCCAAAGAACCTGTCCTCCTTGTACATCTTCGTCCAATCCACATAGAGGAATGAAGTTTCCTTATCCTTTTGTTGTGGAGGGAGCGTGGATTTCGCTTTGGATCTCGTCGTAGGAAACACATTCAGGAGTGGCAGCGACGACTCAGAGTCAGAGTTAACTCTTGCACTCTGATCTGCCTTGGTGATCTCCTCGCATCTGACCAAATCCACCTTCATCCGATTTTTAATCGAACATTGGAGACAATGTTTCTTGATCAGTGCTTGTTCCTCCTTGTCGAACTCGATCACTTCAGCTTTATCCGTCGCTGTCCCATGAAAACTCACTTCAGAGTAAGCCTCTGAGGCTGGGTAGGCCCAGCGACTCAGGGCGTCCGCCACTGTGTTGTAGCGACCCGGAATGTAAGTCACATGGAGGTCAAATCTGCTGAGAGTTTCATGCCAACGGCCTCTTCTTCCAGCTGGTCCACCAGGGGTATCCACATGTTCTGTCCTCCAGCTCTCCAGTGACTTGTGGTCAGTCAGTACCTCAACGCGATGGCCCAAGATCCAACCTTCATAACGCCGTAAGGCACAAAGGATTGCGTAGGCTTCTTGTTCCCTTGGACTCCAATTTCGCTGTCTTGTAGTAAGCTTGCGAGACCAGAAAGCCAGAGGGTGATGGTGACCTTCGTCATCGACTTGTTGGATCGTAGCACCAATGGCGTAACGACTGGCGTCTGTACGAATATAAAAAGGTCTTCCATCCAACCACGGAGTCTTTAATGTAACCACATTTGCCAGTGCTTCCTTGAGACCAGTAAGGGCTCCTTCACATTCTGGCGTCCACTTGAGCTTGACTTGAGATGCCTTCTTTCCTTCTATTTTGCCAACCTTCAGTAACTCTGTCAATGGACCAGAGAGCTTGGCGTAGAGAGGAAGGAACTCGTGGTAGTAATTGCAGCAGCCTAAAAAGGCACGAAGCTGCGTGATGGTTTTAGGCCTTTCCCAGAGCTGCAGGGCAGCCATTTTTCCTGGGGCTGGTCTTCTTGACCCATCTTCCAAGACAGAGCCACAAAATTCCACACTCTGGAGGAACATCTTGCCCTTCTTGGGTCCACTCACGAGCTTCTCTTGTCGAAGGACTTCGAGAACTTTTCGAACTTGTTCTTCGTGCAACTTCAGGCACTCATCAAAGTTGTTTCCCAACGGCGTGGCAATCAGAAGGTCGTCAATGTAGATGCTGCAGAATTCTTGTAAATCCAGAGACTTGTGCTTCTGAAATAAAATAGTCTCCATCATCTTCTGGAACATCGACGGCGCATTCTTCAGACCCATCGGCAGTACGGTCCACTGTACAGTGCCACAGGGCGTGCACATTGCCGTCAAATGCCTATCCTCCTTTCGAAGGGGCATCTGATGAAAGCCATGGCGCAAATCCAACAGAGTAAAGAGCTTGCCTTTGGCTCTCGCGGCGATCTCCTTCTCTATTAAAGGAAGAGGATGCGCGTCTGGTACTGTGGCGGCATTCAGGGCTCTGTAATCCACCACTAGACGCCAAGCATCTATGCTGGATTGGTCAGCAGGTGGGGGTTTTGGCACAGTAAATGGTGCTGAACACCACTCAGAACTCATGCAGCCCTCCAACCAACCGAATTCATAGAGATTGCGCTCAATAATCTTTCGCAGGGCATCTGCTTTGGTGCCGTGGAGATAGAATGGACGTTGTTTGTGAACCTTGGAGCCTTCGATTATCTCAATCCTGGCTTCCCCATTTTCACATCGAGTTGGGGGGTTTTTCCACAACTTCCCACTCAGCACGTCATCTTGATAATCTTCGAACACTGCGTCCCTTCTTGCAGATATCTTGTCTCCGTCGACCTGATTCCCACATTTAATCACCGACATTATGTCCACCAATTTGCGAATTGTTGGTCGTGGTCTCATGTTCTTGGCCACTTCATTCCAAACTTCTTCGTCGCATTGTTGGCGGATGAAGCTCACCTAGGCTCGCTCCTCCGTGGGATCCCACCAATGAAAGGGGTCCACGAATGTCTTGAAGGGATGGTCGGACGAATTCAGCTTCATTCCTGTCAATTCAGGCGAGATTCTTGGAGATTTGTCTTCATTCTTGCTTGAAATCTTGACTTTTTTGGCTTGATTCTTGTCTGATGGGGACGAATTGTAATGGATGGAGGCGTTCTCTTGAGGGACCCCTCACAACGGTGGAAGGCACCCCCCCCGGGGACGCCCTTCCGCCACCCCCACAGCGAGCAACGCCGGCCCGCAAGGGCGCACGCTGTGGGACCGGTGCTGGGTCCACACGCCCGCATCGACCGCACCCGGGACACGCGGGTCACGGAACCCTGGCTGCACGCTCCGGAGGACGAGCGGCCGGGGGAGGGACAGCGCCTGACACCAGGCGCCCCTCACAACGGTGGAAGGCACCCCCCCCGGGGACGCCCTTCCGCCACCCCCACAGCGAGCAACACCGGCCCGCAAGGGCGCACGCTGTGGGGCCGGTGCTGGGTCCACACGCCCGCATCGACCGCACCCGGGACACACGGGTCGCAGAACCCCGGCTGCGCGCTCCAAAGGACGAGCGGACGGGGGAGGGACAGCGCCTGACGCCAGGCGCCCCTCACAACGGTGGCAGGCACCCCCCACGGGGGCGCCCCTCCGCCACCCCCACAGCGAGCAACGCCGGCCCGCAAGGGCGCACGCTGTGGGGCCGGTGCTGGGTCCACACGCCCGCACCGACCGCGCCCGGGACACGCGGGTCGCGGAACCCTGGCTGCACGCTCCGGAGGACGAGCGGCCGGGGGAGGGACAGCGCCTAACACCAGGCGCCCCTCACAACGGTGGAAGGCACCCCCCCCGGGGACGCCCTTCCGCCACCCCCACAGCGAGCAACGCCGGCCCGCAAGGGCGCACGCTGTGAGGCCGGTGCTGGGTCCACACGCCCGCATCGACCGCACCCGGGACACGCGGGTCACGGAACCCTGGCTGCACGCTCCGGAGGACGAGCGCGGCCGGGGGAGGAACAGCGCCTGACACCAGGCGCCCCTCACAACGGTGGAAGGCACCCCCCCCGGGGACGCCCTTCCGCCACCCCCACAGCGAGCAACACCGGCCCGCAAGGGCGCACGATGTGGGGCCGGTGCTGGGTCCACACGCCCGCATCGACCGCACCCGGGACACGCGGGTCGCGGAACCCTGGCTGCACGCTCCGGAGGACGAGCGGCCGGGGGAGGGACAGCGCCTGACACCAGGCGCCCCTCACGACGGTGGAAGGCACCCCCCCCGGGGACGCCCTTCCGCCACCCCCACAGCGAGCAGCGTCGGCCCGCAAGGGCGCACGCTGTGGGGCCGGGGCTGGGTCCACGCGCCCGCACCGACCGCGCCCGGGACACGCGGGTCGCGGAACCTGGCTGCACGCTCCGGAGGACGAGCGGCCGAGGGAGGGACAGTGCCTGACACCAGACGCCCCTCACAACGGTGGAAGGCAGCCCCCCCCGGGGACGCCCTTCCGCCACCCCCACAGCGAACAACGCCGGCCCGCAAGGGCGCACGCCGTGGGGCCGGTACTGGGTCCACACGCCCACATCAACCGCGCCCGGGACACGCGGGTCGCGGAACCCTGGCTGCACGCTACGGAGGGCGAGCGCGGCCGGGGGAGGGACAGCGCCTGACACCAGGCGCCCCTCACAACGGTGGAAGGCACCCCCCCGGGGACGCCCTTCCGCCACCCCCACAGCGAGCAACGCCGGCCCGCAAGGGCGCACGCTGTGGGGCCGGTGCTGGGTCCACATGCCCGCATCGACCGCACCCGGAACACGCGGGTCGCGGAACCCTGGCTGCACGCTCCGGAGGACGAGCGGCCGGGGGAGGGACAGCGCCTGACTCACAACGGTGGAAAGCGCCCCCCCCGGGGACGCCATTCCGCCAGCCCCACAGCGAGCAGCGTCGGCCCGCAAGGGCGCACGCTGTGGGACCGGTGCTGGGTCCACACGCCCGCATCGACCGCGCCCGGGACACACGGGTCGCGGAACCCTGGCTGCACGCTACGGAGGGCGAGCGCGGCCGGGGGAGGAACAGCGCCTGACACCAGGCGCCCCTCACAACGGTGGCAGGCACCCCCCCCGGGGGCGCCCCTCCGCCACCCCCACAGCGAGCAACGCCGGCCCGCAAGGGCACACGCTGTGGGGCCGGTGCAGGGTCCACTGCCCGCACCGACCGCGCCCGGGACACGCGGGTCGCGGAACCCTGGCTGCACGCTCCGGAGGACGAGCGGCCGGGGGAGGGACAGCGCCTAACACCGGACGCCCCTCGCAACACTGGAAGGCGCCCCCCCGGGGATGCCCATCCACCGCCCCCACACCGAGCAACGCACCAACGCACCAACGCACCAGCCACGGGACATCCGCACCCCGCCCCCTGCTCTTAGACACAGCGACATAGCAATGGCGGAACCCGCGGCACCACGCAAGACACGCCCCCGATCTCCGACGCTGGACGAAGCACACGAGGTCATCAGGGCGCTGGGACTCAGAGACGGCGAAGGAGACCCCCCACAAGGGGACGCGGGCACAGACTCCGACCTGGAGGCATTGCCGGAGCCCCCCGCGGGGGACGCGCCCGCGGAACCTGCGCCGCCGGCGGGCAGCGTATCCGCGATCTGCCCCGCGTGGAAACGGGGCCATTGCACCGGCGAAGGCTGGTGCCCAAGACAGCACCCCCAGCCCGATGCCGACGACGGAGCGTTGCCCGAGGTGAACCCCGCGGCCGCACGCGCCGCCCTACGCTACGGGGTGACGCAGGGCTGGATCCTGGATGAGACCGCGCGCGGCAGCGTGAACATCCAGGAGGCCGTCGACCGCGTCACCCACGCGGGACAAGCGGCGGTGGCCCTGCACACCCGGGGCCGCCACGGTGGACCCGCAGAGGGGATCATTGTGGATCCCTCGGGAATGGTGCTGGTCCTGGCGGCGGACATGGTCCGAGGGGTGCTCCACGTGTCCCGCGTGCGGCGGGCGTGCCCACAGTGGACCATCCAGGTGTACACCCCCCCGCGGGCGTGGCCCTTTTCCACATGGGCGGTGCTCGCCGTCATGTGGCACCTGGCACCAGAGGACGCCCCCACAGGGACCGCGGAGGACATCGCCCGGGACCTCCACACCTGGCCGGCCGGCCAGGAATACCCCTGGCGCAGGCCCCGGGGCGGCCTCCCGGTGGCACCAGCGGCGGAGGGGCTCAGCCTCGCGGCAACCCTCCAACGGCACCCCGACAAGTATGCACGCCACTTCCTGCAGACGGGCACGGTCCCGGCCGCCCCGCCAGACTCCGAGTGGCGATGGGACGCAGGGGTGGCGCAACCGCTGCCGGGCCCCTGGACCCTCCCGTTGTGGTACTTACCAATGGGCACCTTGGCCCACGCCACCCAGGCCGTCAAGGGGGCTTTCCCGCAGCCGCCCCTCCCCGGCGTGGACCTGCTCCGCAGCCTGCAGGCGGGGGCCGCCTGGGTACGGTGGAGGGAAGGGAAGGGGCGCTCGAGCCCCTACTTCCCCATGGTCCAAGGCCAGGCGCTGATTCACGCCGAGGGCATGGGGACCGTGGAATGGGGGGCGATCGTGCCCGGCACGGCGTGCAGGTGGATCACGGCGGCCGCCCCACAGCCCATGCGGTCGCCGCCGGCGTGCCACCGCCTCCTACGGATGGTCCCCTCATTGGCCCCCCGGCACGCCTTTACAAGGGACGTGTGGAAAGCCGTACTGAGCCACACCAGGGAGTGGCTGAAGAACCCGGGTACGCGGTACCCACCGGGACCGGTGCTCGAACAGCTCACGGCCCCCACGCCCGGGGTCCTCCACGCCCTACACAGGGCGTCGGCCCTCACGAAGCAGCTCAACGACGAAGTGCTGGACCTGGCGCTGGAGCCGCTGCGGGTGCTCTACCCGCAGGCACACATCCCGCCCGCGGGCACGTCCAACCGCCTAGGCCGCCTGGGGTTGCAGCGCCGCGTCGAGGCCGCGCACCCAGGAGGCGTGGTGGAACAGTGGCTAACGCTCCGCAATCCGTCCGCCGCGGAGGGCCACTGGTACCTGCACCAGCTCCTCTTCCAGCCACGGGCAGCCCCGGAACACCGCCGGCAGAACCCGTACCACACGCACCCGGAGCGCCGGGGCGCGCAAAACTACCCGCAGCCAATCCCGCCCGCCCTCCCGCCGGGGCAGGGCCCGGAGGCGCTACAGCGGGGCCCCCCGCTCGACACCGCCACCACAGTACAGCAGTGGGGAGGCGACGATGCGAGTGGTGCCGAACCAGACTGCACGAACTGCGGAGCGGTGGCCTGGATGGCAGCCTGCAGGCACCTCACCCGAGATACCACGGGACTCCGGCAGTACAGACCCACGGACCGCACGGCGCTGGCGTCCGCGGTCGCGGCCGTCACCATGGGTCCAGTGGCGGCGTGGCCGGCGCAGCTGCTGCCCCACGTCCCCTGCCGTGACACGCGGCCCCGACGGCCGGCCGCGACGCACGAGCCGACGGCGCCCCTCACGGCGGAGCAACTATACGTCGTCGCGGCGGCTTTGCTAGCAGACGGCGGGGAGAGCTTCGTCCACCACCACGGCCCGGCGCAAATTGCGGGGTGCATACAAGGGCCCCAGCGCGATGCACCAGACCCGTGGCATGCCACACTCCGCGCGCGCACCCGCGTCTGGGGTGCGGGCGATGGCGCACCCCCGCCCGGGCCTGAGCAGGCGGAGGCGCTGGTACTGCAGACGGCAGGCTACCAAGCCATCGTACACGGCCACGCCGGAGGGTACCGGTCGCACATCCTGGCCGGAGGCCGATGGGCGGTCTGGCACAGCACCGCCAGGCAAGGGGCATTCCCGCCCCTGTCCCACGTCGACTGGCGACAGGGGCCCACCCAGGCCTACTACATGTCGGCGGACCCCTGGCCGCTGGCGGTCCTGCTGCACGCTGTCAGCGCCCCCAACAAGAGGCAGGAACCGGGGTGGGTCAACCCCCCCGCACTGGTGTGGAGCCCCGACCAGGAGGAGCATCTACGGGCCGCGTGGCAGGGAGACGCCATCAGGGCCACGGACGTCCCGGACCTCCACGCGGGGCCCATCACGCACGCCCGCCCAGCGGCTACCCTGGCGGTGGCCCAACGGGGGCAGCAGAACCCACAGTGGGTGGTCTGCATGTTCAGCCCGGCGGACGCGCACGTCGTCGTCTGCGACCCTGAACGCCTGCTGGGGCCCGAAGCCGTGATCCGCGTGGCAGACTGCACACGCATGATCATCAAGGCGCTGCGGGAGGGCGAACACCACGCCCTCCTGCTCCAGGTCAGGCTGAAGGACAACGCCCGGGCGGCGAGCCCGGGAGTGTGGCCGGCAGCGGCGCACCCCGCCGACCTGGAGCTCCAGCTGGCGGTCCCGACCACGGTGTACCACTGGCTACAGGCCTTCCACGACCTGCGGTGGAGGAGCAAACCCGACCGCCAAATCGGCTCCACGCACTGGCAAACGTGGCTGCAAGCGGACGCGCAGCGCGATGCCGCCCGAGGCCTCGGGCCCGCGCCCGCGACGCGAGCCCTCGATGCGGCGGCCCCGGGCCGCACGCTGGCACCACACACGGTGCCGCTGGCCAACCTGCCCTTCGAACCAGCGGCGGAGGGCGCCATTCGGAAGTCGGTGCAGCTCCCCCCGGCGCGAGGGGCCACGGAGCCGACGAAATGCCCCCTGTGTGCGGACAAGTACTACACCAGCGGGGCGATGCTGGAACACCTGGCGTGGCACGCGGTGCACGCTGCGGCCCCGGCGGACGACAAGGAGGCGGCCGCCAACATCCTGCAGGGGAGAGCACGGAGGTCCCCGTGGCACGCCCCGTACACCCGGCGCCCCCCGCCCCAGGCAGCCGACCACGCAGATGGAGGTGAGGAGGCACCCGGAGCGGCCCCGAGGGCCGGCGGTGCGGCCCCACCAGGGTCCATGTCCATCCCCGCGGGGCTGGCCCCCCTGGCCCCCCTGACTCCCCCGGTCCCCCGGGCCCCCTTGTGGGCCCCGCTGGGAACGGGCTCAGCGGATGCGGCGCACCCAGATGCCCTGGCGGCACCAGCGAACCCGGCGGCGATGCCGACGCGGGATAGCTGACTCCAGGAGGACACGACGGGCGACGCCCTGTGGCTCCTCTCGTGGAACCTGCGCAACGGCCTCGTGCCGCCAGACCGGTCCCTCCGGGACACACTCCGGCGGCGCAGGGGGCCGGCGGCCTGCACCGACAAGGAGCACCTCATCACCGGCATGCTGCCCCAGGAGGGGGGCTTTGCCATCATGCTCCAGGAAACGGGGATCGCGACCAGGGCGCAGGAGATGCACGTGGCCGCGGCGCTCCGGGACAAGGGGTACACCGCCTACTTCAGCAGCCGGCTGGCGGAGACGGGGGCCACCTCCACCTCGAGAGGGGGGGGCCTCCTCACCGCGGTCAGCAGCAAGTACGTGGCGGAGCACGAGGTGCTCAGCTTCACGGAAATTGTCCCCGGGAAAGCCGCGGCCCTGGAGATCCGCACGGACGGGGGAGGCCTCACCCTCATCAACGTCCACGGGCCGCAAGCAGGTTGCTCCCCGTGGGCGGGACGGGCGGCGTTCTGGGCCGACCTACAAATGTATGCCACGGCACGCAGCCTCGGCGGGAGGCACCCGGTGGTCATCGCCGGTGACACCAACATCTACATGGATGTCCCCGCCAACCCGGCCACGGAGCATTTCCGAGCGGGCTGGGAAGCCTGCGGCTTCCGAAGAGCCGCGGCGGGCGGAGAGGAGGACATGACCCCCACGCTCCACCCGTCCCAGCACAGGGTGGACACTTTCCTGGTCAACGAGCCCCTCCTGCCGTGGTCCCTGCGGGAGAGCGTCTGGGCTCGCGGCATGGCACACCCCCAGGTGGTCGGCTCGGACCACCTCCCGGTCCGCCTGGCCCTGCCGGGCCTCCTCAGCGCAGCGGGGCGCGCGGCGATGCCCACCCCCTACAGCCACACGGAAGGCCGCCTCCTCCCGTACGACGCCGAGGCCGCGCCCGTCCAACACTGCCTGTGGGCGGCGGTCACCGCCGCGCAGGATGAACCCTCCCTTGCGCCCTGGCTGGGTCCCGCAGAGCAGCACGACTACGGGTCCATGCCCGCGGCTGCGGTGGACAAGGTGTTCGAACACCTCCACGCGACGCATGACGCCCTGGCGCGCGTGGTGGGACGCCGGCAGCCGTCTCCGGCGGGAACGGACCCGGCGGAGGGGGACCCCCCGGAGAGCGGAAAGCAGCTCCAGGCAGCGGTCCTCCGCTATGACACCCTGGCAGCGCGCGCCCCGGCAGCGTACCAGGCGGACGCGGCCAGGCATGGCATCCGGTCCGAGGCGGCGCTCCGGCTCACGGAGGAACTGCAGAGTGTGTCGCCCGGGTTCCGCCCGACCACGCAGGGCCAGCTGCAGGAGGAGCTGGAGAGGCAAGCAGCCGCCCTCGAGGAGGACATTCGCCAGCTCCGCGCCCTCCTGGCGGCAGACCGCAAGCGCGCCATCAAGGAATTCTGGCGCCGCCACGCCCCCGACATCGCCCAGCGATGGAAAGCCGTGCGGGGAGCCATAGAGGTCGAGGCCCCAGGCCCGTCGGGCCTCTGGAACGTGCGGGTTCCCAACACCCAAACGCTCCTCACGGAGGCCCACGACGTGATGTTCGCAGTTCGCGCCTTCTGGCGAGAACTGTATGACAAACGCCCGGTGGACCTCCCGGGTTTCCAGGCGGTCCTCGGCCGCCACGTCCCACGGGTCCCTGAGGGAGCCTGGACACAGGTCCAGCAGTACTCCATGCAGGACCTGAAGTCCGCCCTGGACAAGGCCGATGGCAAGGCCCCGGGTCCTAACCACGTGGAGGCCCGCTTCATCAAGGCCCTCCCGGCACCCGTCCAGTGGCTCCTGGTCCACTCCTACCGGGCCATCCTCCGCGGCGCCCCGCCACCGATGCACGGGAGGGACGCGCACATCTGGCTCAGCCCCAAGGTACCGGGCTCTGCCAGACTGGATGACTACAGGCCCATAGCCCTGGGCCAGCTGGACATGAAGCTGCTCACGGGCCCCCTCACCCAGCGCATCACGGAGGTGCTCACACGGCACGGGGTGGTCAGCGACTGGCAGCAGGGGGCCCTCCCTGGCTCCAACACAGGCCCCCCACTGTTCATGGCGCAGCGGCAGCTCCAGCGGGGAAGGCCCAACTACGTCTTCTCCTTCGACGCCCGCAAGGCCTTCGACACCGCCCCGCACGGCGCCCTCCACCTCATCCTGCGCCACCTCTCCGTGCCGCCGGACGTCATTGACCTCCTGCTCTTCCTCCACACGTGCGCCAGGCTGCGCATCGTCACAGCACACGGGCTAACGCAGCCCGTCTACATGCTACGCGGCGTCCGGCAGGGCAACCCCGAGAGCCCCCTGCTGTACGCGCTACTCCTGGAGCCTCTGCTCAGGGCACAGGGGCACCGCCTGCGCCCGCCGGGAGGAGCCGAGCACGGCCTCATCCAGGCCTACATCAACGACCTGCTGGTGGTGGCGCACACGCTGCAGCACTTCGTCGAGGGCGTGGAGGCGGTGGCCGCGTACCTGGGGATGATGGGCATGGAGCTCAACCCCCGCAAGTGCGCCATGGCCACCACGGAGGGGGTCCCGGGCCTGCAGCTACGCCTCTGCCCCCACCTGGAAAACCCGTGGTACTGGGTACCAGCGGCGGACTCCGTCCCCTACCTGGGACTCCAGCTGCAGCCGGACGGGGAGTTCTCCCTGCAGCGCAAGCACCGGCTACGCCTGGCGGCAGTGCACCACTGGTGCCTTAACACCCTCGCGCCACCGAAAGTGGTGCAGGACGTCATCCTGGCGATCCTCGGAGGGGTGACGCAGTACGTCGCCCCTTTCATCGCCGACGACTCCGACACTGCACGCCACCTGGACCACATCACGGTCCAGGTCGCGAAGGACAGGGCACGATACGCCTTCGACGCCTCGCGGGACAGCCTGCAGGATGACCGGACCCTGGGGCTCACACGGGTGCCCACGCGGTGCCAGCAGGCAGCGGTGGCCCTCGTGGGTACACTCGTCCACCACCGCGCAACCTCCGTGCGCGCGGAGGTCACCAAGATGTTCTGGGAGATAGCCGGCGCGCACGGAATATGCCCTGAGGTGCACTACCCTGTCCCGGAGTTCGCAACTCTGGCGGGAGGCGACTGGGTCCAGCGCATACCCCGGGCCCTGGCCGCCCTGGGAGTGGGGATGTACAACCCCATCGCGTGCCCCAGGGCGGCTCACGTCCAACTACAGTCCCCGCCGGGCAAAATCGTCACGCTGCGCACCGCCAAGCTGCGACACCGCGACACGTGCCGCCTGACGGTGCCACACGCAACGCCGTGGCATGGGCACCACGGGCCACGCCACCCCTTCCCCGACAACGACGATCCGTGGCCGACGGCGGTGCGGGAGTGCCTCGACCAATGCGCCGATGAACACCTCCATTATTGCCGCCATGAGCAAGGGCCCACCAACCACCCCGGGTGGCGCGATGCCCTGGCCCACCTCTTCCACACCACCGGCACGCGGGACCCCCGCCTGAGACTCGTCCACCCCACGAGGGCTAAGCAGGACGCCCACACCGGCCCGCGGATGACCCCAGACGGCCTGCACCTCCACATCGGGGGCTACCGCCGCCGGAACGGCCTGTCCCCCCCCACGCGGGGGGCGGCGTACCACCCGCCAGCGGCCCTCATATACATCCTCCGCGACGTCCTCGCGGAAAGCGAGCACCAAGAGCCCAACGCGGACGTGGCGTGGCCAGAGCCCTTACGCCCCCGGCCCCACGCGCCGATGCCGTTGTGGCTGGTGACCACAGACGACCAATGCACCCAAGCGGCGGGACAAGCGCAGCTCCGGGCCGAGTGGGTGATAGTGCAAGTGGGGGCAGGCCAGCCCGAACCCCGTGGACTCCCCCGCGGCACCGCCCTACTGGTGGCTACGGGGGTGCCGCACGACCCACACATGGCGGTACACGCGCTGGAGGACCAGCCGGAGGACACGGGACACTTGGTGGTACACCAGCGCGGGGGCCCGGCGTGGCTCAAGGAACATGTGACGGCGCTACGGTCCTGGGCAAGCACGGTCGCCGGAGCGGAGATCCGGCTGCACGACCACCCGGCGATCAGCCCAGGCCACACCAGGGCGCTGAGCATGGACCAACTGACCCACAGCCACCCCGACGTCCGGTGGCACTCCACCGACCTCAACGCGGGGTGGCTCAGCCCCACCGGATACTACTGGATCCCGGAGGCCTGGGGACACACCTCCTCTGACGCGTCCGGGGGCGGACCCTGCAAACACGCCACCAGCGTCGCTCTCGCCGCCGACCTCACCCGCACGTGGGCGGTGGCCATCTCGGGCACGGTGCCTGACGGAGAGGGGGTGGCCGCCTCCCTCCCCCTACATTACGGTGCACACAGACCATGGGTCCACACGGTGGACGCCGAAGTCATCCTCCACCTCCTGCGGCACGCAGATCGCGAGCGAACCACGGGGGTCCCCGCGGGCGCAGCGAAGGTGGTCAACCAGATGCCCCTGAGGTGGCTCCGGGACGGCCTGTGCGCGCGGGGGCAACACGCCGGGCACCCGTTCTGGTACGTCCGAGCCACCTCGCACCACAGTGACGCCCTACTGCACAAGGCGGACTGGGCGGCGTCCCAGGACACCGTCTTGCAGAACACGCCCCCGGACCCTGGCCACGCCCAACTCATCGTCGCCGGCCGTGACGGCCATCTCGATCTACGGCCCCCCACGATGCGGGTGCTCGGCGAGGTCGCACAACGGGCGCAGACGGACCATGCGCTGACGCACCGGGGACACACGCCCCTAGGCGCGGCCCACGCCACGGCCTACGTCCACGCCCGGGACCTCACCGCGGCGGCCACCAACCGCCGGGCGCTGCGGGCCCGAGACGGCCACACGCCGGTGCAGCGCAGGCTCCGCGTCCGGTGCACATGCACGTGGGCTGCACCCACTCGCGGCTCCTCTGGCCCCACTACCGCCAGGCGGTGCACGAGGCGGCCCGCCACCTCCCACCTGGGGACAAGGCCCTGTGGGTGGCCTCGTGGCGCTCCGCAGGCGCCACGTGGACGGAGGTGTTCTGCTCCGGACTGGTGCCCGAGGACGCGGAGGCGCAGCTCCGCGCCATAACCCGATACGACCCGCCGGGAGGGACCTCGGTGGACGACTTCCTCCACCACATGCTCCGGCTAGGGGACTTCGCGTGGGAGCTTCGCAACCACCGGCTGGAGCAACTCCTCCACGACCCCCTAAGCGCGGCGGCCCGGGCGCACCGGTGGCTCACTGCGGCGGAGGGCGACCACCCTCCCCCTCCCCCGCGCCCTGACAAGGACTTCGTAGCCTCCCTCCGTGTTGTGAATGGCACTCTGGAGTGCCCGCTCCAAGAGGGCCCCCACCCGTATCAGGACCTGCCGGGGGGGTTCTCGAGGCACCTGCAAGACGCCCTTTTCCCACCGTGGATCATCGGGCGCGGCTCCATGACCGCGTGGGAGGCGCGCATCGTGGGGGAGGAGTGGGCGCGGGAGTGGGGCCGGTGGTGCGCCGCCGCGCGCGCCCCGGAGACCCCTGCGCAACGATACGCCGCCATCCCGCTCCGGGGGTGGGGGCCGGACACCCGGCCGAGACCCACCATGGTCCGCGGGGCGGGACCTGACCACCCGTGGGACGCGGCGACGGGGGAATGACTGCAGGCGGCCCCGGGGCCGCAAACGGGATGGACTGGGGACGCATCCTCACTCGTCAGGACGCCCGTCCCGCCCCGCATCGTCCTTCACACCGCCAACGTGCTCCGGGCCACGGAGATACGCACGTGGGGACACGCTGCGGCCACCGTCCGGTGGCAACCCCCAGAGGACGGGGCCACCCAACTCACCGTGGCGCACTTCAAAGCGGGGGGGCCGGTATACGACGACGCCCTGTCCCGGCTGGGCGACACCCAGGGGCCCTTACTCCTCATGCTCCCCACCGGTATCGCAGCCGCGCTGCGCCAGGAGCTGGACGGCTGCGAAGGGCTGCGAGTGGGGTGGGAGGCGGTCGCGGACGGCACCCTACTGGCCCTCCTCCACAGGGACACCGCGAACGGGTGCCAATGGGACGCGCTGACGCCCCACCTCACCGGGCGCCACGTGTACATGGCGAGCCCCCCCCAGGGGCACCCCCGCCCGGCGTGGGACGACCTCATCGCCGCCTTCCACGACCACGGGATCCTCCCCGGCGACACGTGGCAGGAAGTCCAGCGGAAGACACTTGGCAAGGACTACCGGCGCCGCGTCCGCGCCCGCTTGCTGGAGATCCGGGACCCCCTCCGACAGAGGTGGGACGACCTCTGGCTCCGCCATCTCGACCCTTGGTCGCCGCCCTCCCACCTCCCGCACACCTGCCGACTCTGCGGAGAGTGTGACACGGTGTCCTCCGCAGCAGCGACAGGCGCCAACAGGTGCGAGCGGTGCACCCAGGTAGCCGCGTGCCCCTGGCCCGAACCTCCCGCAGGTCCGCGCAGGCGCACAGAGGAGGAGGCCTTGCGCCGGCGCATCGAGGGGGCACACACCCCCTCACACGAACAGGCGGGCCCCGCGGGCGCTGCCCTTCTGTGGATCCACGTGCACCTGCGGGACCCCACATCCATTGCGCACCTGTCGCACGTGTTCGCCCCCTAACCCCCACCCGCCGCCGCCCTTTGCAGAGCCCGCAGCACCATGCCACGCCGACGGGGGGATGGGCCGGGGCACACCAGGGCCCGCCGCAGAGCGCAGGAGGCGGCCGTCCGGGGTCTGGTGGCGGACGCGGTGGCGGAGGCAAAAGGAGCGCACGCTGCCGCACGGTGCGACCTGGAGGGCAGTGCGAGGGCCTTCCTCAACGAGACCGCCCTCCCGGCCGTCCGCGCCCTGAACGGAGCGGGGGCCCCTACGTTGCTCCCGGCAATGCACCGGATCGTGAACGCCGTCCGGCCAGGGCTCATCAGCCCAGAGGCGGCCCTCTACGGGCACTGGATGGAGTGGCGCGAGTCCAATCGGTCGGGCCGGCCCCTGTCCATGGGGGACGCCCTCCGGATGACGGGAGCGGGGTCTGCCATGTCCCTCCACAGTAGCGCCCCAGCCCTGCTGCGCGCCCTCAGGACGCGCTACCCCAGGGACGCGGCCCCGTACCTGAACCAGGCGCGGGCCACTTACCCGGGGGGAGTGTCCGAGCTGGATGCGGCGCTCCACCTTCTACACCCGCCGGACGAGGACCTGGAGGTGGGCGAGGTCACGGTGTTCGTGGAAGGCGCGGACGAGGCGTCCGCCCGCCCCCGGCCAACCAACCCGGTTTATGACGGCACCGGGCCTACCCCCCCGTACGCCGTCGTCTACGAGGCGTTCCCCAGGGAGCCCACTTGGTGCCCCGCCCTCCCACCGGCGACGCACGCGCCCCGCGGCTGGGCTAACCCAGACCTGTCCCCCCCCCTCTCCAGGACCAGGGGTGCCCACCACAGGGGGCAGGTCCTCTGGCAAGAGTGCCCTGGCACCCCCCTGCTCCTCCTCGTCGTCGCGACCCGCGGGGACCCGGGGCGGATCCTGGGGATCACCCCCACCCACCTCTATGGGGCCACACCCGTACCCCGCCCCCCCCTCCCGGCGCCCGCGGCGCGGGACGGAGTACACACCTTCCTGCGCACGCAGGAGGTCACCGCCGTTACGGGGGTCCATCTGGTGCGGCTGCCCCCGGCACCGCTCGACGACCCCCGGGGGCCCAGGGCCCTGAGCCCCGCCCCAGACTGGGAGCTGTGGCGCGACGCGTGGGCCGCGTGGCTCCCCCGCCTCCCCTCCCAATGCCGGTGGATGGCCGCGGACCCCCTGCCGTGCGGGACTGACGCCACAGCCGGCCCCCCACCCCCTCCCCCCCCCCCCCCCGCAGAGCACCACACGGCACTGCCCACGGCACGGCACTGATGCACCAGGAGGTAGTGGGAAGGGCGCGCCTGCCACCACGCATGCCTACCAGAGTAACAGCAATGGGTCCCTCGGGCGGGACGACCGCCACCACCGCCGGTCCCGCTCCCGCTCCCCCGTCTCCTCCCCAGAGTGGACGGGGGAGACCCTCGCGGAGCGCGAGGAGCGGAGGCTGGCGGAGGCGGCGGTGGTCGGACCGCCGCCGCCGGCCCGGGAACCTGGGCCAGCCGAGACGGCCGCCCCCGCCGCCCAAGCGGCCAGCCCCGCCGCCCCGCCCCGCCCTGACGCGCAGGAGGCGGAGACCGCGGCGAGCCACGCCGCGGCCCCGGCCGCGGCCCCCGGCACGCCGCCGGCAAGGGGGGCAGCCCCGGCGCAGGAGCCGGACGCGTCGCCGAGGGCCGCCGCAGCCGCGCAGGAGAGCAAGCAGGGCGCCAGAGGGGTTGCGACGGACCCCGCACGGGCCGTGGGCGCCTCGCAGGCGGCCGCCGCGGCAGCAGAGAAGACCGAGGAGGATGTGCGAGAGTCTGCGACCGCGGCCACGGGCGCCTCGTCGGCGGCCGCCACGGCAGCGAAGGAGAGTGCGGAGGGCGCGAGAGGGGCTGCGGCCCCTGGCACGCCGCGCAAGCGGGGGAAGAACCCCGCACGGGCCGCGGACGCCTCGCCGGCGGCCGCCGCAGCAGCAGCAGTGGGCAGGGAGAGCGCGAAGTACCGCGCCCACGCCAACCCCGCCCACACCCACACCAGCCCCCCCAAGCCGTACCCCCCCAAGCCCTTCCCCCCGGGGCGGGAGCGGCACGTCCGCCCCCCGACGCGCGAGCGCTCGCCGCCGGGCGTCACGCTGCCGCAACTGCAAAGGCAGCGGGACGCCCGGCGAGTGGTCCAGGAAGGGCGCAGCGGCGGGGGGGAGGGGAGCGGCGGACGGCGTGACAGGCAGGGGGCAGGGGAGGGGTCGGGGCACGGGAAGGGCGCGCGGGAGCGCGGGCAGGAGGCCCAGGTGCAGGGGACGGAGCGAGGGGTGGTGGGAGAGCGAGCGGGCCGGGGCGTGGTGGACGAGAGGCGGGACCCGCGACTCGGGCAGGGGGTCGGGGAGGGGCCAGGGCACGGGAAGGGTGGTCAGGGGCGCGGGAAGGGCACCCAGGCGCAGGGGGCTGGACAAGGGGGGATGGGAGAGCGAGCGGGCCGGGGTGTGGGGGACGAGAGGCGGGACCCGCGACACGGGCACGGGACCGGAAAGGGGCCCAAGGGCAAGGGCAAGGGCAAGCGCAAGGGCCCCAAGGGACAGGAGGGACGGGGCACGGGAGCCCAGGGGGAGGGCGGGGCGAGGGGAGGGGGGCAGAGGGCGGAGCACCCCCGCAGCCGGAAGTGCAGCCGGTGAGGTGCATCCCCCCCGGCATCCAACAGATGCCGGCGCACCACACCTACCACCACCACCACCACCACCACCACCACCTCTACAACATCGACCCTGACGCCGGCGAGCTCATCCCCCCCCAACCCCCACGACACCAGCACCAGCAAGCCCCCCCCGCGCCGAGGGCGGAGCCGGCGCGGATGGCCTCAGCGGAGGGGGGACGGGGCGTGGCATCGGCGCCGCAGGTGCAGGAGCAGCGAGGGGGGCCGGCACAGGGGGCGGAGGAGAGCCGGCCGTGGAACGTGGACTGGAGCGCAGTCCCGGACCCGCTGGGGGGGGAGACCCTCCCCCTGGTGGGGGAAGTGTACGGGTGGTTGTGCTGGGCCAACCAGGGGACCTCCAGGAGGTCGCGGAACCGGCCCTTTGATGCCGTGCTCCTCCGGAGGGACGGAGGAAACCGAGAGGCACCCCCGGGGGGGTGGGCGGCACCAGAGGACCACGAGAGGGTCCTCAGGTCAGTGATCCGGGCAGCGTGGCCCGACAGGGAGCCGACGTGGCCGGCCTTCCTGGAGGGGGGAGCGGTGCTCCGCATCACGGATGCGGACGCCAACAACTGGCTCCCCCGGGCTTTGCGTAGCGCCCTCGCCCACTGGCGCTGCCGCCGGCACAACCCGCCGCCGCCGCAGCCCCAGCCCCCACACAAGCGGCGGCGCAAGTGAAGGCCCAGACGGCGGGCGCGGGAGGGGGGGATGGGCCCCCTGACCCACGCCCCCCCCACGGTATGGCACGACGTGCGGGGACGCGCCGCCACCCACGGAAGGGAGTGCGGGGGCGCCAAGCGCGGGGAGGAACCGGCTGCCCCGCAACCTGCTAACCACTGACCGCTAACCATCAACCACCCCCGGCCGGCCGGCGCCGCGCGGCAACGGCCGGGGAGGTGAGGGCCCCGGCGAGGGCCTGCGCGGGCATCCAGCTCTCGATAGGGGGGGCGGGTGACGGGCGCGACCCCCTGGCCGATGGCTGGCCCCCGGGACCAGGGCCGCCATGCCGCCCCCGCCCCCCCCCCCCCCACGGCCGACGAGAGGCATCACCAGGGGCCCAAGGGACCCCCCCCAACCCACCCCCCCCCCCCCCCGCACAGACCCGGGGGCAGGCGGGGGGCGGCCCCCCCACCCCCCCCCCCCCCCCCGCACCCACCGCAGCAGGGGCGCCACAGGCGCGGCCCTCCGCCCCCCCAGGGCCGGGGGGGCGCCCCCCCTCAGGGGGAACGGCGGCTGGGCCTGCTCCCGCGAACCCACACCGGCGTGCCGGGGCAACGCGCACGACGGAGCAGGAAGGAGGGTGTCAAGTCAGATGGGGCCCCCGGGAGGGCGGTCCACGGGCCGCCCCTCACCCCCCCCACCACGGGGCGGCACTTCAGCCCCGACCGCAAGCGCGCGCCGGAAGGGAGCGCACCGGCGACGCGGAGAGAGCCAGGAAGGAGTACCACAGGCCGCCGCCAGGAACGAGAGCAGGGAGGCCGCGGCGCGACACCCCCCCCCCCCCCCCGCCCCCCCACCGGCCCGCCGGCCGCAGGGGCCCCGGCCCCCACCCCCCGAGGCTGAAGGGACGAACCCCCCCGCCCGGGAGGGGGGCCGGGGAGTGACCCGCCCCGACGCCCCAGCCGCCGGCTCCAAGGGGGGCCGCGAAGGGCATGTGGGCCCACGCCTGCGCACCGGGACGCCGCGCAGATCGTGCCCAGAGAAGCCGGGTGGGCGCGAACCGGAATGGTATGGGTGGCCACGCCCCCCATGGACAGCACGACGCCAAGGGACGCCCGCCTTGTTGCCTACCCGGGGAAAGCGGCCCCGCAACCCGCTAACCACTGACCGCTGACCCTCACGACCACCCCCGGCCGGCCAGCGCCGCGCGGCAACGGCCGGGAGATGAGGGGCCCCAGGGAGGGACTGCGTGGGGATCCGGCACTCGGTAGAGGGGGGCGAGGGAAGGGCGCGACCCCCCTGGCCGATGGCTGGCCCCCGGGGCTGGGACCGCCAAGCCGCCCTCCCCCCCCCCCCTTTCTGGCCGACAGGGGGCATCGCCAGGGAACCGAAGGACCCCCCCCACTCCCCCCCCCCCCCCCCTCCCACACAGGCCCGAGAGCGAGCGGGGTGGCGCCCCCCCCCCCCCCCCGCACCCACCCCAGCTGGGGAGCCACGGGCGCGGCCCTCCGCCCCCCCAGGGCCGGGGGGGCGCCCCCACCCACAGGAGGAACGGCGACACGGTAAGGGCAGCGGCGGCTGGACCTGCCCCCACGAACCCACACCGGCGTGCCGGAGCAACGCGCACAACGGAACACGAAGGAGGCCGCGCCCCACATGACCCTCCCGTGACCACAGCCCACTCCGAGGGGACAGAGGGGGGGTTTGCAGGTCAGCCGGGGCCCCCAGGGGAGCGGTCCACGGGCCGCCCCTCACCCCCCCCCGCCCCGGGGCGGCACTTCAGCCCCGACCGCACGCGCGCGCCGGAGGGGAGGGCCAGAAAGGGGTACCGCAGGCCGCCGCCCGGAACGAGAGCGGGGAGGCCGCAGCGCGACACCCCCCCCAGAGGCAAGGGGAATGGACCCCCCCCACCCCAGAGGGGGGCCGGAGTGCGACCCGCCCCCCCGCTCCGGCCGACGGCCCACACGGGGGCCGCCAGGAACAAGCGGGCCCAAGCCTGCGCACCGGGACGCCGCACAGATCGTACCCGGAGAGGCTGGGTGAACACGAACCGGAGTGGTATGGGGGGCCACGCCCCCCATGGACAGCGCAACGCCAGTGACGCCCGCTTTGTTGCCTGCCCAGGGAAGGCAGAGGGACGGAAAGAGGCAGAGCGACCCCCCGCCCTACAGTCAGTCGGCGACCCGGTGGTGCTACTGCCCGCCTCTTACCCCTGTGCACGTCAGTCGGCGATCCAACGCACCCCACCCAGCCCCCTCCCCTGTCCCGACCCCGTGCGCGTGGACTGAGGCCTCCCGGCACGCGCAACACGCTTCACGGCGCACAGCCCCACCCACAGGACAGGATTCATAGCCGACGACACCCCTCAGTGGTGTAAGAGACTCCCGCGGCCCAGTAGTGAGAGCGTCGGTCTTCAATCGTCCAGTGCGGGGGTTCGATCCCGGGCGTTGGTGCTCCTGGGATCCCTGCACGTAGAGCTCTCTAGTTGGCGACGTGGGAACCACCCCCCCCTCCAGCAACTCGCGCCACCACCGATACCGGTGGATCGGGTGGAGGTCTCGTTCGTTTTACCCCCCACCCGAGTAAAACAAAAGACATGGGAACCACCCACCCCTGCAGCAGTGCGCACCGTCACCTGTACTCAAACAGGTCGATGGGAGGCCTCGCCCGGTATTCGAAGGGATCGGTGGGAGACCACCGATCCCGGGGTTCGAACCAGCTCCTTCACGGCGAGCGCCTGGTGCGCTACCTCCGGGGTGGCTGCCTTCTGAGATACACGGGCACCCGGGTCACAGAACAAACGCGCCCGCAACCCCCTCCCCCTGTAAGGAGAGTAAGCCCGCGGTAGGGCTGCCCAGCTGGGCCACGAACCGGGACATTGGAGCACCACTCCAGCCACGGTCACCCCAACCCCCCCACGCATCCCGCAGGGCGAAGCTCCGTGCGCATCAGGCACGTCATGGACACCAAGACGGCACCTCTCTCCCCCCCCGCGAGAACGGAGCGGGGCCCCCACAGCCGCACGCCCGCAACGCAGACCCCGACAGCCCACCTAGTGGACGGGCAGAGGAGGGAAGAGGGACGCCCCACGCCCCACGCAAAGGACGAAGGCACCCCCCCGGGGACGCCCAGCCGCCGCCCCCGCAACCCCAAGCCAAGTAGGGGGGAACCGGGACCGGACCGCCCCCCCCCCAAGCACGCCAGACGGAGCACGGGACCGGGGCAGGACACGCGGAGGGGCACGGACCACATGGAACGGCCCTACCAGCGCCCAGTGCCGGGACCACGCGAGATGCGCGCGCCACACCACCCAGCGGGGAGCGGACACCGCGAGAGCGCGAGCGCACACACACGAAAAGGACACGCGGGGACCACCAGAAGGGCAACCGGACCGAGCGCGCGGAACGCACAGACCACATGGAATGGCGTACCAGCGAGCGAGGATAAGGGACACCCGGACGGGACGGCCCGCCACACGCAACGCGGGGTACGCGGGGCGGGAAGGGGGAAGAAGGGGACGCACAACACCAGGTACCGGCCCGAACCCCCCCGAACCGGCCGCGAGCGCCGCGCACACACAGACGGGACACTGCACCCGCCAAGGCAGTAGTGGCGCACAGCGCCACGCCCCAACCCCTAGGCTAGGCAGCCACCGCGCCAGCCCAAGGGGGTCCCACTGGTGACAAGCCAGTAGCACGGGCCCGGCGGCGCCGGTGCCCCGGGCGACCACGCATTAGGGGGGCGACGCAGTGGGTAAGCGCCCGCGGCCACGGCTGCGAATTGATGCACTGACCGGGGAGTGGCGAAACGGGGACGCCGGGGAAGGACGGGGCTCCGAGCTCTGTGAACCCGGGGGACTCCGCCACCAGGCAGGAGGTGCGTCTTGGAGGGCCCCCCACTAGGACCCGGTGGGGAGGATATCACCTGGCCCGACCAGGTGGCCCCC
Source organism: Eutreptiella sp. 'Long Island Sound 2002' (assembly GCA_964036045.1). NCBI lineage: Eukaryota > Euglenozoa > Euglenophyceae > Eutreptiales > Eutreptiaceae > Eutreptiella > Eutreptiella sp. 'Long Island Sound 2002'. The sequence goes on along the minus strand of OZ038380.1, from coordinate 184,902,424 downwards.
CGGGGCCGAAAGGCGTCTAGTACCCGCAAAATCAAACCTCAAACCTCAAACCTCAAGTAAGTTCTGATTACAAAACAGGTCATCCGAGTGCCTTTTGTTTTCTGTTGGGTCTCTGTGCTTCTTTGCGAATTGTTGGTCGTGGTCTCATGTTCTTGGCCACTTCATTCCAAACTTCTTCGTCGCATTGTTGGCGGATGAAGCTCACCTAGGCTCGCTCCTCCGTGGGATCCCACCAATGAAAGGGGTCCACGAATGTCTTGAAGGGATGGTCGGACGAATTCAGCTTCATTCCTGTCAATTCAGGCGAGATTCTTGGAGATTTGTCTTCATTCTTGCTTGAAATCTTGACTTTTTTGGCTTGATTCTTGTCTGATGGGGACGAATTGTAATGGATGGAGGCGTTCTCTTGAGGGACGCCGATTGTCCTTCCCTCCTTCCGCGACGATACGTCGGGATTCCGCTCTCGATCGTCTTCATCCACCTCAATTTCGTCGATTCTTGAGGAATTGGATATGACCTCTTCTGTTCCCATTTCACTGCCATCTTGCCAATAATCTCCCCGATTCCCGTCAACTAAGCACGCCAACGTGCTCCACGAACGCTGTGGCAAAGGCTTGCCATTGTCTTCACAATACAGCTTCACTCCCTTGTGAGGTAGCTCGACAATGTCGATTGAAATGTCCATAATCTCCTTGAACCACTCTTGTCTTGGCCAATTAGGGACAATTAAAATCGCCTTCGCGCCGGATTGCTTCAGCTTCTGCACTACACGAGGAAAAACGTCGAAGGAGGGATTGATCCAGAGAGGTTCACACCAGTCCTCACTCCAGGCATCGTCGTAGAACTTCGGAAATCTTTTATTCTTTTTGTTTGCAAAAGCATCAACTTCAGGACGAAAATTGTGGTTCTTTTCGAAATAATCCACCAGAATGTCCCGCCATTTGTCGACCACTCGATAGCAAACTGACTTCCACTTCTTGCTGTTCAACGAATCCACCTTTCCTTCGTCGAAATCTTCTTGATTCCTTGTCCATTCCTGCCCATCTTGCTGAAAATGCAGCTTGTTTCTCTCCTTGAATTGGTGGATACTCTTGGTATATGGGTGCAGATAATACAGGTCAGACGGGTCGCTGGTCGACGGATCCTGGAGGAAGCATGTCCTGTGTCCCATGGGCGACACACGGTGAGCGTGAAGCCAAGGTTGACCCAAGAATAAATCATACTTTATACTGGCTTCATAGAATTTTCCACGAAACCATTCCTCCGTGACCGTCTCTTCCACGCTCCACACAGATTGTTTCACCAATCTGACCGCCAATTCTGCTTCTGTGTCGCGACCGTCAAGGCGATGTCCGCTGACTCCCTCCAGCTGGACTGGTGTCGAGGACATCTTCGTCTCATCCTCCTGCAGAAAGCCTTTCCTCACCAGATTGACCTCTGAACCATTGTCAATCAGACATCTGGCAAGTTTAACCTTACCATCCGTCGATCTGACCTGGATCCAGCAGACAAACTGGCGCTGCTTGCCTCGCCGGACAGCGCTGAGGACCCAGGCAGGGTAAAGGAGGCCGGAGGAGCGCGCCAACCGGTCCCAGCAGCGTCCATCCACCGCCCCAACTACCCTGATGGGTTTTGTCTCCTGCCACTCAACCCCAGTGTTGGGATTTGGGTCAAGTTGGCTTCCCTATTGCCATTCTTCTTCTTCGTTCGGCTGTACGTCCTGTACTTGTCCTTCGTCAACCCATTCTTCTCCTGCTTCGACAGCATTCACTCCTTTTCCACGTCCACGACCACCAAATGATTTTCCACCACCACGTTTCTTACCTCCTTGGCCTTTGTTGTTGGAGGTGTTGGAATTGGGGTTCAATTCGTTGGATCTGCCCTTGCCTCGACCTCCAGTATCGCGCGCACCCCCGGGCCCCGCGACACGGGCCTCCCCCACCCGCCCGAACACCAGCACACGCCCGCCACACACCCACCCACCGGCCACCCTTCACCGCCCCCCACACTCGACAACCCACACACACCCGCCAAGGGGAGCCCCAAGCCCCGCGGCACGCCCACCCCACCCAGTGGCCCGCCCACGCCCCCCACACACACCCCAGAGGACCCAGGCCCACCCCCCCGGCCCCTGAATGCAGCCCACGCGAACTGTTCCCCCCCGCTGACACAAACCCACACGACCTCGCACATTGCAGGACCCGGGCCCAGCCGAGCCCAGAAAGAGAAGGCCGCAGCCGCGCGCCTCCCTCCCCCGCCGCAGCCGACCAGATCGGCCCGCCGGGCCGCCAGGTCACGACCGGGCCCCCCCAGCCGCCCGCCCCCAACCTACAACCCGGGGACATGCCCTCCATCCTCCCCGCCGTGGCCGCGGCAGAAGCCGCCGCCCGCAAGCCCGCCCGCATCACAGCCCAACCCGCGTCCACCACCTCCTCCTCGTCCTCGGCCTCGTCCACCTCCTCCACCTCATCCTCCGACCCCCCCCTCCCCGCCAAACTCATCCTCAAGGCCACGGCGAAAGCCAAAGCCGCGGCCGCACGCACCAACCCCCCAACCCCCACACAGGCGACTCAGGCACCCCGGCAACCCACCGGGACGACCCCCGACCCGGCATCGACGCCCTCACACCTCCGGACAGAGGTACTCCTCAACCTGGAACCGGACCCCAACCCCAAACCCGACCCCAAACCCAAACCGGACCCCAACCCCAAACCCAACCCCAAACCCAAGCCGGCGCCCACGCGACCACACACAACACCGCATACGCAACGACACAAAGCCACCCGATACCACCCCCGCCCAGGCCCTCGCCCAAGCCAGGACCCCCCACCCACCACGACCCGCGCCCCCCTCCCGCCGGCACCCACCACCACCGCGGAGACGGCCACCCAGCACGACCCCCTCCAAACCCTCGTCAAAATCCCCGTCATCAAGCGCCCCGTCATCCATCCCCCACAAACCACCACCACCGCCGGCCAAACCGACCCAGGGACGTGGGACCCCTCAACCATCGTCACCGTCAAGCCCGGCCCCCAACCCTTCCTCCATGCCCACCACATAGTGCAGCCCCGGGGACTGCCCACGATGCCCAACCCCCCACCCCCACAAGGGGGACCGGAAAACCCACAAGGACTCCATGGGCCATACCCGCAACACCAACCCCACCACTACACACACCACCACCACCAGCGGCCCCACCACCACCACTACCAACACCACCCCCACCACTACCACTGCCCACCGCCCTACCCCACCGGGCCACAACCCCCCGTACACCAACAGCACCAGCGGACGGGATGGCAGCCGCCGAACGCCCCGCCCGCATACCCACCCCCCCCGTACCAGCCACCACCCCCGTACCAGCCGTACCCCCGCGGCCACCATCCGATGGCCGAGGGGGCCCCATGGACGACGGGGGATCTCCCCCCCCAACCAGCACCGCGTGACGCCCCGTACCCCCCCGGCCACCATCCGATGGCCGAAGGGGCCCCAAGGACGACGGGGGACCTCCCCCCCCAAGCGGCGCCGCGCGAGCCCCCCCAGAGGCCGCCGATGCTTCCGGACTGGCCCGACTCGAGCGACGAGGACCGGTCCCGCAAGCGGCGGCGCTCCCGCTCCCCCCCCGCACGGCACACTCGCCCACGGCGCCCACACTCCCACCGCGCCTCAACCACCCACTCGCGCCGCTCCCGCTCCCCCAGGTACCACCACGACCCCCAGGGACCCCGCTCCCGTCGCTCCCGCTCCCCCGGGCACCACCACGAGCGCCACCGCCGCCCCATGTCCCCCTCCCCCTCCCCCCACCGGCCACCCAGCCCCCGCCACCACCACTCCCGCTCCCCCCGACGCAGCCAGGCACGCCACCGCCGCCCCACGTCCACCTCCCCCTCCCCCCACACGCCCCGCCGGGCTCCCCGTTCCCCCCGCCACCCGTACCCATCCACCACCCCCAGCCCCCGCCACCACCACTCCCGCTCCCCCGGACGCCACCGAGCGCGCCACCGCCGCCCCATGTCCACCTCCCCCTCCCGCCCCCCCCTCCGCCCGTACCCGTCCTCCACCCCCAGCCCCCGCCGCCGCCGCTCCCGCTCCCCCAGGCACCGCCACCCCCGCCACCACCGCAGGTCCACATCTTCCCCCCGCCGCTCCAGGACCCCAGGCACGGACCCCTCCCCCCCCCGGGCCCCCGCCTACCTCGCCTGGTGGTCTCCCTCCGCTCTGCAGGAGCTCCGCCGCTGGGTGAAATGGGCCGGGGGAGCGGGAAGGCACAGAGGGGTGCACACGGTGCATACCTTCGAGGAGGTGCGCACCCGCACCCCCGCAAACCCCAATGAGGCCGCCCCGGAGGCCATCATGCCGCAAGCGGCATGGGAGGCCCTCCTCCGCGATGCGGTCCAGGGCCTCCGCCCCCCCTACACCCCCCAAGCCCTCCGCCGGTGGCTCCAGGCCACCCACCCCCAAGCCTGGGCCACCGGCGCCCCCTCCCCACCCCGCCCCTCCCACCACCACCACACCAGGAAGGGGCAGGACAAGGGCAAGGGAAGGGCAAGGGACACCAAGGACCACACAGGCAAGAGGGCACGGAAGGGCCCCAAGTGAGGGCAGGCACACGCAGGGACAGGGCGCCGGAAGCGACACCACATGGGGTCAGGACACCACCCAAGAACCAGGAAGGAACGGGAACGGGGACCAAGACACGGAGGAAAAGGGCACCACGACAGCTGCCACGACCCACACCGACGGGGAGACCAGCGCCGCCCCACCCCCACCAAACACCCCAACACACACCACCGAAGCAAACATCGGACGCCATGCGGATCACACCAGCGCACGCCCACCGGCCACCGGAAACCACACGGAGAACGGAGGGCACACCTACACGGGGAGAACGGACCACACCCACAGAGGAGGCCGCAGGGAACACCGCCGCACGGCACACCACCATGCCCTCACCGCCAGCCTACGACCCCGACCACCACGAAGGCCAACTCACAGGCACCGGAAGAGGACGAAAGCACGGCCGCGGCACCCACGACTACGGACCGACACCCCCAGAGGACACGAGACCAAGGCACAGGCCCCCAGGGAGGGCAAACCCACGGACCGTCACGCGACCACACCATGGGCTATAAGGGCCGGGCTGCGCTACCGTCGCGGTTTGACGCAGAGTATTGCTACGGGGGCTTGATCTCGGCTGGTCTCACGTCCGTGAGGGCGTCCGTCACCAACCTGTTGCGTCCAGTGGAGGAATGGCACTGCGGCGGCGCACCGATCCCGTCCATGATGAATATCGAGCATCGCAAGGGGAAGCGAAACGCTGTGATCGATCGCGAAGGCTTTGGTGCTGCTGGACGGTGCCCCCCTTCAACGCCATCTCCGAGCGCCGTGAAGACTGGAAGTACCAAGAATACTACCGATGCCCCGGACCCCAGCAGTCCAGCACCGGAGATATGGACATCCCCCTGACCCTACAGTGTGAGCTCATCCCTGCCGGCGGCACCGACCCGGACCCTGCCAGCGCAGCCGAGCTGCAGTGAAAGCCATTCGCCACTCAAACAGCGTTCGGAAGCCACCTCCACCGTCCGACTCCTGATGTCTGTTTGTCTGCCTTGGAGAAGGAACGCTTTTCCTACACCCCGAGTACACCTGCCTGTCTGCGAGGCCCGGTGAAGATTGAGTCCATGGGTGAGAGTCAGTGTGCACGCCCCGAGGACACCGTGATCATTCAGCAGAATTTCCCGAAGACCTAACCGACCCACACAGGCCAGGCTGACCTCCACTGACCCACCGCGGCACCACGCGAGACCACGGCACACCGCACCACAGCGCGCCACAGAGCAACGCACCACAGCACGACGCGACGCGACGCGGCACAGAGCGGCACAACACGACACAACTGACGCTAACCTGAGGGACTAACCGAAGCCAGCCACCGCACACCCGGGAAGGCGCCGCGCCACCACGCCACACACCGGCACCACAGGCCACACACGGGACCACAGCGCGCCAGGCGACAACGGTGACGGACCACCCAGAAGATTACAGCCGGCACCGCGGAGGGGTAAGGACACGAGCAACCCCAGCCCCCTAACCCAAAACCACAAGCAGCCGCCTGGCGCAGCCGCCCAGCCGGCAGAGCCAGGACCTAACCCAGCAAGAAGGGGCGCCGAGCCCACAGTGTACAGAGCCCACCCGACCCATGGGGCCGGAACATGGCCACACAGAACGCAACTGAAAACAGCAGCCCGGAAGACAACACTGAATACAGGCCAGTGCGTGCGCCAGCCCAGGGAAGGCAGAGGGAGGAACAGGCAAGCCCCCCCCCCCCAAAAAAAAAAAAGGAGGGGGGAAGGGGAAAAGGCACGAAAACAGCCCACAGCCGCCCAACCACCCGCCAACACCACCACAGGCGGCCAGGCCCCCCCCCCAGGAAAAAAAAAAAAAAAAAAAAAGGGGGGGGACCCCCGCAGAGGCACAGGCGAACCACCCACCCAAAACCGGCAACACCAAGCCAGTAACAGCGGACCACGGGGAAAAGGGACAGAAAAAAAAAAAAAAAAAAGAGAGCCACCAGCCCAGCCCGAAAGAAAGGGGATGGAGGGACAGGGACCACAAAGCCCAGAAAAAAAAAAACAAAAAAAGAAAAGAAAAAACCAAAGCAAAAAAAAAAAAAAAACACACCCCGACAACCCAGCCAAGACGGACTGGGCACAGGCGAGACCCGGGCCCGGCACACACGCCCACACCGCGCGCCGGAACCGGAAACGGCGGGGGGCAAGCGGGGCGCCCACGAAACCACACACGTCCCAAAAGCAGACGAAACCGAAGCCCAACCACGAACACCACAAATAGCCGACACTAGGGGGACAACACCACAAATCGAGCCCAAAAACACCCACCCTAAACCCCAGCCAGGACAGACGGGGTTAACAAAACCCGCACCCAACCGCCAACCGGACCCAAACACAAACACCACACAACAGTAGGAAACCCAGTGCCCACAGCCCGGGCACTGAGGCAGCCCGTGCCATGCAGGTGACCCGGCCAAACGAGATCCGGAGCCCGGGGGTAAGGCTGCATCCTAAGGCCTGCGCTGCTTTGGGACTCGAGGCGGAGCGTGCGACACCCAAGCGCCTCGGAACCCTAGTACCAGGAACGTGCATGCACGCCTTGGGAACGGGATACGCCAGGAAGTCCGGTGAACCCCTAGGGTTCCGCCCAAAGGAGGGGACGTGCGCAAGCACGGGGGCACACCCTCCCGGCGAGACAAGCATGTCACGCTGGCGGCGATCAGCCCTCCCGGCGTAGCCCGGGGCCGCTTTGTTGGGGGCCAACAGTCAGGTCTAGCGGGAAGTAAGCCGCCTCCCCTCTTCGCGCGCGAAGCCTCTTCCTGTTCGTCACAGGGGCGACGCCAGGGGGAACCATGGGGCGCCTCTCCACGACCGAGTGCACCTACCTACCTACCTACCTTGTTCGCTGGCGTCTCCGCGTACAGGGGGTTGCCATTCACCTTGGAATCATCTTGATTCCCGGACTTTCCCTTGCCATTTCCACCTTTTTGGCCAGATTTTCCACCATTTTTTCCACCAGCATCGGTCCATCTTGAGTCGCTTGGATCTCCGCCTTGCTGCGAGTAAGCTTTTGGTGTCCAGTCTCTGTTCTTCCCTTTGGACTGCCCTTTACCCTTTCCCCTTCCATGCTGGTCAGCATCTCGTGCTCCATCCTGCTGGGGATTTTTGGGAGAATTTCCCTTTCCATCCATTTTGGACTGAATTGTCTTGAGATCTGAGGGCGTCCATCTGTGATCTGCGGTCGTGTGAGTCGCCGCTCGACCTTCTTTTCCAAGGGCAATGCACACAGAGCATCCCTTCTCACCAACGGCGTTGACCTTGCCTCAGAAGCCATGTGCATCCTGGGACTTCTGGCGTTCTAAGTTTGCATACTTTTCAAGTTGGTCCCAGATCTGCTCGACTCCATACGAGAAGATCCACGGTCGTACCTTCAAAACTGTCCCCTTATACTTCACTTTTCCATCCACCATGCTGCAGAAAAACTCCCACTGTTCAGAATCGTGGAAACCAACTCTCCATCTGCCCTCACGAATAGTGATTTCCTTCAATCCAGTAGCACTGATAGAGTGTAGCAACTCACGAACAGCCATTTTTCCCATAGTTTCTGGTAATCCTCGGACTTCAACCCAGTTGCCCAGGACTTTTTGGTCCACCTGAGAGTCCCTGATCTTCTGCTTGGTCTCCGGCGTGAGCTTGCTCAGGAGGATCTTCTTCATTTCGCCTTCAGAAAGTCCTTCTCCAGAGTTCTCCGCCTCTTGCACCAAAAACTCCCAATCTTGCCTTGCAATTTGAATTTCTTCCAGAAACAGTTTCTTGATCGCCCTGAAGTTCTCCAGACGGTTTCTGTAATGATCTTCAGGAAGTCGAGAGCCTTTCTTCTTGAGACTTCTGTACAGCTCCTCATAAGTCAGGGGATTCCCTTGATTTTGTCTTTCGACATAAAGATTGTAGGTACTTTCCCTGAGCTTGCCAGTCAAGCAGTCCATCAACCCAAGGATCCAGAGTTCCTTGTCCAGCTTTCCGTCTGCAGCCACACCATGAACTGCCACTCGAAGGACGCCCAGTAATTTGGGTGCCCTGAGAACTTCGGCTGCTTCATTACTGATCCTCGAAGCCTCATGTGCAAGGGATTCAGCAAGTGGTTCAGGTTGAAATTTGTGGCTGTGCCGACCGGATTGACGAACACTGGGTTGACTGCGGCGCCTCCCATTGCCTGTGCCTGCGCAATTGCGGCCGCCAGCAACGCCTGGTCCACAGTAGGCTGCACGAACGGCGTCTGCGGTGCTTGATGCAGCCTCATCTCCTTCAATTTCTTCTGCTTTTCTTTGATCTTGGCCTCATTTTCTTTCTGCCGCCGGTCCTTCTTCTTCAAGGCCATTGATCGCTCCTTCACGGTGGTCCTTGCTTCTCCATCAATATCTTCGACAGTACCAACAGACAGTATAGACCCATGCGACGAAGATTCTCCTCCTTCGGTACCCAGATTCAACCCAATAGGACTTCCAAATCCAGTAGGGGGGATACCAGAATTTCCAGTAAAAGCTGGATGGTGGCCAGTAAAAGCTGGGGGTGCTGGAGAATGTGGAACGCCGTAAGGCGTGGATGTGGGTGCAGCTGAGGAGGTAGGTGCTGGGTGGCTTGCCATCGTAGGCGCTGGTCCAGTGAGCCCAGTAGTGCTCAGATCTTGTACCAGATCTGTAAGCTTCTCCAACTTCTGTTCCATCTCCTTCCACTTGCTGTCATCATCCCTCTTTTTCTCCTTGGCGGCCTTCTTCAGCTCCTTCACCCTGTTCTCCAGCGACGAAATCTGTCTTCGACAGGAGCAGTCCTTGGCGCACTCGCCACAGGAAGGGCATCTCGTCCCTTTTCCTTTGCTTCTGACTTCATCAACCCAGCTGTCAACACTGGAGTTGGAGTCAGGAAGCTTGGACAGTTGCTCCCTGGAGAGGTGAGAATGTGTCGAATCACACCTCATCCCGTCGACCTCGTCGTCGTTCCGACCCCAGACGCCCGACGGACCAGCGTGCGGATGCACATTCTGGCGTCTCTCCTCGGCAATGATGGCGATCTGCACCATCACGGCGGCCTGGTGGTCGAACTGGTCCATCAGCTCCTCCCAGTCCTCTTGCTCCTGCAGTTGGGCGTCGAATCTCGACCGGCCGCTGTCCCTGAGGAACTGGCACGACGCCCTGAACCAGTCCCTCAGGCGGCCACGATAGCCCGCCTCCGCCAGCAGCCAATTCTGCCTGTGCAGGAATTCCTCATTCCAGATCTGCTGGAAGTGGTTTTCCCAGTGATCACCACTAATTCCAGTATCAGACTGCTCTCCTTCGCTGCTGCTGTCTTCCAGATCAGGCAAAGCGTGAGAGGAGGAACCAGATTTACTCGAGGAGGGAGATTCTCGACCGGGTTTAAGGTTGGTTGGGGCGTTCACACAACAATCAGCACAAGTATGAACTCCAGGCCAATGCCTATGGCCACAGTAAGGGCACTCTGATGGTTGATCTTCGGTTCGCTGGGGAGATGCTACGAATGTAACCTCAGGGGGAACACGCAGTGACCCAGAACAAGTAATAGCCCCACTAAAGTCCGACGATCTCAGAGTATCAGTGGAGATTCCAGAAGCAGAGTCATGATTTCCTCTGCTACCATGTAACCGCTGCATAGTGGTTGATCTTTCTTGTGATCACGAAGCCTGTAGCCTTGATGCCCCAGGGGTCGTAACGCCCGACACTGCCCCTGATATCTCCGAACCCAACTGACCCTCTTCGGACCCATATCCAGCCTCTTGGAGCGACATATGCGAAGCACTTGTAAGTCCTTTGAACTCCATGGTGAGATATGAAGAGTACGAAAACCCGGTCTACAAAAATGGAGCAGACATAGAATCTCAATGCGCATTCATCGCAATTAATGACACATCGTGAAATCATTCGAAATAATTTAAATAAATCCGATTGGGAAATCACGAAAGACAAATGCGACTCGACGCGCGCTCACAGGCGACATCTGGCGGCGAACGGAAAACATGAAACAGAACGGAAAATTTACTGCACTAATGTACATCTGAGAATCATTGGAATTCTGATCACATCAGTGTATAATTGAGTGCTGTCACTGCTGCCGTTACATCGTGTTGAGGGGCTCAGCAACGGTGTTTGGGCCGATGAAACAGGCACAGGCACAGGGCATCATTGGATCATTGTGGAATCATGATGGAATCTAAATGTGCACAAAGTGGAGTATTGAATATGCACAAATAGTAACAAATGGGCAGCAATTAGTACATTTCCGTATCCGCGATGCGAATGCGCGCGCTTGTCTGGTTACACCCCCAAGGCCCAAGGGGGAAGAGAATGGGGTTACGCCACTACGGCATATTCCGGCCCAACCTACGAGGGAGATAGGGGGACTCCAGCAACCTAGGCTGTGTAGACTTAACTACTTCCCCAAGGCGAGAGGTACCAAGGGGTGAAGGCCGCCTAGGAGCTTCACATGGCTTCTCTCCCCACCAAAAAACAAGAACATGGGAAGAGAAGCCTAGAGCTAGTAGTGGCTCTACTACCCACGCAAAGGCACAACACTCAGCAACCCCCCCACTAAGATGAAACTCAGGGGGTTGGCTGAAAATCAGAACCGATTTCTGAAAAAAAGAATGGGAGATTCAAAAATGCATGCTGAGATGACACTAATCATGGGCTGTGGAGGGGTGTTTTTTCTGATGTCCCCACCAACCCAGCTCAGATCTCACCAAAGTCTCTGATTAGGGTGTCCGTTCATAGTTTTGGAGCTAAAAAACAAGGCAGTGCTCCAAACTCCACAAAACAGTGGATTTAGCTTTTGGCACCCCAAAGTGGGTTTTGATTGGCAGGCCAAAAACAGAGAAATGGCCCTGCCAAAAGGCAGAAAAACTGCTACCAGGCACCTGTAACCCTGGGCCAGGGGCACTAAACTGAAGTCCCTGGATCTAAAATTTTTCGACTCCACTGGGGGTGGGGCTCTGAGTGGCAGCAGGGCTCGGCCAGCCCCAGATGGCCCTGACAAAGGCCATTACTGTACAAGCAGCTGGAAAAGACCTTAGATGGTCAGTGTAAAAGTAGATGGCAGTGGCGACGCCAAGTGGCAAACCCGTATCTGAGAAATGGCCACTGCCAAGGGAAGGACAGACAAGTGTGGACAGTGCCAGAAAGACTGTGCTGACTGGACAGACAGTGCAGTGGATCAAAAATGTGCAGTGCTGTGCTGACAGTGTGACAGCAAAACTGAAACAAACAAACAAGGGCAGGGCAAACGGATTGTCCCACAGCCCCCAAACAGCTCTCTCTCTCTCTCTCTCCTCCTTTCTCTCTCTCCCTCTGTCTGTCTCTCACCTTATGGCAACCGAGCAAGGCCAGTGCCCAGAACTCGGTGCTCTGCAGCAGGGAAAGTGGCTTTTAGCTCACTGTTCCCAAAAATCAATACCATCAGAGGATTAAAGTTAGGTACCAGTGTTTAGGAACTAAGTTAGTTTCTACCCACAAGCTGGGAGGATTCCTATCATACCCACAAGCTGGGAGGGTTCCTACTAAACATCTGGCTAGGCTAGGGTGTTGATTACCCACAAGCTGGGAGGGTTCCTGTTACACCCATTCCTTCGCAGCACCCTAACCTACTAGACCCAACCTCCCACAAAATTACTTAGATGAGGTTTGGACTTGGGGTTTAAGTCCAAGTACCCCGTGCACGTCTGCACCCAACCCAACTACTCCTGTCTTGTTTGTTTGCAAACCCAGTGACCTCTTCAGTGGCAAGCAGAGCACAAAAAGCCTTTGGCCATAGGATACATTACGCTGCAGTGCGAGAGAAACAGACTGTGCGTGGTATCAACGTTCAGTGCACTGGGTCCATGCATGTTATGCCACTAACCACTGTGTAGTGGGCTGTACATGGGCAAACATCAAAATCAGACTATAGGCTGTGACGCTGCACATAGTGCTGTGTCCCTTCCCTGTCCTTGCATGCAAGCATACATTTCGGCAGACAGCCAATGGGTCTATTCACAAGGGGATAGCCCCCACTTCTTCAGGCATTTGTGCAAGAGGGGTGCCCACCATGTGTTGGGGTAACCTTTAGCCGCAAGGTCGCTGGTGATTAGTTTTACATTTTTCTGTGCATCCACCCGTGTATCTCGGTAGTATCCTGAATTTTTTGCCAGGGTTGGAACGAGTGATTTCAATGTACCTTTCGCCTTAGGGGCATGGGCATCAGGATAACGCATCAGAAACTGGTGTGCTGCTGTGTGTTTCTGGCTTTTATCGGCAAGACACAGGCGTATGCTCGGCGGGTGAGTCGCTGGATTTTGTGGGTTGACAGTCATGTCACCCTGCAGTGTGATCCAGTGGTCACCCCCCCCTTCCCACTGTAGGTCGAGGTTATATATCCCTTCAAATGTAGCCTGGAGCAGCTCCTGCGGGGTGTCTGCAAACATTACACCATTGTTGTTATCACGGAAGCGCCCAGGCGTGGTAGGCAGGTGGCATGGGTGTGCGCTCCCCGGCGCTGTGGGTGCAAGGGGCAAGTACAGGGGGAAATGGAGATGCTCACTGAGCATACATTTTGCGCTGGCCAGCTGGGATGAACAGGGTCCACCAATGGCCAATCCTCGCTTTTGCCTCAGCACCCAATTGGAGAAAACAAATGCATCATTGCAGAATATATCAAAATATACGTAGCGGAGCACTTGCTGGATATCTATGTTATGGTACAGCTCTGGGCTACCGGACCCTATTCTGTCTAACTTTCTGTCGATGCGGTTAACTGCGAATCTAAGTAGACCTCTGCGTGGTCGTCCCCTCGGTCCAGGAGCTTGGGCAACCAGGTCAGCAATTGCAGAGATCGACTCCCAGACATTCTGGCGATCCAGAGAAGGAAATATTGCCTTTATATCAAGCTCAAACAATGCAACAGGCCTAATGAGTTCTCCCTCGTGCCATCGGTCGTGGAGCTGTTGGTTCCACTGTCTGACCGTGGTCAGTAAATCCTTGCAGTGTGGCATCTCCAGTGTGTTTAGTACTCTGGCACCTTCAGTAAGAAAAAGTGCTTTTCCAATGCTTTGGGGTATACTTTAGTTGTATTAGAGGTACTCTAAGCACACAAGCATTTCTATCTTAGTATTGGCCCAACCAAAAGTGGTGATAACACATTTTGACCTATGGAACCAAACACTAAATTAGGTTATGGAGTGGACCCCTTAATCCCCTATCAACGTGAGGCAATTCATCTTTTCCTGAGTCGACTGAGAACTGACATATCCAGGGCAGAGCCTATGAATTTATCTATGTTTTCTCAAGAAAAGTTTATATTGGTTTCAGCACTGTCTTTTTGCTTCTCCTGCTGCTTGCTGTAGGTGTAGGGTTTCCTGCTGCTTGTTTTGGAGGATGAAAAGCTTTTTTTTGTTGAAATACAGTAAATCCAAGTCAATCCAGGATAGCCGAAGCCAATAGTATGCAAGGAGAAGAGAATTCAGGATCAAAGCATGAAGGGCTGCAGTGTAAACAGTGAAAGGTGATTGGATATTCACAGAAACTGCAACTCAGGTCACAAATGAATGCATATTCACAAAGATAGCTGAAATGTTTTTGGAAAAGAGTTAGAAAACTGCCCCATGGTCACTCTCTCTCCATAGTGCCATCTCAGGAGATGTGCACTCTTTGTTTTGCGTCCCATATGTGCTGAGGTGGCAGGGCATGTGGCGATGAGGTCACTGCCATGTCACATGGGATCTTCCTACTTAGCTAGGCTGACCAGGAATTGAACCCAGGACCTCTCAAAAAGAGGTGCCCAGCCCCCTAGGGTGCATACCACTAGGATAGCTAGGAATTCATGGAAAAACATAGATAAATTCATAGGCTCTGCCTTGGATATGTCAGTTCTCAGTCAACTCAGGAAAAGATGATTTGCTTCACATTGAAAGGGGATTAAGGGGTCCACTCCATATCCTGATTGGGTGTTTGGTTCCATAGGTCAAAATGTGTTATCACCAGTTTTGGTGGGACCAATACTAAGATAAAAATGCATGGATGCTCAGTGCATCTCTAATACAACTAGAGTATGCCTCAAAGCAATGGAAAAGCACTTTTTCTTACTCCCCCCCTTGTGCTGTGGTTGCCACCACTGTCGCATTTTAGGAAAAAGGGAATTTTTCTTGGCCTTTCCTTGGTTTCCACATCTACTTTAAAATACCTATAGTTTCCCTAACACGGAAAAATGGGCGCTCACCATGGCTGGCGCTCCTTTGCTGCTCTGATTGTATCATTTCCTACAGAAGACTCAGCGGTCATGGCGCTGCCGGGGCTCCTGTGGCTTGGTTGGGTTAGTATGGGAGCATGCCAAACATGTGCATATGCATCCCTCCATCCAAGACGCAGCGTCGACACAAACCCAACGCAAGACACATTATACACACTCGCATGGGTTCTCGTAAACCTGCTGGCTACCTGTGACCTGTCTTAGGGCTAAGGGAGTCGTCAAAAAATTAAAATCGCCCCTTGGTGGGGTCTTGGTTCTGCTCAGTCTCTCCAGGCACCTGCGTTTCGGCCCGAACACGGCCTACTCAGCGAGGCTGCGCGTGGGTATCTGCAGAGGCAGGAATGGGAGAATTATGGACGAATCCACGCAAAAACGAAGCGACGACACCAAAATCCGTCAAATGACGGCGTAGAATTTTTCTGAAACAACACATCTGAGCAGAATCCAATTGTGCATCAGAAGCACATTTTTATAGAAATTATAGTCATCTCTGGATTTTTTAAATCCAGAAATTCATACGCATAAAATGGCGGCGCGCAGGAGCGGCTCCTAGCGAAGCGCCGGAAAATGGAGAAATAATGGAATTATAAACGTATGTCTCACGTAGTCTTGAAAATGACGAGACACACATTGATAAATAAACATACAGATTCCACCCACACTAATAGAAGCTTCAAAAATTCAAGAATTCGAAAATCAACGAAAAAGACTTCAATGAATCAGGTATAAACTACAGGTATGCTCGTCTCGCATGCCGCATACACATTGCTCGTCTCGTGTCTCCGTGAACGAGTCTTGTAGCAGCGCTAACAACGATAGGACGCGATAGAGGGATTGATTAGAAAGATTGCAGATGATTAGCGGTCAGATCAGGGTGATTAGACATACACACAAGTGCATAGCAACATTCTTCGCGTGCGCCCCTCACTTGCTCTCTCTCCCAGCGGTAGGTAAGGTGAGTAAGCCCAGGCGGGGCCACCCCCTGGTGGAGTTCGTGATTGGCGCTCAGATGGGCAGGTTTGCCCACGATCTTCGTGCATACTTGCGCATGCACACACGCATTAAAGGGTAGGCCACGCGAAGTGCGCACGGTAAACCTTGTTTAGGCTACCCAGGGGCTCCTCGGTACGTTCTTTAAGAGAACCTGAGGAGTCCCTTAAAGCTTGCTTGCTTGACAAGGGTAGCTGGTCCTCCAGCGTGTTTGCGGACAGTGTATTATAGGTCACACTGAGAAGGGTATAATACCTGGAGTGTGGCTTGGTTCCTCCGCCGCAAACGCCCTTTCATTTGCCTTTGTTTTACAGGTGGGCAGGTAGGGTGATTGGTGCAGCAGCATTTTTTTTATGCTCTGCTACCAGAAAAGTTTATAGTGGTTTCAGCACTGTGTTTTTGTCGCTTCACAGGAGGGTCGCTAGGACCCACGAGACCTTTGCCTTCGCAACGCCCAGTAGAGTGTGCGTGTAGGAGTGGTAGTCCTGAGTGGGGGCTTGAGCCAGTTGCCCCAGTGCTCGCCCACCAGGATGGTGCCACTGTAGGGTGTGTAGGACCTGTAGTGCGCGTGTCACTGTCCCACCCGTTTCCTGCAATTTTAGCAGGGTTGGTGGGCTGTGGCAGTGGTTAGGTCAGTGTTTTGGCCATTTAGCAAAACGGCGTTTTCAAGCCTTCATAGCTTTTGGCCACCCCTCCCTGTAGTAGACAGATAGGTAGGGAAAACAATACCTGGATTAGTACGCTGGGTATTCCCCAAAGGTTTTGCGCCAGCACAGAAATTGGGCGCTAAGGGGAGGGGAGACCCGGGGCGTACCCCGTGGCATCAATAAGCCAACCCTCCAGGTTTAGCAAGGGCGCAGACTTGGGTATAATTAGGACACCACTTCTGCGGCTTGCTCTCAGGACCTTAGGAATAGCACACTCACACATACGCTTTGGCAGGTAAGGGTAAGGTTCAGTCCCTAGCTTTAGTCTTGGAGGCAAGCGTCTCAGCGAGCCTCAGCAACTCACCAAGGTTGTTCTGGGACAAGTAGTCAACCAGAACTGAGTTTAGGCGTCCCTCGGGTAGAACAAATGCAGAGAAGGGCTCCCAGGTGGCCTCTTCGACTCCAAACCCTTCCCAGAGGGTGAGGAAGCGCCAACCCTGGCGATAGCGGTGGCGTAGGACAGACTTCACCAGGTAGAAGCCCTCCTTAGCCATCTCCTCGGCGCTCATGTCGGGGAGTTCACCTTCAACTTCCATAGGGCTGGCAGCCCCTTGTAGGTCCGGAGCGGCGATTTCCTCGTCGTTCAGCCCCCACTCCTCCCCACAGAGGTCTTCAGGATCATAGTAGCGCTTCAGGTGTTGAGCAGCGCACACCAGGGTCCCCCCTAGACGGGGAGAACACCGCACGGTGATACGGTGTCCATCCACAGATAGAATCTTGTACGGCCCGAAGTATGGGTCATCGCTGGTAGAGCGTGGCCAGGCGGGTAGTCGACTGTGGTGCACCAGCACCCAGTCCCCTTCTTGGTAGGTGGCCGGTACTCGGTGCTTGTTCTTCTTGTTCCACTGACGCTCCCTCACTCTCTGGAGCATAGCCTTGGCCTTGTCCACCTTCGCTTGTTGCTCTTGGACCCATTCACCCACAGAAGAATGGGTGTCCTCTGGATAGGGGGCATGTAGGAACCATGCCGGGCGCCCTAGGAATAGCTCATGGGGCGAGTAGCCAGTAGCAGAACTCTCTTGGGAGTTCATCATCAAGGATATGACGGGGAGTAGTCTCAACCAGTCTCTGGTGCGTTCAGTTTTGCACCATATCCTGACGTTCTCCTTCAGGACACGAATCTGTCGCTCACATAGGGGGTTGCTCGTGTGAGAGTAGGGAATCCCCGTAGACACCTGGACATTGAGGGATCTCAGCACCCTCTTGTACCAGCCAGTATCTGAGCGTACCCGTACGTCCTCATCGGAGTTGATCTCCTTGGGCGCCCCATAGACACAAAACCCCTCCTCCAGGAGTATCTTGATAGTCTCCTCCCCGGTAATGTGCTTGGTACAGGGGAACACCCTGGTAAACCTGGTCAACCCACAGGTTACCACGAGGGCGAAGTCATAGCCCCCGAACTTCGGCATCTCCGTGTAGTCCACGTATAGAACACTGTTAGCACAGTGAGGGATGGGCAGGGTCGAGTAGAGACCTCTGTCCCTGATATCCCCTGGTTTACAGGACCTGCACGGGCACTTGTCCACGATAGGCTGGAGGGTTTTCCGCAGTTGGTCGTCAGTCCACGTAGTGTGGAACCACTGCTTGAACAGCCTCAGGGTGCGGTCAGCACCCATATGACCACTGGACTCATGGGTCCACTTCAGCAGCGCTGGGACTCGGTGACTAGGCACCACAATACGGTCCTCGTGCCATAGGTAGCTCTTGTCCCTCTTCCACTGGTCTTGGTTGACCAGGAGGGGTTCAAGGCGTTTCTCCAGGCGCTTGTAGATATCCCCGAACTCCTTCAGGTACTCCGATTGTTGGAGTCCATCCAGGGGGCGTATCATCGTCATGTTGAGGTCCAAGTGGACGTCCATACGGCTGAACGCCTCCTTAGCCAGCGCTTCAGACCGGGCACCAATCAGGGCGTCGAAGTTGTTGCGGCTGATGTAGTCGGCACATTCGTTCTTCACTCCCTGGATATGGTGTACCGTCAGCCGTAGTTGACTGAGGTAGGTCCACCAGCGCCGTAGCTTGGCCTTCTCAGGTGGGGGACCCTTCTGGAAACTGCGGACCGGTTCTTGGTCGCACAGCCAGACCACAGGGTTACTCCCCAACAATCGTGCTTGTGAGGATAGCACCATCATACCCGCGAGCAATTCCTGCTCATAGGTGGAGTAGTTCCCCCTGGCTTGGTTGCACTTGCAGTTCCAGTGGCCCAGAGGTACTAGGACCCACTTGTCGTCAGGGTAGCTGTGCTTGAGGGTTCCATCTCGGTTGAGACCTTCCGTCCCCCATTGGGAAATGGCCGAGTCGAACTCCTCCTTCTCTAGTGCTTGCCACTGGAACAACGTTCCACCACCGCCCACATTGCAGGCGTCGGTCACCAGGATAATCTCCCCTTGTGCTCTAGGCACGCCCAAGCATTTAGCGTTGGCTACCTTGTCTTTGAGCTCGTCAAACGCTTGTTGCTGTTGTGGGCCCCAGCGCCAAGTAGTACTCTTCTTGATCAAGTCCGTCAGTACGGCGCTGGTATAGGTGAAGTTTTTGATGTGGCGGCGATAGAAGTTGCACGCCCCAATGAAACTGCGTACATCATGAAGTCCTTTCTTGGGGTCCTCGTGTCGTACCTTGGCATCCATCAGGGGTTTGGCCTTAGAGGCCGCTGGGGTCCACCACCCATAGCCAACGTCAAACCCCAGGTACTGCATGGTCTCCTGCATGAACTCACACTTGTCCAGCTTGAGTCGTGTGTGGTTCTCCTGGCAGACCGCAAAGAACTCACCCAAGAGGATTAGGTGATCCTCCTGGGTATTGGTCCCGAGGCATACATCGTCGATGTGAGCCTCCATCTGGGCACCACGGGATATGAGCTCCTGCACCTTAGGTCTCCTTCGTAGGATGGACAAGATCTTGTTCATCAGCTCTTGGAATAGAGCGGGTGCGTTAGCCACGCCAAACGGCATGACCTTCCACTTGAACACCCTCCCCTGAGGGGTGATGAAGGCCAGTAGTTCCTGTGCGTTGGGCGTCAGGTCCACTTGCCAGAATCCGCTTCGCTTGTCCATCTTGGTCTTGTAGCGGCAGGAGGCTATCTTCTCCAGGGTAGACTCCATATTGGGAATGGACCCTGGGTGGTTCAGCGTCTTCTTGTTCAGCTCTCCGTCGTCCACTACCAGCCGTTTGGCTGTAGACCCAGGTTTAGCCACCAGGAAACAGGGGCTGCAGTGTAGGGGGTAGTCCCCGTCCTTGTACTCCAGGACTAGGCCTGCGTGGATACATTCTTGTATCTGTCGCTCAATCTCGTCGGCCTGTTCTTTAGGAGCTGGATAGGGTCTCCTCCGGATCTTGTGACCCACGAACTCGGGTTTCAGCTTGAGGTCCATCTGTACCAGCTTATCACATGAGGCTGGAGGGGGTAGTTCTCCGAACACCTCCAGATAGGTCCTTATAAGCTTCTGCACCCGCGGGTCCAATACCTTGATCTTGTCCTCCATGTCCTCGTCAGAGTCTAAGTTGCTTGCCCCCTGGGTAATAGACGTCGGGAGGTGGTCCTCCACCGACTCTTCGCCCGTGGTAGTATCCTTCAGCCCTTGGTAGGCATATAGAAGGTCTTGTTCAACAATCCCTGGTGGACGATGGCAACATAGGCACGCTCGAGGGGGTTCACATACACATTCCTCCGAGAGGTCGTCCTCCTCTGGGGTCCTCACATGGGCGCCCCACACGCTCTTCATGAGCTTCAGATCCACCTCCCTTTGCCAGGTGGTGATCTTCTGTTCGAGGTCCTCCTTCAATTTTGATAGGTCTCCCATACGTCCTTGCTTCAGTGGCCATGAGCTGCGGGTAGGCTTCGCGTAGCATAGCTTTTTCGCCACCAACTTCCTCTTGGAATCCACATACTCCCTGAGCCTGGATCGAGGGTCCAGCTCTTCATCCACGGGGTCTTCCACCCTCATGGAGAGTAGGGGTTTTAGTGGGGCGACGTACTCGGCGTTCTCCACTTCCTCCACACAGGTCTGCACGAAGAAGGCGTCGTGCTCAGTCTCGTCATCTGAGTGGATAGAGCTAGGTAGCTCAGATAGTCCACACTCAGAGACTCCATCAGGAACAGGTACATGGCAGGGACAGTTGGGGGCGTTGGTGTCAGTCACGACGTACTCATCTCCTCCGGGTGTAGTCTCAACAGCATCTTGAGGTCGTAGGCGATCCTTCAAGTCACCCAAGGCGAGTCCATCGCTTTCTCGTTGTATAGCCTGGACCAGAGTCGGGTCCAGGTCCTCCCAGGGGATGGTGGTAAGACTTCCGTCCACCACGCTGAGCATACTCCCCCATCTGGGCTTCCCAATAGGCGTCTTGCGTCCCAGAGGCACGTAGATGGCCTCATCAGGCAAACGAATAGAGCTGATAGTCAGCCTGTCCAGGAGGTTTCGCCAGTACTCATTGCCCCCATGGGCTCCCCAATCGGGGGAACACAGGACCATACGGGAACGTTCCAAGGCCACCTTGGTCAGCACCTTCCCCAGTTCACTGAGCCCGGGGTTCCCGTAGGCCATCCCGAAAGAGGGCCAGTAAAATTTGTAGCTGCAGTTCTTCCCCTTGCTGCAGTAAAGGTCCAGTACATGTTGCTTGTCGCTGGCGAACAACTCCACACTCAGGTCTTGTCGAGAGTAACCCAACTCCTTCAGACCTTGGTCTAGGACTTCCCCCAATAGTTGATAGTCCTCAGTTTTGGAGGCTGCCATCATGTTCGAGGGCTCCTCCTTCGATAGTCTCAGGTAACTCGAGGTATGTTCCGACTGCTCCAGTGGCACAGACTCTCTGCCACTGCCGTGGTCCACGTAGAGGAGGTAGGGCGCTTGCAGCGTCAGGGATTGTATCTGGGAGTGCTGTACGAAGAAGTCAGTACCCAGTACAAAGTCGAAGGCCTCAGTGTCCATCACATAGAACCGATGGGCGATAGTCCGGGAGCCCATAGGTACCTCCACTTCACAGTCCCCGCAGCTGTGCACCACATGTCCATCCCCCATGCGTATAGCAGCGGTGGTCATGGTGTTCTTCACGCTCCCACCAGGTAAAATTTTCTTGGCCACTATAGATATTGTGGCGCCAGTATCCAATACCCCCAGGTATTCACGTCCTCCTACACCTATGATTTTGTGGGGCATTCTGCGGCCAAAACCGCATTTACGCTACCGCACTGGATCTGAAACGGCTTACTGGATCTGAAACGGCCGCGGTGCCAAAAATTTGTCGTTCAAACATGAATTTTTGCAAAATCCATTGCTTGAAAACATTTGATTCCTTCGCACAAAAGTGTGGATGTGTCAGAACATTACAATGCTGTGGTTGAATCTAAAGATGCCTGCCAAAAGTCGTTTTAATATTGTTGTTTTGCTGTTTTTCTGCTGCTCAGCTGTAGTGCAGATCGATCCGGACATTTCCGGCTATTGACTGCTAAATTTTGACACAACATTTCTGACTAACGCTAAGTACTAATTGCCTTCGTTTTGCCTTGCTTGCAAACACAACGTTGAACTGGTGAGAACTGTTGAGAACTGAGGTCCCTGGGACTTGATTTGTGTTGCTGGTAAAGGTTTCGGAACAGTTGACAGTTGACGTGCTGTGCACTTGCTTGTGTTGTGCCTTCTTTGCCCGGTCTTGGCTCTGTGAGTTTACTATTTGCCTGCTTTGTTGCAAAGCCTGTTCTGCAACCCTTGACTCTCCCTGAAAAGGGATCTCCTGTGGTGCAGAAGTACCCATTCCAACGGTCAGGCTTTGTAGCTCATCTTTGGCAAATATCTCAAACTTGCAGGCACGGGCCCTTTGCACCGCACAATGCTCAAAAGAACTAGGCTTCACAAAGGTTGGCAGGTGTTTGAAATGACAATGAGAACTGAGGTGTGTGGTTAACTGAGAAGTCAGTTTGAACTGGTCCCACCCTACGATGCTCAAAAGAACTTTGCTTCACAAAGGTTGGCACAGGTTTTTGAACTGACTTTGAGAACTGAGGTGTGCAGGTAACTCAGAACTCGGCTTGAACTGGTTGCAGCGTACGAGGCTCCAAAGAACTTCGCTTCACAAAGGTTGCCACAGGCTTTTGAAATGACGATGAGAACTGAGGTGTGTGGTTAACTGAGAACTCGTTTTGAACTGGTCGCACCGTACGAGGCGCTAAAGAACTTCGCGTCACAAAGGCTGGCCCAGGTTTTTGAAATGACGATGAGAACTAAGGTGTGTGGTTAACTGAGAACTCGGTTTGAACTGGTCGCAGGTTTGAACTGGTCGCAGCGTACAAGGCGCTAAAGAACTTCGTGTCACAAAGGTTGGCCCAGGTTTTTGAAATAAAGTTGAGAATTGAGGTGAGTGGGTAACTGAGAACTCGGTTTGTGGTGCAGTGGTGGTTCCAGCTGTCTTGAATGGTTGAGAACTGCTGTAAGGAACTGGATCAGTACTGCCGGTGAACGGCATGCTGCTGCTGCTGCTGCTTGCTGCTGCCTGTTTTGTGTCACTCCTGGTTTTCCACTTCCGTGCACAGTATACTTCGAGTTGACTTTGGGCATGGGCCTGATTTCGAGGACCTTCCACCTACGGGCATTCTTCACCTGCTTCGCGTTGCCCTCCACTTCTGCACCGTGGTGCTCTGCAATGGGCTGCTGCACTCTGGCGCTGGGCAACAGGCTTCACTGAAGGTCCTTTTGGGCCTGCTTTTTGGATTTCACTCTGGGCTTCGTGACCTCCGAGGTCGTTTTGGGCATCCTGGTTGGGCTTCACTCTGATTTCCGTGACCTGGGGCTGCTGATTTTGATGGATTTCAGTTGACTTCGTCATTCTTGAACTGCAAGTGGAGATCTGTGCTGCTGGTGGTGGATTTGCAGCAAGTGTGTTTTGTGTTGCCACACTCCAGTATGTAGCAGTTTATTCATTGTGCACACACCCAAAAATCTGCCCCCCCCCCCCGCTCAGTTGAGGTGTTGTGTACAACCCCAAGGATCCCCCCCCCCCCGGGGGCTCTGCACACTTTTGCCTCTTACCTATCATCAATTTCCTCCCTAGACTGACAATGTTAACCCCAAAGGACATAGAAGGGCAGTTTATCTGTAGCGATGTCATCCTCAGACAAGTCCGCCCTGATGCAGTGATTACTGCTGCCACTCTGGGCGTAAAACTGCGTGAGCCAGTGTGGGCCCTGTGGGGTTCTATGCGTCCACTTGGTACAGTACCCAGTACCACCATACCTGTGACCCTGCTGGCGGCTCGTGGTGAAGTTGTTACTGGGCCTAGAACCAAGGCCAACCCAGGCCTGGTAGAGGTGAGATACAAGCAGGAGAAGGGCAAGACATTATGGCACCCACTGAGAGACATCCTCCCCATGGAACAATTACCACCAGGCTGCAGGGAGTTTCACCCGGACGTGATTATAGAATCTGAACAAGCAGAGGAAACGGATACCAGTGGGTCAGACACTTCTTATGCTGCAGAATCCGATGAGGAGGCAGCAAGCCGCAAGCGCACAGCGCAAGGTACCCCTGGTAGTGGTCATAAGGCCAAGAAGAAGGCCAAACCGGCAGCCAAGAAGGCCAAAAAAGTCCCTGGTCGTTGTGTTGAACGAGAGGAGATATTACGGATGGCTGCTCAAATAGAGGAAACCCGGAATGTACCAATGGACGTACTCAAAACATATTCAAAGGCTTCCCTCCATGCTCTGTTGGAACAATTTGAGTTGTACTTTCCACAAAGTGCAAAGCACGACATGTTGGTGCTACGCCTGAAGCAGGCAGTGGAGGCTGGCAAGAACCGTCCCCGTTTGGTGCCACCAGAGATGCCTGCAGAGGCATACGGGTACAGCAGATTTCAAGAGCAGGCAGTGGATGGCACCAACGTGGGGATTGCACACCCTGAGGACAAGGCACAGGATGTGGCCAACATGGGGGTGCATGACCATGTAGGACAGCAAAAGCAAAGCCCAGTGCGGGACCAACATGGTACAGGACTGCCTGAGTCCCCTGTGCGGCTAGAGCATGATGACGAATCAGCCACACCACGCACTCCTGAGGTTGCACGTGCCTTGGATGGAGCATTTAATTCTGCCGATACTTGGTTCCCATATCTGGATTTTGATGAGTTGCTGAATGCGTCTTCTCAGCCCAGTAGTGGACCTGCAGTTCCAACGGAGGATTCCAAGGCCACAGAGCCTCCAGCACCCGAACCAGAGGATGACACCCGGGGCTCGGGCGGTAGTGTGGCAGATTCAGGGGTTACAAGGTCCCCAGTGGTGGGAGGAGGAATGCTGGGTACCATGCGTCCACTCCCACAAGAGGGTTTAGGAGTATGTGTTCGTAAATTGCCATTGGCAAAGATTGTGCTGCAAAAGGCGCAACATGCTTTTGGGCATGTTGGG
Organism: Eutreptiella sp. 'Long Island Sound 2002'; assembly: GCA_964036045.1. Lineage (NCBI taxonomy): Eukaryota > Euglenozoa > Euglenophyceae > Eutreptiales > Eutreptiaceae > Eutreptiella > Eutreptiella sp. 'Long Island Sound 2002'. The sequence continues at coordinate 184,877,486 of OZ038380.1, read as the reverse complement.
CGTGGTGACTGGGCGCATGATGAGGCAGCAGTCAATCTGAAATTGTTGCCCCTGCATGCAGTGCGGGATGGGGCCTCTTTGTCAAATGACTTTGCGGCCATCATGCAGAAGCTAGGGACGACTGGAGACTACCCATATGTCGGAGGCTATTTAGCCAAAGTTAGTTCTGGTACAGGGTACACAAGTGCATGGGCTGAGCTACGTGTGGGATACACTATTTTTGTGCCCTTGAAACCTACATTGTGGAGCATGAAGGTTGCTGGAGCTGACATTGCAATCCGGAACAGTGAGATCCTGCAAGTGCCAGCCATGGATGAGCGTCAAACGCTCAAACAGCCACATGAACCAGGCTACTTAGTAGTACTGCAATACGGTGACCCTGGGTTGATGCTACCTAGTGTCATTCATGCGGAGGTATTTGTCCGTGCTTTACAAAAATTGTCTCTCCTCAGACACACAGGCAACCCTTTGAACCCCCCCCCCCTGCACACACAAACACAAGCCCATCCCCCCCCCCCCCCACACTAGCATTAGGTCTCTGCCCCCACACCAGCACGAGCTCCCCCTTTTTTCTCATCACACGCACTACATACATTGCTTGGTGTTCGCCCGCCTATCCATTTTCATACACGACACACAAATTGCGCCCTGCCCGTTTTTTATGACACCCGGACAATTGGTAGCACCCCCCCCCCCTGGTTTCTCATATCGCGCACCCTTCTCCTCACCTTACTTTACCTAATTCTTACCCTACCACAGTGCCTGCCACCCTGTCTTCATGCGATGTTCATTGTTCGCTTTTGTACAGCTTTGTGTCGTCTTCAGGCCAAAGGCAATCGGAGGCTCGATAGTGCTGCGGACATCCATGTGAGCAGCGACAGCGGAGATGGGGGCGATGACGGGAGCATGGTGGTGCCGAAGAAGGATGCAGCAGCAACAGCGACCGAGAGGAAGCGCGCCGCAGCAGAGAAGGAGGCAGCTGACAAAGCGAAAAAGGCGGCGGCAGATCGGGCACAGAAGGAAGCAGCAGCAGCAGCAAAGGAGCAGGCGAAGAAACAGGCCGCAGCAGAGAAGCAGGCCGTTGACAGAGCAAAAAAGGCAGCAGCGGCCAAGGCTCAGAAGGAGGCTGCAGCAGCAAAAAAGGAGCAGAAGCGCGCGGCAGCGGAGAAGCGAGCAGCGGACAAGGCGAAAAAAGCGGCAGAGGACAAGGCGAAAAAAACGGCGGCAGCCCAGGCGCAGAAGGAAGCAGCAGCAGCAGCGCATGCGGAGCAGGGTGTCGAGGCAGAGGACAAAGCAGACACTACAATCCAAGCACGGGATGACGTTTCCTCCAAGCTCGAGTCCATTCTGGAGTTGCTGCGAAATCAAGGGCAGGGTCAGGAGGCAGGTAATCAGGGCTCAGTTTCACAGCAGACACAGTTGCCAACACAGATGCCGCAGATGCCGACACAGTTGGTAACACAGGTATTGCAAAGTTTGATGCCACCACCAACACAGCACACAGTGCACCCATTGCAGAGTGTCCTGACAGCGTTGCCTCCACAAGGGTTGCCATTGCTGCCAGCACAAGCACAGAACCATAACACGCTGCAGCAACTTCTGCAAGGGCAGCAATTTCTGCAAGGGCAGCATCTCCAGGGGCAGGAGCATTTTCTGCAGGGGCAGCAGCAGCATTTTCTGCAGGGGCAGCAGGGGCAGCTGTTGCAGCAACTTCTGCAGGGGCAGCAGCAGCAGCAGCTTCTGCAAGGCCAGCAGGGACAGTCACAATGTTTGATTGCTTAACTTGAGCTACTTCTCTCTTTCTTGATCAGTGATTATTTCTCAGCAAACCATTGCTGCACAACAACCCACTGCACATTGTGCCAGGTTTGCTGACACCAGAGGCATGGAGCGCACTGCATGTTTTTTTGTGTTCCTCCATCCATTAGCTGTTGCTGAAATGCAGCGACTTTGCAGCTGCAAGACTCATTTTGCATATTACCATTCGTTGATGGTAGTCAGAGTTACAGTTCAGCCAGTGGCCTCTTCTGAATTTGTAAGTTAATTGATTACAGCTGTTTTTGAACCATCTGCTGAAGGTACAACACACAGCGATGACAATTTTTCTGTTGCTTCACCAGTTAATATTTATCAGCAACCCGCTGAAGTGCAACAACCCACTGCATGCTTGGCAAGGATTGATGGCAGCACAGGCATTTCCTGCATCCATTAGTTGTTGCTGCCATGCTGACATACAGCGAGCGATTTTGCATGTGCGAGACTCATTTTGCATATTACGATTACGCAACCCTGTGAAGTGCAAGAACCCATTGCATGCTTGGCAAGGATTGATTTTGCAACATTTGAAGTAATAAAACGCATGCGAGGCAGAGACTGCAAGAAGATCAGTTTTGGTCAGAGTTTAGGGCGGCGTACAAGGTTGACGACAGTTGGTAGGTGCAGTGATCGGTTGCTAGACATTGGGTGAAGCAAATGATTGGGCATTTGTATGATTTTTTTAGTGAAATGTTTGTTATGAAAAGTTGGGGTATTGACGAGCATATCACATTATAACTGCATGGTGCAAGACAAAAAGCACAAGAACAATGTGAATCGTGTGTAGATCAGGGTCAATCTATGTTGTCTACATACATTGCAATGGTTTCCATTTTGTATTGTGTTGGACAAGTAAGTAATTCATTTCTCCACACAAATTGAGTTTTTGTTTTGCCCGAAATATTGGATGTGCATGACATCTTGGCACTCAAAATGAGCCATGCGTCAACTGTTATTATGAATGATAGGCAAAAACCACAAAATATTCAAAACAAGTCTAATACACAACAAAGATGTGTCAATTTTGTCAACCATTTGGATAGAATCCGGGTTTGGGCCATTTTGTGCCCGGTAAAATCAAAGGTGAGTCGGATACGTACCCAAAACACCAGGTCTTGGGTGCCACCACAGCGTCCCCGTCAGAACTCCGCGGGACAGGTCACCTCGAACCCCTTGTTCCGCAATTTGCGGGCCATCCTCATGAAACGGCTCCTCTTCTTAGCGTTGCCGTCATCACCACCTTCATGCTCACGCTTGGCTCCTTGTTCTGGCTGGGCCTGCGTTTGTGAGCGTGTGGTAGGTCCAGACTGCTCTCCAGAGGGCTCGGAGTTCCCCCCTGGATTAGGGTTGGGGTTGCCTCCGTTCTTGTCCTTGTTCTTGTTGTCGGGCTGGCGGTTAGCACCTCCTCCTCGTCCACCTTGACCCTTGTCTTGCCCTTGACCACGTCCTTTCGACTTGCCCTTGCCGGAGTCGTTGCCTTTGCCTTTGCCTCCACCTTTGCTTGAGCCTTTGCCAGGATCTTCCCCTTTAAGCTTCGCCGATAGGCGTTGCTTATGGTAGCACTCATCCTCGTAGTGCTTCCGCTTACCGCAGAATGCACACGTGATGGTGCACCGGTAATGATCCGGCAGCTTCGCTTTGGCGCCGGTGTTCTTCTCCTGCTGCTTCCCCTGAACTACGAAGCAGTCTCGCTGCTCGCAGTCAGAGGCGTGCTGCAGGTGGCCCTGCTCGTCTCTGGCATCACACCAGAATAGCTCCTTCACGTTCTCCATGGTACGGGCGTGGGCGTGTTTGGGGGTAGTCCCCTGCCCAGGTCGGGACCCTTGGTACCCTTTGCCTCCAGAACCTCCACCACCAGGACGGTAGTTGTTCAAGTGCTGGTCGCTCTCTTTCTCCAGCGCCATCTCCAGGAGCAGCGGGCATAGATCCTTGTAGCGGAGGGATCTAGCCTTGCGCTCAGCCGTCAAACGGCACTCGTCCCATAGCTCTCGGGGGAGCTTGGCCACCAACCAGAACAGCAGGTCGTCGCTGCTGTAGGAACCGGGCGTCAGTCGTCCAGCCCAGTGATCCAGGTCCGCCAACAGCTCAGAGACCCTGCCAGGTTTGGGGTTGTTGGGCAGCACGGGCAGGTTCTGGATCTCGGCCCTGATGGAGAGGTCGGTTTCGTAGGTCGGGTACTGCCTCTCCAGGGCAACCAACACATCGGCAAAGGTGGCGGAGTTAGTCACGATCTGCCTGACCTGCTTCTCCAGGTACTTGGTCTTGCAGCACTGCAGGAGCAGATCGCACTTCACTCGCCCACTAGCGTGGGTCTGGCCGGTCAATCGTAGGAACCGACCAAAGTTCTCAGCGAACTCGCTGAGGTCCTTGCCTGTGAACTCAGGCAGGTTCACCACGATTTTGGAGGTGGCAATAGCCTTCACCTCCTGAGTCCGGCGTCCTTCAGGGCGTCGGGTCTTCTTCTTCTTCTTCTTCTTCTTCTTTCCCTTGGGGTCCTCGGGGTCCTCAGGGTCATCGTCATCTGAGGGCGAAGAAGAATCCATCGACGGCAGCTCATCGTCGGAGGGGTCTCCGCCTAGATCACTGGAGCCATAAGGCTCCACGTCCACCATAGCCCTCAAGGCTGTCAGCCCCAGCCGGTCCAGCTCGGCCCTCGTCGAGTTCGTCACGTGGCTGTAGGGCGGCTGGGCCGTTCTCGGCACGAAAGGACTTCTCGGAATAGCTGCAGGCGTCGGCATCGGTCTGCTCCTCAGGCTCCCCAGGGTATTTGTCAACCCTGCCGCCAGGTGGTTAGCCTGTACTCGGTGGGGTGACATTCCCACCGAGATAGGTGACGCTTGGGGCGGGATCATCAGGGGCTCCAGCTTCTCACGGATCTCTTGTGTGAGGTCGCCCACGATTTTTGAAGTGGCTCCTCGGAGCACCTCGTTGATCTCCGACCGCGTCAGGGACCTGTTGGAGGATCTCCCCGATCCTCTACTCCTGCCTCCAAGGGACTCAGGTCCTCACCTCAACCCACTCAAGGGTGCATACCCAGGTGCATACCCAGGAACATCCACATAGGTTCCAGTAGCGGGTAGTGGATGGGGATATTCAGCCGCATACCATCGCGGCGCAGAGCTGGAAGCCACCGGCTCACTGGCAGTAGTTGCCTCAAGGAGCGCAGTGGTAGGTGGGCGCATCCCATAGGCGGGGTAGGGAGGCATGCCAGTAAAGCCTGTGCCCTCTGCCATAGGCGGGTTGGTTGTGGAAGTGGATGTTGCAGCGGCTGGGAGTGTGGTGGTTAAAGGAGAGGGTGATGCGTGGAGGCCAGAAGCGCTTGGTGCGCCTTCGAAGGTAGGGACATTCGTCAGGTCTTGCCTTTGCTCCTCTCCTTCGTCTGCTCCTTCTCCAGCATCCTTCTCGCTCTCTCTCTTCCTCTTCACAGGCTGAGTGGTGAACACCTCCTCGACAGACAGGGCCCCGAAGGCCGTCTGGAGTCCATCCAGGGAGTCCTCAGCCGCATCCACTGGCCCATGTAAGGGCTCCGCCGAAGGTACAGCGCCAGGCGCTGGCCTTGCCGGCGCCTCAGGCGCTGGCGCTGTCTTCGCGTCGGCGTCCTCCTTTCTGGATCCATCTTCTTTCACCCTTCTGCTTATATTTGCCCGTACTCGGCGCACTGGATGTACGGCACGGGGTTGCTGCCGGTGCGCAGAGACAGGCTGCCTCTGCTACCAGAAAAGTTTATAGTCGTTTCAGCACTGTGTTTTTGCTTCTCCTGCTGCTTGCTGTAGGTGTAGGGTTTCCTGCTGCTTGTTTTGGAGGATGAAAAGCTTTTTTTTGTTGAAATACAGTAAATCCAAGTCAATCCAGGATAGCCCAAGCCAATAGTATGCAAGGAGAAGAGAATTCAGGATCAAAGCATGAAGGGCTGCAGTGTAAACAGTGAAAGGTGATTGGATATTCACAGAAACTGCAACTCAGGTCACAAATGAATGCATATTCACAAAGATAGCTGAAATGTTTATGGAAAAGAGTTAGAAAACTGCCCCATGGTCACTCTCTCTCCATAGTGCCATCTCAGGAGATGTGCACTCTTTGTTTTGGGTCCCATATGTGCTGAGGTGGCAGGGCATGTGGCGATGAGGTCACTGCCATGTCACATGGGATCTTCCTACTTAGCTAGGCTGACCAGGAATTGAACCCAGGACCTCTCAAAAAGGGGTGCCCAGCCCCCTAGGGTGCATACCACTAGGATAGCTAAGAATTCATGGAAAAACATAGATAAATTCATAGGCTCTGCCTTGGATATGTCAGTTCTCAGTCAACTCAGGAAAAGATGATTTGCTTCACATTGAAAGGGGATTAAGGGGTCCACTCCATATCCTGATTGGGTGTTTGGTTCCATAGGTCAAAATGTGTTATCACCAGTTTTGGTGGGACCAATACTAAGATAAAAATGCATGGATGCTCAGTGCATCTCTAATACAACTAGAGTATGCCTCAAAGCAATGGAAAAGCACTTTTTCTTACTTCTCATGAATTCTTAGCTGTCCTAGTGGTATGCACCCTAGGGGGCTGGGCACCTCTTTTTAAGAGGTCCTGGGTTCAATTCCTGGTCAGCCTAGCTAAGTAGGAAGATCCCATGTGACATGGCAGTGACCTCATCGCCACATGCCCTGCCACCTCAGCACATATGGGACCCAAAACAAAGAGTGCACATCTCCTGAGATGGCACTATGGAGATTGAGTGACCATGGGGCAGTTTTCCAACTCTTTTTCCAAAACATTTCAGCTATCTTTGTGACTATGCACTCCGATTTGACCTGAGTTGCAGTTTCTGTGAATATTCTAACATCTTTCACTGTTTACGCTGCAGCCCTTCATGCTTGGATCCTGATTCTCTTCTACTTGCTTATCTCTGGCTTGGGCTATCCTGGAGTGGTTGTATTTCAGCAAACAAAACATTTTCCTCATCAAAAACAAGCAGCAGGAGACCCTACACCAGCAGCAAGCAGTGTTGTGGTTTTTTTCTTGGGAACTCGACTGCACTCCTGTGCCTCTTTGTTTCTCAAAATCCGAAATCCAAAATCCCAATCGACAAACCTCGCAGGATCTTTAGACGGGGCACCAATAATAACACAATCTCGAAGACATAAACCCCGTTCTAAGATCGAAGTATCTTACAGCGCTCATTCACAGTTGGCATTCGATGCTTCTTTATTATTCACAGACTGTCAGAGCGATTGCGACTGCGACTTGCGATTTGCGCGCTGTTGCGCTGCGCTGTTGCGCTGCTGCTGTTCGAAGCCATAACACTACCCCCCCGTTGAGACCTCGAAGAGGTCTCACTCACCTGGGCGGGCGTCACAATTTTGAATGAGAGCAGGCCCAGACAGAAAAAAGAATTTTGGGCCTCGACATGTGCTGGCTACAGAAGCATAACAGTGGACCAATTCTGGTCGAAACAGTGGACCAATTCTGGTCGAGACAGTGGACCAATTCTGGTCGAGATCACACACCGAGGTGCAGTCATGGGACGCCCGTCGTCAGCGCCTCATTCACACGCCGTGTTCGACTTTGCCACGGCTGCGGCTTTCGGCGGAAGCTGCAGAAGACAACCTCGCCAGGCACACTGCACGGGCGCTGTACCCGCAGCAAGGCTGTGGGCACGTCGAACCATAACATACCATAACATCGAAGCTGGATGCTCAGCAGACCAACAGGCCTGTACATCTGCCAGCTCGACAGGACATATGGAGGCATTCGATACCATTAATGGCATTCAGACTGTCGAAGAAGCCATTACTTGGCATCCAGACTGTCGAATCAGCCATTACTTGGCATCCAGACATGTCGAATCAGCAGTCCCTGCCCCACGTGTACGTGTACGAACGATCCACGGGAAGTCGACATAGTTCATGCACTTCCTTTAGTGTCTCGACGCCAGCCATGAACTTGAAGGTGTCATGACCCGTATAGTGTCGACAGATATCACTGTCGAGGGCACGCTTCTGAATCAGGATACCAGATCGATGGTTCAGCAATCGAAGGTTGGGATCACCAGGTCGGTCATCGACGGGGCACTTGTACTGGAATACGAAGACATGTTCACGGGCAAGCGCTCGAAATTGTCCAGGTCCCAGTGTTTGTGCCCTGGTCGAATAGAAGTCCCAGAGGCTCGACGGTTTCCAAACGTCCTCACTCCACAGATCGGCCCGATTGGTGGCCTCGAAGGAGTATCCGTCATGTCGACCAGTAGACCACCGATAGGTTTCCTTCGAACCAGTACCAGCGGCCATGCTGTGGTAGAACTGACCAGTTCGCGTATCGACTCGCCACCACGGCGTGTCGGCAATCGAAAGTCGTCGTACGACAATGACGGCGCTGATGTCGTCCTTCTCAGGGCCGAGGGCATATCGGTCGACGATCTCAAGCGTGTCGGTTCGAGAACCTTCTTCTTGGAGTCGACCGAGGTGTTGATGGACATAGTGGCCGTCAGCGAGGGAACTCTGCAGAGCAAATGGAACCGCTTCTGCAGTCACAAGGCTCGAAGCCGTGTCGACAATGACCGCTTCGAGGACTTGGTCTCGGCAGCTGACCTTGCGTCGATGTGCAGCCTTAAAGTCTTCGTGGATCAGCGTGAGGTACTTGAAGAACGGAATGTCGAAGTGGTGCTGATAGGCATTCAACTCCATCGACAAGAACCGGTGATCGAGGGGGTCCCGGTGGAACGGGTCGCTCGCAGGCGAGTCGGTTTTCTCGATCTCCTCCCGTTCGTCAGCATAGATGTCCCTTCGAAACTTGACCGTCCGACGCCAACGTTGTCCATCTTGGTATCCGGCCTTGTAGGGGGACATGAGGTATGTCGAGGTACCCAGGCGTCGAACCAAATCGGGGGCATCCACGAAAGGGAAAAGATTGACATACTCTTCATTCGATGAGTGAAGGGCAGCAACTCGTCGGATTGCCCTATCGAAGTCGTGGTACCCGAGTCTTCCGGGTCCAGTCTGGTAGATCGTCGCCAACTGGACAAGGTCGATGGGGCGCCTGGTCCGACGGCGTTGTATGCGTAAGGTTCGATCTGTTCTCCGAGTCGAAAGTATTCCTGGAGCTGGACCGCAAGGTCCTGCGTTCGATGTTGAGCGCACCCATATCGTTTATACCCAAGTCGAGAGGTGCCTCGAAGGCTGCGCAGTTGGTGTCGACGAAGAAGCAAATCGACTTTGTACGCAAGGAAGGGGGCTCGATCTTCGAAGAGCCAGTCGTTCGATTGGCAAACCTTTTGAAGATCACGGATAACTCCCATAATCGAAACGGCAACGGGAGCTTCTCGTCTCATCCTTTCGTGGGTCCAGAAGCGTCGATACTTGAAGATCAGGTCGATCCCATCCGCAACGTTTATCAGGTCGTCGATACCCGAGATCTCTCGATGCATGCGGTTGAGTCAAGCAATTTGACCCGGCAGGGTATGTTCGGTGAGGTCTTGTCGGAATCCATAATCGAGCTCTTCATCATAATGTCGCCATTTCATGAGGGCCGTTCGAAAGTTTTGACAAGCCACTTCGATTTTCGTATACCATTGGTATCCTGGCTTACCACCAAGGTTTCCATGCTCATCGAAAGACGTGTCAGGGGCACTTCGAGCCGTTTCGTACGGGAATGGTGCGGTTCGACCCGAATTGTCGATGCAGATGGTCTTGCCCAACTCGACAATGGCGGCATTTGCGTTCGACACGACTTCATAGTGTTTCTCGCTCAGGAACGTGTGCGGCTTTCGAAGACCAGCCATGGTACTCGACGCAATAGTGAGTACCGATGGTTCGAGCTTAGTGTACTCCGTCTTCATCGGATCATCTTCATGTGTCCCAAATCGATAGGGTGGCTTCAATCCGAACGTTCCCAAGTGTCGAAGTTCATCGATGGTCTCGATTTCCTGATTGTACTGCGGCATGTTGTAGGGCTGCCATTTCGACTCCGGCACCGGCACAGAATCGTAGCTGGGTGGTGCTGTCGACCGCGCGGGTTCGTAAGGATATTCTGCTTCGTCGTTGGACTCGAGTGGCCAGGGTTCAGCGTCGTAGTTGTAGTCATCGTCGTGGTAATAGGAGTCGGCGTCGTGGTAGTAGGAGTCGGATTGGTTCGTTCGAGTAGAAGCTTGTGTTTTCGGGGCATTCGAATGCCAGGATTGGTCGACCCAGTCGTCTTCGACTTTCGGCTCTCCGGTACTCGGATCCTCTCTGGATGACCTCGATGTCCAGGTGTTCGGCCTCGATGTCCAAGAACTGTCGACCCATCCGGGCGCTCCCTTGCCTCCTTTTGACGGGCCTCCTTTTCCTTTCGAGCTCCCAGCATATGCCGACTGGCTGTAGTGCGGCGGTTCGAATGGATCGAGAGGTCGATTCGGACGAGTTGGCGCTGATGCTACCGACAAGCAGCGGCCAGTTGAAGTCGTCCTCGCTGGGGGTTCAATCGCGTCAACGTCGATGACGTTCGACGATGTCGCTCGAGAAGGCGGAGGTTGAGAGGAAGTTCGGGGCGTCCGGGATGTAGTACCATAGGCGGAGGCTCCGGTGTTCGACCCGGAACCTCGCATGAGTTTTTCGAAAAATCACGCTGCAGAGAAGAGTAAGGGTGTTACTCAGTTACTCAGGGTGGAGTCGAAGGAACTCAAGGTACACAGGATCCTCCTCTAGAGCCTTGCTCGACTCCCAAGACCATGTGTCGTCATCCCATTCACAACAGTACAGGAATGTGCGGCGCTTTTTAGATCCCACTCGACGTCTAGCCACAATTTTGACAAGTCGAGGAGATTCTCCAGTTTTGACAGGGGGCATCGGAAACTCCCACACCGGCTGTCCCTCTCGATGGACGTAGGGTTTTATGCTGTCTCGATTGAAAACTCGCAACCCATCGAAGGGGGCAGGGATGTCCAGTTTGACATTCTCGCCCTTGTTCAGTACCTCGAGTATTTTGTAAGGGCCGCACCAGACAACATCGAGTTTCCCTTTATGTCGATATTCAGGCACCAACACCCACCATCGTTCACCGACTTCAGGCACTCGAACGTGTCGGTCCATTTGCAGGACCACATGCATCTGGCGTCGACGTTCCTCGGCAAGCATTGCACGCACAGAATCGAAGGTACGTTCCGCTCGTTGCATGTAATCATTCACGGTCGATGGTTCATGTGCATGAGAAGTCATTCGGGGAAAATCCAATGGAAAATGGGGTGTTCGTCCTTCATCTATCTCGAACGGGGATAGTCGAAGACTATTGGATGTCAGGTTGTTGAACTGGATTTCGGCGAACAGGAGGGCGACATCCCACTCGTTGTTGCCAAAGATGCCGTGTGTACGCAGGCGCTGGAGGATGGACTGATTGCTGCGCTCCGCCAGGCCATTGCCTCGAGGGCGGTTGGCCACTGTTTGATGCATCTCAATCTTGAAGCGCTGGGCCAACTCCTTCCATGCCTGAGACTCGAACAGCTTGTCTCGGTCAGAAACAATTTGTCGAGGGCATCCTTTCAATCGAATAACCTCACGTAGGAACACATAGATGAGGTCGTCGGCTGTCATATCCTTGCGACAAGGGATGAACATTCCACGCTTGGAGAATCGGTCGACTACAGTCATGATGGCATCATGGCCCCTTGTGGTCGGCCGCAATCCCGAAACCCAATCGACGGACACACTGTGCCATTTGGTGTCGGGCACCGGCAAGGGTCTTGGGACTCTGGCGGTGTCGACTCGTCTAGATTTCGCCGCTTAACAGACATCGCAACTTAGTATGTATCGCTCGACATAGTGTCGTAGGTGTGAACATACATAGTCGCGCTTAATCAGGGCCATGGTTCGAAGGACTCCTGAGTGGCCATAGAACTCCGACTCGTGATACATAGCCACAATCGACGTAACCAGCGTTCGGGGGACAAGCACACGTTTGCCCATCATCGACAAATGGAAGAATTTGCCATCATCGAAGGACAACTTGGCATCTCGAAGCTGGTGTCGTGCCGCAGGGCTTCGAATTGCGACTTCGTAGATGTGTTTCGCCCGGGGGTCCTCCCGATAGGCTGTCGCCCACACAGCTGTCGAAGTCAAGTCTTTGCACTGATAATGTCGATGTACTCGGCGGTGTGTACCCTTAAGACTCGAAGGGTACGGCGTGTTCGAACCAATTTTGGGCAAGGGAACCGATTGCAACGTGCCGTCACGGTGACGTCGACAGCGAATCAGTTCCGCCATGGTCGGTGCGTATCGAGATTCATTGCCAAAGGTGACTCGAAGGGGGCGATCCATGCTTACATCGGGGAGGTCGTCGGTGTCAATAGACGTGTCTGGCTCATTGCCAGCCTCATCGAGATGCATGTTTGGTTGGTGTGAATTCTCAGCCATGATCTCGTCCGATGGTGCTGGATCCAGTCTCAGGTCCTCCGGCTTCGCAGTTGTCGCGCTCGACGGTCGCGGCTCCAGGTCCTCCGGCTCGACGGCGGGTTCGGTGTCGAATTGCAGGGCTGGTTCCGCAAGCTCATCTGCGTCAAGTTCCTTCCCCACGGAGCGTCCGCTTCGTAGTGAAACGTACAAGTGGTCGTACGGCTGGGGCCACACCTCGTCATGAGAGAATGTGTCTTCGAGTACATGTAGGAACTCATCGACAGGTTCTCTTTCCGGTGAAGCCCAGTCTTCGACCAGGGGAATTGCGAAAGCCCATGTACGTGTAGCATTTTCGATCTCCATCAACTGCCGCGAAGTTAAACGAGAGCAGGCATCTGCCGCAGGGTTCTCGAGGCCCGGCACGTACCACAACGTCAGGTTGTATTCCTCGAGGAATTGGGACCATCGTGCTTGCCGTGGTGTCAGCGGTCGAGGACAGGTCTTGAGATATCGAAGACTTTCGTGGTCAGTGTGCACGTGCACCTGCTGCGGTCCTCGAAGTAGGTGAAACCATTGTTTCAAGGCTAATACGATGGCCAACAACTCCTGTTCTCGAATCGGGTATCGAGTTTCGGCAGTCTGCATTTTCCGCGACATGAAGTCAATAGGTCGAAGATGTCCCTTGTACTTCCCATGCGCACATCGTTGCGCCAGCGTAGCACCCACGCAGTCTTTCGAAGCGTCTGTGTACAGGTGATACGGCTGTCGGGGGTCGATAGCACTGAGATGTGTCGCGCTGATCATCGCCTGCTTCAGCTTGTCGAAGGAAGCTTGGTGGACGGCTGTCCATTCCCACTCGAAGTCTGCCTTAAACATTGCAGTCAGAGGGGCTGCGACAGCTTGGAACCCTTTGACAAACTGCTGGTAAAATCCACACAATCCAATGAACTGTCGAACTTCATGAACCGTAGTTGGTGGAGGCCAACCTCGAATGACCTTGATCTTTTCAGGGTCCATGTGTACTCCATCTTGGTCGATGATGTATCCGCAGAAGGGCACTCGACTCTGAAAGAATGTGGATTTATCGATGCAGGGGAAGAGCTGGTGCTCACGGAGTAGGTCATGTACCAGGTCGAGGTGTCGTTGGTGTTCGTCCGCATCCTTCGAGAAGACGAGGATGTCGTCAATGTACACCCATACAAAGATCCCCAAGTGGTCTCGCAGGACATCATTCACGACGCGTGGGAACGTCGATGGTGCATTGCAGAGGCCAAAGGGCAGAACAACCCACTCGAAGGCGCCAAATTGTGTGTTGAAGGCGGTTTTCTCGATATCTTCGTCTTGAATTCGGATCTGGTGGAACCCACTAACAAGGTCAATCTTTGAGAATACGGTGGAACCCCCCAGTGTACTCAAGATGGATTGGATCGATGGCAAAGGATATCGATCTCGTACAGTTCGTGTATTGAACGCTCGGTAGTCGACGCACATACGCCATTTACCATTCGCTTTCTTCACCAGTAGGCAACCCGCTCCGTATGGACTCGAGGATGGTCTGATGCGACCAGATCGATGCAACTTGTCCAATTGTCGTCGAAGTTGATCTAGTTGGCTCGGATCCATTTTGTAAGGGTGTACCCACGGTGGATTTTCTTCCGAATCGAGGCGTATTCGATGGTCTCTTCCAGGTCGATGCGGAGGTAGGTCTCCATATTCCGCTTTCTCCCGGTCGTAGAGGTCCGCCCACTTGTGTAATCGACTCGGTAGTTTGCGTCGAACAGGGTCAAGCCCGTCATTGTCATCACTGGCTTGCATCTTATACATTTCATCGACCGGCACTGCTGGTCGAGGCATGCAACACAGAAATACTTGATCTCCCGTGAGATCAGATCGACGGATCTCTCTTTTGAGTTTCGGCAACGAAATGTACTCAATTTCCATATCGCTGCACTCCTCATCGGTGATACCATCTTCCGTCTCGGACTCATCGTACGTGTCAGTACTGCGCTGCACGTGTGTCGACGAGTGTAGGTCAGGGTGTTCGTTGGCATGTGGGGTAGGATTCCCAACCGGACTCGCTTTCGAGGAACTGGATGAAAGTATCGAAAGAAGGTCCAGCTTTGAAGCTGCTTGAAACTGTAGCTGGGTGGAATGTCGTGATTCGCCAAAAGACAACCGGTACGAAATCGAACCATGTTGGATGTCGGCGTATCGCTCCTTCCAGTTGACAGTTGGATTGTAGCTTCGAAGCCATGGTAGTCCAAGCACTACATCCGGCAAAATCTCCAAGACCTTGAAGTGATGACGAAATACAAGCTCTCCAACTCGAACATAAGCTCGCGTGTAGTACTGTACTTCGACTTGGACACCTCCTGCTGTCAAGACATGTCCAGGGTTTCTCAGTTTATAGAGAGGAAGTCGCGCCCTCTTTGCTGTTTGCATCGACATAAAGTCACTAGTCGCTCCACAGTCGACCAACAGTTCCACGCTGGAGTCAAAGGAGTCTTCACGACATGCGCAAATGCGCCCTCGAACCGTGAACAGAGAAGCATGCTCAGGTTCGGTTCCTTCGACAGTGACACTTCCAAGCGTCGAATTCTTTTCGGGTTTATTAGTGCTGGTGGTGGTGTTCAGCTCTTCTCGAGGACGTCCGCCACCAGGTCTTCGGAATTGTTTTCTAGGCCGTTGTAGGCCTTTCTCTGCTCTTGGAGCGGGATCGAAACCGTCCCTTGCTATCTCGACTTTGATCTCGTTTCGGTGTGTTCGACCGTGATTCCCGGCGTTCTCGTCCTTGGGATGGCGGTCGACCTTTTGGACAGTCGCGTGCCAAGTGTCCTTGTTCGCCACAGTTGTAGCAACGTCTGCTTTCTCGACCATCTTGGCGTCCGCCATGTTGACGTCTGAACCGTTCACCAATGTAGGCATGTAACTCTTCTCGAAGCTTGGCAATTGCATCGAGATTCATCGGCTCTGCCACGGTCGAAGCCGTGGGCGCCGCAGCTGGGGTCGGTGTGACGTGTGGCGTTGGCATAGGGTTCGATGGAAACGTGGAAGTCGAAGTAGGTGGGACCATCATAGGCAGGGGTCTCGACACTGCAGGACCCAGGGTGTGATCTGATGTCGTTCTCGATGCGTTCTGTACTTCTTCCAGTTGATACCCAGCCGCAATGTAGGCTTCCGCGATGGTCTCTACCAAGGTATCGAATCCAAATGGATTATTAGAACGCCATCTCGAACGGACTTCAACGATGTACTGCCGGCGCACAGCGTCATTCGACAACCCTTCAACAAATCGAGAGTTGACGAGGTAACCCATCTGGAGTTCATTCGTGTTGACCTTCGACTTGATAACGCATGTACGAAATTCTCGAACGTAATCTGCATGTCGGGGAAACTCGCTCTCTTTCAAGCTCAACATTCTGGACAAATACACTGGCTCATGGGATATGCAGTCGAAACGCTGGCCTAACACACGCATGAGCTCGAACCAGTCGTCCTGTACAACTTTCGTCAGGCTATGATAGTACTCAGCGGCATCACCATCGAGGAGGAATGACATCGTTGCTGCCTGATCGACGGGTGAGGTGATGTCCGACAAGGTGAAGGCTCGCAATAGATCTTCTTTCCATGTTCGAATCTCTCCACATCCAGGTTTACCCGTGAACCTCTTGACCAGTTTGTTCAGGCGCTCTACGCAGCGTCCCAAAATCTCCTGCGAAGGAGCACGTTGAACTACGAACTGGGGTAGTGGTTCGAAGGTAGGCCGCTGTGGGAGTGGTTGTTGTGGAGGGTGAGGTTGATTCGAATTCGAAGAAGGCGGTGGTTGCGGAAACTGTTGTTGTTGTGGTCGCGGAAACTGGATGTTGTTCGGAGGTGGTGGACTCGAAGTTCGTACAAATTCGTTAAGAAGAGCGTAACATTGCGACAATTCAAGTTCTACGCGTCGAAGCTCATTTGCAGCAGCTTGAGTTGCATTTTCCGTCGAGGACTGCAAGGTATCGATGCGCTGGCCAGTTGCTGCTGTAGCACTTGCTGCTGTTGCCTGCAATGCATCGACGCGTTGTTCAGTTGCTGCGGTAGCACTTGCTGCTGTTGCCTGCAATACATTGATGCGTTGTTCCAATTCGATAACTTTGGCTTGAGTATCCGCAAGCTTCTGCGAACAGCTGTGAAGATCACGAGAGAGACATGGAAACCACTCGCTTTCTCGACTAGCGATGCGCTCTGCGATGAACTTCTCTAACGAGGTCGAAAATTCGTGATGCAAGGGTGAATCACTTCGAAACAAACTGTCTCTGACGAAATGCAGCATAGGTGCGTCGTCGAAGGGCCGCTCCATTGTAGATCGAAGTCCAAATCAAGTTGACGGCGTTGCGGCGTCGAAGATTGATCTCGAAGATTGATCCTCCCCGCCACCTAGCTGGCTACCACTTGTTGTGGTTTGTTTCTTGGGAACTCGACTGCACTCCTGTGCCTCTTTGTTTCTCAAAATCCGAAATCCAAAATCCCAATCGACAAACCTCCCAGGATCTTTAGACGGGGCACCAATAATAACACAATCTCGAAGACATAAACCCTGTTCAAAGATCGAAGTATCTTACAGCGCTCATTCACAGTTGGCATTCGATGCTTCTTTATTATTCACAGACTGTCAGCGCGATTGCGACTGCGACTTGCGATTTGCGCGCTGTTGCGCTGCGCTGTTGCGCTGCTGCTGTTCGAAGCCATAACAGCAGCCGGAGGGGCACAAATACAGTGTTGAAATCACTATAAAACTTTCTGGTAGCAAGAGGCAGACTGTCTCTGCGTACCGGCAGCAACCCCGTGCCGTACAACCAGTTCGCCAAGATCAGTCATATATAAGCAGAAGGGCGAACAAAGATGGACACAAAGAAAGAGGACACCGATGTGAAGACAGCGCCTGAGGTACCAGCAATGCCAGCACCTGGTGAACCTGGACCTGGACCTAGCGCTGTACCTTCGGAGCCCTTACATGGGCCAGTGGACGTGGCAGAAGATTCGCTGGAAGGACTCCAGTCGGCCTTCCGGGGCCTCTCAGTTGAGGAGGTCGACACTCAACCTGTGAAGAGAAAGAGAGAGAGAGAGAAGGATGCTGGAGACGAAGCAGACGAAGGAGCAGACCAAGGGCAAGACCCGACGAATAATCCTACCTTCGAGGGCGCACCAAGCGCTTCTGGCCTCCACGCATCACCCTCTCCTATAACCAACACACTCCCAATTCCAGACCCAGCCGCTGCAACATCCACACCCATAACCAACCCACCTATGGCTGAGGGCACAGGCTTTACTGGTATGCCTACCTACCCTGCCTATGGTATGGGCCCACCTACCACTGCGTTCCCTGAGGCAACTACTGCCAGTGAGCCGGTGATCTCCAGGTCTGCGCCGCGATGGTATGCGGCTGACTATCACCATCCTCTACCCGCTACGGGAGCCTATGTGGATACTCCTGGGTATGCAACCTTGAGTGGCTTGAGGAGAGGACCTGAGTCTGTTGGAGGAAGAAGTAGAGGATCAGGGAGATCCTCCAACAGGTCCCTGACGCGGTCGGAGATCAACGAGGTGCTCCGAGGAGCCACCTCTAAAATTGTGGGCAACCTCACTCAAGTGATTCGAGATAAACTGGAGCCCCTGATGATACCGCCCCAAGCGTCACCTACCACTGTGGGAGTGTCACCCCATCGAGTACAGGCCAACCACCTGGTGGCAGGGCTGACAAACACCCTGGGGAGCCTGAGGAGCCGTCCGATGCCGACCCCTGCAGCGATACCGAGAAGCCCTTTCGTACCGAGAACGGCCCAGCCGCCCTACAGCCACGTGACGAATTCTACGAGAGCCGAGCTGGACCGGCTGGGGCTGACAGCCTTGAGGGCAATGGTTGACGTGGAGCCCTATGGCTCTAGTGATCTGGGCGGAGACCCCTCCGATGATGAGCCGCCGTCGATGACTTCTGCTTCGCCCTCGGAGGACGACGACCCGGAGGACCCCGAGAACCCAAGTGGGAAGAAGAAGAAGAAAAAGAGGAAGACCCGACGATCTGAGGGACGCAGGTCTCAGGAGGCTAAGGCTATTGCCACCTCCAAGATCATGGTGAACCTGCCTGAGTTCACAGGCAAGGACCTCAGCGAGTTCGCTGAGAATTTTGGCCGGTTTCTCCGATTGACCGGCCAAACCCACGCTAGTGGACGGGTCAAGTGCGATCTGCTCCTGCAGTGCTGCAAGACCAAGTACCTGGAGAAGCAGATCAGACAGATCGTGACTAATTCCGCCACCTTTGCCGATGTGTTGGTTGCCTTGGAGAGGCAGTACCCGACCTATGAAACCCACCTGTCCATCAGGGCTGAGATCCAGAACCTGGCCGTGCACCTTTGATTTTACCGGGCACAAAGTGGCCAAAACCCGGATTCTATCCAAATGGTTGACAAAATTGACACATCTTTGTTGTGTATTGGACTTGTTTTGAATATTTTGTGGTTGTTGCCTATCATTCATAATAAGAGTTGACGCATGGCTCATTTTGAGTGCCAAGATGTCATGCACATCCAATATTTCGGGGAAAACAAAAACTCAATTTGTGTGGAGAAATGAATTACTTACTTGTCCAACACAATACAAAATGGAAACCATTGCAATGTATGTAGACAACATAGATTGACCCTGATCTACACACGATTCACATTGTCCTTGTGCTTTTTGTCTTGCACCATGCAGTTATAATGTGATATGCTCGTCAATACCCCAACTTTTCATAACAAACATTTCACCAAAAAAATCATACAGCTGCACGATGCACGTTCGAGCTTCAAATTATTGCTGTGTGCTGTACCTTCAGTTCAGGGTTCAAGAACAGCTGTAATCAGTTTACTGACATATGCAGAGCAGACAACTGGCTGCACCGTACCACCTACACAGCTGCAGAGCTGCACAGCAATCTGCACAGCTGCACGATGCACATTCGAACTTCAAATCATTGCTGTCTGCTGTACCTTCAGTTGAGGGTTCAAAAAAAGCAGCAATCAGTTTACTGACATATGCACAGCAGACAACTGGCTGCACCGTACCGCCTAACTACCATCAACGAATCGTAATATGCAAAATGAGTCCTGCACATGCAAAACCACTGCATGTCAGCATAACAGCAACAACTAATGGATGCAGGAAATGCCTGTGCTGCCATCAATTCTTGCCAAGCACGCAGCGGGTTGTTGCACTTCAGCGGGTTGCTGATAAATACCCGACCTACGAAACCGACCTCCCCATCAGGGCCGAGATCCAGAACCTGCCTGTGCTGCCCAACAACCCCAAACCTGGCAGGGTCTCTGAGCTGTTGGCTGACCTGGATCACTGGGCTGGACGATTGACGCCCGGTTCCTACAGCAGCGACGACCTGCTTTTCTGGTTGGTGGCTAAGCTCCCTCGAGAGCTGTGGGACGAGTGCCGTTCAACGGCAGAGCGCAAGGCTAGATCCCTCCGCTACGAGGATCTATGTGTACTACTGCTGGAGCTGGCGCTGGAGAAAGAAAGCGACCAGCACCTGAACAACTACCGTCCTGGAGGAGGAGGCTCTGGAAGCCATGGCAAAGTGTACCAAGGATCCAGACCTGGGCAGGGGACTACCCCCAAAACACGCCCACGCCTGTATCATGGAAAACGTAAAGGAGCTCTTCTGGTGTGATGCCAGAGACGAGCAGGGCCACCTGCAGCACGCCCCTGACTGCGAGCAGCGAGACTGCTTCGTAGTACAAGGGAAGCAGCAGGAGAAGAACACCGGCGCCAAAGCGAAGCTGCCGGATCATTACGGGTGCACCATCACGTGTGCCTTCTGTGGGAAGAGGAAGCACTACGAGGATGAGTGCTACCACAAGCAACGCCTATCGGCGAAGCTTAAGGGTGAGGATCCTGGCAAAGGCTCAGGGAAAGGTGGAGGCAAAGGCAAAGGCAACGACTCCGGCAAGGGCAGGTCGAAAGGACGTGGACAAGGATAAGACAAGAGTCAAGGTGGACGAGGAGGAGGCGCTAACCGCCAGCCAGACAAGGACAACAAGAACACGGACAAGAACGGAGGCAACCCCAACCCTAATCCAGGGGGGAACTCCGAGCCCTCTGGAGGGCAGTCTGGTCCTACCACACGCTCACAGACGCAGGCCGAGAAAGAACAAGGGGCCAAGCGGGAGCATGAAGGTGGTTATGACGGCAACGCTAAGAAGAGAAGCCGTTTCATGAGGATGGCCCGCAAGCTGCGGAACAAGGGGTTTGAGGTGACCTGTCCCGCGGAGTTCTGACGGGGACGCTCCGGTGGCGGCCAGGACCTGGTGTTTTGGGTGCGTATCGGACTAGGGGGACGTGAATACCTGGGGGTATTGGATACTGGCGCCACCATATCTATAGTGGCCAAGAAAATTTTACCTTGTGGGAGCCTGAAGAACACCATGACCACCGCTGCTATACGCATGGGCGATGGACATGTGGTGCACAGCTGCGGGGACTGTGAAGTGGAGGTACCTATGGGCTCCCGGACTATCGCCCATCGGTTCTATGTGATGGACACTGAGGTCTTCGACCTTGTATTGGGGACTGACTTCTTCGTGCAGCACTCCCAGATACAATCCCTGACGCTGCAAGCGCCCTACCTCCTCTACGTGGACCACGGCAGTGGCAGAGAGTCTGTGCCACTGGAGCAGTCTGAACATACCTCGAGCTACCTGAGGCTATCGAAGGAGGAGCCTTCGAACATGATGGCGGCCTCCAAAACTGAGGACTATCAACTATTGGGGGAAGTCCTAGACCAAGGTCTGAAGGAGTTGGGTTACTCTAGAGAAGACCTGAATGTGGAGTTGTTCGCCAGCGACAAGCAGCATGTACTGGACCTTTACTGCAGCAAGGGGAAGAATTGCAGCTACAAATTTTACTGGCCCTCTTTCGGCATGGCCTACGGGAACCCCAGGTTCAGTGAACTGGGGAAGGTCCTGACCAAGGTGGCCTTGGAACGTTCCCGTATGTTCCTGTGTTTCCCCGATTGGGGAGCCCATGGGGGCAACGAGTACTGGCGAAACCTCCTGGACAGGCTGACTTCCAGCTCTGTTCGGTTACCTGATGAGGCCATCTAGGTGCCTCTGGGGCGTAAGACGCCTATTGGAAAAAACCGGATGGGGCAGTATGCTCAGCGTGGTGGACGGAGGTCTAACCTCCATTCCCTGGGAGGATCTGGACCCGACCCTGGTCCAGGCTATACAACGAGAAAGCGATGGACTCGCCTTGGGTGACTTGAAGGATCGACTACGACCTCAAGATGCTATTGAGACTATACCCGGAGGAGATGAGTACGTCGTGACTGACACGAACGCCCCCAACTTTCCCTGCCATGTACCTGTTCCTGATGGAGTCTCTGAGTGTGGACTATCCGAGCTACCGGGCTCTGTCCACTCAGACGACGAAACTGAGCACGACGCCTTCTTCGTGCAGACCTGTGTGGAGGAAGTGGAGAACGCCGAGTACGTCGCCCCACTGAAACCCCTACTCTCCATGAGGGTGGAAGACCCCATGGACGAAGAGCTGGACCCTCGATCCAGGCTAAGGGAGTATGTGGACTCCAAGAGGAAGTTGGTGGCGAAAAAGCTATGCTACGCTAAGCCTACCCGCAGCTCATGGCCACTGAAGCAAGGACGTATGGGAGATCTATCCCAATTGAAGGAGGACCTCGAACAGAAGATCACCACCTGGCAAAGGGAGGTAGATCTTAAGCTCATGAAGAGCGTGTGGGGCGCCCATGTGAGGACCCCAGAGGAGGACGACCTCTGGGAGGAATGTGTATGTGAACCCCCCCGAGCGTGCCTATGTTGCCATCGTCCATCGGAGATGGTTGAACAAGACCTCCTATATGCCTACCAAGGGTTGAAGGACACTACCAAGGGCGAAGAGTCGGTGGAGGATCACCTCCCGACGTCCATTACTCAGGGGGCAAGCAACTTACACTCTGGCGAGGACATGGAGGACAAGATCAAGCTATTGGACCCGCGGGTGCAGAAGCTTATAAGGACCTATCTGGAGGTGTTCGGAGAACTACCCCCTCCAGCCTCATGTGACAAGCTGGTACAGATGGACCTCAAGCTGAAACCCGAGTTCGTGGGTCACAAGATCCGGAGGAGACCCTATCCAGCTCCTAAAGAGCAGGCCGACGAGATCGAGCGACAGATACAAGAATGTATCGACGCTGGCCTAGTCCTGGAGTACAAGGACGGGGACTACCCCTTACACTGCAGCCCCTGTTTCCTGGTGGCTAAACCTGGGTCTACAGCCAAACGGCTGGTAGTGGACTACGGAGAGCTGAACAAGAAACCGCTGAACCACTCAGGGTCCATTCCTAATATGGAGTCTACCCTTGAGAAGGTAGCCTCCTGTCGCTACAAGACCAAGATGGACAAGAGGAGCGGATTCTGGCAAGTGGACCTGACGCCCAACGCTCAGGAGCTACTGGCCTTCATCACCCCTCAGGGGAGGGTGTTCAAGTGGAAGGTCATGCCATTTGGCGTGGCCAACGCACCCGCTCTATTCCAAGAGCTGATGAACAAGATCTTGTCCATCCTACGAAGGAGACCTAAGGTGCAGGAGCTTATATCCCGTGGGGCCCAGATGGAAGCTCGCATCGGCGATGTATGCCTCGGGACCAATACCCAGGGGGACCACCTAATCCTCTTGGGTGAGTTCTTTGCGGTCTGCCAGGAGAACCACACACGACTCAAGCTGGAGAAGTGTGAGTTCATGCAGGAGACCATGCAGTACCTGGGGTTTGACGTTGGCTATGGGTGGTGGACCCCAGCGGCCTCTAAGGCCAAACCCCTGATGGATGCTAAGGTACGACACGAAGACCCCAAGAAAGGACTTCTTGATGTACGCAGTTTCATTGGGGCGTGCAACTTCTATCGCCGCCATATCAAAAACTTCACCTACACCAGCGCCATTCTGACGGACTTGATCAAGAAGAGTACTACTTGGCGCTGGGGCCCACAAGAGCAACAAGCGTTTGACGAGCTCAAAGACAAGGTGGCCAACGCCAAGTGCTTGGGCGTGCCTGGGGCACAAGGGGAGATTATCCTGGTGACCGACGCCAGCAATGTGGGTGGTGGTGGAACGTTGTTTCAATGGCAAGCACTAGAGAGGGAGGAGTTCGACTCGGCCATTTCCCAATGGGGGACGGAAGGTCTCAACCGAGATGGAACCCTCAAGCACAGCTACCCTGACGACAAGTGGGTCCTAGTACCTCTGGGCCACTGGAACTGGAAATGGAACCAGGCCAGGGGGAACTACTCCACTTATGAGCAGGAATGGCTCGCGGGTATGCTAGTGCTATCCTCACAAGCACGACTGTTGGGGAGTAACCCTGTGGTCTGGCTGTGCGACCAAGAACCGGTCCGCAGTTTCCAGAAGGGCCCCCCACCTGAGAAGGCCAAGCTAAGGCGCTGGTGGACCTACCTCAGTCAACTACGGCTGACGGTACACCATATCTAGGGAGTGAAGAATGAGTGTGCAGACTACATCAGCCGCAACAACTTCGACGCCCTGATTGGTGCCCGGTCTGAAGCGCTGGCTAAGGAGGCGTTCAGCCGTATGGACGTCCATATGAAGTAATAAAACGCATGCGAGGCAGAGACTGCAAGAACATCAGTTTTGGTCAGAGTTTAGGGCGGCGTACAAGGTTGACGACAGTTGGTAGGTGCAGTGATCGGTTGCTAGACATTGGGTGAAGCAAATGCTTGGGCATTTGTATGATTTTTTTTAGTGAAATGTTTGTTATGAAAAGTTGGGGTATTGACGAGCATATCACATTATAACTGCATGGTGCAAGACAAAAAGCACAAGGACAATGTGAATCATGTGCAGATCAGGGTCAATCTATGTTGTCTACATACATTGCAATGGTTTCCATTTTGTATTGTGTTGGACAAGTAAGTAATTCATTTCTCCACACAAATGGAGGTTTTGTTTTGCCCGAAATATTGGATGTGCATGACATCTTCGAACTCAAAATGAGCCATGCGTCAACTCTTATTATGAATGATAGGCAAAAGCCACAAAATATTCAAAAAAAGTCTAATACACAACAAAGATGTGTCAATTTTGTCAACCATTTGGATAGAATCCGGGTTTTGGCCACTTTGTGCCCGGTAAAATCAAAGGTGACTTGGACCTCAACATGACGATGATACGCCCCCTGGATGGACTCCAACAATCGGAGTACCTGAAGGAGTTTGGGTATATCTACAAGCGCCTGGAGAAACGCCTTGAACCCCTCCTGGTCAACCAAGATCAGTGGAAGAGGGACAAGAGCTACCTCTGGCACGAGGACCGTATCATGGTGCCTAGTGACAGAGTCCCAGCGCTGCTGAAGTGGACCCATGAGTCCAGCGGTCATGTGGGTGCTGACCGTACCCTGAGGCTGTTCAAGCAGTGGTTCCACACTACGTGGACTGACGACCAACTGCGGAAAACCCTCCAGCTTATCGTGGACAAGTGCCCGTGCAGGTCCTGCAAACCCGGGGATATCAGGGACAGAGGTCTCTACTCGACCCTGCCCATCCCTCACTGTGCTAACAGTGTTCTATACGTGGACTACACAGAGATGCCGAAGTTCGGGGGCTATGACTTCGCCCTCGTGGTAACCTGTGGGTTGACCAGGTTTACCAGGGTGTTCCCATGTACCAAGCACATTACCGGGGAGGAGACTATCAAGATACTCCTGGAGGAGTGGTTTTGTGTCTATGGGGCGCCCAAGGAGATCAACTCCGATGAGGACGTACAAGTACGCTCAGATACCGGTTGGTACAAGAGGGTCCCGAGATCCCTCAATGTCCAGGTGTCTACGGGGATCCCCTACTCGCACACGAGCAACCCCCTATGTGAGGGACAGATCCGTGTCCTCAAGGAGAATGTAAGGATATGGTGCAAAACTGAACGCACCAGAGACTGGGTGAGACTACTCCCCGTCATATCCTTGATGACCAACTTCCAAGAGAGTTCAGCTACTGGCTACTCGCCCCCTGAGCTATTCCTAGGGCACCCGGCATGGTTCCTACATGCCCCCTATCCAGAGGACACCCATTATGCTGTGGCTGAATGGGTCCAAGAGCAACAAGCGAAGGTGGACAAGGCCAAGGCTATGCTCCAGAGAGTGAGGGAGCGTCAGTGGAACAAGAAGAACAAGCACCGAGTACCGGCCACCTACCAAGAGGGGGACTGGGTGCTGGTGCACCTTGGTCGACTACCCGCCTGGCCACGCTCTACCAGCGATGACCCATACTTCGGGCCGTACAAGATTCTATCAGTGGATGGACACCGTATCATCGTGCGGTGTTCTCCCAGTCTAGGGGGGACCCTGGTGTGCGCTGCTCAACACCTGAAGCGCTACTATGATCCTGAAGACCTCTGTGGGGAGGAGTGGGAGCTGAACGACAAGGAAATCGCCGCCCTAGACCTGCAAGGGGCTGCCAGCCCTATGGAAGTTGAAGGGGAACTCCCCGACATGAACGCCGAGGAGATGGCTAAGGAGGGCTTCTACCTGGTGAAGTCTGTCCTACGCCACCGCTATCGCCAGGGTTGGCGCTTCCTCACACTCTGGGAAGGGTTTGGGGTCGAAGAGGCCACCTGGGAGCCCTTCTCTGCGTTTGTTCTACCTGAGAGACGCCTAAACTCAGTTCTGGTTGACTACTTGTCCCAGAACAACCTTGGTGAGTTGCTGAGGCTCGCTGAGACGCTTGCCTCCAAGACTAAAGCCAGGGACTGAACCTTACCCCTAAGTGTGCTACGTATGTCTGTGTGTGTCTCACTTCTCTCCCGGGCGTGGCTCCCGGAGACCGGGCTTCGCTGATGTCGGACCGAAGGTCCTAGTCAGGTACTGGTACCACTCCTATGGCGCCCAATTTCTGTGCTGGCGCCTATCCTTGGGGGAAGATGACAAAAGCCCTACCTACTAGAGGGGAGGGGTGGCCAAGTGTGCTAAGGGCATACAAAACGCCCATTTTTGCTAAAGGCCAAAAGCTAACGCACTCCCCTGCCCACGAGGAAAAGCACGCGGGACAGGAGACACCACTACACTACACACCCTACGTACAGTGGCACCATCCTGGTGGGCGAGCACTTCTGCAACTGGCTCAAGCCCCCACGCAGGATTACCACTCCTACACTCACGCTTTACTGGGTGTTGTTGGAGGTCAAGTCGTGAGTCCTAATGACCCTCCTGTGAAGAAGACAAGAGAACACAGCGCTGCTAAGCAACTGTGGCCTAACAGGGGACGCCACTGAAGCATTTTCGGCGGGGGTGATGTCCGTGCGTCCACAGAAAAATTGGAAAAATTGAAAATCCTTCAACCCATCACCCCAACCTCTCCAAGTACTACATGAAGTCTATTCCAAACTTCGATTCCATTGGAGTTGCGTAAATGGTCTTGGAATCCTTGCTCACCCCACGGGGAGCGTCCGCGGACACAATCTGGCGTCTATGGACAAAGAGAAGGTATATGTAACATAATAAATGCGTTGACATGTACAATGTATAAGTAACAATTCTATACTATAGAATAGCATAAAAAAGAAGACGAAATGAAGGCGACGGCGTCGCCGCCATCAGAAAATCTGACGGCTACGAGGCGTCGCCATCAGGATCTCCACTGAGATCCTGCCCAAACTGGGCCAACCAGTGGTTTCTGGGCGAAAAACAACAAAATAAAGTGATTTTTGAGTCAAAAACACTCATTTTGCGCGTCTCCCCCCAAACGCGTCGCGTAGCCGACACGACGCGTTTCTGCGCCAATTCAACCTACATATGAAAAGGCCCACTGTTGGGCTACGCCATAGGCGTCTGGGCGATTCCTGGAATCGCCTCAGCATTTTTTGAAAAATGCGTGAACGCGCTACTTTTCGCAAAAATGGACCTTCGCGGAACGCCGCGAAAAAGGTCACGCTATAATGTTTTATTTCTAAAAACGATAAAACAATAATAAAATTGCCTAAAATCTTTAGAAATCGAGAGTTAGATTCTCGATCTGGGGCTGCGTCGCGCAGGCGACGACTGTCGTCGCCAGCCCAAAAAAGACGTAAAATGACGATTTCTGGGGTATTTTACAAAAATCCCACAGAAATCAAGATGCCGTAGCATCAACAGGAAAATTCCTGATCTGGCCTGGCGAAGAGCGCCACAGGCTGGGCAGCGGGTATGGGTGAAGCACCCCATACCGCTTCACCACAACGCATTTCCCCTGCTAGGGCCTGGAGGGAAGAGGTGCTCTTGATGCGTGCACAGCGTGGATGTCGATGGAGTCGAACTGCCCTCGCCACTCCTGGCGGTAGTGCAGTCAATTGTTTGTGTGATCCGCGCCCTTGTTTAGCAGGGCAAGAAAAAAATGGGACGCTGCTGCACCAATCACCCTACCTGCCCACCTGTAAAGCAAAGGCCAATGAAGGGGTGTTTGCGGCTGAGGAACCAAGCCACACTCCACGTATTATACGCTTCTCAGTGTGACCTATAATACACTGTCCCCAAACACGCCCTGTCAAGCAAGCAAGCGTTAAGAGACTCCTCAGGTTCTCTTAAAGAACGTACCGAGGAGCCCCTGGATAACCTAAACAAGGTTTACCGTGCGCATTTCGCGTGGCCTACCCTTTAATGCGTCTGTGAATGCACCAGCATGAACGAGTTCGCGAAAAACCTGTTCCAATCACTGTTTTTCCTACAAATCTAACCCAGGATCACGAACTCCACCAGGGGGTGGCCCCACCTGGGCTCACCTACCTTACCTACCACTGGAGAGAGAGAGCAAGTGGGAACGTGAAACGAGGCGCAAGCGAAAAACGTCGCTATGCACTTGTGTGTATGTCTGATCACCCTGATCTGACCTCTAATCATCTGCAATCTTTCTAATCTAGCCCTCTATCGTTTGTTAGCGCTGCTACAAGACTCGTTCATGGAGACACGAGACCAGCAATGTGCATGCTGCATACGAGGTGAGCACACCTGTGGTTTATACCTGATTCATTGAAGTCTTTTCGTTGATTTTGGAATCCTTGGATATTCGATTCTTACTGTCAGTGTGGGTGGAATCTGTATGTTTGTTTATTAATGTGTGTCTCGTCATTTTCCAGTCTACGTGAGACATACGTTTATAATCTTATTTTTTCTGTATTTTCCCGGCGCTTCGCTAGGAGCCGCTCCTGCGCGCCGCCTTTTTATGCGTAGGAATTTCTTGATTTAAAAAATCGAGAGATGACTACAATTTTTATAAAAATGTGCTTGTGATGCACAATTGGATTCTGCTCAGGTGTGTTGTGTTAGAAAAATTCTAGGCTGTCATTTGACGGATTTAGGTGTTGTTGCTTCGCGCTTGCGTGGATTCGTCCATAATTCTCCCATTCCTGCCTCTGCAGATATCCTCGCGAAAGCGTCGCTGAGTAGGCCGCTTTCTGGGCTGAAAAGCAGCAGCCAGGAGACTGAGCAGAACCCAAGACCCCACCAAGGGGCAATTTAATTTCTTGACGACTCCCTTCGCCCTGAGATCAGGACAGCAGGTCGCCAGCAGGTTTTGACAACCGGAGCGGATGTCCATACAGAGTCTGGCGTTGGGTTAGTGTCGCGCTGCGTCTTGGAGGGAGGGATGCACATGCACATGGTTTTGGCATGCACCCAACCTAACCCAACCAAGCCACAAGAACCCCGGCAGCGCCATGAGCGCTGAGCTTTCTGTAGGAAATGTTACGAACAAAGGAGCAAAAAGGCGCCAGCCATGGTGAGCGCCCATTTTTCTGTGTGAGGGAAACTATAGGTATTTTAAAGTAGATGTGGAAACCAAGGAAAGGCCAAGAAAAAATCCCTTTTTCCTGAAAGTGCGACAGTGGTGGCCACCACATCACAAGGGGGGAGTAAGAAAAAGTGCTTTTCCAATGCTTTAGGGTATACTTTAGTTGTATTAGAGGTGCTCTAAGCACACAGGCATTTCTATCTTAGTATTGGCCCAACGAAAAGTGGTGATAACACATTTTGACCTATGGAACCAAACACTAAATCAGGTTATGGAGTGGACCCCTTAATCCCCTATCAATGTGAGGCAATTCATCTTTTCCTGAGTCGACTGAGAACTCACATATCCAGGGCAGAGCCTATGAATTTATCTATGTTTTCTCATGAATTCTTAGCTTTCCTAGTGGTATGCACCCTAGGGGGCTGGGCACCTCTTTTTCAGAGGTCCTGGGTTCAATTCCTGGTCAGCCTAGCTAAGTAGGAAGATCCCATGTGACATGGCAGTGACCTCATCGCCACATGCCCTGCCACCTCAGCACATATGGGACCCAAAACAAAGAGTGCACATCTCCTGAGATGGCACTATGGAGATTGAGTGACCATGGGGCAGTTTTCCAACTCTTTTTCCAAAAGATTTCAGCTATCTTTGTGAATATGCAATCCGATTTGACCTGAGTTGCAGTTTCTGTGAATATTCTAACATCTTTCACTGTTTACACTGCAGCCCTTCATGCTTTGATCCTGATTCTCTTCTACTTGCTTATCTCTGGCTTGGGCTATCCTGGAGTGGTTGTATTTCAGCAAACAAAACATTGTCCTCATCAAAAACAAGCAGCAGGAAACCCTACACCAGCAGCAAGCAGCAGGAGAGGCACAAACACAGTGTTGAAATCACTATAAAACTTTCTCATTCAGTTATCAACATCTGCAGGCATCTGCTGATGTGACGGCCTCGTGCGCGCAGCGGGTGGCGGTAGTGGGAAAAAACAAGGCGTGTTTTCCACTGTATGGGACGGAGAGGTGACAGAAGCCGTTGGGCAGTGCCCCAGTGGGCAGGGAGGTGGCGGGCATTATTTACAATGCGGCAGATCAGCCGTCGTAGGCGCCAGTAAATTCCATCCCAGGGTTCAAACCTGATTGTCTGCATGACATTTCTGACAGTCCAGCCAAGCATGTATGTGTTGGGCACGCAGAGTGACCATAAAGCCACGGTGTCATTGAGGAACGGCCAAATGGTTGCGTGCCAAAGGTGGCTGGGTATGATATCGATACAAAGGTGCTGTGGGGTCACACGCCAGTTTTTCAGCTCATCGAGCTTATTTTTGGGCACGTCACGCATGGTGGACGGGCCCTTCTTTGCTCCCGTGGTCCAGGACTTGTCAATACCATGCAGGGCCGCTTGGTTTCGTATGTGTTGCATGGCCCAGGTGCGCGCATCTCGCGTGGATGGTGCAATGTGTAGCACTTCGAATTGCTGTTGGTCCTGCAGGTCTGCCAGTGTTCGCTGTAGCATTCCTACCCGGCATACCGCAGCAATTTTTCCCATGTTTTTATCGCAACCTTCAAACACCCATTGGGGCGTCCATTTTTCACGAACGGCTCGGACACATTGTTCCCAGGCATACCAGGGTGCCATAATGTGTTGTGTCTGCCAGCACTGGCGGGCACAGGACAGGAGGGAGGAGTAAAACTGTGATGCCTTGGCATCTGCAATACGTTCAGGGAGGAGGCGGGTCAGGACATCCCTAGCCGATTTCACAACGGACTTGCGCACAGATTGCCACGTGGGGCACACGTCATTGTTGCCATGCTGCAACAGTACCCTTGAATCTGTGCCAAAGACTCGTCTAAGCAGTTTGGGGTGGCGTATGAACAGGTGTCCCTCAACCAGGGGGATATTCAACCGTTTCGCAAGCGTGTGACATCGGCAGGTTGCAGCTGCAGCCTGTCGCATGTCATCCACCGTGTCATATTTAATGTTATCCTGCAGTAGTTGGCTGACTGTGGGATTGCGTGTGGATATCAAGCGTGTGCTGTGCACCAAGTAATCTCTATAATGCAGTGGGATCGGGACGGAGCGCAAGAAATCTTTGAATAGATTCTTGAAGGGGAAAGTATGTGTGCTGGACATTGCGGGGATGCGCAATGGTACGTGATTGGGCAGGGAGAGGCCTATGATGCTTTTCACCCTGTGTGCCACCTTTTGGTAACAACGGTTACGAATGGGTCCCTGGAAGTGTTTCTTTGCCCATATCAGGATTTTGAGCTGGACGTGGATGGGTACGTTGCATTTCAGTTTATCAGTGATGTGGTGTGTCATTCTGGCCAACTGTGCCTTTGTGTATTTGGGCATGATCATGTGCCCGTTAAGCAGGAGTTTCCATCGCCTGTCTGTTGGGTTTACACCCCGCACGTTGAGTGTCCGCCCCATTTTGCGTATCCAGAAAAGCTCTCGGGCATCAGCTGCATTCTTTGGGCAGGCTTCCAGTATCACCACCCCAAAGTTTTCAGGGCCTAATCTGAACATCGTGGGGTAGAGTAGTCCCATGCCTCTGATACCGCGTCTCCCATACAGTGTGTGCCAGGATCTGGCTGCGCGCATGTGTTGCATGAAGCGTACAATAGCACGCTTAAGTTGTCCAATGCCGCCCGTGTGGCCAATATATACCCTTTGTGTTTTCACTGACCAGACTGCATAAATCCAGGTGCCCTGAGTGTCCAGGGGGAGGAAGGGTTTTTTGCAGAATGCGTACAGGCGGCGTAGCCACCTACAGGGAGCAATCGCAAGCAATTGGTTCATGGCATTCAAGTGTGTGACCCATTTGTGTTGTGGCCACCTGTGTGCATGGCGTGCTTCGTTGGTCAGTGTGTCCCATCTGTTCCAGAAGTCACGTCGCAGTGCGGTTTTATCCGACGGGAGGCACATATCCTGCGGTGGTGGGGTGTATGTACCATGGATGCAGCGTGTTTGCATGCCAATGTGTGAGGTGATATCATTCATGGTGACCATATCATCCCGCTTTACGGTTACCCAGAAGGCTGTTAGGGATATCGGCGCAGCGTTTGTGTGTTTGTGACTGTGGTCGCGGAGGAGGGGGAGTGTATTCACAGAGCCTGTAAAAATGACGCAACAGTTAGTGGGGTGTATGTTACACCAGTTGTTCAGTGTGACGTCCAAGTGGTGTGTTTGTGGGCACAGTACAATCACACTTGTGTGTGTCTGTGGTTTTCGCATGCGTGTACTCAGAGCATCAAGCAGCGGGGTCCTCGCGTCTGGTTGGATAAGCCATAGGCACCGGCAGGCTTCCGGTGATTGGAAAATCCACTGGGGTTCTTGGACGCCTCCCATGAGTTTTTCAGCAGGTACAGTACACGCCACTCGTCTGGCCGCCGTGTGGCCAGGGGTAATGCCAATCACCGAGTCAAGGTGGAAGGTTTGGCGCCACATGTGTTCCCGAGGGCGAGGGATAGTCCAATGGCTGCCTTGTATGAATTTGGACGTATCGTGGTATTGTGTGTGTATTGTGTATAGGATGACAGCAAAATCGTGAGCGTCCAGGGACGCCACTTGACGCCAGTTTTCTATCGACTCCAGCTCCGTGTAGCGCATCCACATTTGCTGCAGGGTCGGCGATAGTCGCACGTGTTGTTGCAAGAGTTGCAGCATCTTTCTGCATGGATGTAGTGCATGTAACGGGGCACTGGTATCGAAGGACGAGATGTCTATGGGGGTGGATCCATACATAGATCGGTTGAGGATCGCTCTGCGGCGCTGGACCATGTGTTGCACTCGTCGTAGCCACTGTTGTTCCGTCACTTCTCGTTCCATCATACACCGCCTCAGTCTGGCAAGCGCTTGAGCGTTATTTGCAGGTTGCTGGGGCATTGGTAATGGCGGGATAAGCGGGGGCTCTAGCGGCTGTGAGAACGCATATTCTGTCCAATGCATAGAGGTTTTCGACCGGCTGGCAAAAGTATGGTAGGCCCGTAGGTAGAAGGGTGTAGGTCGCTTCCAGGCTGGATCCATCAGGAAGCGTCTATAGTGGGCTCTGCACATGTCAATGTCTACCATTGGTACAGGTTCATGAGGATCTTCTAGTTCCCAGTACGGGGCCGTTTGCCCGCCATTCTGGAGGCCAGCGCCGCTGTGGACTCCTCCTCATCCTGATACCAACAGGATTTTTCTACAAGGATAGGCGGTGTTTTCGGGGAGAAGTCAACCAGTTTGCCCCACCATTTGGCAGCGTCAATAGCAGACAGGAGGTTGACACGGTAGGCAGCCCACTCAGTGCCTTCGTTCACGTTGGTCCGTGGTGGTACATGCACATATCCGCTTTTCATTGGGCGTGTGCCCGATGAGGCTTGCAATCTTTTGCGTCGGTCTCGCACTTCCATTGGGGTATTAGTTGCATCTGACATTGACAGCCATCGTGAAGGGTCTGGTGACTGCTGGGTCTCAGGGATGATGTCTGGCCCCTTGGCTTCGTCTGTGTGCGCCTGCAGTCGCTGGGCCAGTGGTGTGGGCGTGGGGTTGAGGTTTTCCCCCCATCCAGGGTTGGATCCCGGTGTTTCATCCACGTTATCCCACGGTGTCAGCGAATCATCCTCATCGTCGTCATTGTCACTCTCAAACATCTTGTCTTTGTCCATCTTGGAGGCAACAAACTTCAGAATATCCCGGTCCTGTTTTCGATTTTTGTGGAGTGTGGTAAGCGACGCATCCATTTTGTCCATACGCTTGGTCATGAGGGTGTTCTGGTCTCTGAGCTCTGCGACGTCAGCTTTCACACCTTGCATGTTGTTTTCCAATTGATCCATGCGTCCCTTTTCGCTGGCGGTCATTCCGGCACCTGGGGTCTCCACGGCAGTAGGTGCCTGATAATCTGGTAGTCGCCCGCAGCTCTGGACCTGCAGGTCTGGCGTCTTCCAACGAATCCTGGTGCTGAGTGCCTGCATGTCCGCTTCTGACTGGACTCCACCCACTGTACATTCTCTGAGATGGTTGTGCGGCCACTCGAGCATCCAGTCATCATGTCCAATAAGGTCCAGGAGTGTATTGATGTCTTTTTCCCTGATGTCGTCGCGTTTACCCGACTTTACACGGATCATCCATTTCCCGGCCTTCTGTTTGGCGTCCATCGCTTTGGCTTCAGCGTCACGATCCGATTTTGTGGTTTTCGGTTTTTCATTGCGGTATTCATCCCATTTATCCAACACATCATTGATGTCGAAATCCGGGTCATTGCGGCGCGGGCATTCTGACACGAAATGGGGTCCTTCACAGAAAAAGCATTTGACTGTCTTCCTTGTGCGAGTGCGTTTAATTTTATCTCCATACGTGGGGAACTCGTATACCCGGTGTCCGATTTCTCCACAGCCAAAGCATTTTATCCCTCGTTGTCGGTATCCCTTTTCTGATGCGCTTCCAGTGCTTCGCTGTTTCCCTTTGCACTGTTGGGTGCTGTGGCCACACCAACCATGCTCTGGGTGAGAACACCATTTGGCTCCAGGGTACGGTGCTTTACCTCGGGGTTTTTCATCATCAGACATTTTCTCTTTGCTGCGGCACGTGAGGGTAGAATCAGCGAGTGTTGAGGACCAGGTCTCACGATGTGTTCGTTCAACTCGATGTGATCCCAATGTTGTATTTCAGGGGGATGTCGAGAGTACTCTTGTCGGCGTCAGTGTAGGCCGAGGTCTACCGCACTAGCACTCCGATTTCAGCAACTACTCCTGTCTTGTTTGTTTGCAAACCCAGTGACCTCTTCAGTGGCAAGCAGAGCACAAAAAGCCTTTGGCCATAGGATACATTACGCTGCAGTGCGAGAGAAACAGACTGTGCGTGGTATCAACTTCCAGTGCACTGGGGTCCATGCACGTTATGCCACTAACCACTGTGTAGTGGGCTGTAATGGCTGTACATGGGCAAACATCAAAATCAGACTACAGGCTGTGACGCTGCACATAGTGCTGTGTCCCTTCCCTGTCCTTGCATGCAAGCATACAATTCGGCAGACAGCCAATGGGTCTATTCACAAGGGGATAGCCCCCATGGGCTATCCCCGTGCACTTCTTCAGGCATTTGTGCAAGAGGGGTGCCCACCATGTATTGGGGTAACCTTTAGCCGTAAGGTCGCGGGTGATTAGCTTTACATTTTTCTGTGCATCCACCCGTGTATCTGGGTAGTATCCTGAATTTTTTGCCAGGGTTGGAACGAGTGATTTCAATGTACCTTTCGCCTTAGGGGCATGGGCATCAGGATAACGCATCAGGAACTGGTGTGCTGCTGTGTGTTTCTGGCTTTTATCGGCAAGACACAGGCGTATGCTCAGCGGGTGAGTCGCTGGATTTTGTGGGTTGACAGTCATGTCACCCTGCAGTGTGATCCAGTGGTCACGCCCCCCTTCGCACTGTAGGTCGAAGTTATATAATCCTTCAAATGTAGTCTGGAGCAGCTTCTGCGGGGTGTCTGCAAACATTACACCCAACTCTCACTGGGTGCACTGCCACCTACAGTGCTGCACCATCAGTGGTGCTTTTCCCAGGAGGTTATTAGTTGGTCTTGCCTCTCCCCACCCCCCTCATTTGCAGGGAAGTTTTTTAACACAGTCTTTTACACCCCCCAGGATTGGTTACCTAGGCTGGAAACTGGGTGGGGGTGATCAAAGCAATAAATAACCTGTTGCTCCCTGGGAGGAGGCCAAACAGGAGCCTCAGCACTTGGCCTAAGGCTATCTCAGTCAAATCCCCAGCCTCAGCCGTAGGCTGAAGGCTTCTCTTCCGTGCGTGCGCGCAATGGTGCATTTTTTCCATAGTGCGCGCAAATTTTCAAAAATATGACCTTTATAGCGCGCCTATTGCGCGCGCTCTACCGCGCTATATTGTCCCGTTTTTCAAATTTTTCAAAACCGGAAACTGTTTCAAAACCATGCTTTTTCCAGTGTCCTGCGTTTCTCACAAACCCCTTGCTTTTCAAAAACATTTCCTGTTGCTCATCCAACCCAAGACACATGCAAAAGCACTTTCTGAAAGGTCTGAAAAGTGTGCAACACTACAGGTCCTCACGGGCACAGACAGTGTAGCGCGCGCAACAAATTTACAGCGCGCGCTATGAGCCTTACGGCGCGCGCTATACCAGGTATAGCGCGCGCTGTCATTCAGTGATATCCTTAATGGTTTGGACCACCACTTCGGCCTCCCACTCCTTCTCCCATTCGGGTCTGTGGTCTTCTGCCCCAGTGGCAGCTGGGGCTGCATCCCCTTCTTCTTGTGGGGTTGGGTCGCCTTCTGGGGTTGCTCCTTCTGGTGCCTCTTCTTCTTTCGGGGCTGCTCCTTCTCCTTCTTGTGGCGCGGCCGCTGGTGCCTCTTCTTCTTGTGGTGGGGCTGGTGCGTCGTCTTCTTGTGCTGCTGCTGCTGCTGGGGCTGGTGCCTCTTCTTCTTGTGCAGCTGCTGCTGGTGCTTCTGCTGGTGCTGCAGCTTCGGCAGGTCCCTTGTCTTCTTGTGGGGGGGCTGTCGGCTGGGCTGGTGGGTCTCCTTGGGGCTTCTTCTTCTTTGGGGTAGGTGGCTTGGACGGGGACATCCTCATGGTCTTTGGGTCGGGGCAGAGGTCCACAATTTCATCGGCCTCGTACGTTTCCCACCACGACTGCCACTTGTCCAACTCCTCATACGCTTTGCTTTTGGCGGAGAACACCTGGCAGCTGGGCATGAATTCCGACCAGTCATCCTCTTCCTCCTCCTCCTCCCCTTGTTGGCTGGGGCTCCACTGATCGTTGGGGATGATGACGGCCACGTGGTCCTGAGGGGCCCTCCTGGCGCCTGCTGGCATGATTTCGGCTCCCTCGACAATCATGGGCGCGATCGCAGTGGTGCAGTAGATGATCCACCGAGGCTTGTAGCCGTCTTTGTAGGACCAATCTCGGCGCTGCATGAGCTCATTTCTTGCCTCCTTGTCCGCGTCGGCTCTGCTCTAATGCTTGGCCTGGGGAGCCGCACTGGGTGGGGTGGAACCGCACGGACCTCCTTGTTCTTGTGGCTGGTCTGGGACTGCAACAGGCTGCTTCGGTGCTGGCTTTGATGCGACCCGGGCCTGGGTGCCTGCTGCGGTGCCATCTTGCTTGCCCTGAAAGAGTAGCGCAGAGGCATAGCACAGGCATAGCACGCGCAATACGGAGCATAGCACGCGCGACGAAATGCATAGCACGTGCAATGTCAACGATAGCGCGCGCTGCATTACCTTTTCTGCTTTCTCCTCCTCTGCTTTCTTCCGTCTCTTCTCCTCCTCTTCCTTCTCCTTCTTCTTCCTGCTCTCTTCCTCTTCCTTCTCCTTCTTCTTCCTCTTTTCCTCCTCTTCCTTCTCCTTCTTCTTCCTCTTATCGTCCTCATCCTTCTTCTTCTTCTTTGCTTCGTCCTCTTTCTTCTTGGCCTGTTCCGCCTGACATTGGACTCTCTGTGCCGCCTGTGCCAGCAGCTGCTGGTCGGCAGTCTTCTGGGCAAGGACCTTTCCAGGCGGGTGGGGGGGCTTAGCGGTGTGGGAGGCGGAGATGGCTGGTGGTAGGTGGCTGGTGGCTGCTGGCTCCTCGGTACGCTTCTTCTTGGGCCTTGGGACTGTCACGGATTCCGTCTCCGGCACGGCAAAGGCGTCGGCCCAGTCCACCTCCAGCTCCTCCATCTGCCGCTTAGCCCGGGCCAGCACCGGGGAGGGGCCTTGCTCCTTCCGTCCGTCAAGCCAGTCGGCCGCATGCTTGGACTGCCCGGCAATGTCCGCGGGCACGCTGATCATCAACGGCCCTCTGCGGGATCCCAGGCACAGGAGCTGCTCGAAGCTGCCCACCTACGTGACAATGGGATAGAAGGTAGGGCCGGAGCGCGCGCAAACAATCAAATCGCGCGTGCTACAACAAATGAAGCGCGCGCAACAATGTCGAAAGCGCGCGCAATGGCAAACGTAGCGCGCACCTGTGCCTGTGCCAGTTGTTGTTGTTGTTGCTGCTGTTGCTGGGCCATCTGCACCCGCTGCTGCTGCTGGAGCACCTGCAGTGTTGCCTCCTGCACGGCTGCCTGCTGTTGGAGCTGCTGCTGCTGCACTTGCTGCTGCTGTGGCTGCTCCTCTTCCTTGACCGCCGTGGTTTTGACTGTGGCGCCGGTTGCAAGTGCCCTTGCGGCACTAGCTCCTTTCTTGGCTGACCTCCGCAGCAAACCCGCACCCGCACTTCTCACCGAGGCGCACTCGTTCTTGAAGGCCATTGCCCCCGCGTCAGTCGCGTTGATGAAGCTCGTTTGGTCCTTGTTGAAGTAGAAGTGATGGACGGTCTTTGCTGTGGCACCCGGAGGCGTGTGGGTCCGAACGTGACACCACCCATAACTTGCCCAGCACGAGAACAGCAGCTCGTACTCCTCCACCTTGCAGTGTCCACAGGCAGCTTGTCCTTCTTGGGTTGGCACGGAGGGGTTCAATAGGTTCGCCAGACTGCACCAGTGGCCAGTAATGCTCTCGTCATACCAGCAGGGTTACACGGCTCCGTCTGGGATCTTGGCAATGGCCGTGGCCCTTTGGCGCCAGAACTTGTACAAGGCCACCTCGAAGAGGTAGGCCGGTGTCACGTCCTTCAGCCATGCCCAGTCGGGCCCTTGGGCGCAGATGGTGCTGTTTTGGTTGGGCCAGATTCGGTTCTTGAAGTCGCTGCTGAAGGCGCAGCCCGTACGTGGCCCGGGTGGGGGAGACTGAAACTGTGCTTGCACTTGGGGTTGCTGCTGTCTTGGTTGGACCTGCTGCTGCTGCTGCTGTTGCTGCTGTTCTGGGCTGCCGAATTGCTGGGCCGCAGCCTGCACTTGCTGCTGCTTCATTTGCTGCTGCTGCTGCACTCGCAGTGGGCCGAAGAGCACTTGCTGCACTTGGCCCACTGGAAGACTGCCGCGCACTGGGGAGCCCAAAGTGGGCGACCCATCGGGGAACAGCATGGGAGACAGCTGCTGTGAGGCAGCTCGTAACGGGGACTGCGGCGCGGGCCACAGAGGCTGAGTTGGGGAGAACTGAGTCAGCTGCTGGGACAGCGTCTGCGGAAAACAGGACAAAGCACGCGCAACGAGGACGTGCGTAGTGCGCACAACGAGACAGCTAGCACGCACAACAAGAGCGTAGCACGCGCAACGGAAACAGTAGTGCGCACGGCAAGTACCTGTGGCTGCATACTCCACGGCGTCGTGGACGGCTGCTGCAGTCCCCGTTGTACAGCTGCATGTGGCGGTGGTTGCGATGTGTTTTGACAATAGCTAAACCAAGTAAAATCAATCCTTGCCACGTTTTCAAAAGACACTTCCCAATTGGCAGTCCTCAATGTAACACGGCAGCTGTACTCGGGCACAATAACCTTGAGTGAATCCCAAATCCGGACGCGTTTTGCTGTAAATTACAGCCTCATCAGCTGTCAAACAATGAATATGCACAGAATGTGTCCAAATTTATTCACAACCATCCATTCATTCGAATGAGCAACGATTCTACAAATCATATAACAAATTCCACAACTTCACATTCCCCACTCTTCATTCCTCAAGCATGATCTCGCGACCCTTGAAGAGTGGTGCGCGCGCTCTTGCGGAACAAAGCCTTCAGGTTTTTAAGTGGTTTGAGGATAGCGAACAAATTCATATGATTCATAAACTGCAGGCGCCTTTTTAACACATAACAAGCGCGCGCCCACGACATCGGCACGCCCCCACGGTGTTCTGCATGTAAAACATGTGTTGTCTTATAAAAAGACTCCCTCCCCCCTCCCCTGACACCATGAGTATCCACCACACCGTTTTCTGCCTGTGACAATGAAGCTCCATTGTGGTTAGGCTCAATGAGTCGTGTGTTCTTACTCTTCCGTGCCCCCACCCCCAAGAACTTATGCCGTTCACTCCAGGGAATGAGTTTATCCCTAATTACACGCTGTGGGTATTGCAACCATACAAGGGCATCCACCAACCTGTTTGAACAAATAATATAGTACTTCTCATCCGAACAAATCCGTAGGTATCGTACAAACTCGGCGTGTATCCAGGACTCGCGAATATGTCTTGGGACATTCCTGGTCCATGGCATATATGCACACGCGTGTGTGCTCTTCCAAAACACCGAAGTTCTCAATGGTTCAACGCTCATGAATCTTACATCCAAAAATGTGACCCCTCTCGCACTACCCAACGCCTCAAATGCGAATGGCAAGTCCTTAGGATACATACGCTGTAGGCACGTTTTAATCATCTCGGTCTCGGACGCTCTATGCAACACGAGCCCATCATCTAAAAATCTTAGCAAAGGGATACCCGGTGGAAGTGGTCTCATTTTTTCAAAGGAGCGGAGCGTCAACTGCGCCCATGGGGGCGCGCTGTTCGTGCCCATACTAAATCCATAGCATTGCACAAAAAGTGCAATTCCCGGGTTCAAAAATACGGAGTGGTGGTAGATGAAATTCAGTAGCCAAAGCCCCAACGAGGCCGGCGCTTGGGACACATCCAAAAACGGCAACTCACTGATTAACAAGTCCTTCGCCTCGGTTGAGATGGGTGCAAATATGATTTGCATGAAGTCTCTCTCATATGTGGTCATTGCGCGCACTAGATAGCATGTAGCGCGCGCTAAAGAACAAATGGCGCGCGCCACCACAGTTCCTCATCCGCAAAACCTGCCCGAACGTCGTCAGCCAATTTTTGTGTATTGCACGGGTTGCTTCTGGAGGTCCCATTCCATCTTGCTACTTCAAAGTACACGAACAGACGCTCATTAACCTGCCTGAGCATCTTAATGCGGCGCGACACCAGGGTTCCTGCCCCCCCACCTCTATCACAAAAGGAGGACCAAATGTCTCACCACAAAGGGCGACGTTAACAGTCCAGTGGTAGGACAACGTCCTTGCCAATTGACCATGGCTGGCAAATGAAAATGGACATCTGGAACCACGATTCCCCCCCACAAGGCAACCCATCCCCCCTCACAATGATCCACAGCTCTCCTTGGCACTCCCTGGGGTATTGGAGGTTAGAAACAATGGAATCAAAGGAAAATATATAGTCAAAAAAGTGCTGCAGGGGCCACTGCGAAAAGACTGTGACTCCATCTGTGTGCACGGCAACCTGTAAATGCTGCCTACTTGCAAGCTGGTTCCATTCTGTGGCAAAACTAGCATAGGACGGGGGAGAGAAAAGGTGTGTAGGGACCTTACTTCTCGTCCAAGTAATCAAATCTTTGTACCTGAGTAAAATAGCGCGCGCAACATGAGGACGTAGCCCGCGCAGGCCCTGCTGCAGTTGCGCCGCAGCATGCCTTTCTACTGCCACTGGGCAGCAGGGGCTTTTGCTGCCACTGAGCGGCAATTCGTTTGGATACCAGTGAGCGGCAAGCGTTTTAGCTGCCATAGAGCAGCAAGCTCGTTAGCTGCCACTAAGTGGCAAGCTTTTCTGCTGCCATTGAGCAGCATACCTTTTTGCTGCAGCTCCGCAGCATGCTTTTTTGCTACCACTGAGTAGCGAGGTTTTTGACTGCTGCTAAGCGGCACTTTTTTTAGCAGTCACTGAGTAGCGGGCTTCCTTGCTGCTACTTTTTTTTTTGGCCGACACTGAGCACCAGGCTTTTTTGCTTTCACCTAGCGGTGTGCAGTTTGCTGCCACTGAGCAGGTTGGGGGTTGCCAGTGAGCACCAGCTTAAATGGCCACAGGGCAACATGTCCTTTTGCAGCCGGTGTGCAGCAGGCCTCATGATGGCGCTAAGCTGCAGGCTTTTTGGTGCCACTAGCCAGCTAGTTTTTTGCAGTCACTAAGCAGCATGCTTTTTCGCTGCCACTGAGCAGCACGGCTTTCTGCTGCCACAGAGGAGCATGCCTTTCTGCTGCCATTGAGTAGTAGGGGCCTTTGTTGGAACTGAGTGGCAAATTGTTTAGCGACCGTTGAGCAGCAAACTTTTTAGCAGCCACTGGGCAGCAGGTCTTTTGTTGCCACTGCGCATCAAGCTTGTTAGCGGCCACTGAGTGGCAGGGTTTTTTGCAGCCACTGGGCAACATGCCTTTGTGCAGCCGCAGAGCAACAGGCGCTTTAGCCGTCTCTAAGTAGCTAGTTTTTGCTGCCACTGAGCGGCATGCCTTTTTGTTGCCGCTGAGCTGTATGCCTTTTTGCAGCCGCTGAGCAGCGCGTTTTTTAGCTGCCATCGAGCAGCAAGCTTTTTTGCAGCCACTGAGCGGCAGGCCTCTTTGCTGCCGCTGAGCACGGTGCCTACTTGCTGCCCCTGAGCAGCAGGTTTTTGTAGACACTGAGCAGCGGGTTTTTTGTAAGCACTGAGCAGTGGGCTTTTTTCCTGCTCTTCAGCAGCACCCCTTTGTGCTGCTGCTGAGCAACAGAGGCTTGGATGCCACTGAACGGCGGCGGTCGCTTTTGCCGCCACAGGGCACCGTGGTGCAGTGCAGCAGGTTTCCTACTGCTGCAGTGCTGCGCAAGCCAGTGTTAGCGGTGTAGGTCCGCCACACTCATAGGCCCCTCTAAGTGATGGAGGCTTGCGCAGCAGAGGCTGTTGTTGTAGTGTTGTTGTTGCTCTGTTCAGACAACAGAGGGGACAGGTATTTTCGAAAACTACCCTTTTCCGGATTTTTGGTGGCCAGTTTTTTCGACACGCACGCCAGCACAGTTTTTTTTTGTGGTTTTTTCGGGTTGTTTTTTTATATTTTACAAAATCGTTCTCCCACGCACCCATCTTGTACAGGTCCATCGGTGCACGGTCCATCCAGAACGGAATGATGCGCCTCCGGGTAAGAGGGCTACGGGGCCTGCGTGTATACCGTCCCCAACAACAACAACAACAACAACATGTGTGTGTGTGTGTGTGTGTGTGTGTGTGTGTGTGTGTGTGTGTGTGTGTGTGTGTCTGTGTGTGCGTGTGCGTGTGTGTGTGTGTGTGTGTGTATGTGTATGTGTGTGTGTGTTTGTGTGTGTGGGTGTGTGTGTGTGTATGTGTGTGTGTGTATGATGCAGGGTGCTACCCCAGCAGAAACCACAGATGTGATTAATCGTGAGTTGTAGGCACCAGCTGAGTGGCCCTGACCCAGAGGGTGTGGTGAGGACAGCTCTATCTGACCTGCCCTATCCCTTGACCCTCAGCCGTAAGGGTGCATGGACACTGGTACCCACTGCCGCGAACTGCACTGGTTCTTTGTTGCACTGTGCTCACTCTACAGCCTCATGCTGCAGCTTTGAGAAGAGCTTTCGCTGTTGTGCTGTGCTTTGTAAACACTCAAGTGTGTGTGTGTGTGTGTGTGTGTGTGTGTGTGTGTGTGTGTGTGTGTGTGTGTGTGTGTGTGTGTGTGTGTGTGTGTGTGTGTGTGTGTGGGTGGGTGTGGCTACACACCTGCAGGGGTTTGACGGTGTAGCTCTTTACATATTGTGTGGCCACACCTGCAGGCCACAATTAAATGCCTGCACCACATGTCATTCCGCATTCCGTGCGCTAGTGCGCAGGCCTCTAAACATCTCCTCACCTGGTTAAAGCTCCCTGCATACTGGGAGGGGGTGCCTGTATAGTAGCTGGCGACTGAGCGGAGATCTGTCTGATGCTGGGCTGACCGGCGCCTGGGAAGTGGACGAGAAATGTCTGCGGCTGCTTCCCAACGGCTCCTAAAACAGGCGTCCATGTGTGTGAAACCAATCGGTAACGGGGCGAATGGGCCAGACCATGTTGCATGTTTCCCATGCACTTCCTGACCCCATGTCGGTGCGGTTGCCCTATCGTCTGGTCTTTTCTTCTGAGGGCCTAGGATGTATCCAGTTTTCCGGATACCTCCGGATACCTCCATTTCCCCCATTTTCCCATCCGGATACTTGGATAATGGGTTTTCTATTAACGGCCCTGTGAAGAAGCACGTTGCCTTTAGGAAAAATGGGGAAAATGGGACCTGGCCGTGTCCGATTTTTCACCCATTTGCCCCCCATTTCTACACCATTTTCCTCCATTTTTCTTTCTTGTTGGAACATTTTCATACATTTTCCATGAAGTATTTCTGACAAATTCCCATTTTCCCCCATTTCCCCCCATTTCCCCCCCATTTCGCCCATTTCCCCCCATTTTCCCCCATTTCCCCCCATTTTCCCCCATTTTCCCCCATTTTCCCCCATTTTCCCTCATTTTCCCAATTCCCCCATTTTTCCGTGGCCGTCTGGATACTTGGATACTCCGGATACGGATATTTCCTAGAACTGTGTTTTCACCTGCAGGCGCTCTCTGGAGTTGCTGACCTCTG
Source organism: Eutreptiella sp. 'Long Island Sound 2002' (assembly GCA_964036045.1). Classification (NCBI taxonomy): domain Eukaryota; phylum Euglenozoa; class Euglenophyceae; order Eutreptiales; family Eutreptiaceae; genus Eutreptiella; species Eutreptiella sp. 'Long Island Sound 2002'. Next base: position 184,833,245 of record OZ038380.1, on the reverse strand, counting down.
CTCTCTCCTCTTGCAGAGAGACGCCCCGTGCTGCATTTGAACATGGCTTTGTCTTGACGCTGCAGCTGACGAGAAAAGTCGTGCACTCAGCCCCAAAGCCAACAATTGGCCACCCACTTGTGATGCTAAGGCCCCTATGACCGCTTTTGGGCAACATTCTATGGTACCGCCGTTCTACGTCAACCGGGCCTCAGTCGCACCGTGCGCACGCACCGCGCGCGAGGCACCCTCACTGTTGAGGCTATGTCGATTTGGTGCCTGTTAATGCGTTTTATGAACGCGTAATAATATAATAACGCGACAAAACAGGCAGCTTTCACTGTGTAGGAGTGGGCAGCCGGGCACTTTGTGCATTCAACAATATTTGTGTGACTATGTTTTGCCTCCTTTGCTTTCCACAGGAATGGCAATGGCCATGAATGCTGACCTTCTGGCGCCAGGCAGTAAGGTTTTTTACCTGAGAGGCACCACAGGGGAACGTAAATCATTCCATGCGTTGAACACGTTTCTCTTTGCCAGAACTGATGAGGGGTCCAAGCTTTTTTTTTAGATGCGAAATCTTAATTTTTAGCACTTATCTTATTTTTTAGCATAAAAAAAAAGATTTCGCGCTAAAAAAAAAGATTCCGCGCTAAAAAAAAGATTGCGCGCTAAAAAAAAGGAGTGCTACTGCATGAAGCCAACCCCTGCCCATGTTCACAACTTCATACAGTAGGGGAACCCCGGTTTTGGGACTGACAGAATATGCACCCAGTGGCCCTCTTTCCTTGTTGCCTGCTCCATGCGGTGAGGAGGTACCCTATGCAGGGATGTCATGAATGTGGAAGGTTTTGGGTGCATTACGCAGAACTTGTGTTTCACAACAGGAGTGTCCCTTTGGAGCTGGGGGGCCTATGCAGAGAGTTCATCGGAGAGGATCACAGGTAATGTCTGAATGTTGTAAAGTAGGGTACTCAGCCACCGTGGCCAGAGCCCATGTGCACTATTTCATCTGCTCAGAGAACAGGGGTTTCCCTTCGCTGGGGGACCTATGCAGAGAGGTCATTTGAACGGATCATAGGTAATGCTTGGTTTTCAATGTAGATTTTCATTTCTCAAAATGTTCCAAGTCCCCTATGGAGCAGACTGAGATTGTCTGGTAGGTCATGCCTGCATTTTGTAAAGCCGAGTACTTGGCCATGTTGGCCAGAGCCCATGTGCACAATTGCATGTTTCCGGGGAACCAAGGTCTCGGGTTTGAGGAAGGGACTACATCCAGCCAGGTTGTTTCTGCTCATTTGTTCTGGAGTGCATTGTGCCACCCAGCTGCCCCTGCTTTGCTGCAGCATTTGACAGCCATAGTGATCAACTTCTGGGAGCTTTGCAACGCAGATTGATCCAGCCAGGTTCACAGTGCTGAAAATTTTTCAAGCAGGCGTGGGGCCAATGGACCCGCCATGCCAATGCCCCCCCCCCCCGTCTCGAAAGAAGAAACATGGCCCCCCTGGCTACCCCCTCTCAAAGGAAGAAACATCCCCCCCCCGAGATGTTTTCACCAAATCGCACACAAATTGCCCTTTTTTGCCTAGTTTCCTGAGTGTGCAATGGCATGTGATGGGCACCATCCTTGGTGTCATGTGTTTGGTTTTCAATGTAGATTTTCATTTCTCAAAATGTTCCAAGTCCCCTATGGAGCAGACTGAGATTGTCTGGTAGGTCATGCCTGCATTTTGTAAAGCCGAGTACTTGGCCATGTTGGCCAGAGCCCATGTGCACAATTGCATGTTTCCGGGGAACCAAGGTCTCGGGTTTGAGGAAGGGACTACATCCAGCCAGGTTGTTTCTGCTCATTTGTTCTGGAGTGCATTGTGCCACCCAGCTGCCCCTGCTTTGCTGCAGCATTTGACAGCCATAGTGATCAACTTCTGGGAGCTTTGCAACGCAGATTGATCCAGCCAGGTTCACGGTGCTGAAAATTTTTCAAGCAGGCGTGGGGCCAATGGACCCGCCATGCCAATGCCCCCCCCCCCCCGTCTCGAAAGAAGAAACATGGCACCCTGGCTACCCCCTCTCAAAGGAAGAAACATCCCCCCCCCGAGATTTTTTCACCAAATCGCACACAAATTGCCCTTTTTTGCCTAGTTTCCTGAGTGTGCAATGGCATGTGATGGGCACCATCCTTGGTGTCATGTGTTTGGTTTTCAATGTAGATTTTCATTTCTCAAAATGTTCCAAGTCCCCTATGGAGCAGACTGAGATTGTCTGGTAGGTCATGCCTGCATTTTGTAAAGCCGAGTACTTGGCCATGTTGGCCAGAGCCCATGTGCACAATTGCATGTTCATACCTCATGCATGTACCAATGCCCCACCACACCTCATGTATGTACCAAGGCCCCGCCATACCTCATGCATGTACCAATGCCCCGCCATACCTCATGTATGTACCAATACCCCGCCATACCTCATGCATGTACCAATGCCCCGCCATACCTCATGCATGTACCAAAGCCCCGCCATACCTCATGCATGTACCAATGCCCTGCCATACCCCATGCATGTACCAATGCCCCGCCATACCTCATGCATGTACCAATGCCCCGCCATACCTCGTGCATGTACCAATGCCGCGCCATACCTCGTGCATGTACCAATGCCCCGCCATACCTCATGCATGTACCGAAGCCCCGCCATACCTCATGCATATACCAATGCCCCGCCATACCTCATGCATGTACCAATGCCCCGCCATACCTCATGCATGTACCAATGCCCCGCCATACCTCATGCATGTGCCAAAGCCCCGCTATTCCGCGGAACCAAGGTCTCGGGTTTGAGGAAGGGACTACATCCAGCCAGGTTGTTTCTGCTCATTTCTTCCGGAGTGCATTGTGCCACCCAGCTGCCCCTGCTTTGCTGCAGCATTTGACAGCCATAGTGATCAACTTCTGGGAGCTTTGCAACGCAGATTGTGTGTGGTCAGTACATGGAAGAAGAACGACAGTGATCCCCACTGTTTGCCTGTCCACACAAGCAGTGTGTCGTGGTTGCTGAGTGGGGACCTCTTTTCAGACGCAGAGTGATCCAGCCAGAATTTTTCTGCTCATTTCTTCTGCACTGCAAAGTGCCACCCACCTTCCTGTACATTGCTGCAGTGTCTAACAGCCATAGTCATCAACTCCTGGGACATTTGCATTCCAACACATCCGTTCCTGCATTGTATGCTCACTTTCTGGAGCTTTGGCAGTCTGCCCAGTCAGTCCCCAGTTCCAGATTCCTTGCTCAGATTTGGTTCACAGGGAGGTTTTTTCACAGTTTTTTTTTGCGCATTTCTTGTGCAGTGCATTGTGCCACCCACGTGCCTGTGCTGCAGTGTCTGCCAGCCATAGTGATCAACTCCTGAGAACCCTGCATTCAACACATCCGTTCCTGCATTATATGCTCATTTTTTGCAGCCTTTGTTGTCTGCCCAGTCAGTCCCAACGTTCAGATTGCTTGCTCAAACTTTGCTTAGAGGCATTATTCGGTGCACAAAGCCGAGTGGCATTGCCTCGTAGAGGTTGTTTTCAACCACTACTCAGTGCGTGCACAATTTTGCCCATAATTTCATGCTCAAGTTTTGCTCGTTTCAAATATCTTGAGGTGCACACAGGGAGGGATGCTGCTTCTGTATTTGTTTGGCATTTCCAAAAATCCACGGCATTTTAGCCCTTCTCCACAAGGAAGGCGTCTTGTGCATCAGTTGCACAGTGGCATGTTCCGACGCCATCAAGTGGGTTACATCATCTTCACGTAATGTAGTGTTTACTGCAAAAGCACGTTCTGCAAGTGCTCAGCCTTCTGCTCCGGTCTTGTTGGCATTCTTTACCGTTCTTTGCTTTGTGCCTTGTTTTGCAGGGTTCGCCTCAGGAATGTGGATGATTCGTCCGGTGGGGTGCCCCTAGGAACTGCATTTCTGCCTCCCCTCCCCGACCCTGGCTTTGTGTTCTCTTAGTTTTACCAAAATCTCACTTTTTACCTGGCCATCTAAAAAAAAAGATTCTGCTTTTTTGAAGTTTTTAAACATGCGAATGACTTTTTTTTTAGATTTTGGGTTTTGTTGGAATCTTATTTTTTAGTAGGGAATTTTTTTTTAGATGCGAAATCTTTTTTTTAGATGTTTTTGCTCATTTTTTAGCTGTTTTTGCTCATTTTTTAGCTGTTTTGACTTAATATATGGCACTTTTGTTAAATTTTAGCGCATCTAAAAAAAAGATTACCCCCTGATGAGGGGACTTTTCTATGTCCCGGAAACTTGGTACCGCAAACATCCGGTGTGGTGATCTTGTGACTTGTGTTGCTGTCGGAAAGCCTTTGCGGATCGTGTTTGTCTTTGGGATTTCAACAATGAGGGCGAAAAACCACTTGAAAACAAAGCAGTGGGAACCAAAAATTGCAGTGGGAACCAAACATTTTGAAACCACTTGAAAACAAAGCATTGGGAACCAAACATTGCAGTGGGAACCAAACATTTTCCTGTGGCATTTCACAAAACCCCGGTCTGAAAAAGGTGTGCAGTTCATCGGTAAGTGACGCGTCTGCCTCAGCGCGCGGTGCGCGCGGGCACCCTCACTGGCCAGCAAAGACTTAGGATGTATAGGTTTTCGTAGTCTGTTTCTACTAGCCAGTACGGTCCCGGGTTACCCGTGTTGGCTTCTTCTTGTTTTATGTGTTGCAATGCTTGGATGAGCCGTGGTAGTTGTTGTACGTGCACTACCATTTTCCATGCGTGAGAGCCGCTTTGTCCCGCCGGGTGTTCGGAGGTGTGTTTCCACTTAGAGTGGTTGTTCTTTCAACAATACATGGAACACAAAGAAGACAAAATAACCTCGGTACAAAAAATCATCGACGATATAGACAGAGACCAACTGGAACTAGGACGCAGCATCACCGCAATGCTCCGGGGCTACCGACCAATTGACTCATACCGGCTGCTCGTGCAGTTCCAACCAGAAGCCGATAGACGATTCATAGCGCAGCTACTAAAGGGAATGAAATCCTATGAGCTGGTACACGTAATGACCAACGTCACCCTCAACAGGAACAACTGGACCCAATCAGCTAGCCGCTCCAGAGACATACAGCGGCCACCATGGCCGCTCCGCCACGACGCAACAACAGTCTTCATAGGATGGACTCAAGAGGCCGGCGAAGACACAGCCAAGGTAGTGGCATCCTTTTACAGATGCTAGGCCACGTGGCAGAACGAGCCATATGTGGAGCGACGCGGGATGCACCTACGCCTCCATCCAATACCAAAACAAGGTATCAGTCGCGCTCAGTGCGGGGCAATACGTGGCTGTGTCTCCAGAGGAGTACATCCACATAACACTGGGCGACGAACAAATAGACTCAAAGGCCTCGGACAAAATAGAGACAATGCTGGCAGGATCTATGCGGGACGTCACAGGTGATGAGGCACACTTCCTACGCCGCATGAGGGCAGGCAAACAACTAGGCGCGGACATTATGACTGCCAAGGTAATACAGGAAATTAACAAGGAAAAACAACTCTTAGCGGAGCCAACACCAATAGACATAGCAGCACGTGACGCCGACATAGAGGAGGAACTGGACGACCACATGGACACAACCGGGCCGGGTAGCAACCCAGAAGCCACGTCTGACAACGACGGGACCACCCCACAGGTGCCCACCGACAACACCCCAAAGAAAACAAAAAACGGGGACAAGACCCCCCAAACAACACCAAACAAAATAACACCGCCCAACAAATGAATCAAGAAAGGAGAACAAGACACCCCGACCTTCAAGGTGGCAGGTTCACATCAACAAAACAAGCCAACGAAACCACCAAAAGACACAAAAAACGGCCCAACACATAGCAAACCAAAATCCAAAAAGTAGAACGCTACACGCTACTACTTTGGGCTATGATCTCCATTGCCCTAACTGCCCCGACCACGGTTCCAGTCCATGTGGTGCCTAGTCTGTGACGAGCAACAAGACGACGCTACCGTTCGTCCACCGCCAAGTCGCCCACACAACACCCACCACAAACTGCAACAAGCCACCTCGCTTTACTCAGCTTCGCCACGTTATTGGCGTGCGGCATATGGATGGCCTGCACAACGCCAACCGAACTAAAGGTATACCCCCATATCAACTACACAACGTCCAGCAACACGACCTACACCCACAACCCTAGGGACAACCAGAGCTGGCTCATGTTGTGCGGGGACGTCCACCCACACCCAGGAGGCCGGAAAATGCACCACCTTAACCAACACTCAAGGGCGGTCCATGGACCACCAATCCCTCTTGACGACCTAGCCGCCTACGCTGACCAACTAGTCACCAACACGCAACGAAACCTCAGCCACCTGAACAACCTAATCACCCAAGAGAAAGACACGCTCATGCGCATAGCCACTTGGAACGAGCAAGGGGCCCAGGGAACTCTGAGCCTCTAGCGCTGAGCCAACATTACCCAACTAATCAGCGACAACCACCTCGACATAGTGGGGATCCAGGAGTGCGACCCAGGCTTCCCCCGACCGGAGGCCGCAACCACGGCACTCCAGAACAACTATAAATGCCTTGCGGCACCCGGAGGATACCCAAGGGCCGCCTTCCTCATAAAAAACCACCTGGTTCCGCATATCACCGACACAATTTACTCACGAAACGGTCTAGCGGCCGCGTTACGTATACACTTACCCAACGACAAACGACGGACCATAGTAAACATCTACCCCAAATTTAACAAACCGGACAAAAAGGAGATAGATGATTTCATCCGCTCCATGTCACCCTACGACCTACTCATGGGGGACTTCAACGACGCCCTATGGAATGACCAACCCAATCGACCATGGCAGGAGGGCCTACAGACGGCCGACCTAATCGACCCCCTGCTGGCCTCATCACACCAACCAGAGGCCACCCAATACTACACACGCATACCCAAGAGGGGCAACCCCCGCCGCTTGGACGCAATCCTCATAAGGCAACAGACACCTAACATCGGCTGCTCAGGGTATGAGGTGGTACATATGCCCATATCCGACCATGCAATGGTGCTGTTGCGAATAGCCTGGGGAAAACCAACACAGCTAGGACTAAAGAGGCCTCCCCCAACAGTTGCCCGGTGGTTCACACCACAATTTAAGAGATACGCAAACATGATCGCCTCGCTCCCCCACAAACCACATGATACGAGCTTGAACAAAACCCGGCGCATCCTAGCCGCCACGGCGAGAGCAGCAAGGCCACATACACGCAAACAAACGGAGGCAGTCAGGCATACACAAGCAGACAACCTAGAAAAGCGGGGAGAGGAGCAAGAGCTACATCTACGGAAGAGGATCGCTGCAATGCGACGCCAAGCGGTCCGTAGGTCGGGCTGCTTCTTCAACCTAGTAAAAAGGTGGTGCAGAGGTTTGATCACCTCAGACTCACCACAACCACCCATAGGGGGAACCGCACACATACCATTTCGCAGGAGACCCAACATGCGACACAACACAGTGCCGGGAACTCATACACCGACACATCACGAAACGAAACTCGAATAAAGAGGAACCAACATGGCAGGATTTCATCTCCGGCCTAAAGGCCCCAAGAAAGAAAGCGGCCGGGCCGGACGGAGTCCCGCCGCACCTACTGCGGCACATACCACAGACCACACTACAACACATATACAACGCGATCCTGGAGGTATGGAGAGACGAACCAGTCCCCACAGGCTGGTTGTCTTTCAGAGTCATACTAATCTACAAAAAAAAAAGATCCCAACGACCCCCGGAACTATAGAGCAATATACGTGTCCACGGCAATATACAGCATACTCACCCGCCTAATCCCCAAGATGGTCACGGCAGCAACGGTCCCGGGACTGCTCGACATCCAACATGGGGCACTTTGTGGGCGTAACACACAAACCCTCGCAACAAGACTCACTAACAACCTCCACACAGGAGAGGGATACGTGGCCTTGCTTGACGTGGCCAAGGCCTTCCCCTCAGTCCCTAGGGAACTGATCTCCGACATCATAACAACCTCACGGGCACCTGAACCCATAGCCAGAATGGTCACCGGCATATACCGCAACACACCAGCCATGGTGCAGCTGCATAGAAAAGACATACCAATATGCCCCAAAGGGGGAATGAAAGAAGGATGCCCACTTTCTCCCACACTCTTCCTCATCTACTATGACGTTCTACTCCGGGAAACCCTCCAACGACAACCGGATGCAAGACTATATGTCTTCGTAGACGACATTGCGGTCACAGTGACCTCCCAAACAGAAGTGGAAACCACACTGAACAACCTGAAAGACGTGGCCTGCACGATGGGAGTACGATTTAACACAGACAAAACTGAGATATACCATTGGAACAGAGACTACCAAAAGCATGAGCTACATTGGATGAACCAAGCCCTGACTGTGAAACGCGCCATTATAATTTACTTAGGACATATCATTGCACACCCAACATATGAAGACCAAGCGTGGGAAATGGCCACAGACCAACTCCGACAAGACCTAGCCGCATACAACACACTGCCTCTTAAATCATTTGAAAAAACAATCATTGTTAACGCAGTCCTTATCCCTCGGTGGACCTACCGCGCCCTCTTCATCGGGGACAAACAAAGAATGGCTCAATGGGACCACATCCTCTTAGCCTATCTACGCGACACCCCCGGCGTGGAGAACACCATGAACAAACTCCGAATGAGTACAGACGTCAGCCAAGGAGGATTAGGGTTGAGACAACTCTGGTGGGCCTACATATCCAGATGGACTGGCATAGGACGACAAGAAGTTGTTGCTGTACTGGCTCCCTTAACAATCATGTCTTTGGATAGGATGCTGCATAGAAACAGTGGAAGCTGCTGGTTACTATGGTATAAATCAGCAATGGTGCCATCGCCGATGCGATCGAGCAGTTCGAACAGACGTCAAAGGAAGGTCTGCCCTCCTCCTGACTCTCAATCACGCCTGCTGCACGTCGAATACACCAAATTTCGGTAAAAGAACGCGCTGCAGCATATTTGGTACAGCTTTGACCCCGTTTGCCCTACGACCTCTGACTGGCCTGCACGGAGATCAGATTGAAGAAATAGTTGGGTACATGAATGGATCGGACACCAAACTGTCAGCCCTGCAGAGCAAAGCACACAACCTGAAGAAGGATAGGCTGTGGGATTGCATCCAAACAACAACATCCTCCAGGAGTCCAAATGTATGTACAACTGTTTTCACCAAAGCACCCCCTCGCTTTTTTTTTGAGACATGGCGGTTTCCCGCCCAAAATAAAATCACAAACTGCTCACCATGCGAGGTTCCTCGAAGGACAGCCACGGGTATGATACCCATACAAATAGATCATGCCACAGTGAATTTCCCTGGGTGCAAAGCACTGCCAAGAGTGGCACCAAAAGCCTAGGGAGAGTGACAAATGGCAGTCAACATTTTTGGGGCTATCAACAGGTGAGGAAACAGTTTGAAAAAGGAGCTGAAAATGACTGAAAGAGATTATGACAGGATCGCTTTTACAGTTCCACCACTGCATGATCTGTTGATCTGTACCTGATGCAAGGCTGATTAGCAGACTGTACGTTGTTCTATGCATTCAAAAAAGATTCAGTGCTCTTCACCAGAAACTGAAAACTAAAAATGAGTGATAATTGATAAAGCTGGACCGTGAGATTGGGCTCCTGAAAAACAGGGCCCATAAAAAGATCCAATGAGCGTCAGCATGGCAGCAAAGCAATGCAGAGAGCAGGTAGAAGTTGAGTTCATTCCGAAGTCTTCCAGTGCAAGGTGCAACAAAGTGACTCCTGAATTTAAAGTGTACTCTTCTTCTTTAAGCTCATCTTCATCGTTGTTCTGCTTGCTGATCAGAGGAACAAAGGATGCAGATATGTGAGGTCATTCAGACTGATTCGAGGAAGTCGATTGCAAGTCTGGTGCATCAGAGTGCATTGAGGAGGAACATGAAGGTTGGTATTTGAGTTTGGCTTTGTAGGACTGTAGGAAAGTTTATATAAATATGAAAGACATGTGCTTAAGCTTGACATTGGGGTTTATGAGTTTCTCAGAGCAGCATTGAATGAAAACTTCTTTTGCCAGGAAATGGTTTACTGGGTTGGTGTCCGGGTTTAGGATGGAATTTGCCATCGAAATGGATTCATCTAAGCTGTTTGGTAGAGTGAGAATTGATGATGCAGAGCATACCGTGCTGTGGCTCATTTCGTCAGCCCATAGAGTGTTTTTTGTGGATTCTTGGCTGTCGGCATCTTCTTTGATATTTTGCTGAGCACATGGGCGTGGTAGAGGTGGAAAGGAGTAAGAAGCGGGTGAAATTTTTGGAGTGTCAAGGGATATTTGCGGTGGTGTAGATGGTGATGGAGAAGGCGTTGTGGGCCTGTGCTTTGCTGGAGATGGTGATTTGGTGTGGGCTGGGGCGTGTTGATATATAATCACCTTCAATGGTTGGGGTGTCTGCTGGAGATGTTTGAGTTTGCGTTGGTCGCGACAGACAGAGCACCTTTTGGGTGGTTGCAACCCTTTGCTTTCGAACCAGGCCTTTTTATTGGCTGTCAAAAGAAAGCAGGTAGGTAGGTAGGTGCACTCGGTCGTGGAGAGGCGCCCCATGGTTCCCCCTGGCGTCACCCCTGTGACAAACAGGAAGAGGTTCCGCGCAGGAAGAGGGGAGGCGACTTACATCCCGCTAGACCTGACTGGTGGCCCCCAACAAAGCGGCCCCGGGCAACACCGGGAGGGCTGATTGCCGCCAGCGTGACTGCTTGTCATGCCGGGAGGGTGGGCCTCGGTGCTTGCGCACGTCCCCTCCTTTGGGCTGAACCCTAGGGGTTCACCGGACTTCCTGGCGTATCCCGTTCCCAAGGCATGCATGCATGTTCTTCGTACTTGGGTTCCGAGGTGCTTGGGTGTCGCACGCTCCGCCTCGAGTCCCAAAGCAGCGCAGGCCTTAGGATGCAGCCTTACCCCCGGGCTCTGGATCTCGTTTGGCCGGGTCACCTGCATGGCACGGGCTGCCTCAGTGCCCGGGCTATGGACGCTGGGTTTCCTACTGTTGCGTGGCGCTTGCATTTAGGTCTGGGTTGTGGTTGGGTTGGGGTTTCGGCTGCGCCCCGCCACTCCTGGCTGGGGTATTGGGGTGTGTGTGTGCTCGGGGCCTGTACCACTTGTACCCCGCCACTCCTGGCTGGGGTGTGCGGCTTGGGTGCATGAGCTTGGGCTCGGATCTCGGCTGCGGCCCGCCACTCCTGGCTGGGGTGTCGGGGTTTGTGTGTGCTTGTGTGCGTGCTCTGCTTGCACCCTGCCACTCCTGGCTGGGGTGTGCGGCGTGGGTGTGTGTGTTTGGGCTCGGGTTTTGGCTGCGCCCCGCCACTCCTGGCTGGGGTGATGGGGTGTGTGTGTGCTGGTGTGCGCGCTCCCCTTGTACCCCGCCACTCCTGGCTGGGGTGTGAGGTGTGGGTGTGTGTGTTTGGGCTGGGGTTTCGGCTGTGCCCCGCCAATCCTTGCTGGGGTGTTGGAGTGTGCGTGTTTGTGTGCGTGCTCCCCTTGTACCCCGCCACTCCTGGCTGCGGTGTGCGGCGTGGGTGTATTTGCTTGGGCTTGGGTTTCCGCTGCGCCCCGCCACTCCTGGCTGGGGTGTTGGGGTGTGTTTTTGCTCGTGTGCGCGCTCCGTTTGTACCCCACCACTCCTGGCTGGGGTGTGCGGTGTGGGTGTGGGTGTTGGGGCTCGGGTTTCGGCTGCGCCCCGCCACTCCTGGTTGGGTTGTTGGGGTGTGCGTGTTTGTGTGCGTGCTCCCCTTGTACCCTGCCACTCCTGGCTGGGGTGCGCGGTGTGGGCGTGTGTGCTTGGGCTCGGGTTTCGGTTGCGCCCCGCGACTCCTGGCTGGGATGTTGGGGTGTGTGTGTGCTGGTGTGGGCGCTTCCCTTGTGCCCCGCCTCTCCTTGCCGGGATGTACGCTGTGCCTGTGTGTGTTTGTGTGCGCGCTCCGCTTGTACCCCGCCACTCCTGGCTGGGGTCTGCGGTGTGGGTGTGTGTGTTTGGGCTCGGGTTTTGGCTGCGCCCCGCCACTCCTGGCTGGGGTGCTGGTGTGTGCGTGTTTGTGTGCGTGCTCCCCTTGTTCCCTGCCACTCCTGGCTGGGCCGTGCGGCGTGGGTGTGTGTGTTTGGGCTCGGGTTTCGGCTGCGCCCCGCCACTCCTGGCTGGGGTGTTGGGGTGTGCGTGTTTGTGTGCGTGCTCCGCCCGTACCCCGCCACTCCTGGCTGGGGTGTGCGGTGTGGGTGTGTGCTTGGGCTCGGGTTTCGGTTGCGCCCCGCCACTCCTGGCTGGGGTGTTGGGGTGTGTGTGTGCTGGTGTGCGTGCTCCCCTTGTACCCCGCCTCTCCTGGCTGGGATGTGCGGTGTGCCTGTGTGTGTTTGTGTGCGCGCTCCGCTTGTACCCCACCACTCCCGGCTGGGGTGTGTGGTGTGGGTGTGTGTGTTTGGGCTCGGGTTTCGGCTGCGCCCCGCCACTCCTGGCTGGGGTGTTGGCGTGTGCATGTTTGTGTGCGTGCTCCCCTTGTTCCCTGCCTCTCCTGGCTGGGGTATGTGGTGTGGGTGTGTGTGCTTGGGCTCGGGTTTCGGTTGCGCCCCACCACTCCTGGCTGGGGTGTTGGGCTGTGTGTGTGCTGGTATGCGGGCTCCGCTTGTACCCCGCCACTCCTGGCTGGGGTGTGCGGTGTGGGTGTGTGTGTTTGAGCTCGGGTTCGGGCTGCGCCCCGCCACACCTGGCTGGGGTGTTTGGGTGTGCGTGTGTGTGTGCGTGCTCCCCTTGTACCCCGCCACTCCTGGCTGGGGCGCGCGGCGTGGGTGCGTGTGTTCGGGTTCGGGTTTCGGCTGCGCCCCGCCACTCCTGGCTCGGGTGTTGGGGTGTGTGTGTGCTGGTGTGGGCGCTCCCCTTTTACCCCGCCACTCCTGGCTGGGGTGTGCGGTGTGGGTGTGTGTGCTTGGGCTCGGGTTTCGGCTGCGCCCCGCCACTCCTGGCTGGGTCGTTGGGGTGTGTGTGTGTTTGTGCGCGTGCTCCCTCTGTACCCCGCCACTCCTGGCTGGGGTGTGTTGAGTGCGTGTGCGTGCTTGGGCTCGGTATTGGGCCGCGCCCCGCCACTCCTGGCTTGGGTGTTTGGGTGTGCGTGTTGCTGTGCGTGCTCCCCTTGTACCCCGGCACTACTGGCTGGGGCGTGCGGCGTGGGTGTGCGTGTTTGGGTTTGAATTTCGGCTGCGCCCCGCCACTCCTGGCTGGGGTGTTGGGGTGTGTGTATGCTGGTGTGGGCGCTCCCCTCGTACCCCGCCTCTCCTGGCTGGGGTGTTGGGGTGTGTGCGTGCTGGTGTGGGCGCTCCCCTTGTACCCCAGCTCTCCTGGCTCGGGTGTGTGGTGTGGGTGTGTGTGTGTGGGCTCCGGTTTTGGCTGCGCCCCGCCACTCCTGGCTGGGGTCTTGGGGTGTGGGTGTTGGTGTGCGTGCTCCCCCTGTACCCCGCCACTCCTGGCTGGGGTGTGCGGCGTGGGTGTGTGTGCTTGGGCTCGGGTTTCGGCTTGGCCCCGCCACTCCTGGCCGGGGTGTTGGGGTGTGTGTGTGCTGGTTTGCGCGCTCCGCTTGTCCACTGCCGCTGCTGGCTGGGGTGTGCGGTGTGGGTGTGTGTGTTTGGGCTCGGGTTTCGGCTGCGCCCCGCCACTCCTGGCTGGGGTGTTGGGGTGTGTGTGTGCTTGTGTGCCTGTTCCGCTTGTACCCTGCTAAAAGAAAGCATTCCCCACAGTCTTTACACAACCTGTGAGTTTCGTCTACGGCTTTTTCGATCTCGTCGCGTGGCGGTGGACCTCTGCGTCGGCGTCGGCCTTTGACTGATGTCCATGGTGTGGTGGAGTTCTCCCCGGATCCTTCCGGATGGTCAAATTCTTCTCGTCCACTTGAATTGTTGTCTCTGTCTCGGCGTAGTTCATCTGAAAGACAGGCGGAATAGTTCGCTGAGGAGAAACTTCTCTTCGGAGGCGGCGGTGTTCCATTGGACGGGCATGATGCGAACATTGCGTTAAGTGATAGAGGATCCAGTGGTTTTGGGTGAGACGGTGTTGAGGTAGGTTGCAGTTGTTTCGGAGACCTTGGTGCTGCCGGAGATGATGTAGACAATTCATCCTTCCTGGCGTACAGTGAGCTTGTGTGGATTTTGTTCAGAGCCCGTTCCGTCGGCGTTGCGTGAGATTCAGTGAGCGTGGCTTCCTCCTTTTCAGTTTGAACGTGGTGAGCTTTTTCGGGTTTGTTCCCACGTTTTGGTTGCTGCATATTCCGAGGCTCGTTGTTCAGGATCTTGTGGTTTGAAAGCGAGTAGGGAGAATGTTGAAAGGCGGAGGGCTTGTCTTGACATAAATTGCAACTCGTACTTTGTGCTTGAACCAATGTTGGATCAGTGTGACGAAACAGGCATTTTGCTCCGTATCGGCATTTACCTGTCCTGAAGTAATGGCCCTCTGGGCGATCTGAAATCGGAAGTTGCGCAATGAGCAGCTTCTGGATTGTTTTTGTAATCAGAATTAGCGCCGGGACTTGGGAGAACAGCTCGCTTTGCCTCTCTGTGGCCAGCAGAGATCGTACATAAGTTTCCATCTTCGTATTGATTTAAAATCGTGGAAACTTTCGACATACATGAGTTTTATCGTTGAATTCATTGTTAAATTCAAAAAACATTTTGTTGCGCAACAGCGCAGGCGACTCTCGTAGAAGCACCCCCTCGCTTCGCTTATACTGCCAGACTGTCATAAGCTGCTGCCATTTATGGTACAGTGAACCACCACGAGTCACAGCGCATCAAAAAACTTCTCGGACGGGCCTCAGGAGCAACCAAGTTGAATCTGGGCCGATGGAACTGGAGTCCACAAGATCCATACCCCAGTTGGGATTCGGGGAGCAAAGCACCGCTTTGGAGCGACCTGGAATTGGCGGATCTGCGTTCAGCGTTATGAAGACCTTTGATTGAGCCAAAGGTGGAAGTATCAGACAAGGAGAAGACCACACGGGTCCGGTTGGCTGCACCACAAGGGAATGAGGAGCCCAGCGGACCCCACATCGAGGCCCTGCCCATCATTGCTGGAGAAGCCCTGCCCTACGAGATGGTACTGCGGAACTATGCAATGGTTTGCCATTTGCTTTGTAGTGTCGTCGAAACACCCCCCCAATTATTTAAGATTCGTGTTCGGAACGCGCTACAGTGCGTTAATTTTAGAAATTTGCGTTTCAGGTGTTCCTCGAGACAACCAAAGAGCAGATGGATGATCTACATCCTCTGATACTCAAACTGGCAAACCAGGGAGTGCCCATCGTTGTTGCTGGGCTGGAGAGTGACGTTCCTGCGGACACAACTGGGGGATGCAGATCAACTGGCTGGCTGGCAATTCGTGACTGTAGAGATCTATGAAAGGGGTTTCAGCCATTCGACCTCCGTTTATGAGGAGCGGATCTGCACATTTGCGATCCCCGCGAAGTTCCTGGTTAAAGTGCCCAATGTGTTCATGACAGACTCAGGCCAATACAAAAGCCAGATGGGAATCCGTGCTGCCGGCTGGGTGCTGAAGGCCTTGGGAACTATTTCGAATTTGGATCGAGACGAGTCTGAGGAGCTCTGGTTGACCTGCATGACGAGCAGCCCTGTTCTGCTTGCACAGCCAATCTCTTGTTTGTTGGAGACGCCTAATGTTGCCACATACTACACAGGTCGTGCCGGTCTATTCCCAGATTTTATTGAGCAAGTGACAGCGAACGTTCAGGATATGGACGCCGTTTACATTATCAACTGGCAAGAATGGTTTCCGTGACTGTGAAAGTGTTGCCCTGGGTCGTTGATGGTGCCGGAGGGCTCGGGGCCGGCAAGACCAGTGGGGCAGGCACGCGAGGAGTCGACCTGAACGTTGTTATTGGGGGTAGAACCGGAGACTCGAACACCAACGGAGGCGAGAGCAGCAACAACAGAAGCAAGATCCATGTTGAGTGTTATCCGGCAGAAAACCCCAGTCTATGAAGAAAATTGATGCGGATTATTCTAAATACATCTGAGTGTCCAAAACTGTCTGAAAAGATTTATATAAATCCAATTATGAAAAATGTTTGGCCGATCTGGCCCGCGAGCGCGCGTCAGCGGCAAATGGCAATTCCAGCTAAATGATCGGAACGCGGCAGATTTACGGGGAATGGACCGCGGAATCAGATCCGGCATATCAGAAATATATAGGTCTCATCCTGAGACTGAGCTGCGCGGCGGCGATTCCGCCGAAGCAAAGAAAATGACCAAAATGTAGCCAATCTGGACAGAATGTCTGAAAATCTGAGCAGATGGGGCTAGCCGCACTTACACTCCCCCTCCAAAAACACACTGGGGTGTGTCGCTACGTCAACGAAGAACGTAGTGCGGGTAAGTCCCAGAAAAAAATAGAAATGTAGCCTCGATGGGGCGAAATCTGCTTGATCTGACCTGATTTGGGCTGAATTGGCACTGAATCAGGATGGATGGACCTGAAATGAGACAGAATGAGAAGTGACGAACAGTCCTCCGTGCAGTAAAACATTAGGTCAAGGGCCAAAAAGCATGTAAACGTATCGAGAATCGATACCAAACCATGCATTGGTTGAGAATGAGGTAGATTATTGGTGGATTGCGTGGGGGGATCAAGAAATGGAGTGACATCTCAGCGCTCTGGCACAGTTTCGCTGTCGCGGGCACGCTACGGTGTCCTCGCCGAACTCTACATCGTGTTAATCCCGCTTTTCTCGTTCTGAAAAGTGCAGCATGTGCTTCAGATTTGGCGCATCTGGTGGATGATCACAAGATTCATCAAGATTGAGAATCAAATTGAGCAGAGATGAAGGGGATTCAACAATCACAGAGAGGGAAAACAAATACAGATGTAGTCTGTAGACCCTAAGTGAACCACAGAAGGAAGGGAGGTTTTTCTGTTCACTTAGATCTAAACAGATCTTCGAGGAATGAGGGGAGATGACAAGGAAATCAATCTAAATTGTCCTAACATCAGCAAATTCCCTAAGATGAAGGTGAAATGAAGCGGAATGTGTACAACTGAAACTACTAACATCTTCGTTTAGACTAGAGTTAATATATATTGTCGTTTATTCAGCTCAATTGTGCTTTCCGGCACGTTGGTTCGCGAGCATCCAACAGATTCCATCAAAATGTGGATCATGTGATGATGCATCATGATGGGACATGATAGCCCTGGATCCTTGGCATGTAACACGCCGAAGGTTCGCTGAAGGCGCTTTACTGACAGTATATAACTGAGAGACACCGTATTTACAGTGGCGGCGGTGTCAATCGACTTGGACAAGGCCCATCTTTCGATTGAGTCCCACAAGACACTTGGATTCACCATTTTCGACAGTTTCAGGTCGGATTGAGCTCACATTGGCGTGTGCCAAAAATACAACGAAGCTTACGGACTTCAGAGGTTGCTTTTAGAAGTCCCTAGAGCTCCTATCTGAGGGTTGTCTGAACAATTGACGTCTGGGTTTCGTACAACAGTGGCAGAATGATGGACAAACCTGAGAAATTCAAGGCAAATTTGAGGATCCTGGATCTGAATCTGGACTTGGGCGTTAGCATCACAGCAAATGAAGGTACGATCTGAGTTCCTGGCGTCGCATCTGGTGCAGCCAGTACTACAGGGGGTGCCTGTAGGGGTGAATGTCGCTGGCCAGCGTTTTGATTATGTACATTTGCTTCCATCTGCACGAGTAGCCAAATTCCAAAGATGCACAGACCAACAGAGACAAGATTACCCCGAATCTGCCTGAATTAAGCCTGAGTTTGGTTTTTTCTGAACACGGCAGCACACTCCGTGGCTTTCGGTTTTCGACTTTCGATACACTACCGAACGGGGACCAAAGAAAAATTGATTGATTGACGTCAAATTATCAAACATTCGCAGTTCTCCACATCATGACATAAACAGAAAGAATGAACAGTGGATTGAGCAGAATGTGGTTCTTTCAAGTCGAATTCGGCCAAGCACGAATACATGTGACCACCAACCTGTCTGGTCGGGCCCTCGTACGGCTTGGGCGCTGCAAATCAGCGGCCGAACTCGAAGCTTGATCCTCATTTGGCTCCTGGGCTGGCCTGACCGCAGGAGGGGGGATCGACGGATCAGCCCTGGAATGTGGCTGCTGAGGGCCGTAAAAGGCTGGATCTCGATTCACCACAGGTCGTTTTCCGTCGCTCTCCACTTGTCTGTCTGGTTTCGACAGACAGTCTGTCAGGAGTACTCCAATTTCGGGGTGCTTCTTCAGGAAGTCGATGAACCCCTTGGTGTATCCATGGACAAAAGATTGGGCTGGTTCCCAGTTGTTGTGACTGGAATCAAAGCCCCTCCACTCACACAGAAATTCCCATTCGCCCTTGGCGTCACGTCTTGCTTCAACAATCCTCTTGAGTTCGTACTTCCCCCCTTCGATGACCCGATCAGACAAATGTTTCGCAGTCCAAAAAAGGGGTTCAACCCGATCCTTGGGGGAGGGGACCTCCCTCTTGAGGCGATCGCCCGAAACGTCAATTTCCCTGCTGACATCCACACGAATCCTCCACCAGTTCTCACCAAGACGCGCTGTAACAGCGAATGGCCCCTCCCACAAGGGAAGAAGCTTGTCATCTCCGTCCAGGGTGGTTTCGGATTTTCGAAGCCAAACTCGATCATCGACTTCAAAATTGTGGGGGTTTTTTCGGCCTTGATTCTGAACCCAAAGCCAGTCAGCTTGATGCTTCTCGATTAATTTCGAGACAGTTTTATCTGCTCGTTGGACGTCGTCCAAAAACAACGAAGCATCCTTACAGGGGCGAGGATTATTCAACGGCATGTTCCACCAACACTTCTTTCGTCCAAAGACAATTTCATTTGGAGAAAGGCCATGATACAAAGGCGTGTTGTGGTAACGGCGAAGCAATGCGAAGAGAACTTCCATCCAATGGAAATCCTTTTCACTCGCGAGCTCCTTACGAAGCATATTAATAATTGAGCGGCCGGCTCTTTCGCCAGGCAGCGCTCGATGCGAGTGGATTTCACATCGGAGGTGGTGGATTCCAAGGCGAGCACATAATTCTCTCCACCATTCGGAGGTGTACTCTTTGCCTGAATCCGTCACCACCTCGGATGGGACGTCCCAACCTCCCATCCAGGTCTGCGCGCACCATTTGGCGGCAGCCTTGCCAGTCATCGACTCAATGTTGCAAGGCAACACTTGAATGTAGCCGGAATGACGGCACTGAATGAGGAGCACACCATTGACTTTTTTATTAGTCCAATGGCACTCTTCGTCATCGAGTTCACCGAGATAGAAGAAATCACTGGTGACTCTGTTAAAGAGGCGCTCCGGAATAGGATGAGGCCTCAGATGGCCGTGCTTCTTCGCGCTGGGGGGCGTCGAGACAGCACATTGGGCACATCCGGCGGCTACTTTCATGCAATGAGTATATAGCCGTGAGCCAAACAACCTATGTTTAATCATCGACCACAGTCGACGGCCATGTGCGTGGGGGGACTCCCATTTATGCCACCAGTTTAACACTCGGGGGGCCAGGGCGTCTGGTACGCACAATTTGCCCTCCATCCACAGCTTCCCCCCATCCAACGAGTACTCAGAAAAAATCCCATCCTTGTGAGCATCTTTGGATTTGAGATTTCCAAAGACCTCTTTAAACATGGGATCCTGCAGATAATCGGACGTCCAGTCACGGATGATCAGGGAATCTTTCGGCAGGGGTGGAGTTTTGGCCGGATCTCGACGCTTAATGCCCTGGATCAACCGAAATCGACTCACTCGTCGGGTATAGTCAAACCGTTTCACACTCCCTGAGGAGGGATCGGTGACTTTCTCCACGACTTTCAGTGTTTTGGTGCAGATCTCATGAGCATGCGCCGGATCTGAGATGGCCGTGATGTCATGGCACGGTAATGCGTGCTGTTTAACAGCGCATTGCATGCATGCACGTCGAATGAGTTTCTTTTCTTCTTGATCCCATTCGATTATTACATGGCGGTCCTGCTCCGTACCATGGATGTTGGTACTTTGCAGCCCCTCTGAGGCGGGGTAAGCCCATCGGCTCAGAGCATCCGCTACCTTGTTGTGTTTTCCAGGCAAATACGACACATGGAGGTCAAACAGACTGAGAAATTCGTGCCATCTGGCCCGTCGACCAGCTGGGCTCGCGACAGTATCAATGTGTTCGGTGGCCCAATACTCCAGAGATCGATGATCCGTCAGGACCTCGACTCGATTGGTGCCAACCCACGATTGGTACTTTTTTAAAGCACAGATTATGGCGTAGGTTTCTTGCTCACGCGGTGACCATTGCATTTGGCGTGGGGCTAGCTTCCGAGACCAAAATGCTAGAGGGTAATGATCGCCGGTGGCTTCATCAACCTGTTCAAGGACAGCTCCGATCGCGTACCTAGAAGCGTCGGTTCTAATGTAGAAGGGTCGGTCGAATTGGGGCACATGCAACGTGGCGACTTCACAGAGGGCCGCCTTCAAGTGATGGAAGGCCTCCTCGCACTCGTCAGTCCACTTGACACGAACCTTTGAACCTGCCTTGCCCGCATCTCTCCCTACCTTCAATAATTCAGTGAGGGGGGCAGCAAATTTGGCATAATTCGGCACAAAAGTGTGGTAAAAATTGCAACAACCCAGGAATCCTCTCAACTCCGTGATCGTCTCAGGGCGCTTCCACTTCTGAATAGCGACGAGCTTCCCTGGACTGGGTCGTCGGGTGCCATTCTCAAGGAGAGAACCACAAAATTCGACTGATTTTAAAAAAAAATTTCCCTTCTTTGGCCCACAAATTAGCTGATTGGCATCAAGAATGTCCAAAACTTGGTTCAGCTGCTTTTCATGTAGGGCCACCAGCTCGGCTTCGGTCAGTCCCTCCCCTTCCGTCGCGATGATTATGTCATCTATGTACACGCTCACGAAGGCACGAAGCTCAGGATGAGCTGAAAAAAGCACATCTTCCATCATTCTTTGAAAAAACGAAGGGGCATTCTTCAGGCCCATGGGCATGACTGTCCACTGGACTGGGCCACATGGCGTGCACATACAGGTGAGGGGTCGGCTGTCCTTCCTCAACGGCATTTGGTGAAAGCCGTGACGGAGATCCAGCACAGAAAACAAACGACCTCTCGCCCTCTTGGCGATTTCCTCCTCAATGAGGGGCAGGGGGTGCGAATCCGCCTTGGTTTCGGCGTTGAGATTGCGAAAATCAACCACCATTCGCCAACCATCAATAGTGTTCTGGTCTGCAGGCGGTGGCTTCGGGACTGTGAAGGGTGCACAGCACCATTCGCTGGTCATACAACCCTCAAGCCAACCAAATTCCCTGAGATTTCTCTCGATGATTTTTCTGAGTATCTCATGTTTGTGTCCATGATTTTCATAAGGGCGCTGTTTTTTCGCCTTGTAACCTTCACGAAGCTCGATGAAGGCTTCACGGAACTGCCCACGGACAGGGGGGTCTTTGATCAACTTCCCCGAAAGGGTTGTGTCCTTCCGTTCCTCAAAAATCTTTTCTCTTGCCTTGGAACACAATTCAGTGTCCACCTGATCGCCAGGAATTACTGTCGAAAACACTTTGGCGACTTCTTCGGCCTTGGCAGGAAGAATCTTCTTACGGATGTCCCTAAAGAGGTCCGTATCAACTGCCTCTTGAAGATAGGTGGGTCGAGTGTCGACATTCCAGAGATTATCTTCGTGATCCAGCTCCTCGAAAGGATCTATGAAAGCTTCCACAGGGGGTTTTTCATAAAAAACTCTGAATTTGCGGCGCGATTTAAAATTTTTCTTCGCCTGTGCACTGAAGATTCTTTTCCATGTCGATCGTATTGGGGAAGAGGGAGACGAGGCGGATCCATTTGACGTTGGATCACCTTGGGTATCTGACGAACAAAAATCAGAAAAAATAGATTCATCATCAGTACCACGCTCAACCTCAGATTCAGACCCAACACAGGAATCAGTACCAGAATCAGCAGAATTAGAGTCAGAAAGCTTTCCATCCACCAGGAATGCAAGCGAATTCCAGGACCGCTGTGGCAGGGGACCTGTGTCGTCCCTGGCATACAGCTTAATCTTCCTGGGAAGTTCGATGTAATCTACACAAATGTCTTGTAATTCCTGAAGCCAAGGCTTGTCGTCCCACAAGGGCACAACTAAAATTGCCTGGGTTTTATCTTGCTTGATTTTGTGGATGACCTGCTGGATTAAGTGAAACGGAGGATTAATCCATAACTTCTTGTCCCATTTATGGGTCCAAGCGTCGCGAAAATGCTTGTCAAAGCGCTTGTTCTCACGGTTAGCAAAGGCATCATACTGTGGCCAAAAGGAATGATGTTCATGAAAATATTCACAAATTGCATCGCGCCATTTGTCGACAACTCTGTAGGATGAAGAGTGCCAGCGCGAAGGGCGTCGTGGCTGGGAGTCCCTACGAAGACATTCTAACTCTCGGGAGTAATCGGCACTCCCATTCACCTCTGCAATGGTGACATCTTCGCCAAATTTTGATGTAACTTTTTGCTTCAAAAATTCTTCTCCACTTTTAAACCCTGCCTGCAAAAAACGAAATTCAGGACGCTCCAAGGGACCTGACTCCAGCAAAAAACAACGCCGATGACCTACGGGCGCCACCCTGTTCTTGCGAAGCCAAGGATGGCCCAAGTAAAGGTCATACTTTATGTCGGCACGATAGAAGTAGTCATCCTTAAGGACAACTTCTTCCACATTTTGCTCTTCCCAAAGGTCTTGAGCGACCAAATGAGTTGATATATAACAGCCGCGTTGCCCACCTGCGAGAGAATGTCCAGAAACTCCCTCGAGGGTAACAGGATGAGGCGATTCAAACACGCAGTCGTCGGGTAAGAAAGAATTGGATTGGAGATTTACCTCTGATCCATTGTCACACAAACAAGTGGCGAGGTGGAAATTTCCCTTGCAATCAGAGACCCACAGCTTTGTGACAAACTGACGGGCCCTGTGCTTGGACTGTACACCAACCTCGTCCACTACAACAGAAGGATCCGCTGCCGGATCCAGGGGAGAGGAGACAAGTGACCCTACATCAAGTAATGGTCGATCAGGAATCTGGGGATCATGCCTGAAATCGCCTGGGGAGGGGCGATTTTCGTGGCTCCCCTAGGCGTTCTGACCTCCAGTGGCTGCGTTAACATTGTGAACACAGCCTGCTCGTCGATCCACTCATCTTGGAACGGATCATCTGCTGGATTCAGGGCATTTTCGACATAATCTCGATCCGCATCGGACACCTGATCTGCACCTGAGACCTGATCCACACGATGGTTGCCCTTTCCACGTCCACGGCCACGGCCGCCGGATGATGGACCTCCACCGTCGCCACGTCCTCTGCCCTTACCAGAGAAAGGGGTCCCAGAAGGATTTCCCTTACCTTTACCCTGTGATCCTGGAGCATTTCCTTTGTTTGTACCGGATTGAGGGGTTTGGCCTGGATTTCGATTTCCGCCTCCGGCGTTGCCATTGGGATTTTTCTGGCCGTTCGGCTGCCCACCGGAGCCGGATGGAGTCCGATTTCCTGTGCCTTGGGACCCGCCAGGGCCTCCAGTATTTTTGTTTCCACCGGAGGGGGTCGGATTCCCTTTGCCCCCCTTTCCACCATGCACCTGTCTGTCATTCCTGTCTGAATTCTGCGGATTACTGATATTTTCACCGATCACCTTGTGATCGTAAGGAGACCATCGGTGATTACCAGTAGAATGCGACTTAGCTCGGTTCGTAGAACCTAGAAGCAGGCAGATGCTACAGTGATCCTGGACATTCCGGGTGTCATTCACCCTTTTGTTGCCCTTTTGGGCCCCATTTTGGGTGTTTTGCTGGGTATTCTTGTTTCCCCCAAGACCCTCATGGAAATTTTGATTGGCGGCGTCAGCGAGCCGCTCAACCTCTTCCCACAATTCCTTCGGGGTGAACGAAAACACCCAGTTCCTGGCCTTCAGGCGATGGCCATGGAAGCTTACTCCCTTGTTGAGGACTTGGACAAACAAGTCCCGATCCTCGTGTTCATTAAATTTGATTTTCCACGTGTTTTCAGTGAATTTCACCTTGGAAAACGACGTGGGGGAGCACTCTTGAAGTGCCTCCCTGACCGTAAACCTGTTGGCCGAGGCATCAAAGCCTTCGACCTCCGCCCACCAGGTCTTGACCTTTTCTTCGGATTGTTTATTCCGAAGGGTGGCGGCAGTTTCGGAGGGGATCTTGTCAAAAATCAAATTTTTCAGCTCGGCACTGGAAAATTTTTCGCCTGAATGTTCAGATTCTTCCACTAAGTTCCAGAAGAGCTGTCTCTTGTCTTGCACTTCGTGCAAGATTAATCGCGAGAATGAAGGAAAATTCTTCAGCATCTGGTGGTAATGGTCCTCTGGCAGCCGGGATCCACGTACCTCCAACTGTTCCCACACCTCATCAAAGGTAAGGGGGTAACTTGAATCCTCACGATCACTCCAGGTCCTGAGCCAAGTGTTGGCCGGCGCTCCCTCAGGGCAGTCCAAGAGGGCCATCAGGAACTGATCATCTTGGAGTTTTTGAGTCTTAACCCACAGTTTAAATTCCCGTTGGAACTGAGGCCAACGTCTGGGGTTCCCATTATACTTCGGTTGCTTGGCAACCTGACGAAGTCGCAATGAAGTAGGATTAAGAAGTGAATCCAGCCCAACATCGGCCGTAATGGCAGACACCTTGGCGGCATCATTCGCCACACCAGCTCCGGCGAGGGTCTGGGCGAGCAACAGCTGGGCTAATGCATTGGAATCAGCAGCAGGAGGGGCAGTACGGGAGGCAGTTCGCTTGGCATTCTGAGCCTCAGTCCTAGCCTTTGCCGTCCTACTCTGAGATCGAGAGATTGTAACCCTTTCCTTTAGCTTGGTCCTGCTGATCCTTGCATCGGTGGTCTTGGAGTCCACCGAAGGAGCAATCGAAAAAATTTCTGTCGCCTCCTCCGACGGTTCTGTTGTTTGTTCCACCGATGATGCGCCCTCAGACCTCATGTGTGTCTTGAAAAGGTCTTTAATTCCCAGCGTTTGAATGATGAGTTGCATTTGATCTTTGAGCAATTGGAGCTCAGAGTCTCGCTGGAATCTGCAAGAGCAGTCGGCAGGACAGTACATACCGTGTCCTGAAGGGCCTGAGCAGGCTGTCGGACCGCTAATCTCAGTGGTTCGCAGCCAGGAGTCCACTTGGGGAGCTCCTTCAGCCCTAATTTCCAGGCTTGCCTGCCTGGCTGCCTCTAAAATTCCTTCCTCAACCGCGGCGGCTAGATCGTCGCGGATGGAAACAGGGGGATGAGGGGCGGAGGGCCCGGCAACAGGTGCCTTGGTCTTCTCCTTCGGGAAGGGACTTGCCTCCCAGATCTGCAAAAAATTGGCAAAAGAGTCATCTTCTTGAGAACGCCACCACATCCTGGTATTAATTTCTTCCTGAAGAAGGAAAAAATATTCCATTAAAAAATCAGAGGCGATTCTTTCTTGTCCTATCAGCTTAGACGTGGCTAATAGACAAAGGGCCTCAAGCGCCTCAAGGTTACGGGTCACTTCTGAAGACAAATGGTTGTCCCATTGTGCCCAAGAGGCTGGTCGATTATAGGTAGGTACCTCACCTGGACCACCCATCTCAATGTCGTCAATGTCCGCGTCGATGGTCTCAAAATGTGGACATTGGTAAGGAGTATTTGTACCTGCCAGGTCCGTAAGCTCCACCGGAGCGTTGCCATCGGCGTAGGCTGGCAGATTCCAGCTGCTTGATGGCCAATTTCGACTGGGATCTTGATGGTAATCTGGGCCTCCCCAGCTGCTGATTTGTGCCCTTCTTGGGCAGCTTGGGCTTGCGCAAGGCATTCCTCTCAAGGCCTCGTTCGCACAGCACCACGGCAGCGTAATTGTTACGTCTCCAGGAGCGGCGGAGTCTACGGGGCCGTACTGGGGAGCTAACTGTGGTTGGGACACCAAAGGAACAACATTCAGGTAGCCTCTGCTACCATGAAAGTGCTGCCCTGGGTCGTTGATGGTGAACGAGGGCTCGGGGCCGGCAAGACCAGTGGGGCAGGCACGCGAGGAGTCGACCTGAACGTTGTTATTGGGGGTAGAACCGGAGACTCGAACACCAACGGAGGCGAGAGCAGCAACAACAGAAGCAAGATCCATGTTGAGTGTTATCCGGCAGAAAATCCCAGTCTATGAAGAAAATTGATGCGGATTATTCTAAATACATCTGAGTGTCCAAAACTGTCTGAAAAGATTTATATAAATCAAATTATGAAAAATGTTTGGCCGATCTGGCCCGCGAGCGCGCGTCAGCGGCAAATGGCAATTCCAGCTAAATGATCGGAACGCGGCAGATTTACGGGGAATGGACCGCGGAATCAGATCCGGCATATCAGAAATATATAGGTCTCATCCTGAGACTGAGCTGCGCGGCGGCGATTCCGCCGAAGCAAAGAAAATGACCAAAATGTAGCCAATCTGGACAGAATGTCTGAAAATCTGAGCAGATGGGGCTAGCCGCACTTACAGACTGGGTCACTGTATACCTGTAGCAGTAATGAAGCCGGGAGAGGAGGAGGAAGCCAATGAGGATTGCGGCCTGGACTCTGAGGCTGACCAGCTTGCGCAGACTCCTGCCACACCAGGCAGCAGCAAGAAGGACCTGAAGAAGCGGTTGAGGCCACAGGACCCTGGCAGCAGCTCGGATGAAGTTGAGGAGGTTAGGGTAACGAAGAATAAAACAAATAAAAAGAAGGACAACACACCAACCACCACATTTCAGAATCGTGTGGAGAGGGCAAAAGGGGCCAAGCCAGCAGCACCAAAGAAAAAGTAGTCTGCCGTTAGTAAGCAATAGTGACTGTTTTTATTTTACAGCCAGTTTTAGCTGGTCTATGTCTGTGACTGTTTTAAACCCTCTCTGAGGGGTGTCTATAATTGCATTTTTGTGAAAGAACGCGCTGCAGCGTGTTTTTTTTTGTTTTTGCAAACCCGTTATTTCACACGCTGTTTGATCGAATAATATGTCTGGCGTGTTCTATTGTACCAGTACTACCTCCAGTGGTCATCTGTTGTACCGTCTGGTATTATGTCACTCTATTGCACGCACCAGGAGTGCCTACGTGGTTGTAGGCACTTCTCACATTACTTCAGCAAGTGAATTACTGCCGTGTGTCAGCTTCGGGTGTTCCAGCTGTGTTGTGCACGCGTGCCCCCCTCCCATTGTCTGTACAGGTGGTGTCGGGGACGAAGTGAATGACCTATTTTTCACTTATGACAATTCAGCGTCTGATCCAGCTGGGTTGTGTAAAAACACATTAAAAACCATTTTTCAGCATTGTTCGGAACATGGTGAAAAATGAAGTATTTTAGGGAAAGCCGGGTGTTCGGCTATGGTTTTCAAGAAGCCGAAAACGGGGAATTTCAATCTTCATTTTTCACACCCCTTTTTTACATTTTTGCCGGAATGCTCTTTGGGTCTCGGGCGGGGTGCGGAGAGAGCCGCCTAAGATGGATCAATGGCCTCAATTGTAGAGGCACGCAACGGGGGAGAATGTATTCATAACATCGCTTCGCCCCTGCCCATGGATCCTTAGTTGGAAACAAACAAGAAAATTCAGAGGGTCAAATTTGGAGGGAAAGGACAATTTTGACCCATATCATCGAATTTTGTTGATTTGGAAGGCTCAAGGCAGCTACAAGCAATTGCCAGCCAGGCACCACGCTTGGTCTCCTCAAGTCCACGTACTTTTCTTGAGAGAGTCGCAACGCATTGGACGAGGGGAGACCAGAAAACACGAAATTTGTACCTTTATACAATGCCAAACTCTTGGGATGGTGGTATTGGTGTCCCTAGAGCTCAAAATTGGAATCCAAATTGATGGGGCAATAGGGGAAGGATGTTGCTGTGCTACGGCACATGCGTGATTCTCATGGGAATTCACAAATAGGATCATTTTTGGGGTCAAATGCCCAAAATGGCCAGGAAAAATCCGGAAACCATCACAGAGCCCACCTTTAGAGAAAGGGCTATAATCCTAGACCTTAACGTTCTACTAATCTCTCGATTTACTCCAGCTTGGATTCTCGAACTCGAACATTCGGCATAGGCGACTAGCCTCGTGGTAGCCACCTTTGCCGAAAACGGGCTGCAATTCTCCCGGTTTCCCCGGATCTTGCAACAAAGATACATCGTTGGATCCAAGTTCACAGTATATGGTCCAACAAAACATATGCATCGTGGCATATGCCACATGCAGGATCGTGTAACACACACTATGCGAACTGGTGCCACGACTTTCCTATATTATCGGCCCAAACACCGTTGCTGAGCCCCTCCACGCGAATTCCGGTAGGGGGAAATCCCCGGGGGGAGGGCCCATCATCTTTTCTTATCATATAAACTCAGTACCCAGGTCAAATTTACAGGTCCATTGGGTAATGCTTAGTGTCGGCACACTGCCTACCGCTGCATGCTCACTTTTTTGCATCTTTGTGGCCTACCCGCACACATCTTTGCGTCTTACGTTTTGACAGAAAGGTACCTATGGTCTTTTAGGCCAATGACGAGCCCATTTTCATTCTGCGCTTTGTTCTGTTTGCCGTGGCTGCACACTTGACTTAGCCTAGAGTTCCTTCGGGGGGGGGGGGTAGCACAAACAAGTTCTCCATCGCCGTTCGGTCTCCACGTGGGCACGACGATGACAGAGGAAATCAAGAATAGGTAAACAACGTCGTCGATGGCGACGTCAATGCAAAAAATATACAAAGACGTATATGGAGGCTAATGGCATAAGTGCATCGCTCATACCCGAGGCTATAAAGCAGCACTCACCCACCTCCAGGCAACTTGATCACAAAAAAAAAAAACATCACAAAAATGCGAATAAAGGCATCATGACTCCGCACCAAAAGCATCAAAACATATCCTTGATATGCACATTGATGCCCTTCTTGCAAAGACAATCAATCGAAACATTTTATGTATCTTGGTACAGAACTGCTCGGAGGCTCCCTAGAGTCCCGGGCGGCAGCGAACCCCTTCCATCTAACCCTGTATCGCTGGTCCAGAAGGACGTACACACCCGTGCACACGGGGCAACAGGGGTGGGGCAAGGCGTAGGACTCGTTCCTCCCTCCATCCCGCCGAAGCAGGGTAGGAAAGCATAGCACTCGCCTATCTCGAACCCGAAACCGGCCCTATCACTGACCCATGACCTACTGCGTGTACTCTCAATGAAGACTTGGTGGAACTTCGGTCACAAGTTTAAAAAAAAATGCATAGCTGGTCCCTTGGGGTGTTTGTGTCAGACTTGTCCGGAGGAAAGCGTTGGGCCGTGAAGCCGTTCTCCTCACCCTCGTCGGAGTCCAAATTGCCAGTCATGAACGCAATTAAGACCGGTCTGCCACTGAGTAGCGGCGCCCGGGGTCAAAGCTGCGTATGTTCCCAATCCACGGCCTTATCGTTCCCCACCTGTTGAATTTGTTCCCATACCCAGACTCAGACATTTAACCACCTTCTGAGGGGTTTGATCCGTCAGCCACAGGCCTCCACCAGGGGCGCTGGTGGTCCCGGGCACCCATGCCATCCTTGTCTCCACCTCATGAACCACACGTTAAAAGAAGAGACCTAGGCTTTCAGTGTGTCGTCTACCAATACATGCAAAAGTAAAGGGAGTCCGGACACCCCCCTTTGAATTCTTTTGTTGCAATTGCCTTTTGATACATGGCTTACCATTCCACATTGCCTTCATGCTGCCACCTCATTCGGAGTGCCAAAGGGGTGAAACGTTTCGGTCTCCTATGGTATAGAGTTAATCTTTTGCATAGGTGGCCTACCATGAATGCTTTTGTATTATATAGGCTGGGCCAGTCTAATTGATGGCCACAAAGACTACATTGTGTTTTGTTGACCTGGTGTCCCACCGCTAAGGTCGCTACGGGTTGCCATATGGAACTAGCAACTGTACGTATTGCACCATGACTGGTAATTGGACAAAACAAGGTTTTTTTCTTCACTAGTGGAAGGTCGTAAAAAAGTTGGTTGTCTAGTAAAACGTGGTGAAGAATTTGGTCAAAAAAGTTCAAACGAATTTTCCTACTATTTTCCACTGCATTTTGATGGTTGCACTACAGTGTGTATTAGGTCTCAGCAAATGCGCATTCTAGTTTAGTGTACTTTGTGCGCATTCCCTTTGGCCCACATATGTGCGCGAATATTTGGCAGTCGGTGGTAGCTGCACTGGCAAGACACATCACCTATGAGTAAGAGGAGAACATTGAGAGGCATTGTGTTGGCGAGCAAGAAGTGAGAAGATTACCCGTTCAAGCATGATGGTTTAGCTTGTCACACAATGTGTTTTCCTTTTTGAGGCCCCATTAATGGGGTTGCAAAAGGTTCACTCACTTGCTATGCCCTCACACCACCCTCAGGAAGCTTCAGAGAAAGGCAATACAAATTCTTTGTTCATAAAGCATAGCACAACACCCTTTTCGGGATGGTGATCATAGGCTAGTAGGAAGGGCCTGCTCTTTTCAACACCTATGATGGGTAACCTCCCCAAAGGAAGCCTGGTGTGGTACAGAACTGGTCTGCGCTGCAGTGCAGCAAGGAAAACACTGGGCAATGTGGTTATGAGCATGCGCCTGTGACACGGGGGCGTATGCGAGCCCAGTTTCCGTTGCCTCATGGCCAGAGAGCGTGAGCTTCCAAATGCGTCTTTCATCTTGTTTTAACTCGGAAAGTCTCTTTTCTGTGATTTTTTTAAGATGGCTCATGAATCACCTTTTGCACAACCCTCTAAAACACCCAAAAATGAGATTTGGTATTTTACCCATATCTTCGCGCCACTGCGCTGAAGAAATTCGAACCAAGTGTTTTTCGAAAGTAGACAGTTGTACGCTTCTATCCCGCACTTCACTTTTTTGGGAAAGATTTTTGTTTCATTTTTGTCATCTCCAACAAAGTCACCCATGAACCACACCTCCAAAACTCCTCAAAAGTGCCTTTTATGCTTCCTTCATATCTCCTAGAGAAAAAAGGTTTGAGGCTCGACATAATTTTTCTAAACAACACTGAAGTATGTGCTTTCTAATCTTGAGTCGTTTTTATTTTCAGAAAATAAGAATGGCTATGGTAAAATTGCAGCAAGTTACCACACAAACCACTTGGTGAAAAATCATGGAAAATGGTTTTGGAGGTTTAATCATTTCTCTGCGACCAGGGTGAGTCGGAACCTGAACCAAGGTGTTTTACAAACACTGGAGCATGGAGTTTGAAAACATTTTCACTTTGAATTTCTGTGGTCAAGAATAGATTTTTCCCATGGTGGTCAACTTGGTACATGAAAGCATGTTTTCAAAATTTGAGGTCATGGTGCTACAAGATTCGGACCTTTCTCAGAGCCTATGGTGAGTGGCGGAGTCATCAAAGCTCGTTTGGAAGGGTATTGGTGTCTAGGTTGCAGATATATATCCTTGGACGTGATTATAAATGGAATGACAGTGAAAAACTTCGGTTTTCTAATGTCTTTCTGATCCTTTTTCAGCATGTGTTACACTTGAGATTCATGTCTCCCCCCCAAGTTCTATTTCTCTGAGCCTATGATGAGTTCGGGCAACATCAAATATGTTTCGAAAACCTGAGCACACGCCCTACACAGTGCAGATGTTCTTTTTCTGACATCTCAGCAACATAGTACAGAAACGTGCTGCAGAACTTGGGCATTTTCAAGGAAAAACAGGTTTTTTGCATAAATGTTTGGCAAAACCATTCGCGAATCTTTGGTCTTCTAACCTTGAATGATTGTATGATATTGCAGTTTGTGATTGTTTGCATCAGTTTTGATTCATTCTGACTAGGCTTAGCCTAGGTGGAAAGGTAGACACCTTAGAATTACTTAGGCACACAATAAATAGTGAAACATTTTTGTTGTCTTTTTTTTCGGCCACAAAACAAACTTGGCCACAACCGTTAACAGCCCGCTTGCGACCGCCACCTTCACCGTCCTATCCGCTCGGAGACTCCTCCAAACGTAAGGCCCTGATTACAGGGTACCCGAACCTGCGTAGGGCCCACGAGTTGGACATTGTCCCGGTAGCCGCGCAGACGGAGTTTGGGCCGCGCGGTGAAATAGGGCACCGAGGACGAGGTGTTGAGCGTTATGGGCAAGCCCTTGCAATAAGGAAGTAATGCAATGAGTATGAAATGTAAGATTTGCAAAGTGAAATGCAATGAATGAGTGACCTTTCTGAACGAAAGAAATGAAATGCAATCCGAATGGAGAGTAGAATACGTCACTAGTCAAACGCTTGCATGCAGTGAACGATGAGATGCATGGTAGAGTGAAATGAGGACAAATCACTTCCTAGCTCAAATGCAATTGTGCTCAAATGAAACACCTTGACAAATTCAGGCTTCCGGAAAGGGTCCCAGCACACGCATGAGTGGCGGACCGTGACCAGAAGTCATGTAGTCTATGCAGAGTCTCAGCAACCCAAGAGAGGGCACGGACCGTGCTCGGAACTACATTGAACTATGTGGGGTGCACCTACTGGAATGGTTACCACTATTACAGCACCAGCGCCTTGCGGCACTTCTCCTCACCACCCTGCCCTACAGGGGGAGGACCGGAGACATTAAGTTGAGTTAGCACTCAACCGTTAGCACTAGGACTAAAACCATAAAAGTGAATGCATCTTCTACACTAGCTAGTTAGCTAGCTAGCTAGCTAGAGTAAGTAAGCAAGAGTAAGTAAGTTTTGCAAGCTTCTTCCGCGACCAATTACCACCGCTAACCTCTCTCATCGAAGGTTGGTCACAAGGACCCTGAGAGAGGTCAATGCCAATGGTTTGGTCGAGTGCGGTTTTTTAATGTTTCACTTGGGTGCTCCTGCATTGAGTCTTCTCTTCCGCCTTCCGCTCACACCCGAGCAAATTTGAGGATAAACCAGCTCTTTAGACCAAATGGCCTAGGTCAATGATCGCGAGGTATGGAAAAGAGATTCATTCCTCACAACGTGCAGTTAATCAACAAAAGTTGAGTGGATACGAATTGATTGTTCGTCGCTGCGATCCACAACTCGGGGTCTATTGAGCAAAAGGTGCTCATTGAACTACGAAGGGCACCGAACCACTTCGGGTACGTTCCGCTTCGTTAACTTTCGCTAGATCACCTGGTACAGCCTCAATTACCGGGTTTGGGAGTGCTCAATTGAGTGTCTACTGACTACCACATCACATTCTTTACCCCCCCCAACAACACTTCATATTCATGACAGACCTAATTGGATTTCTCTTACACATTCCCTCCCTCATCACACCACACATACGGCACACACACAGACACATACCATGCGTCATTTGATTATTCCATTTGCTTTCTTTGGATATCACACTCTGAGGAATTGCTGTAGTACCACATCCAACAAATTTTTGCCTACGAGCCAATTTCTAAGTCATTTCCTTCGTATAGATAGTCAGTGTCCGCTAACAGGGGCCGGCATTGGTCTCACCCCGCCACACCTTTGTTGTGTAACACGAGTGAACAGGTTTAAGCTTCGTCACTTAGCCTGTGACTTGGCTAATGCATTCCGCGATGTGTTAGTGAAGAGTCCTACGCCGGTAGCCGCCGAGACCAGCGGTGCACCACGGTAGGCTCATTGCAAAGGATTATCAAAAGGCATCGAAAGCCTACAGTAATGGGCTTCTACCCTCGTGCGGGTAGATAAGTACTTTCCCTGCAGTGGGATAGACCCCTTCTCTTGCAGTAGAGATAAATGACGCAGTTAAGCTCCACGAGGATCGCCTGAATCCTGCAATTCAGTTGAGTGGAATTCACTCTTCATGTAGGAAGACAGGCCGCCGCACTGATGGCTTTGTACAACCATCTGCTGGGCAAGGGGCTCGCCGTAATTGGTCTTCCGGTAAGGTACAGAACACACTTTAACAACGATAGCATTTTTCGGAGAATTACTACTTCTACTTATCTGAGACAACCTGACAATGATACATTTCGCGTATGAGGCAGTGGCGACCCCCCAGTAGTGTACACACATAGGATATCCGTTGGCTCGGACTAGACCTGAACGGCGTTCTATGAAAGATCCGACCTTTCAACTTTTTTTCTCTTATTACTTACCTACTTCATTTCCAACCAACCCCAGGGGACCAACCCACCCGTACCCGTGAACCCAATCCCTACATTCACATACAGTTCATTGGTTTTGTCATCTTTAGCTCTTTGCCACTACCCATACATCTTCTTAATCTGAATTTACATGATGAACACACTTCTACATTTTCAACCTTTCATGCAGATTGTTTGCATTGGTGATCTAAGTCATTTAGGACATGTTTACACAAATCAGTATTCCCGCCAGCTTCATATCTCATTGAATTCCTGTGGGCTATGTCCTATTGAGGATCATGGTACATAATGCTGTATGTAACCCAATAGGATCGCGATGCATATTGCTTTATGCTGCCGTGATGGAATATTGATTCTTTTGTACATGATTTCTAGGCATGTTATGTAACTGATGTTTCAGCTTTGTTGTAGAGACAGCCAGAGAGTATGAGTAAAAGGTTGGTAAGGACGGACTCTATCTTTCAACGTTTTTTTGGTTGAAGTATTAGTATAAATCCCCATACCCCCAGATGGATCAATCCCCATGGCCGGGATAAGAAAGAGCAGATCCCGGTCAGATGATGTCTACTCATCGTGACTGCCACCCCCCCCACACACTATGAGCTATACCTACCCGCTAAACTAATCAACAGTTGGTCACTACTGATGCTGCCTTGCTTTCTCTGTCCATGTGATGCAGGCCACGATACCCATTGCATCAAATAGGTACCACAATGCATCCATTGCATTAGGTAGCCACATGTAACGCATCAATTGAGTAAGGTGGTATATCCTCTCTTTGGATGACGAAGACCAGTCATGTCAATAGACAGCTTGGGCAGAGCTTGAAATTCCAGTTTAACCCGCATGTTGCATTTCATTCTCGATTGTGATTGATTTTCCGTATAGCTCATTATAATTTATACGTCTACATCCAGGTGTATTACCCATACCCTCATTGTTTGCCTGAAGATTTAGGTTATCATTGTTGATACTTTGTATGCTAGCTTTTTGCTTCGTGTTTCTCATGTTTCATTTTGAGCCCTTCCATACTCAAGACTTAGAACTTTACCCTCTTAGGTGGAGATATATCTTTCTTTACCTCTAGGAAGGGGGTAGTAAGACACTACAATAGACACTTGGAACGTTCAATATGAGCTTTCTCTATGCCCATACCCCTCCTTATGTTAGATTATCAGCTTTTCATTAACATTCTTAGTGAATGTGCATGAAGCTTAGGAAGGGGGTCTAATAAGTCAGCGCATTTGGGCCTCTCAGAAGCTTTCTGGAGGATCTCTACTAGACCCCTCAGAGCTTCGAGATCCTAGAGCACTAGGATATTTGCTCATATTTGGCTTATGTTCCAAGCCCAAAGATCACTGATAGAGTCTACTGCTCTTAGGTACACTGTAGAGAGCAGAGAGCCTGCAACAGTTGTACAGCATGCCGTTACGGTTCGAGCAACAAGGTGACACCATTCAGGTGCTTGAATGCCTCGTTACTGTCCACCCTAAACAGGACCTTGGGATCCGCCTGCACTCCAGAGCGGTTGATTTGTTATCCAGAGTTAAGTCCCATGTAAACCGCTGGCCCGACCCTTGGTCACACAACTGTGGGTACACCATGAGGTCACTAATTCCAGGTCTGGTTCATAAGTCTGACTTTTGGTCGTATTGCAATGCAGACCGGGCCCTGAATATTGCCACCACTCTTGCTGAGTTGGGCGCTAAAAGCCTGTGTTCGGGTAAAATGAAAAAACATTTATGTGGCTTATGGCGTAGCAAAGGATGCCCTATCACAAAGGACATCGTCGACGACTGTATCAAGCTAGGCATTTCCATCTCTCAGCTGCAACAGCTCAGGCCTGGGTAGGGTGGGGGGATGGCCTGACCTTTGTTTGTTTGTCTTTTTCTTATTTATTTATTGGGGTGCATGTTTGTTGATTCCTCTTGATCTGATTTATATTCATCATACCATGGTGGTTGAATGCGCCTGACGCGTGAACGATTTGCCACGCCAGCATTTTCTCTTGATTATTTTCTGTCGCTGTGCATATCGCTGTGTTCACAATCGCTTTGTCAACAAAAAGTGTGGAGCGAAAAACGACTGTCTTCTGAACTCAGATTCATTGCCATTTGAAAAGTGCACTGTTGTGTGCTTGCGCATTCGTTTTGAAAAGCATGTGAACCCGTATTACTGGACCAGCCAGTTGGTCCAGCTCAATGTTCGTTCACGACTTCGTCCTCTTGCTGTTGCCTACTTGGTGCTTGCCAAGGGAATCAATTGGAATGGAGAAATTCGTTTAAAACAATTTGATTTGGACGTGCAAGACAAGGATAAAAGGGTTTATTGTGCACCCTAAGTACAGGCACAATACAAAGAAGAGAACTACTATACCACTTGAACTCTGGGATTGTCTTTGCTTTGTGTCTAGCATCTGCCTGTCCAAAAGGTGTCTTCCTGTGCAAGTTTTTGAGAACGGTTACTGAAAACTGCAATCTCACAAAAAACTGACAAGAACCCAACACGGCAACTACAAACCCTGACCCCAGACCACTGCTGATGCCTTATTCAGGGAGAGAGACAGGGTTGCAAGGTAGGAACTGCAGGAATTTGCTGGTTATCTGCCAGTTTAAGAAAGTAATCATTGATTCACGCAGAGGATTTCACAGGCCCAAAAAAGCGTCAGCGAGGCATTTCAAAGGCAAGAACGTCACGAAATCGGGATTTTACTACAATAACCGGTAATGGGGGGTTGTTTCAGTTTCCCAAGAGGTGATCGGCGGTCTACCTGCCCTACCGGTCAGCTAAACAACCGGCCGAGTCCCCCGTCGGAAGACGGACGGAACGGGAAACCAGACGCGTCAGTGACCGGGTCCACACACGCCAACCACCGCAGCGCACGCAGCCCAAGACCGACACCGGAGGGACCCGCCAGAGACAACCCCATCGGGGGGCTCCGAACGGGTACGACGCGGAGCGAGCCCAGCGCGCCTGCCTCGGCAGGGGCCAGCCGCAGGCACAATGATCCCGGTTCTCGGCCGGCCTCCGCGTGCCCCAGACAGCCACCCAGTAAAGCCGGGGGTGCAAGCCCCCGGGCTGGGGAAAGGCACCACGGCTGCGCGAAAGCCGACCGGAGCACCGAGAGCGACCGGACCGGACGAGGCGCGGCGCACGGAAGCGGGGCCACCAGGCACGCCAGAGAGGCACGCCGCTGGCCACAACCAAGGCACACGGACGGGTGCCAAGCAACAACGGCCACCGGGTGCCGCAAACCCGGGCAGCGCGCACAACACGCAACAAACCACGGCACAAGAACAGGTGCCAGGCAACACCAAGCCCACACACCACAAACCCCAGCCAGCCAGGAATGGCGAGGTACAAGCGGAGCGCGCACACAGGGGCACACACACCCCGACATCCCACCCAGGAGTGGCGGGGCGCAGCCAAAACCCGAGCCCAAGCACACACACCCCCAGCGCACACCCCAGCCAGGAGTGGCGGGGTACAAGAGGGGCGCGCACGCAAACGCACACACACCCCAACACCCCAGCCAGGAGTGGCCTGGCGCAGCCGAAACCCGAGCCCAAGCACACACACCCACAGCGCACAGCCCAGCCAGGAGTGGCGGGGTACAAGCGGAGCGCGCACACAAACACACACACACCCCAACACCCCAGCCGAGAGTGGCGGGGCGCGGCCGAAACTCGAGCCCACACACACAAACCCACGTCGCACACCCCAGCCAGGAGTGGCGGGGTACAAGCGGAGCGCGCACACAAACACACACACCCCAACACCCCAGCCAGGAAAGGCGGGGCGCAGCCAGAACCCGAGCCCAAACACACACGCCCACACCGCAAATCCCAGCCAGGAGTGGCGGGGTGCAAGCGGAGCGCGCACGCAAACACACACACACCCCAACACCCCAGCCAGGAGGCGCGGGGCGGAGCCAGAACCCGAGCCCAAGCACAAACACACGCGCCGCACACCCCAGCCAGGAGTGGCGGGTACAAGCGTAGCACGCACGCAAGCACATACACACCCCAACACCCCAGCCAGGAGCGGCAGGGCACAACCGAAGCCCCAGCCCAAGCGCACACACCCACACCGCACACCCCAGCCAGGAGTGGCGGGGTACAAGCGGGGCACGCGCACAAACACACACACACCCCAAAACCCCAGCCAGGAGAGGCGGGGCGCAGCCGAGCCCCGAGCCCAAGCACACACACCCACACCACACATTCAAGCCAGGAATGGCGGGGTACAAGCGGGGTGCGCACAGAAGCACACAAACACACCCCAACACCCCAGCCAGGAGTGGCGGGGCGCAACCGAAACCTGAGCCCAAGCGCACACACCCACACCGCACACCCCAGCCCAGAGTGGCGGGGTACAAGCGGAGCACGCACACAAGCACACACACACCCCAGCACCCGAGCCAGGAGTGGCGGGGTGCATCCGAAACCCGAGCCCAAGCACAAACACCCACACCGCACACCCCAGCCAGGAGTGGGGGGGTACAAGCGGAGCGCACACACAAACACACACAGGCCCAAACACCCCAGCCAGGAGTGGCGGGGCGCAGCCGAAACCCGAGCCCAAGCACATACACCCACACCGGACACCCTAGCCAGGAGTGGCGGGGTACAAGCGGAGCAAGCACACAAGCACACACACACCCCGACACCCCAGCCAGGAGTGGCGGGGCGCAGCCGAAACCCGAGCCCAAGCACACACAACCACACCGCACACCCCAGCCAGGAGTGTCGGGGTACAAGCGGAGCGCGCACACAAACACACACGGGCCCCAACACGCCAGCCAGGAGTGGCGGGGCGGAGCCCAAACCCGAGCCCAAGCACACACACCCACACCGCACAGCCCAGCCAGGAGTGGCGGGGTACAAGCGGAGCGCGCACGCAAACACACACACACCCCATCACCCCAGCCAGGAGTGGCGGGGCGCAGCCGAAACCCGAGCCCAAGCACAACCCGGACCCAAACACAAACGCCACACAACGGTAGGAAACCCAGTGTCCATAGCCCGTCCACTCAGGCAGCCCGTGCCATGCAGGTGACCCGGCCAAAGGAGATCCGGAGCCCGGGGGTAAGGCTGCATCCTAAGGCCTGCGCTGCTTTGGGACTCGGGGCGGAGCGTGCGACACCCAAGCGCCTCGGAACCCCAGTACCAAGAACATGCATGCATGCCTTGGGAACAGGATACGCCAGGAAGTCCGGTGAACCTCTAGGGTTCCGCCCAAAGGAGGGGACGTGCGCAAGCACGGGGGCGCACCCTCCTGGCGAGACAAGCACGTCACACTGGCAAGGATCAGCCCTCCCGGTGTTGCCCGGGGCCGCTCTGTTGGGGGCCAACAGTCAGGTCTAGCGGGATGTAAGTCGCCTCCCCTCTTCAAGTGTGGAGCCTCTTCCTGTTCATCACAGCGGCAACCCCAGCGGGAACCATGGGGCGCCTCTCCAGGACCGAGTGCACCTACCTACCTACCTACCTACCTAGCCACATGTAACGCGTCCATGGAGTAAGGTGGTATATCCTCTCTTTGGATGACGAAGACAAGTCATGTCACTAGACAGCTTGGGCAGAGCTGGGATTTCCAGTTTTACCCGCATGTTGCATTTCATTCTCAATTGTGATTGATTTTCCGTATAGCTCATTGTAAATTATACGTCTACATCCAGGTGTATCACTCATACCCTCATTGTTTGCCTGAAGATTTAGGTTATCATTGTTGATACTTTGTATGCTAGCTTTTTGCTTCGTGTTTCTCATGTTTCATTTTGAGCCCTTGCATACTCAAGATTTAGGAACTTTACCCTCTTAGGTGGAGATATAGCTTTCTTTACCTCTAGGAAGCGGGTAGTAACACACTACAATAGACCGTTTTCTGCGTGGGAATTTCCTGATTTAAAAAATCAGGAGGTGACCGCAAATTTTATAAAAATGTGCATCTGATGCACAATGGGATTCTGGTCAGGTATGTGCTTTCAGAAAAATTCTAGGCCGTCATTTGACCGATTTAGGTGTTGTCGCTTCGCGTTTGCGTGGATTGGTTCCTCATCCTTCCATTCCTCTGTTGTACAGATATCCTCGCGAAGCGTCGCTGAGTAGGCCGCTGTTCGGGCCGAAAAGCAGCAGCAGGAGACTGAACCAGAACCCAAGACCCCACCAAGGGGCAAGTTTAATTTAATCGTCGCCCCCTCGCCCCTGGATCAAGACAGGTGTCTCCATCAGGTTCCAGGAGACTCAGATCGAGCGTCCTATGGAAGTCTGGCGTTGGGTTGTGTCATGCTGCAGCTTGGAGGGAGGGATGCATATGCATATGGTCTTTGCATGCCCTATTCTAACCCCACCAAGCCACAGGAACCCCCGCAGTGCCAAGAGCGATGAGTTTTCTGTAGGTAATTGTCACAAACAATGCAGCAAAAGGCGCTGGCCATGGTAAAGCGCCCTTTTCCAGTGTAAGGGAGCCTATAGGTATTTTAAAGTAGATGTGGAAACCAAGGAAAGGCCAAGAAAAATACCCTTTCTCCTGAAATGCGACAGTGGTGGCCACCACAGCACAAGGGGGGAGTAAGAAAAAGTGCTTTTCCATTGCTTTGGAGTAGACTTTAGTTGTATTAGAGAGGCTCACAGCTATCCTGCATTTTTATCTTAGTATTGGCCTAACCAAAATGGGTGACAGCACATTTTGACCTATAGAACCCAACACTAAATCAGGATGTTGTGTGGACCCCTTATTCCCCAAACAATGTGAATTAAAACATCTTTTCCTGGACTGACTGAGGCGCTGACATTGATTCAGAGCCTATGGACTTATCTATGTTTTCTCATGAATTCTTAGTTATCCTAGTGGTATGCACCCTAGGGGGCTGAGGTACCTCTTTTTGAGAGGTCCTGGGTTCAATACCCAGTAGGCCTAGGTAAGAAGGAAGTTCCCATGTGACATGGCAGTGACCTGAGCGCCACAAGCCATGCCACCTCAGCACCTATGGAACCCAAAAACAAAGAGTGCACATCTCAAGATGGCACTATGGAGAGTTTGAGCCTTTGGGGCAGTTTTCCAATCAGTTTTTCTCAATCATGTAACATATTTCAACCTGAGTTGCATTGAATGTCTATTGCCGTGGTCTATTGTTGATATCTTTCTTTATCTAACTCTTTGTGACTGCAGCCCTTCATGCTTTGATCCTGTTTGTCTTCTACTTGCTCATCTCTGTCTTGGGTTATCCTGAATTGGTTGTATTTCATCAACAAAACATTTTCCTCATCAAGCACAAGCAGCAGGAACCCTACACCATCAGCAAGCAGCAGGAGAGGCACAATCAGAGCTGAAACACTCTCATAAAAACTTTCTATTCCTGCCTTGTGTGTGTGTGTGAGTGTGTGTGTGTGTGTGTGTGTGTGTGTCACATAGTCCAGTACGGCTAAATTGGGAGTTTGCGTC
Organism: Eutreptiella sp. 'Long Island Sound 2002'; assembly: GCA_964036045.1. NCBI lineage: Eukaryota > Euglenozoa > Euglenophyceae > Eutreptiales > Eutreptiaceae > Eutreptiella > Eutreptiella sp. 'Long Island Sound 2002'. The sequence continues at coordinate 184,791,536 of OZ038380.1, read as the reverse complement.
TCCAAAACTTGTCCGTCGTCTAAGGATGCGAAATTGTATACCTTTGGGACGTTGGTTGTCGCAATGGGATAAGGGTATCGGCTTGAAGCGCTTTTAGCAAGGCCACTGTAACGGCATCAGTGTGACAGCACTCAATTTATGCATCAATGTGATCAGAATTTCAATGATTCTCAGATGTACATTAGTGCAGTAAATTTTCCGCTTGTTTTCAGGTTTTCTGTTCGCCGCCAGATGTGGCCTGTGAGCACGCGTTGAGTCGCATTTGTCTTTCGTGATTTCCCAATCCGCTTTTTTTCAAATTATTTCGAATATTTTCGCAATGAGTCATTATGTTCGATGAATGCACAATGAAATTCTATGTCTGCTCCATTTTTGTAGACCGGTTTTTCTGACTATTCATATTCCACCATGGAGTTCAATGACCTTCAAAGTGCTTTGCATATGTCGCTCCTAGAGGCTGGATATGGGTCTGAAGATGGTGGGTCAGGTTGGAAGATATCAGGGGCAGTGACCGGCGTTACAACCCCTGGGGCATCAAGGCTACAGGCTTCGCAGTTACAAGAAAGATCCGCCACTACACAGCGGTTACATGGTAGCAGAGAAATCATGACTCTGATTCTGGAATCTCCACGGACACCCTTAGATCATCGGGCTTTAGCGGGGCTATCACTCGCCCTGAGTCACTTCGTGTTCCCCCTGAGGTTGCATTCGTGGCATCTCCCCAACGAACCGAAGATTGTCCTTCTGATTGTCCTTACTGTGGTCATAGACATTGGCCTGGAGTTCATACGTGTGCCAATTGCTGTATGAACGCCCCACCTAACCTTAAACTCGGTCGAGAATCTTCCTCCTCAAGTGAATCTGGTTCCAACTCTTCCTCTGTGCCTGATCTTGAAGACAGCAGCAGCGAAGGAGAGCCGTTGAATACTGGAATTAGTGAGATTTCTGGTGAAAATTGGGAAAATCACCTCCAGGAAATCTGAATTGGGAGTTCCTGAACCGTCAGAATTGGCTGCTGGCGGAGGCAAGCTATCGAGGCCGCCTGAGGGACTGGTTCAGGGCGTCGCACCTCATTTCGTCGACATCTTCGTCGTTCGGATCCCAGGCACTCGACGGGCCAGCATGTTGTTGGACATTTTGGCATCTCTCCTCGGCATTGATGGCCATTTGAACCATCACGGCAGCCTGGTGGTCGAACTGGTCCATAAGCTCCTCCCAGTCCTCTTGTTCCTGCAATGTGGCGTCAAATCTCAGGCGGCCGCTCTCCCTGATGAACTGGCAGTGATTCGACACATTCTCACCTCTCCAGAGAGCAATTGTCCAAACTCCCCAACTCTAACTGCAGTGTTGACACTTGAGTTGATGAGGTAAGAAGTAAAGGAAAGAGCACTCGGTGCCCATCATGTGGTGAGGGCGCCAAGGACTGCTCCTGTCGGCGCCACATTTCGTCGCTGGAAGACAAGGTGAAGGAGCTGAAGAAGGCCGCCAAAGAAAAAAAGCGGGATGATGACAGCAAGTGGAAGGAGATGGAACAAAAGCTGGAGAAATTGACCAATTTGGTAGAGAATCTGAGCACTACTGGGCTCACTGGACCAGAGCTGGCACCGGCGAGCCACCCAGCACCTACCTCCTCAGCTGCACCTGCATCCACGCCCTACGGCGTTCCTCACACTCCGGCACACCCAGCTTTTACTGGTTCACTGCCAGCTTTTACTGGAAATCCTGGCATACCCCCTACTGGAATTACAAGTCCTATTGGTTTTAATCTGGGTACTGAAGGAGGAGAATCTTCGTCAGAGAGGTCTATACTGTCTGTTGGTACCGTTGGTGATATTGATGGAGAAGCAAGAACCACCGCGAAGGAGAGATCAATAGCCTTGAAGAAGAAAGGCAAGGAAAAGAAGGAAAATGAGGCCAAAATGAAGGAAAAACAGAAGAAATTGAAGGATATGAGGTATCATCAAGTGCAATCAACACCATTTGTGCAGCCTACTGTGGACCAGACGTTGTTCGCGGCCGCAATTGCTCAAGCACAAGCGATGGGAGGCGCCGCCGTCAACCCGGTTTTCGTCAATCCTGTTGGCACATCCGCAGCTTTGAACCTAAATCACCTGCTCAATCCGCTGCATATGAGGCTTAGAGGTTCAGTGATGAAGCAGCCTAAGTTCTCAGGGCACCCAAATTACTGGGCGTCCTTCGAAAGACAATTCATGGTTTGGCTGCAGACGGAGAAACTTGACAAGGAACTCTGGATTCTCGGTTTGATGGACTGTTTGACTGGCAAACTCAGGGAAAGCACATATAATCTCTATGTGGAAAGGCAGGACCAAGGAGATCCCCTGACCTACGATGAGCTGTGGCGAACGCTCAAAAAGAAGGGCTCTCGACTCCCTGAGGATCATTACAGGGACCACCTTGAGAATTTCAGGGCGATCAAGAAGTTGTTTCTGCAAGAGATCCAGATTGCAAGGCAAGATTGGGAGTTTTTGGCGCAGGAAGCGGAGAGCGCTGGAGAAGGCTTTTCTGAAGGCGAAATGAAGAAGATTGTGTTGAGCAAGCTGACGCCGGAGACCAAGCAAAAGATCAGGGACTCCCAAGCGGACAAAAAAGTCCTGGGCAACTGGGTTGAAGTCCGAGGATTGCTGGAGACGATGGGCAAAATGGCAGTCTGTGAGGTGCTGAACTCCGGCAGTGCTATTGGTATGAAGGACATCACCCTTCGTGAGGGCAGATGGAGAGTCGAATTCCACGATTCTGAACAGTCGGAATTTTTCTGCAGCATGGTGGACGGCAAGGTGAAGTTTCAGGGGACAGTGTTGAAGGTGCGGCCGTGGATCTTCTCCTACCGGTTCGAAAAGATCTGGGACCAACTCGAAAAGTATGCAAACTTAGAACGCCAGAAGTCCCAAGATGCGAAAGGATTCGGCGGCAAGATCAGTGCCGTCGGGGAGAAGAAATGCGCCGTGTGCCTTTCCCTTGGAAAAGAAGGTCGAAGGGCGACTCATTCGACCGCAGACCACAGATGGGCGCCCTCAGATCTCAAAACCATTCAGTCCAAAATGGATGGAAAGAGAAATCCCCCCAAGAATTCCCAGCAGGATGGAGCACCAGATGCTGACCAACATGGACAGGGAAAGGGTAAAGGGCAGTCCAAAGGAAAGAACAGAGATTGGACACCAAAAGATTACTCGCAGCAAGGCGGAGATCGAAGCGGCTCAAGATGGACCGAAGCTGGTGCAAGGTTTGGTGGAAAATCTGGTGGGAAAGGTGGCAAAGGCCAAGGAAAGTCCGGGAATCAAGATGATTCTAAGGTGAATGGCAACCCCCTGTACACAGAGACGCCAGCTGACAAGACCTTCGGCAAGGACAAGGACTCCGGAGGTTGTGGCAAGGGCAAATCCAACGAATTCAACCCCAATTCCAACACCTCCAACAACAAAGGCCAAGGTAGTAAGAAAGGTGGTGGTGGAAGGTCATTTGGTAGTCCTGGAGGTGGAAAAGGAGTCAATGCCGTTGAGACAGGAGAAGAATGGGTTGACGAAGGACAGGTACAAGACGTGCAGCCGAACGGCGAGGAGGAATGGCAGTAGGGAGGCCAATTTGACCCAACCCCCAACATTGGTGTTGAGTGGCAAGAACCAAAACCCATCAGGGTAGTTGGGGCGGTGGATGGACGCTGCTGGGATCGTCTGGCGCGTTCCTCCGGCCTCCTCTACCCTGCCTGGGTCCTCAGCGCTGTCCGTCGAGGCAAGCAGCGACAGTTTGTCTGCTGGAGATCCAGGTCAGGACGGCTGATGGCAAGGTTAAACTTGCCAAATGCCTGATTGACAATGGATCAGAGGTCAATCTGGTGAGGAAAGGCTTTCTGCAGGAGGATGAAGCGAAGATTTCCTCGACGCCTGTCCAGCTTGAAGGAGTGAGCGGACATCGCCTTGAAGGTGGTGAAAGGGAGGCACATTTGGCGGTCAGACTGGTGAAACAGTCAGTTTGGAGTGCGGAGAAGGTGAAGGAGGAGTGGTTCTCTGGAAAATTCTATGAGCCCACCATTAAGTATGATTTATTCTTGGGTCAACCTTGGCTTCACGCTCATCGTGTGTCGCCCATGGGACACAGGACATGCTTCCTCCAAGATCCGTCAGTCAGCGACCCATCCGAACTGTATTATCTGCATCCATACACCAAGAGTGTTCAACACTTCAAAGAGCGAAGTAACCTTCAAATTCCAGAAGATGGGCAGGAATGGACAGGGAATCAAGAGCAATTCGACGAAGGAAAGGTGCAATCATTGAACTGCAAGAAGTGGAAGTCAGTTTGCTATCGTGTCGTCAATAACTGGCAGGACATTCTGGTGGATTATTTCGAAAAGAACCACAATTTTCGTCCTCAAGTTGATGCTTTTGCAAACAAAAAGAATAAAAGATTTCCGAAGTTCTACGACGAGGCCTGGAGTGAGGACTGGTCTGAACCTCTTTGGATCAATCCGCCCTTCGACGTTTACCCTCTTGTGGTGCAGAAGGTGAAGCAATCCGGCGCAAGGGCGATCTTCATTGTCCCCAATTTGCCAAAACAAGCTGTGTTCAAGGACATTATGGACATTTCGATCGACATTGTCGAGTTACCTCACAGAGGAGTGAAGCTGTATTGCGAAGACAATGGCAAACCTTTGCCACAGCGTTCGTGGAGCACATTGGCGTGCTTAGTTGACGGGAATCTGGGAGATTATTGGCAAGATGAAAGAGAGATCGGAACAGAAGAGGTCATTTCGAATTCCTCAAGAATCGACGAAATTGAGGTGGATCGAGACGATGGAGAGCGGAATCCCGACACATCGTCGCAGAAGAAGGGAAGGACAACCGGCGTCCTTCAAGAGAACGCCTCCATCCATTCCAATTCTTCCCCATCAGACAAGAATCAAGTCAAAAATGTCAGGATTTCAAGCAAGAATGATGACAAATCTCCAAGAATCTCACCTGAATTGACAGGAATGCAGCTGAATTCGTCCGACCATCCCTTCAAGACATTCGTGGACCCCCTTCATTGGTGGGACCCCACGGAGGAGCGAGCACAGGAGAGCTTCATTCGCCAACAATGCGACGAGGAAGATTGGAATGAAGTGGCCAAGAACATGAGAGCACGACCAACAATTCGCAAATTGGTGGACATAATGTCGGTGATTAAATGTGGGAATCAGGTCAACGGAGACAAGATATCTGCAAGAAGGGACGCAGTGTTCGAATATTATAAAGATGACGTGCTGAGTGGGAAGTTGTGGAAAAAACCCCTAATTCGAGGTGAACATTGGGAAGCCAAGATTGAGATAATCCAAGGCTCAAAGGTGCCCAAGCAACGTCCATTCTATCTTCACGGCACCAAAGCAGATGCTCTGCGAAAGATTATTGAGCGCAACCTCCATGAGTTCGGTTGGTTGGAGGGCTGCATGAGCTCTGAGTGGTGTTCAGTACCATTTACTGTGCCAAAGCCCCCACCTGCTGACCAATCCAGCATAGATGCTTGGCGTCTAGTGGTGAATTATAGAGCTCTGAATGCCGCCACAGCTCCTGACGCGCACCCTCTTCCCTACATCGAGGAGGAGATCGCCAAGAGGGCAAACGGCAAGCTCTTCACTGTGCTGGATCTGCGCCATGGCTTTCATCACATGCCCCTTCAAAAGGAGGATAGGCATATGACGGCTATGTGCACGCCCTTTCGCACTGTCCAGTGGATGCCGATGGGTCTCAAGAATGCGCCGTGGATGTTCCAGAAGATGATGGAGACCGTGTTGTTTCAGAGGCAGAAGCCTCTGGGGTTACAAGAATTCTGCAGCATCTACATCGACGACCTTCTGATTGCCACGCCGTTGGGAAAAAACTTTGATGAGTGCCTGAAGTTGCAGGAAGAACAAGTTCGCAAAGTTCTCGAAGTCCTCTGACAAGACAAGCTCGTGTGTGGACCCAAGAAGGGCGAAATGTTCCTCCAGAGTGTGGAATTCTGTGGCTCTGTCTTGGAAAATGGACAGGAAGACCGGTCCAAGGAAAGATGGCGGCCCCGCAGCTCTGGGAAAGGCCTAAAACCATCACGCAGCTTCGTGCCTTTTTAGGCTGCTGCAATTTTTACCACGAGTTCCTGCCCCTCTACGCCAAGTACTCTGGTCCCTTGACAGAGTTACTCAAGGTTGGCAAAGTAGAAGGAAAGAAGGGATCTCAAGTCAAGCTCAAGTGGCCGCCAGAATGTGAAGAGGCTTTCACTGGTCTCAAGGAAGCACTGGCAAATGTGGTTACATTAAAGACTCCGCGGTTAGATGGACGACCTTTTTATATTCGTACAGACGCCAGTCGTTACGCCATTGGTGCTACGAGCGAACAAGTCGACGACGAACATCACCATCACCCCCTGGCTTTCTCGTCTCGCAAGCATACAACAAGAGAGCAAAATTGGAGTCCAAGGGAACAAGAAGCCTACGCGATCCTCTGTGCCCTACGGCGCTATGAGGGTTGGATCCTGGGTCATTGCGTTGAGGTACTGACTGACCACAAGTCTCTGGAAAGCTCGAGGACAGAGCATGTGGATACCCCTGGTGGACCGGCTGGGAGAAGAGGCCGTTGGCATGAATTTCTCAGCAGATTCGACCTCCATGTGACTTACATTCCGGGTCGCTACAATACAGTGGCGGATGCCCTGAGTCGCTGGGCCTACCCAGCCTCAGAGGCTTATTCCGGAGTGAGTTTTCATGGGACATCGACGAATAAAGCCGAAGTGACCGAGTTCGACAAGGAGGAACACGCACTGATCAAGAAACATTGCCTCCAATGTTCGATAAAAAATCAAATGAAGGTGGAATTGGTCAGATGCAAGGAGATTACCAAGGCAGATCAGACTGAAAGGGTTAATTCTGACTCTGAGTTGTCGCTGCCGCTCCCGAGTGTGTTCCCTCTGACGAGATCCAAGGCCAGATCCAAGCTCCCCCCACAAACGAATGACAAGGAAACTTCCTTCCTCTATGTGGATTTGACGAAGATGTACAAGGATGACAGGTTCTTTGGGTCTGTATACCACAAAGTAAAAGGGGACAAGCCTTACGAGACAGAGGAGACGGCTGATTTCAAGATCCAAGGCGACAAGTTATTTTGGCAAGGACGTGTTTGTGTTCCTGACTGTCTAATTGACAAATATGTCAACCACTGGCATCGGAATGAGACATCCCACGCACATTCTCGTGTTCTGGAGCAGGAGCTTCGACACAGAGTGTACACTCGGGACCTCAAGGGAGCCTGTGAACGAGTTGCCAAAGGATGCAAGCAATGTCAGGCGAACATCCCCAAGAATCAAAGGCAGAAGGACTACTGAAAGGATTACCAATTCCTGAGAGATTGTTCGAGTTGGGACATATCCAGGAGGAATGTCTCTACACGGGGAAGCCAATCGATTGGGTTTTGTTAATTCAAGACCGCCACAGTGGCTACATCCAGGTCCTCTGTTGCAACACGAAGCATCTTACCTCTGAAATGGCTGCCAAGTGGACTGCAAGTCAGTGGATGAGTAACTGGGATGTCCCCAGTGAAATTCTGACGGACAGTGAAAAGGAGTTCATTGGGACCTGGTGGGAGAACATGTGTGCTCTATTGGGAGTTTTTCATCTCCGTGCCCGAGTTTATGACCATGGAGCCCTCCCTGCTGAATGAGCTGGAAGAATTCTTATCAACATTCTGAGAAAATTCCTGGCGACTGAAAAAGACTACAATTGGTTGGAGACAATTTACTGTGTCTTGAGGAGATACCATCGGACCAAGAATTATACTGGATTAAGCCCGAATGAGCTTGTTTTTGGTCGTGAGAAGATGGGTCCTGGACCAGTGATGTATCATCCAAGGCAGTGCTACGACGCATCACAATGGTTTGAGAAGATCAAGGAGTTAGATTCCAAGTGGATCCGAGCAAAAGTGGAGAGTCAAGCAGATTGGCTGAAATTCAATAATCAGGCAAGAATGCAAGGAAAGCCCTGCGAAAAAGGCCAACAAGTTTGGCTTCGTAAGTGAGACGAGACCCTGACGGACGACAACAAGTTGTTGCCGCTTTGGGAAAGCCCATTCCAAGTCAAAAGTCAACTAAGTGAGACTACATTCAACATTGAAATTAAGCCAGGCACGCATCAAGAAGTACATCGTGACCGCTTGAAGGCCGAAATACCCTGCCCCAAGGGCAACTACAAGCCACTCTATTGGACCTCAAAGTACCTGAGTGACAGGAAGATGGCCACAAGCAGTTTTGAGTTGGAGAAGATCCTTGATTATAAGAAGAATGCTCGAAATAAGTGGTACTTTCTGTGCCGATGGAAAGGATTTGGTCCAGAAGAGGACAAATGGGAGCCAGCTTCAAGCTTCATTCATGGATACACGGACACTTTCATCAACTTCCTGAAAAAACACGCTGAAGTTGACCGTGAGCTATCGCTGATCAAGGATTGTGTCACCAAGGAAGACTTGCAAGCACAAGAAGAAGCTCCAATTGTGGCACAACCCATTCGAGACAAGATCTGATCAGAATTCGAATCGCCGAAAATTCCCAAAACGTTTACGGCCTACATATACCCTTGGCTTTGAGACGAGACAGTCCTGGCGCAGTGTCTATGTTGTTCAATGAACAGATGATGGGACATTCTAAGGTCATCTTGGTCATCATGTCCATCATTCTCATCATGGTCATCATGTAAATCATGTCCTTCATTGTAGATGATTCTCATCGGAAACTCCTGGAGGCCTTTATCTTCAACCACGACGACATTCCCTTGTTTTGCTGCCGGCTGGACCCCTCTACTCGCCTTGGGAAGGACTCGTTCGAGTTCGTGCTCATTTCAGAGATTCTGGCACATGACCAGGTCTGATTCAGTTCATGTGTTTGACGGATCTGCTGACAATGTTATTTCAATCAGCTCCTACATTGAGACCGTTGGTTTGTTTTCCAATCGACGACTGTCAAAGGGCTTATAAGGACCAAGTGACGACGACTGTGTTCTTACTTGTGTCGACTCGCTGCTCATCTGTGGATTGTGTTGGAATCCCCCTCAGAATCAGCTCAAATTTGGCAAATTCCTGGTACCAAGCATTGGATGCTCATACATTCTGGGACTACAATGAGTCAATGACCCTTTGTGCCTCGTACTGGATTCAACATGAAGCCCTGGACATGATACTGGCAGTGTGATGTACACTCACTGGGTTTTCTTGGCTATCATTACTTTTACATGATTGCATTTCCATCATGGGGATCATCATCATCATGAGGATTTGACCTGGATTGGCTATGAATGAGAACTGGATTTCCGTTCAACACGATACACATTATCAGTCGACATTGAACTGGACCTATTATGGCTTGTTGCAGACTTCACCGTCTTCAATCTGTGTGCAATTCACTGATTTTGGTCTCAATTCAGTCACATTTTGTACCATAATCTGGCATTTGGTCTCATGCCTACACATGAAGCCGACCAGTTTCATATATCTTGGACTCCATGGAGGGATACCCTATTATTTGGACGCTCGACGACATGGCGACGCTCGTTTTGTGTTTTCTGACAGTGGGATGTCAGATCCTGATCTCATCATGAATCATGGATCTTGATCATGCATGTACATTCTTCACTCAGATTTTCAGTTTTCGAGTTTTTGAGCTTGAACAACGCTGTTTGTGTGTGCCCTAAGGTACCTGTGTGTTTCATTCAAGTCGATGGCCATCGGGAAGCACAGATCTCAGCACAATTTTGCTCAGTTCAGCTCAATTTCTCACATTTTGACATAGATTAGTCGGTTTTTGACCAGTTTTGCCGTTTCCTTCAATACACTTGACACAGCCTGACATACCGTCGTATGTTTTCAGGAGAAGAGTGTAACAGCATCAGTGTGACAGCACTCAATTTATACATCAACGTGACCAGAATTTCAATGATTTTCAGACGTACATTAGTGCAGTAGATTTTCCAGCTTGTTTTCAGGTTTTCCGTTCGCCGCCAGATGTCGCCTGTGAGCGCGCGTCGAGTCGCATTTGTCTTTCGTGATTTTCCAATCCGATTTACTTGAACTATTTCGAATGATTTCGCAATGAGTCATTATGTTCGATGAATGCACAATGAAATTCTATGTCTGCTCCATTTTTGTAGACCGGGTTTTCTGACTATTGATATTCCACCATGGAGTTCAATGACCTTCAAAGTGCTTTGCATATGTCGCTCCTAGAGGCTGGATATGGCCCTCGAGATGGTCAGTCGGGTTGGGAGATATCAGGGGCAGTGACCGGCGTTACGACCCCTGGGGCATCAAGCCTGCAGGCTTCGCAGTTACAAGAAAGATCCGCCACTACACAGCGGTTACGGCCACATAATCTGCTGGATGCCATGGATTTGAAGACCGGGTACCAAGCTAGCGTACCTTAGCTCAAGGACTTAAGCGGTTCAAGTTGCAGGGTCAAAAACAACAGAAAAGGTAGGAAAACGACAGGTTTCAAAAAGCATCAAATAATAATTATTTTGATGGATATGTCTGGACCGTCGCGAACCAGTACAGTGAAAAGAATATTGTCGTAGAAATGACACGTCCCATGGGTCATATACGGAAAAGTATTGGTTTCTGTCCATTCTTTGCGGGAGGCCTCGCGCAAAGGCGTTCATTTGTGTCGGATAAATGTACTACAGCACAACGCATTAGGCAGGTTGTCGGAAAAGAGAAACCTGTCGTATTTATACACGTAACTTTGTACCATTATCAGGACGGAGTGATAGAAATGGATCTATTAATAAATAAATTTCGATATGGCTACACACAAGAATCTTGAAATGTACAAATGGTCCGTAACAAACTGTAGTTTGATGCGCGAGGCCTCGCGCATAGAATGGCGCATGAGAAACATTAAATTTTCAGTGATGTTTGCGCAAGGCCTCGCGCAATGAAGGTCATAAGTGCGCATAGAAACAGAAAATGGAGAGATCCACCAACTACACAGCATGTACATTCCCTTTGATGCGGCGCTGCTGCATGGGCGCCCATACAGGTCTCGCCGGCATCTCTGGTTTTCATATTGTGGTCACCGCTGACTTCACTGCCCAACAGCGATGGTAGCGCGCCGCAACTGGGGACCGCAGTTAGGATTAACCAGTCAAATGTGGGACCACCAGACAGTTACAGTAAACCGAAAATGGTGCAGGCAACAAGCAAATCATTGAACATTTGGTCGCGCGTAAACTGTGTGACAGGTTGATGTTTCAAAGCGAGAAAGTTTTCGAACAGCGATTTTTCGGAACATACATTTACGCAATTTTTTTCCACAGTAACAATGCCCCTGCGAAAACTGTCGGACCTTGAGAAGACAATGACCGCAGCATCTGGAGTATTCCGCGATGTCTGCTCAGAGGAACCGCCGTATCACACGACAGAAGAATTGTGGGAAGGGCTAAAACAAGGGGACAAGGGCGCGCGCCCGTTGTTTGTGTTTTTTGTGCGCCAGCGCAAAAATGAACGGACGCGTTGCAGCGTTGAAAAGGCAATCGCGGCAGAGGGTAAGAGATGGGTCGCTGTTTTGATAGAAGAGGCCTGGCGCCTGTATTTACTGATGCGCCACCGCGCAGTCCCGTACCAGGGAAAACCAAAGTCTGTTATTGCGATAGAGGGAAGTAGGGCGCAGCGGCGCATTTTAGCAAGGTCAGGTCTGGCGCGATATAGCGCACCTTCAGTGAAGGAAAGGGCCGCAGTCAGGTTACAGACTACATGGAACAAAATACAGCAGCAGTGGGTTGTATCGTGGATAGACAACTGGTACAACAAACAATTTACCACAATCCCTGACAAGAACGACAAGAGCCTTAACGCAACGGCGTTGGCTGTCTTGTTACTACAGGATACACCACGCTACTGGCATGGTCATCCTAGCCTGGAAGAGCTTGAACGACGTGTTTCTGTTGTTGCGCGCATGCTGGGGAACACCGAGGGAACCTTTGCACGTATCCTGCGTGATCTAGGATTTGCAAGCACGCGGCCTGTTGTGCGAAACACTAGGGCACCGCTTGACATTGTTCGCCCAGTGCCTGCCAAGGGACCGCATTCCCGGCTCCTCTGTCTAAGCAAAGAAAAGCCAAGCGGCAACGAATCGCTTCTTAACCTACTGCAATTCATTGGGGACTTGGCGCAACACACTCGACCAGTTGTGCCTGTTTTATGTGACGAGAACATCCATTACCGCATTTGCAAGATGATGTATGGTGAAAAAACAACGGGTTGGAATGTCCAACTATTTTTGCGGTCACACCCTATATTATATGGTTTCTGGTACGTGTACAAATTTTGCGTTCCACAAACATTTCGCTCTTTTTGGCCGATTGTGACTTTTCCCGTAAAGGTTTGTTGCGCAGCGGTGACACAGTCCCATGTTTTCCCAAGCTGATCACAAAGTGTAACAGGTCTGAGTGCTGCGCATTGTGAAATGTTTAATGGTTAATCATCAATAACTTATCATTATTTCATTAATATGTATCAATGTGCCATTTCTGTGTATCATGCCACAGGATGCCTGTTTTAACATGTAATAGGTCTGAGTGCTGAAGTGCGCGCGCTGAATTCGCGCAAATAAAATGCCAGATCACCGCCGCACGCACAGCGCATTGTGAAATATTTTGTTGATGAAAACTATTGTTTTTGATAGTTAATTATCAATAATTTATCATTATTTTATTGATAGGCATCCATGTGCCATTTCTGTGTATCATGTCACAGGATGCCTGCTTTAACATGTGATCAGAGCTGAACAACGACTTACAACAAGTTTCCGGATTTCAATGCAGTGCTGTGCTATGGAAGATACGGGTGCTGAAGTGGCGGTAATCCAATAGATCAGGGTAAGAAAGTAGATGCTCAAGTAAGTTCTGTCGTGTCCTTGAAAGGATATGGAGCGTGGTGGTCGCGCGATCGCAGCAGAAGAAAAATAAAATACCAAGAAAATGACGCACCGCCAGAAGAAATAAAGCGAAAAATCGTCTTTTCCGACCTCAGAAACCCCCCCAACAATTTTACGCCGCTGTTTGGCGAGGTCGCAAAATTTAGGACACTCGCCAAAAGTGACGAACAATAGAGTCGCAACGGCGAAGGAGCTGAGCGTTGCTTGCCCCAAACCAGCTAGCAAAGTGCGTGCCCTAGGCGCTAGGGACTTGTGCGCGCCCCAAAACAAACCACACATAGACAACAACAACGCCACCGGCCGCCGACAAGCAAGTATGTTATGTGCCGCGCAACGCTAGAAACCAACGAAACAAGCACAACGCGGTAAGAGGTAGACAAGGAGAGAACAAGTATGTAACGAACCGCACAACGGTGGAGATATACCAGAAGTACACGACCAAGCAATGCAAGCCCGCTCACGTAGGGAATACGACGACGCCGTAACACGCGAAGGGGATCACAACAAAAGGAAAAAGAAGCCGCACAAGTACCCAAGTATGTTGCATGTCGTGCATGAAAAATACATACAAGCAACAACAACGCCACCGGCCGCCGAAAAGCAAGTATGTTATATGCCATATGTCGTATGCATAACGCCGTAACAAGTGCAATACAAGGAAGTTACGTGTCAAGCAACGCCAAAGTGCGCCGCCACGAAAAGCGCAACGAAAACCGCACCGGCAAGGAAAACCAACAAGAGGTGGCACCGAAGGAATGCCTATGCTCACCCCCGCTCACATAGGGAAAGAAAGGTATGCCCGCACGCGCGTGCCCGGAACGCCGCAAGGCCATCACCGCCACGGACGAGCAAAATGGTATGAAGGGACAAACAAGGGGGAACAAAAAAACCACCGAGGTGAAGCACAACACACAAAAAAAAAAACAAAAAAAAAAAACACACACAAACAAAAACTAAACATACACACGTGACTAGTCGGGTCCAAGTATGTTGCATGCCACGCTACGCTACGCAACGGACACGAGACGAGAACGGCAACCACGCCAACAAAAGTAAAAGGTGACCACGAGGCGTAACCGAGACGTGCCCACCGCCCACCCGCACGCCCGCTTATGTAGGAGGCGAAAGGGAGCGGAAGGGGACAAAAGGTATGCCGCCGCATGCAAACAAATAGTAGGCAAGCCACACACCGCCACCAAGAACGCAAGTATGTTACCATGTCGTGCCACGTCGCCAACCGCGGGGCAACCGAGACAACTGCTCTTACAGCACAACCACTCTTTTGGTTGCGTTGATAAGAACACACAAATAGCCAGGGAGGGGGACACGGGGAGCATACACACAAATAGCATAGCGCAGACGTGTGCCGGGTCCCAACAAACACACGTGCATGCACCCACGTTCTCTTCCCCTCACAGGTCCCAAGGAGAAGCGTATGCTCGTGTCTGCGTCGTCCGGGCGCTAAAGTAGGGTTGTCTTAGACGCTTAGGCAAGTATTGCGTCGTGCCGTCGTCACACATTAGCGAACGCCCGGCAAGGCGGGAGGACTAGGACACGTTAAGGAAGTGGGGAAAGAAGCAGGTATGTTGCATGTCACGCCGCGCACGCGGAACGGGCAACGAGTAAAGGTAGCGGCCAAAGGGGTGTGGAGACAAGACGGGAGCAAGTGGGGCGATAAACCTACGCGCAAGCCGGTCGCACACGCATGTCGCATGACGTACCAGCCAGCTCGAGGTGCCGTGTCGCGACAAAACCGCCGCCGCCGCACGCCCGTTTACGCCCCCTCCTCTCTCTACGCAGGTTCAAAGGAGGAAGCCCGGGCCGACAAGGAAAAAGACAGAGACACACAACAAAGCGGAGGCAGGGAAAAAGTGCATGCAAGGGAGAGGGGTAGAGAAAAGGGTAAAGAGCAACGAAGCCGCGAAAGGAACAAGGGGTAGCCAGCGAACGAACAAGGGGCGCGCACAGGGGAGGGGACACGGCGGGCACACGGCGAGCACAACACCGCACCGAGACACCAGAGAGGGGAGCACCAGAGGACCAAGGGAAGAGCAGCACCACGCACCACGACACGCACGGCACAGACACCACACACACCGCACACACCCAACGAACCCCGGCAACCCACCCAGCAGTGGGCGGGCAGACGGGAGAGGGACAGCGCCTGACCCCAGGCGCCCGTCACAATGGTGGAAGGCACCCCCCCCGGGGACGCCCTTCCGCCACCCCCACAGCGAGAAACGCCGGCCCGCAAGGGCGCACGCTGTGGGGCCGGTGCTGGGTCCCCACGCCCGCACCGACCGCGCCCGGGACACGCGGGTCGCGGAACCCTGGCTGCACGCTCCGGAGGACGGGCGGCCGGGGGAGGGACAGCGCCTGACACCAGGCGCCCCTCACAACGGTGGAAGGCATCCCCCCCTGGGACGCCCTTCCGCCACCCCCACAGCGAGCAACGCCGGCCTGCAAGGGCGCACGCTTTGGGGATGGTGCTGGGTCCCAACGCCCGCATCGACCGCACCCGGGACACACGGGTCGCGGAACCCTGGCTGCCCGCTCCAGAGGACGGGCGGCCAGGGGAGGGACAGCGCCTGACACCAGGCGCCCCCCACAACGGTGGAAGGCACCCCCCCCGGGGACGCCCTTCCGCCACACCCACAGCGAGCAACGCCAGCCCGCAAGGGCGCACGCTGTGGGGCCGGTGCTGGGTCCCCACGCCCGCACCGACCGCGCCCGGGACACGCGGGTCGCGGAACCCTGGCTGCCCGCTCCAGAGGACGGGCAGCCGGGGGAGGGACAGCGCCTGACACCAGGCGCCCCTCACAACGGTGGAAGGAACCCCCCCCGGGGACGCCCTTCCGCCACCCCCACAGCGAGCAGCGTCAGCCCGCAAGGGCGCACGCTGTGGGGCCGGTGCTGGGTCCACACGCCCGCATCGACCGCACCCGGGACACACGGGTCGCGGAACCCTGGCTGCCCGCTCCAGAGGACGGGCGGTCAGGGGAGGGACAGCGCCTGACACCAGGCGCCCCCCACAACGGTGGAAGGCACCCCCCCCGGGGACGCCCTTGCGCCACCCCCACAGCGAGCAACGCCGGCCCGCAAGGGCGCACGCTGTGGGGCCGGTGCTGGGTCCACACGCCCGCATCGACCGCACCCGGGACACACGGGTCGCGGAACCCTGGCTGCCCGCTCCAGAGGACGGGCGGCCGGGGGAGGGACAGCGCCTGACACCAGGCGCCCCTCACAACGGTGGAAGGCACCCCCCCTGGGGACGCCCTTCCGCCACCCCCACAGCGAGCAACGCCGGCCCGCAAGGGCGCACGCTGGGGGGCCGTTGCTGGGTTCAGACGCCCGCATCGACCGCACCAGGGACAAACGGGTCGCGGAACCCTGGCTGCCCGCTCCAGAGGACGGGCGGCCGGGGGAGGGACAGCGCCTGACACCAGGCGCCCCTCACAACGGTGGAAGGCACCCCCCCCGGGGACATTCTTCCGCCACCCCCACAGCGGGCAACGCCGGCCCGCAGGGGCGCACGCTGTGGGGCCGGTGCTGGGTCCCCACGCCCGCATCGACCGCACCCGGGACACACGGGTCGCGGAACCCTGGCTGCCCGCTCCAGAGGACGGGCGGCCGGGGGAGGGACAGCGCCTGACACCAGGCGCCCCTCACAACGGTGGAAGGCACCCCCCCCCGGGGACGCCCTTCCGCCACCCCCACAGCGAGCAATGCCGGCCCGCAGGGGCGCACGCTGTGGGGCCGGTGCTGGGCCCACACGCCCGCATCGACCGAACCCCGACACACGGGTCGCGGAACCCTGGCTGCCCGCTCCAGAGGACGGGCGGTCGGGGAAGGGACAGCGCCTGACACGAAGTGCCCCTCACAACGGCGGAAGGCACCCCCCCCGGGGACGCCCTTCCGCCGCCCCCACAGCGAGCAACGCCAGCCCGCAAGGGCGCACGCTGTGGGGCCGGTGCTGGGTCCACACGCCCGCATCGACCGCACCCGGGACACACGGGTCACGGAACCCTGGCTGCCCGCTCCAGAGGACGGGCGGCCGGGGGAGGGACAGCGCCTGACACCAGGCGCCCCTCACAACGGTGGAAAGCACCCCCCCCGGGGACGCCCTTCTGCCACCCTCACAGCGAGCAACGCCAGCCCGCAAGGGCGCACGCTGTGGGGCCGGTGATGGGTCCCCACGCCTGCACCGACCGCACCCGGGACAAACGGGACGCGGAACCCTGGTTGCCCGCTCCAGAGGACGGGCGGCCAGGGGAGGGACAGCGCCTGACACCAGGCGCCCCTCACAACGGTGGAAGGCACCCCCCCAGGGGACGCCCTTCCGCCACACCCACAGCGAGCAACGCCGGCCCGCAAGGGCGCACGCTGTGGGGCCGGTGCTGAGTCCCCACGCCCGCAGCGACCGCACCCGGGACACGCGGGACGCGGAACCCTGGCTGCCCGCTCCAGAGGACGGACGGCCGGGGGATGGACAGCGCCTGACACCATGCGCCCCTCACAACGGTGGAAAGCACCGCCCCCAGGGGACGCCCCTCCGCCACCCCCGCAGCGAGCAACGCCGGCCCGCAAGGGCGCACGCTGCGGGGCCGGTGCTGGATCCCCGCACCAGCACCGACCGCACCCGGGACAGGTGGGACGCGGAACCCTGGCTGCCCGCTCCAGAGGACGGGCGGCCGGGGGAGGTACAGCGCCTGACACCAGGCGCCCCTCGCAACGGTGGAAAGCACCCCCCCCGGGGACGCCCTTCCGCCACCCCCACAGCGAGCAACGCCGGCCCGCAAGGGCGCACGTTGTGGGGCCGGTGCTGGGTCCCCACGCCCGCACCGACCGCACCCGGGACACACGGGACGCGGAACCCTGGCTGCCCGCTCCAGAGGACGGGCGGCCAGGGGAGGGACAGCGCCTGACACCGGGCGCCCCTCACAACGGTGGAAAGCACCCCCCCCGGAGACGCCCTTCCGCCACCCCCACGGTGAGCAACGCCGGCCCGCAAGGGCGCACGCGCTGTGGGACCGGTGCTGGGTCCCCACGGCCGCACCGACCGCACCCGGGACACCCGGGACGCGGAACCCTGGCTGCCCGCTCCAGAGGACGGATGACCAGGGGAGGGTCAGCGCCTGACACCAGACGCCCCTCACAATGGTGGAAGGCGGCCCCCCCGGGGACGTTCTTCCGCCACCCCCACAGCGAGCAACGCCGGCCCGCAAGGGCGCACGCTGGGGGGCCGGTGCCGAGTCCCCACGCCCGCACCGACCGCACCCGGGACACAAGGGACGCGCAACCCTGGCTGCCCGCTCCAGAGGACGGACGGCCAGGGGAGGGACAGCGCCTGACACCGGGCGCCCCTCACAACGGTGGAAAGCACCCCCCCCGGGGACGCCCTTCTGCCACTCCCACAGAGAGCAACGCCGGCCCACAAGGGCGCGCGCTGTGAGACCGGTGCTGGGTCCCCACGCCTGCACCGACCGCACCCGGGACACACGGGACGCGGAACCCTGGCTGCCCGCTCCAGAGGACGGGCGGCCAGGGGAGGGACAGCGCCTGACACCAGGCGCCCCTCACAACGGTGGAAGGCACCCCCCGGGGACGCCCTTCCGCCACCCCCACGGCGAGCGACGCCAGCCCGCAAGGGCGCACGCCGTGGGGCCGGTGCTGGGTCCCCACGCCCGCACCGACCGCACCCGGGACACACGGGACGCGGAACCCTGGCTGCCCGCTCCGGAGGACGGGCGGCTGGGGGAGGGACAGCGCCTGACACCAGGCGCCCCTCACAATGATGGAAGGCAGCCCCCCCGGGGACGCCCTTCCGCCACCCCCAAGGAGAGCAACGCCGGCCCGCAAGGGCGCGCGCTGCGGGGCCAGTGCTGGGTCCCCACGCCCGCACCGACCGCACCCGGGACACACGGGACGCGGAACCCTGACTGCCCGCTCCAGAGGACGGACGGCCGGGGGATGGACAGCGCCTGACGCCGGGCGCCCCTCACAACAGTGGAAGGCACCCCCCCCCCGGGGACGCCCTTCCGCCACCCCCACAGCAAGCAACGCCGGCCCGCAAGGGCGCACGCTGTGGGACCGGTGCTGGGTCCACACGCCCGCATCGACCGCACCCGGGACACACGGGTCGCGGAACCCTGGCTGCCCGCTCCAGAGGACGGGCGGTCGGGGAAGGGACAGCGCCTGACACCAGGCGCCCCTCACAACGGTGGAAGGCACCCCCCCCGGGGACGCCCTTCCGCCACCCCCACAGCGAGCAACGCCGGCCCGCAAGGGCGCACGCTGTGGGGCCGGTGCTGGGCCCACACGCCCGCATCGACCGCACCCGGGACACACGGGTCGCGGAACCCTGGCTGCCCGCTCCGGAGGACGGGCGACCGGGAGAGGGACAGCGCCTAACACCAGACGCCCCTCGCAACGCTGGAAAGCGCCCCCCCGGGGATGCCCATCCACCACCCCGACACCGAGCAACGCACCAGCGCACCAACGCACCAGCCACGGGACATCCGCACCCCACCCCCTGCTCTTAGACACAGCGACACAGCAATGGCGGAACCCGCGGCACCACGCAAGACACGCCCCCGATCTCCGACGCTGGACAAAGCACACGAGGTCATCAGGGCGCTGGGACTCAGAGACGGCGAAGGAGACCCCCCACAAGGGGACGCGGGCACGGACTCCGACTTGGAGGCATTGCCGGAGCCCCCCACGGGAGGCGCGCCCGCGGAACCTGCGCCGCCGGCGGGCAGCGTACCCGCGATCTGCCCCGCGTGGAAACGGGGCCACTGCACCGGCGAAGGCTGGTGCCCCGAACAGCACCCCCAGCCCGGCCCCGATGACGGAGCGTTGCCCAAGGTGAGACCCGCGGCCGCACGCGCCGCCCTACGCTACGGGGTGGCGCAGGGCTGGATCCTGGATGAGACCTCGCGCGGCAGCGTGAACATCCAGGAGGCCGTCGACCGAGTCACCCACGCGGGACAGGCGGCAGTGGCCTTGCACACCCTGGGCCGCCACGGTGGACCCGCAGAGGGGATCATTGTGGAACCCTCGGGAATGGTGCTGGTCCTGGCGGCGGACATGGTCCGAGGGGTGCTCCACGCGTCCCGCGTGCGGCGGGCGTGCCCACAGTGGACCATCCAGGTGTACACCCCCCCGCGGGCGTGGCCCTTTTCCACATGGGCGGTGCTCGCCGTCATGTGGCACCTGGTACCAGAGGACGCCACCACAGGGACCGCGGAGGACATCGCCCGGGACCTCCACACCTGGCCGGCCGACCAGGAATACCCCTGGCGCAGGCCCCGGGGCGGCCTCCCGGTGGCACCAGCGGCAGAGGGGCTCAGCCTCGCGGCAACCCTCCAACGGCACCCCGACAAGCAGGCACGCCACTTCCTGCAAACGGGCACGGTCCCGGCCACCCCGCCAGACTCCGAGTGGCGATGGGACGCAGGGGTGGCGCAACCGCTGCCGGGCCCCTGGACCCTCCCGTTGTGGTACTTGCCCATGGGCACCTTGGCCCACGCCACCCAGGCCGTCAAGGGGGCTTTCCCGCAGCCGCTCCTCCCCGGCGTGGCCCTGCTCCGCAGCCTGCAGGCGGGGGCCGCCTGGGTACGGTGGAAGGAAGGGAAGGGGCGCTCGAGCCCCTATTTCCCCATGGTCCAAGGCCAGGCGCTGATCCACGCCGAGGGCATGGGGACCGTGGAATGGGGGGCGATGGTGCCCGGCACGGCGTGCAGGTGCATCACGGCGGCCGCCCCACAGCCCATGCGATCGCCGCCGGCGTGCCACCGCCTCCTACGGATGGTCCCCTCTTTGGCCCCCCAGCACGCCTTTACAAGGGACGTGTGGAAGGCCGTACTGAGCCACACCAGGGAGTGGCTAACGAACCCGGGTGCGCGGTACCCGCCGGGACCGGTGCTCGAACAGCTCACGGCCCCCACACCCGGGGTCCTCCACGCCCTACACACGGCGTCGGCCCTCACAAAGCAGCTCAACGACGAAGTGCTGGACCTGGCGCTGGAGCCGCTGCGGGTGCTCTACCCGCAAGCCCACATCCCACCCGCGGGCACGTCCAACCGCCTAGGCCGCCTGGGGTTGCAGCGCCGCGTCGAGGCCGCGCACCCAGGAGGCGTGGTGGAACAGTGGCTAACGCTCCGCAACCCGTCCACCGCGGAGGGCCACTGGTACCTGCACCAACTCCTCCTCCGACCACGGGCAGCCCCGGAACACCGCCGGCAAAACCCGTACCACACGCACCCGGAGCGCCGAGGCGCGCAAAACTACCCGCAGCCAGTCCCGCCCGCCCTCCCGCCGGGGCAGGGCCCGGAGGCGCTACAGCGGGGCCCCCCGCTCGACACCGCCACCACGGTACAGCAAAGGGGAAGCGACGACGCGAGTGGTGCCGAACCGGACTGCACGAACTGCGGAGCGGTGGCCTGGATGGCAGCCTGCAGGCACCTCGCCCGAGATACCACGGGGCTCCAGCAGTACAGACCCACGGACCGCACGGCGCTGGCGTCCGCGGTCGCGTCCGTCACCATGGGTCCCGTGGCGGCGTGGCCGGCGCAACTGCTGCCCCACGTCCCCTGCCGCGACACGCGGCCCCGACGGCCGGCCGCGACGCACGAGCCGACAGCACCCCTCACGGCGGAGCAACTATACGTCGCTGCGGCGGCGTTGCTAGCAGACGGCGGGGAGAGCTTCGTCCACCACCACGGCCCGGCGCAAATTGCGGGATGCATACAAGGGCCTCAGCGCGATGCACCAGACCCGTGGCATGCCACACTCCGCTGGCGCACCCGCGTCTGGGGTGCGGGCGATGGCACACCCCCGCCCGGGCCTAAGCAGGGGGAGGCACTGGTACTGCAGACGGCAGGCTACCAAGCCATCATACACGGCCACGCCGGAGGGTACCGGTCGCACGTCCTGGCCGGAGGCCGATGGACGGTCTGGCACAGGACCACCAGGCAAGGGGCTTTCCCGCCCCTGCCCCACGTCGACTGGCGACAGGGGCCCACCCAGGCCTACTATATGTCGGCGGACCCCTGGCCGCTGGCGGTCCTGCTACACACTGTCAGCGCCCCCAACAAGAGGCAGGAACCGGGGTGGGTCAACCCCCCCACACTGGTGTGGAGCCCCGACCAGGAGGAGCATCTACGGACCGCGTGGCAGGGAGACGCCATCAGGGCCACGGACGTCCCGGACCTCCACGCGGTGCCAATCACGCACGCCCGCCCAGCGGCTACCCTGGCGGTGGCCCAACGGGGACAGCAGAACCCACAGTGGGTGGTCTGCATGTTCAGCCCGGCGGACGCGCACATCGTCGTCTGCGACCCCGAACGCCTGCCGGGGCCCGAAGCCGTGATCCGCGTGGCAGACTGCACCCGCATGATCATCAAGGCGCTGCGGGAGGGCGAACACCACGCCCTCCTGCTCCAGGTCAGGCTGAAGGACAACGCCCGGGCGGCGAGGCCGGGAGTGTGGCCGGCAGCGGCGCACCCCGCCGACCTGGAGCTCCAGCTGGCGGTCCCGACCGCGGTGTACCACTGGCTACAGGCCTTCCACGACCTGCGATGGAGGGGCAAACCCGACCGCCAAATCGGCTCCACGCACTGGCAAACGTGGCTGCAAGCAGACGCGCAGCGCGATGCCATCCGAGGCCTCGGGCCCGCGCCCGCGACGCGAGCCCTCGATGCGGCGGCCCCGGGCCGCACGCTGGCACCACACACGGTGCCGCTGGCCAACCTGCCCTTCGAACCAGCGGCGGAGGGCGCCATTCGGAAGTCGGTGCCGCTCCCCCCGGCGCGAGGGGCTACGGAGCCGACGAAATGCCCCCTGTGTGCGGACAAGTACTACACCAGCGGGGCAATGCTGGAACACCTGGCGTGGCACGCGGTGCACGCTGCGGCCCCGGCGGACGACAAGGAGGCGGCCGCCAACATCCTGCAGGGGAGAGCACGGAGGTCCCCGTGGCACGCCCCGTACACCCGGCGCCCCCCGCCCCAGGCAGCCGACCACGCAGATGGAGGTGAGGAGGCACCCGGAGCGGCCCCGGGGGCCGGCGGTGCGGCCCCACCAGGGTCCATGTCCATCCCCGCGGAGCTGGCCCCCCTGGCCCCCCTGGCTCCCCCGGTCCCCCGGGCCCCCCTGTGGGCCCCGCTGGGAACAGGCTCAGCGGATGCGGCGCACCCAGATGCCCTGGCGGCGCCGGCGAACCCGGCGGCGATGCCGATGCGGGATAGCTGACTCCAGGAGGACACGACGGGCGACGCCCTGTGGCTCCTCTCCTGGAACCTGCGCAACGGCCTCGTGCCGCCAGACCGGTCCCTCCGGGACACACTCCGGCGGCGCCGGGGGCCGGCGGCCTGCACCGACAAGGAGCACCTCATCACCGGCATGCTGCCCCAGGAGGGGGGCTTTGCCATCATGCTCCAGGAAACGGGGATCGCCACCAGGGCGCAGGAGATGCACGTGGCCGCGGCGCTCCGGGACAAGGGGTACACCGCCTTCTTCAGCAGCCGGCTGGCGGAGACGGGAGCCACCTCCAACTCGAGAGGGGGGGGCCTCCTCACCGCGGTCAGCAGCAAGTACGTGGCGGAGCACGAGGTGCTCAGCTTCACGGAAATTGTCCCTGGGAAGGCCGCGGCCCTGGAGATCCGCACGGACGGGGGAGGCCTCACCCTCATCAACGTCCACGGGCCGCAAGCAGGTTGCTCCCCGTGGGCGGGACGGGCGGCGTTCTGGGCCGACATACAAATGTATGCCACGGCACGCAGCCTCGGCGGGAGGCACCCGGTGGTCATCGCCGGCGACACCAACATCTACATGGATGTCCCCGCCAACCCGGCCACGGAGCATTTCCGAGCGGGCTGGGAGGCCTGCGGCTTCCGAAGGGCCGCGGCAGGCGGCGAGGAGGACATGACCCCCACGCTCCACCCGTCCCAGCATAGGGTGGACACCTTCCTGGTCAACGAGCCCCTCCTGCCGTGGTCCCTGCGGGAAAGCGTCTGGGCTCGCGGCATGGCACACCCCCAGGTGGTCGGCTCGGATCACCTCCCGGTCCGCCTGGCCCTGCCGGGTCTCCTCAGCGCAGCGGGGCGCGCGGCGATGCCCACCCCCTACAGCCACACGGAGGGCCGCCTCCTCCCGTTTGACGCCGAGGCCGCGCCCGTCCAACACTGCCTGTGGGCGGCGGTCACCGCCGCGCAGGATGAACCCTCCCTGGCGCCCTGGCTGGGTCCCGCAGAGCAGCACGACTACGGTCCCATGCCCGCGGCCGCGGTGGACAAGGTGTTCCAACACCTCCACGCGACGCATGACGCCCTGGCGCGCGTGGTGGGACGCCGGCAGCCGTGTCCGGCGGGAACGGACCCGGCGGAGGGGGACCTCCCGGAGAACGGAAAGGAGCTCCAGGCAGCGGTCCTCCGCTATGACACCCTGGCAGCGCGCGCCCCGGCAGCGTACCAGGCGGACGCGGCCAGGCATGGCATCCGGTCCGAGGCGGCGCTCCGGCTCACGGAGGAGCTGCAGGGTGTGTCGCCCGGGTTCCGCCCGACCACGCAGGGCCAGCTACAGGAGGAGCTGGAGAGGCAAGCAGCCGCCCTCGAGGAGGACATTCGCCAGCTCCGCGCCCTCCTGGCGGCAGACCGCAAGCGCGCCATCAAGGACTTCTGGCGCCGCCACGCCCCCGACATCGCCCAGCGATGGAAAGCCGTGCGGGGAGCCATAGAGGTAGAGGCCCCAGGCCCGTCAGGCCTCTGGAACGTGCGGGTTCTCAACACCCAAGCGCTCCTCACGGAGGCCCACGACGTGATGTTCGCAGTTCGCGCCTTCTGGCGAGAACTGTATGACAAACGCCCGGTGGACCTCCCGGGTTTCCAGGCGGTCCTCGGCCGCCACGTCCCCCGGGTCCCTGAGGGGGCCTGGACACAGGTCCAGCAGTACTCCATGCAGGACCTGAAGTCCGCCCTGGACAAGGCCGATGGCAAGGCCCCAGGTCCTAACCACGTGGAGGCCCGTTTCATCAAGGCCCTCCCGGCACCCGTCCAGTGGCTCCTGGTCCATTCCTACCGGGCCATCCTCCGCGGCGCCCCGCCGCCGATGCACTGGAGGGACGCGCACATCTGGCTCAGCCCCAAGGTACCGGGCTCTGCCAGACTGGACGACTACAGGCCCATAGCCCTGGGCCAGCTGGACATGAAGCTGCTCACGGGCCCCCTCACCCAGCGCATCACGGAGGTGCTCACACGGCACGGAGTGGTCAGCGACTGGCAGCAGGGGGCCCTCCCTGGCTCCAACACAGGCCCCCCGCTGTTCATGGCGCAGCGGCAGCTCCAGCGGGGAAGACCCAACTACGTCTTCTCCTTTGACGCCCGCAAGGCCTTCGACACCGCCCCACACGGCGCCCTCCACGTCATCCTGCGCCACCTCTCCGTGCCGCCGGACGTCATTGACCTCCTGCTCTTCCTCCACACGTGCGCCAGGCTGCGCATCGTCACAGCACACGGGCTAACGCAGCCCGTCTACATGCTACGCGGCGTCCGGCAGGGCAACCCCGAGAGCCCCCTGCTGTACGCGCTCCTCCTGGAGCCCCTGCTCAGGGCACAGGGGCACCGCCTGCGCCCGCCGGGAGGGGCCGAGCACGGCCTCATCCAGGCCTATATCGACGACCTGCTGGTGGTGGCCCACACGCTGCAGCACTTCGTCGAGGGCGTGGAGGCGGTGGCCGCGTACCTGGGGATGATGGGCATGGAGCTCAACCCCCGCAAGTGCGCCATGGCCACCACGGAGGGGGTCCCGGGCCTGCAGCTGCGCCTCTGCCCCCACCTGGAAAACCCGTGGTACTGGGTACCAGCGGCGGACTCCGTCCCCTACCTGGGACTCCAGCTGCAGCCGGACGGGGAGTTCTCCCTGCAGCGCAAGCACCGGCTACGCCTGGCGGCAGTGCACCACTGGTGCCTTAACACCCTCGCGCCACCGAAAGTGGTGCAGGACGTCATCCTGGCGATCCTCGGGGGGGTGACGCAGTACGTCGCCCCTTTCATCGCCGACGACTCCGACACTGCACGCCACCTGGACCACATCACGGTCCAGGTCGCGAAGGACTGGGGCTCACACGGGTGCCCACGCGGTGCCAGCAGGCAGCGGTGGCCCTCGTGGGTACACTCGTCCACCACCGCGCAACCTCCGTGCGCGCCGAGGTCAGCAAGATGTTCTGGGAGATAGCCGGCGCGCACGGAATATGTCCCGAGGTGCACTACCCCGTCCCGGAGTTCGCAACTCTGGCGGGAGGCGACTGGGTCCACCGCATACCCCGGGCCCTGGCCGCCCTGGGAGTGGGGATGTACAACCCCATCGCGTGCCCCAGGGCGGCCCATGTCCAACTACAGTCCCCGCCGGGCAAAATCGTCACGCTGCGCACCGCCAAGCTGCGACACCGCGACACGTGCCGCCTGACGGTGCCACACACAACGCCGTGGCATGGGCACCACGGGCCACGCCACCCCTTCCCCGACAACGACGATCCGTGGCCGACGGCGGTGCGGGAGTGCCTCAACCAATGCGCCGATGAACACCTCCATTATTGCCGCCGTGAGCAGGAGCCCACCAACCACCCCGGGTGGCGCGACGCCCTGGCCCACCTCTTCCACACCACCGGCACACGGGACCCCCGCCTGAGACTCGTCCACCCCACGAGGGCTAAGCAGGACGCCCACACCGGCCCACGGGTGACCCCAGACGGCCTGCACCTCCACGTCGGGGGCTACCGCCGCCGGGACGGCCTATCCCCCCCCACGCGGGGGGCGGCGTACCACCCGCCAGCAGCCCTCATGTACATCCTCCGCGACGTACTCGCGGAAAGCGAGCACCAAGAGCCTAACGCGGACGTGGCGTGGCCAGAGCCCTTACGCCCCCGGCCCCACGCGCCAACGCCGTTGTGGTTGGTGACCACGGACGACCAATGCACCCAAGCGACGGGACAAGCGCAGCTCCGGGCCGAGTGGGTAATAGTGCAAGTGGGGGCAGGCCAGCCCGAACCCCGTGGGCTCCCCCGTGGCACCGCCCTACTGGTGGCTACGGGGGTGCCGCACGACCCACACATGGCGGTGCACGCGCTGGAGGACCATCCGGAGGACACGGGACACCTGGTGGTGCACCAGCGCGGGGGCCCGGCGTGGCTCAAGGAACATGTGACGGCGCTACGGTCCTAGGCAAGCACGGTCGCCGGAGCGGAGATCCGGCTGCACGACCACCCGGCGATCAGCCCAGGCGACACCAGGGCGCTGAGCGTGGACCAACTGACCCCCAGCCACCCCGACGTCCGCCGGCACTCCGCCGACCTCAACGCGGGGTGGCTCAGCCCCACCGGATACTACTGGATCCCGGAGGCCTGGGGACACACCTCCTCTGACGCGTCCGGGGGCGGACCCTGCAAACACGCCACCAGCGTCGCTCTCGCCGCCGACCTCACCCGCACGTGGGCGGTGGCCATCTCGGGCACGGTGCCCGACGGGGAGGGGGTGGCCGCCTCCTTCCCCCTACATTACGGTGCACACAGACCATGGGTCCACACGGTGGACGCCGAAGTCATCCTCCACCTCCTGCGGCACGCAGATCGCGAGCGAACCACGGGGGTCCCCGCGGGCGCAGCGAAGGTGGTCAACCAGATGCCCCTGAGGTGGCTCCGGGACGGCCTGGGCGCGCGGGGGCAACACGCCGGGCACCCGTTCTGGTACGTCCGAGCCACCTCGCACCACAGTGACGCCCTACTGCACAAGGCAGACTGGGCGGCGTCCCAGGACACCGTCTTGCAGAACACGCCCCCGGACCCTGGCCACGCCCAACTCATTGTCGCCGGCCGTGACGGCCATCTCGATCTACGGCCCCCCACGATGCAGGTGCTCGGCGAGGTCGCGCAACGGGCGCAGACGGACCATGCGCTGACGCACCGGGGACACACACCTTTGGGCGCGGCCCACGCCACGGCCTACGTCCACGCCCGGGACCTCACCGCGGCGGCCACCAACCGCCGGGCGCCGCGGGCCCGAGACGGCCACACGCCGGTGCAGCGCAGGCTCGACGTCCGGAAGGAGCGGCTCTCCGGCGTCGCCGTTGTCCCACAACCGTGCCTTTTCTGCGGCGGCCCGGAGGAGACCCCGGTGCACATGCACGTGGGTTGCACCCACTCACGGCTCCTCTGGCCCCACTACCGCCAGGCGGTACACGAGGCGGCCCGCCACCTCCCACCTGGGGACAAGGCCCTGTGGGTGGCCTCGTGGCGCTCCGCAGGCGCCACGTGGACGGAGGTGTTCTGCTCCGGACTGGTGCCCGAGGACGCGGAGGCGCAGCTCCGCGCCATAACCCGATACGACCCGCCGGGAGGGACCTCGGTGGACGATTTCCTCCACCACATGCTCCGGCTGGGGGACTTCGCGTGGGAGCTTCGCAACCACCGGCTGGAGCAACTCCTCCGCGAGCCCCAGAGCGCGGCGGCCCGGGCGCACCGGTGGCTCACTGCGGCGGAGGGCGACCACCCTCCCCCTCCCCCGC
Source organism: Eutreptiella sp. 'Long Island Sound 2002' (assembly GCA_964036045.1). Taxonomy (NCBI): domain Eukaryota; phylum Euglenozoa; class Euglenophyceae; order Eutreptiales; family Eutreptiaceae; genus Eutreptiella; species Eutreptiella sp. 'Long Island Sound 2002'. The sequence continues at coordinate 184,763,042 of OZ038380.1, read as the reverse complement.
GCCCTGACAAGGACTTCGTAGCCTCCCTCCGTGTTGTGAATGGCACTCTGGAGTGCCCGCCCCAAGAGAGCCCCCACCCGTACCAGGACCTGCCGGGGGGGTTCTCGAGGCACCTACAAGACGCCCTCTTCCCACCGTGGATCATCGGGCGCGGCTCCATGACCGCATGGGAGGCGCGCATCGTGGGGGAGGAGTGGGCGCGGGAGTGGAGCCGGTGGTGCGCATCCACGCGCGCCCCGGAGACCCCTGCGCAACGATACGCCGCCATCCCGCTCCGGTGGTGGGGGCCGGACACCCGGCCGAGACCCACCATGATCCGCGGGGCGGGGCCTGACCACCCGTGGGACGCGGCGACGGGGGAATGGCTGCAGGCGGCCCCGGGGCCGCAAACGGGACGGACTGGGGACGTGTCCTCACTCGTCAGGACACCCGTCCCGCCCCGCATCGTCCTTCACGCCGCCAACGTGCTCCGGGCTACGGAGATACGCACGTGGGGACACGCTGCGGCAACCGTCCGGCCGCACCCCCAGAGGACGGGGCCACCCAACTCACCGTGGCGCACTTCAAAGCTGCGGGGCCGGTATACGACGACGCCCTGTCCCGGCTGGGCGACACCCAGGGGCCCTTGCTCCTCATGCTCCCCACCGACATTGCAGCCGCGCTGCGCCAGGAGCTAGACGGCTGCGAAGGGCTGCGAGTGGGGTGGGAGGCAGTCGCGGACGGCACCCTGCTGGCCCTCCTCCACAGAGACACCGCGAACGGGTGCCAATGGGATGCGCTGACGCCCCACCTCACCGGGCGCCACGTGTACATGGCGAGCCCCCCCCAGGGGCACCCCCGCCCGACGTGGGACGACCTCATCGCCGCCGTCCACGACCACGGGATCCTCCCCGGCGACACGTGGCAGGAGGTCCAGCGGAAGACGCTTGGCAAGGACTACCGGCGCCGCGTCCACGCCCGCCTGCTGGAGATCCGGGACCCCCTCCGACAGAGGTGGGACGACTTCTGGCTCCGCCATCTCGACCCTTGGTCGCCGCCCTCCCACCTCCCACACACCTGCCGACTCTGCGGAGAATGTGACACGGTGTCCTCCGCAGCGTCAACAGGCGCCAACAGGTGCGCGCGGTGCACCCAGGTAGCCGCGTGCCCCTGGCCCGAACCTCCCGCAGGCCCGCGCAGGCGCACAGAGGAGGAGGCCTTGCGCCGGCGCATCGAGGGGGCACACACCCCCTCGCACGAACAAGCGGGCCCCGCGGGCGCTGCCCTTCTGTGGATCCACGTGCACCTGCGGGACCCCACATCCGTTGCGCACCTGTCGCACGTGTTCGTCCCCTAACCCCCACCCGCCGCCGCCCTTTGCAGAGCCCGCAGCACCATGCCACGCCGACGGGGGGATGGGCCGGGGCACACCAGGGCCCGCCGCAGAGCGCAGAAGGCGGCCGTCCGAGCCTGGTGGCGGACGCGGTGCCGGAGGCACAAGAAGCGCACGCTGCCGCACGGTGTGACCTGGGGGGCAGTGTGAGGGCTTTCCTCAACGAGACCGCCCTCCCGGCCGTCCGCGCCCTGAACGGAGCGGGGGCCCCTACGCTGCTCCCGGCAATGCACCGGATCGTGAACGCCATCCGGCCGGGGCTCATCAGCCCGGAGGCGGCCCTCTACGGGCACTGGATGGAGTGGCGCGAGTCCAATCGGTCGGGCCGGCCCCTGTCCATGGGGGACACCCTCCGGCTGACGAGAGCGGGGTCTGCCATGTCCCTCCGCAGTAGCGCCCCAGCCCTGCTGCACGCCCTCAGGACGCGCTACCCCGGGGACGCGGCCCCGTACCTGAACCAGGCGCGGGCCACGTACCCGGGAGGAGTGTCCGAGCTGGATGCGGCGGTCCACCTTCTACACCCGCCGGACGAGGACCTGGAGGTGGGCGAGGTCACGGTGTTCGTCGAAGGCGCGGACGAGGCGTCCGCCCGCCCCCGGCCGACCAACCCAGTGTACGACGGCACCGGGCCTACCCCCCCGTACGCCGTCGTCTACGAGGCGTTCCCCAGGGAGCCCACTTGGTGCCCCGCCCTCCCACCGGCGACGCACGCGCCCCGCGGCTGGGCTAACCCAGACCTGTCCCCCCCCCTCTCCAGGACCAGGGGTGCCCACCACAGGGGGCAGGTCCTCTGGCAGGAATGCCCTGGCACCCCCCTCCTCCTCCTCGTCGTCGCGACCCGCGGGGACCCGGGGCGGATCCTGGGGATCACCCCCACCCACCTCTATGGGGCAACACCCGTACCCCGCCCCCCCCTCCCGGCGTGCGAGGGGTTGCGACCGCGGCCACGGGCGCCTCGTCGGCGGCCGCCACGGCAGCGAAGGAGAGCGAGGAGGGCGCGCGAGGGGCTGCGGCCGCGACCCCGGCGGGCCGCGACGCCGCCTCGGCCGGCCACGCCGCGGCCCCCAGCACGCCGCGCAGGCGGGGGAAGAACCCCGCACGGGCCGCGGACGCCTCGCCGGCGGCCGCGCCAGCAGCAGCAGTGGGCAGGGAGAGCGCGAAGTACCGCGCCCACGCCAACCCCACCCACACCCACACCAGCCCCCCCAAGCCGTTCCCCCCCAAGCCCTTCCCCCCGGGGCGGGAGCGGCACGTCTGCCCCCCTGACGCGCGAGCGCTCGCCGCCGGGCGTCACGCTGCCGCAGCTGCAAAGGCAGCGGGACGCCCGGCGAGTGGTCCAGGAAGGGCGCAGCGGCGGGGGGGAGGGGGGCAGCGGACGGCGCGACAGGCAGGGGGCAGGGGAGGGGCCAGGGCACGGGAAGGGCGCGCAGGGGCGCGGGCAGGGAGCCCAGGTGCAGGGGGCAGGGCGAGGGGAGGTGGGAGAGCGAGCGGGCCAGGGCGTGGTGGACGGGAGGCGGGACCCACGACACGGGCAGGGGGCCGGGGAGGGGCCAGGGCACGGGAAGGGCGCTCAGGGGCGCGGGAAGGGAACCCAGGTGCAGGGGGCAGGACGAAGGGGGGTGGGAGAGCGAGCGGGCCAGGGCGTGGGGGACGGGAGGCGGGACCCGCGACACGGGCAGGGGGCTGGAAAGGGGCCCAAGGGCAAGGGCAAGGGCGCCGCGGGCCCCAAGGGACAGGCGGGACGGGGCATGGGAGCCCAGGGAGGAGGGCGGGGCGAAGGGAGGGGGGCAGAGGGCGGAGCGCCCCCGCAGCCGGACGTGCAGCCGGTGAGGTGCATCCCCCCCGGCATCCAACAGATGCCGGCACACCACACCCACCACCACCACCACCACCACCACCACCACCTCTACAACATCGACCCTGACGCCGGCGAGCTCGTCCCCCCCCAACCCCCACGACACCAGCACCAGCAAGCCCCCCCCGCGCCGAGGGCGGAGCCGGCGCGGATGGCCTCGGCGGAGGGGGGACGGGGCGCGGCATCGGCGCCGCAGGCGCAGGGGCAGCGAGGGGGGCCGGCACGGGGGGGGGTGTCGCGCCGCGGCCTCCCTGCTCTCGTTCCGGGCGGCGGCCTGCGGTACTGCTTTCTGGCTCTCTCCGTGTCGCTGGCGCGCTCCCTTCCGGCGCGCGCGTGCGGTCGGGGCTGAAGTGCCGCCCCGGGGTGGGGGGGGATGAGGGGCGGCCCGTGGACCGCTCCCCTGGGGGCCCCATCTGACCTGAAACCCCCCCTCTGTCACCTCGGAGTGGGCTATGGTTACGAGAGGGTCATGTGGGGCGCGGCCTCCTTCCTGTTCCGTTGTGCGCATTGCTCCGGCACGCCGGTGTGGGTTCGCGGGAGCAGGTCCAGCCGCCGTCGCCCTTACCGCGTCGCCGTTCCTCCTGCGGGGGGGGGTGCCCCCCCGGCCCTGGGGGGGCGGAGGGCCGCGCCTGTGGCTCCGCTGCTGTGGTGGGTGCGGGGGGGGGGGGTTGGGGGGGCCGCCCCCCCGCCCGCCCTCGGGTCTGTGTGGGGGGGGGGGGTGGCGATGCCTCTCGTCGGCCAGGGGGGGAGGGGCGGGGGCGGCGTGGCAGTCCTGGCCCCGGGGGCCAGCCATCGGCCAGGGCGTCGCGCCCTTCTCCCGCCCCCCTCTATCGAGAGCTGGATTCTCGCGCAGGCCCTCGCCGGGGCCCTTCATCCCCCGACCGTTGTCGCGCGGCGCTGGCCGGCCAGGGGTGGCCGTGAGGGTTAGCGGTTAGTGGTTAGCGGGTTGCGGGGCAGCAGGTTCCCCCCCGCGCTCGTTGTCTCCGCACTCCCTACCGCGGGAGGTGGCGCGCCCTCGTACGTCGTGCCATACCGTGGGGGGGGCGTGGGTCGGGGGGCCCAGCCCCCCCCCCCAACTCTCCCGTACCCGCCGTCTGGGCCTTCACCTGCGCCGCCGCTTGTGTGGGGGCTGGGCTGCGGCGGCGGCGGGTTGTGCCGGCGGTAGCGCCAGTGGGCGAGGGCGCTACGCAAAGCCCGGGGGAGCCAGTTGTTGGCGTCCGCATCCGTGATGCGGAGCACCGCTCCCCCTTCCAGGAAGGCCGGCCACGTCGGCTCCCTGTCGGGCCACGCCGCCCGGATCACTGACCTGAGGACCCTCTCGTGGTCCTCTGGGGCCGCCCACCCCCCCGGGGGTACCTCTCGGTTTCCTCCGTCCCTCCGGAGGAGCACGGCATCGAAGGGCTGGTTCCTCGACCTCCTGGAGGTCCCCTGGTTGGCCCAGCACAACCACCCGTACACTTCCCCCACCAGGGGGAGGGTCTCCTCCCCCAGCGGGTCCGGGACCGCGCCCCAGTCCCGGTCCCATGGCCGGCCCTCCTCCACCCCCCCGCCCCCCCACCAGCCCGCCAGCCGCAGGGGCCCCGGCCCCCAACCCCCGAGGCAGGGGGGATGGACCCCCCCCGCCCGAGAGGGGAGCCAGAGTGTGACCCGCCTCCCCGCCCCAGCCGCCGGCTCAAATGGGGGCCGCGAAGAACAAGTGGGCCCACGCCTGCGCACTGGGACGCCGCGCAGATCGTGCCCAGAGAAGCCGGGTGGGCGCGAACCGGAGTGGTATGAGGGGCCACGCCCCCCATGAACAGCACGACGCCAGTGACGCCCGCTTTGTTGCCTGCCCAGGGAAAGCGGCGCGCCAGCTCCCGCGGGAGGGAGTGCGGAGACAACAAGCGCGGGGGGAAACCTGCTGCCCCGCAGCCCGCTAACCACTGACCGCTAACCCTCACGGCCACCCCCGGCCGGCCAGCGCCGCGCGACAACGGCCGGGGGATGAGGGGCCCCAGAGAGGGCCTGCGCGAGAATCCGGCTCTCGGTAGAGGGGGGCGGGGGAAGGGCGCGACCCCCTGGCCGATGGCTGGCCCCCGGGGCCAGGACTGCCAAGCCGCCCCCCCCCCCCCCCTTGGCCGACAGGAGGCATCGCCAGGGGACCAAAGGCCCCCCCCCCACTCCCCCCCCCCCTCCCACACAGGCCCGAGAGCGGGCGGGGGGGCGGCCCCCCCACCCCCCCCCCCCCCCCCGCACCCACCCCAGCTGGGGAGCCACAGGCGCGGCCCTCCGCCCCCCCAGGGCCGGGGGGGCGCCCCCACCCTCAGGAGGAACGGCGACGCGGTAAGGGCAACGGCGGCTGGACCTGCTCCCGCGAACCCACACCGGCGTGCCGGAGCAACGTGCACAACGGAACACGAAGGAGGCCGCGCCCCACATGACCCTCCCGTAACCACACCCCACTCCGAGGTGACAGAGGGGGGGTTCGCAGGTCAGCTGGGGCCCCCAGGGGAGCGGTCCACGGGCCGCCCCTCACCCCCCCCCAACCCGGGGCGGCACTTCAGCCCCGACCGCACGCGCGCGCCGGAAGGGAGCGCACCAGCGACACGGAGAGAGCCAGAAAGGAGTACCGCAGGCCGCCGCCCGGAACGAGAGCAGGGAGGCCGCGGCGCGACACCCCCCCCCCCCGCCCCCCCACCAGCCCGCCAGCCGCGGGGGCCCCGGCCCCCACCCCCCGAGGCAGTGGAAATGGGCCCCCCCCACCCGAGAGGCGAGCCGGATTGTGACCCGCCCCCCCGCTCCAGCCGCCGGCTCACATGGGGGCCGCGAAGAACAAGCGGGCCCACGCCTGCGCACCGGGACGCCGCACAGATCGTACCCAGAGAAGCCGGGTGAGCACGAACCGGAGTGGTATGGGGGGCAACGCCCCCCATGGACAGCACAACGCCAGTGACGCCCGCTTTGTTGCCTGTCCAGGGAAGGCAGAGGGACGGAAAGAGGCAGAGCGACCCCCCGCCCTACAGGCCCCGCCCCGGCCGCACAGCCGGAGGAAACGGCGCACGCCCCCCCCCCCCCCCCCCAGCCCGCCCCTGTCAGCTGGAGCTTGCACCGCTAGGCAGTGCCCTGTCGCCTCAGAGATGGCGTGTCAACCTTGGGGCATCCCACGGGGAAGGGGTGTACAAACGCAAGCACAGGCCGTGGTGGCCTGTCTTCCCCTGTTCTCCCTCCCAACGGGCAGATCGGCAACCCGGCGGGACATCCCCAGCTCTAGGGCGCGGCGGCCGGCGATCCGACGGTGCCGCACCCCATCCAGCCCCCTCCCCCCCTGTCCCGGCCCCGTACACGTAGACTGGGGCCTCCCGGCACGCGCAACACGCTTCACAACGCACAGCCCCACCCTCGGGACTGGATTCATAGCCGAGGGCACCCCTAAGTCGCGTAAGAGACTCCCGCGGCCCAGTAGTGAGAGCGTCGGTCTTCAATCGTCCAGTGCGGGGGTTCGATCCCAGGCGTTGGTGCTCCTGAGATCCCTGCACGTAGAGCTCTCTAGTTGGCGACGTGGGAACCACCCCCCCCTCCAGCAACTCGCGCCACCACCGATACCGGTGGATCGGGTGGAGGTCTCGTTCGTTTTACCCCCCACCCTAGAAAAACAAAACACATGGGAGCCACCCACCCCTGCAGCAGTGCGCACCGTCACCTGTACTCGAACAGGTCGACGGGAGGCCTCGTCCGGTATTCGAAGGGATCAGAGGGAGACCACCGATCACGGGGTTCAAACCAGCTCCTTCGCGGCGCGCGCCGGGTGCGCTACCTCCAGGGCGGCTGCCTTCTGAGATACACTGGCACCCGGGTCACAGAACAAACGCGCCCGCAACCCCCTCCCCCTGTGCTAAGTGTAAGCCTGCAGTAGGGGTGCTCTGCTGGGCCATGAACCGGAACATTGGTGCACCACTCCAGCCACGGTCACCCCAACCCCCCCTCGCATCCCGCAGGGCGAAGCTCCGTGCGCATCGGGCTCGTCATGGGAATCCGGCGGACCGGCGCCAGGACACCAAGTCGACACCTCTCTCCCCCCCCACAGGAACAGAGCGGGGCCCCCACAACCGCACGCCCGCGCCCACAACGCGGACCCCGACAGCCCACCGGGTGGACGGGCAGTCGGGGGAGGAGGAGCGCAAGACCCCAAAAGCCCCACGCAACGGTCGAAGGCACCCCCCCGGGGACGCCCTGCCGCCGCCCCCACAACCCCAAGCCAAGTAGGGGGGAACCGGGACCGGACCGCCCCCCCCCAAGCACGCCAGACGGAGCACGGGACCGGGGCAGGACACGCGGAGGGGCACAGACCGCGTGGAAGGGCCCTACCAGCGCCCAGTGCCGGGACCACGCGAGATGCGCGCGCCACACCACCCAGCGGGGAGCGAACACCGCGAGAGCGCGAGCGCACACACACGAAAAGGACACGCGGGGACTACCGGAAGGGCAACCGGACCGAGCGCGCGGAACGCACAGACCGCATGGAATGGCGTACCAGCGAGCGAGGGTAAGGGACACCCGGACGGTACGGCCCGCCACACGCAGCGCGGAACACGCGGGGCGGGAAGGGGGAAGAAGGGGAGACACAACACCAGGCACCGGCCCGAACCCCCCCGAACCGGCCGCGAGCGCCGCGCACACACAGACGGGACACTGCACCCGCCAAGGCAGTAGTGGCGCACAGCGCCACGCCCCAACCCCTAGGCTAGGCAGCATCCGCGCCAGCCCAAGGGGGTCCCACTGGCGACAAGCCAGTAGCACGGGCCCGGCGGCGCCGGCGCCCCGGGCGACCACGCATTAGGGGGGCGACGCAGTGGGTAAGCGCCCGCAGCCACGGCTGCGAATTGATGCGCTGACCGGGGAGTGGCGAAACGGGGACGCCGGGGAAGGACGGGGCTCCGAGCTCTGTGAACCCGGGGGACTCCGCCAGCAGGCAGGAGGTGCGTCTTGGAGGGCCCCCCACTAGGACCCGGTGGGGAGGATATCACCTGGCCCGACCAGGTGGCCCCCCGGGGCCGAAAGGCGTCTAGTACCCGCAAAATCAAACCTCAAACCTCAAACCTCAAGTAAGTTCTGATTACAAAACAGGTCATCCGAGTGCCTTTTGTTGTCTGTTGGGTCTCTGTGCTTCAGTCACCGGCAGCAGCGACTCTACGGCGCTGCTATGGCGAGCAGTGTGGCTGTTGATGAGTCACTGCGTGAGCGCTGCACGAGATACCGACGTGAAAGAGACATTGCCTACTCTGATGTTGACCACTTCAAAGATGCAAACGCGCGGCTGAGTACGACTGTCCGTGACTTGGAGGAGACTGTGGCGCGGCTGTGCCACGAGCGTAATGAGGCGCAGGACAAGCTAACGGAGTTGCGTTAACAAGTTCGCAAAGGTCAACCTCCGTGTTTGCAAACTGGTCGCAAGAAGACTCACCGCGGACGGCGCCACAACAGAAACTTCGGCTCAAATCGTGCAAAGTCAGCTCCGGTTGTATCACGCAAGTGAGTGCAAGGTTTAGTGAACTGCCCTTTGTCTGTCATTGCCTGAAAAGTTTGTTAAACGTTTGCCTGCCCACGTGAGCGCCTTGAGCATGTGTCACAAGCCCGACAAGTGCCTTTGACGCTGATGCCTACAACTGAGGAGCCTGCTACTGAGATGTGACTGCTGCCTGCTGGGCTTCGTGAAAGCCGGCGTGTGGTGGCGCGGAACGACTGCGTCTTGAGGAGCGAGTGCAGCCAGGGACATGTGTTCGACGACCTGCACAATGAGCGCGCTACCGCAGTCAGATGTGTGCCGATTAGCAGTGATGGCCCTGGTTGACAAGAGCGCGGTGGAGTGAGCGCTGGCGAGAGCGGCCTGGGTAGCCTGTGGTTAGGAGCCGTGAAATCCTCTCGTGAAGTGACATTGAAGAGATAATTCCAAGCCTGACCAATGACCTTTGTCTGTTGGTCTTTGCACTTTGTTCACACTCACAGCGCTGGCCTCGCCGCCAGTTGCGACACCCCACCTGGGGTCTCAGCCCCACCTTTGTTCACTGAGTTTTGTATTTTCATTGAGCTGTACGAGCGCCAAGGGTGCTCATTTTTGTTTTGCGCTTCTGTGACCTGCCTTTGCAGGCGAGGTGGTGGCAGATTATGCTTGAAATCTACTCGGTATAGAATTTCGACTTTGCGCAGAGGCGTTTTTGCGCCTCAGCAGTGCTTCTAAAGGCACTGCCTATACGTATGCATTGTGCAGTAGACCTTTGTTTTGGCTGGTCGCTGTCTTCTTGTACACTTTTGCAGTGACCACTATGGGGACGGTGCTGCTGTGGGCAGCCACTGCCTTTGTGGGCATACTGTGCCCTGTCCTGATGACACGGTGGAGGCTGCACGTTCTTTGTGCGCAAACATACTCAGATATGCATGTCTTTTTATTGCGAAGCATGCCAGGGCCCAGTGTTGAACTTCTTCTGTTATTTTGGTGTTGAGCCAAAACCAGCAAAGAAAGTAAAACAACAACACAGTTATGGCTCATTTTTCGCAGTGTCACGCAGGTTTTCTGAAACTGCAGGGTTTTGAGAAACTTGCAGGGTTTTCCCCTTAAGTTGGGAAACTTTTGCAGGGTTTTTCAAACTTGTGGTTTTTAAATCGGGGAAAGTTTCCGAAATTGCTTTGCAGTTTTGGGATTGCCCCTAGGAACAATTCTGTGAGGGGAATGTTTACAGCACCCCCTGAATCATTTCACCAGGAATGGGGTTTTTGTCAGCCTCAACCACTTCACCTATGATTTTGTGGGGCATTCTGCGGCCAAAACCGCATTTACACTACCGCACTGGATCTGAAACGGCCGCGGTGCCAAAGGTTTGTCGTTCAAACATGAATTTTTGCAAAATCCATTGCTTGAATACATTTGATTCCTTGGCACAAAAGTGTGGATGTGTCAGAACATGACAATGCTGTGGTTGAATCTAACGATGCCTGCCAAAAGTCGTTTTAATATTGTTGTTCTGCTGTTTTTGTGCTGCTCAGCTGTAGCGCAGATCGCGGCGGACATTTTCGGCTATTGACTGCTAAATTTTGTCACAACATTTCTGACCAATGCTGTGCAATTGCCTTTGTTTTGCCTGGTGAGAACTGTTGGGAACTGAGGTCCCTGGGACTTGATTTGTGTTGCTGGTAAAGGTTTCGGATCAGTTGACAGTTGACGTGCTGTGCACTTGCTTGTGTTGTGCCTTCTTTGCCCGGTCTTGGCTCTGTGAGTTTACTTTTTGCCTGATTTGTTGCAAAGCCTGTTCTGCAACCCTTGACTCTCCCTGAAAAGGGATCTCCTGTGGTGCAGAAGTACCCATTCCAACGGTCAGGCTTTGTACCTCATCTTTGGCAAATAGTCTCAAACTTGCAGGCACGGGCCCCTTGCACCGCACAATGCTCAAAAGAACTAGGCTTCACAAAGGTTGGCAGGTGTTTGAAATGACAATGAGAACTGAGGTGTGTGCTTAACTGAGATGTCAGTTTGAACTGGTCCCACCCTACGATGCTCAAAAGAACTTTGCTTCACAAAGGTTGGCACAGGTTTTTGGACTGACTTTGAGAACTGAGGTGTGCAGGTAACTCAGAACTCGGCTTGAACTGGTTGCAGCATACGAGGCTCCAAAGAACTTCGCTTCACAAAGGTTGCCACAGGCTTTTGAAATGACGATGAGAACTGAGGTGTGACAAAGTTTTTTAGTGGTTTCAACACTGTGTTTGTGACTCTCCTGCTGCTTGTTGCTGGTGTAGGGTTTCCTGCTGCTTGTTTTAGAAGATGAAAATGTTTTAATTGCTGAAATACAATCAATCCAGGATAGCCCAAGTCAGAGATAAGCAAGTAGAACAGAATCAGGATCAAAGCATGAAGGGCTGCAGTGTAAACAGTGAAAGATGAAAGGATATTCACAGAAACTGCAACTCAAGGCACATCTGATTGCATATTCACAAAGATAGCTGAAATGCTTTGGAAAAAGAGTTGGAAAACTGCCCCATGGTCACTCAATCTCCATGGTGCCATCTCAGGAGATGTGCACTCTTTGTTTTAGGTCCCATATGTGCTGAGGTGGCAGGGCATGTGGCGATGAGGTCACTGCCATGTCACATGGGATCTTCCTACTTAGCTAGGCTGACCGGGAATTGAACCCAGGACCTCTCAAAAAGAGGTGCCCAGCCCCCTATGGTGCATACCACTAGGACAGCTAAAAATTCATGAGAAAACATAGATAAATTCATAGGCTTTGTCCTGGATATGTCAGTTCTCAGTCGACTCAGGAAAAGATGAATTGCCTCACAATGATAGGGGATTAGAGGGTCCGCTCCATATCCTGATCGGGTGTTTGGTTCCATAGGTCAAAATGTGTTATCACCACTTTTGGTTGGGCCAATACTAAGATAGAAATGCCTGTGTGCTCAGTGCCTCTCTAATACAACTAGAGTATGCCTCAAAGCATTGGAAAAGCACTTTTTCTTACTCCCCCCTTGTGCTGTGGTGGCCACCACTGTGGCATTTTCAGGAAAAAGGGATTTTTTTCTTGGCTTTTCCTTGGTTTCCACATCTACTTTAAAATACCTATAGTTTCCCTCACACAGAAAAACGGGCGCTCACCATGGCTGGCGCCTTTTTGCTGCTTGCTCGTAACATTTCCTACAGAAAGCTCAGCGCTCATGGCGCTGCCGGGGTTCCTGTGGCTTGGCTGGGTTAGTTTGGGAGCATGCCATAAACATGTGCATGTGCATCCCTCCCTCCAAGACGCAGCGCGACATAAACCCAACGCAAGACACAATATACACACTCGCATGGGTTCTCGTAAACCTGCTCGCGACCTGTGACCTGTCTTAGGGCGAAGGGAGTCGTTAAAAAAATTAAATTGCCCCTTGGTGGGGTCTTGGTTTCTGCTCAGTCTCCTGGCTGCTGCTTTTCGGCCCAGAAAGCGGCCTACTCAGCGACGCTTTTGCGAGGATATTTGCAGAGACAGGAATGGGAGAATTATGGACGAATCCACGCAAACGCGAAGCGAAAACACCTAAATCCGTCAAATGACGGCCTAGAATTTTTCTAAGACAACACACCTGAGCAGAATCCAATTGTGCATCAGAAGCACATTTTTATAAAAATTATAGTCATCTCTCGATTTTTTAAATCAGGAAATTCCTACGCATAAAAAGACGGCGCACAGGAGCGGCTCCTAGCGAAGCGCCGGGAAAATACAGAAATAATGAGATTATAAACGTATGTCTCACGTAGACTGGAAAATGACGAGACACACATTAATAAATAAACATACAGATTCCACCCACACTGACAGTCAGAGTCGAAATTCAAGAATTCGAAAATCAATGAAAAGACTTCAATGAATCAGGTATAAACTACAGGTGTGCTCGTCTCGTATGCAGCATGCACATTGCTCGTCTCGTGTTTCCGTGAACGAGTCTTGTAGCTGCGCTAACAAACGATAGAGGGCTAGATTAGAAGAATTGCAGATGATTGGAGGTCAGATCAGGGTGATTAGACATACACACAAGTGCATAGCGACGTTTTTCGCTTGCGCCTCGTTTCACGTTCCCACTTGCTCTCTCTCTCCAGCGGTAGGTAAGGTGAGTAAGCCCAGGAGGGGCCACCCCCTGGTGGAGTCCGTGATTGGGGTTCGGATGGGCAGGTTTGCCCAAGACAACTCGTCCACTCGTGCATGCTCGTGCATTCACACACGCATTAAAGGGTAGGCCACGCGAAATGCGCACGGTAAACCTTCTTTAGGTTACCCAGGGGCTCCTCGGTACGTTCTTTAAGAGAACCTGAGGAGTCTCTTAACGCTTGCTTGCTTGACAGGGCGTGTTTGCGGACAGTGTATTATAGGTCACACTGAGAAGCGTATAATACGTGGAGTGTGGCTTGGTTCCTCCGCCGCAAACACCTCCAACAACACCCAGTAGAGCGTGAGTGTAGGAGTGGTAGTCCTGAGTGGGGGCTTGAGCCAGTTGCAGAAGTGCTCGCCCACCAGGATGGTGCCACTGTAGGTAGGGTGTGTAGTGTAGTGGTGTCTCCTGTCGGGCGTGCTTTTCCTCGTGGGCAGGGGAGTGCGTTAGCTTTTGGCCTTTAGCTAAGATGGGCGTTTTGAATGCCCTTAGCACACTTGGCCACCCCTCCCCTTTAGTAGGTAGGGCTTTTGCCGTCTTCCCCAAGGATAGGCGCCAGCACAGAAATTGGGCGCCATAGGAGTGGTACCAGTACCTGACTAGGACCTTCGGTCCGACATCAGCGAAGCCCGGTCTCCGGGAGCCGCGCCCGGGAGAGAAGTGAGACACACACAGACATACGTAGCACACTTAGGGGAAAGGTTCAGTCCCTAGCTTTCGTCTTGGAGGCAAGCGTCTCAGCGAGCCTCAGCAACTCACCAAGGTTGTTCTGGGAAACGTAGTCAACCAGAACTGAATCTAGGCGTCCCTCAGGTAGAACAAACGCAGAGAAGGGCTCCCAGGTGTCCTCTTCGACTCCAAACCCTTCCCAGAGGCTGAGGAAGCGCCAACCCTGGCGATAGCGGTGACGTAGGACAGACTTCACCAGGTAGAAGCCCTCCTTAGCCATCCCCTCGGCGTTCATGTCGGGGAGTTCACCTTCAACTTCCATAGGGCTGGCAGCCCCTTGTAGGTCTAGGGCGGCGATTTCCTCGTCGTTCAGCTCCCACTCCTCCCCACAGAGGTCTTCAGGATCATAGTAGCGCTTCAGGTGTTGAGCAGCGCACACCAGGGTCCCCCCTAGACGGGGAGAACACCGCACGGTGATACGGTGTCCATCCACTGATGGAATCTTGTACGGCCCGAAGTATGGGTCATCGCTGGTAGAGCGTGGCCAGGCGGGTAGTCGACTGTGGTGCACCAGCACCCAATCCCCCTCTTGGTAGGTGGCCGGTACTCGGTGCTTGTTCTTCTTGTTCCACTGACGCTCCCTCACTCTCTGGAGCATAGCCTTGGCCTTGTCCACCTTCGCTTGTTGCTCTTGGACCCATTCACCCACAGAAGAATGGGTGTCCTCTTGATAGGGGGCATGTAGGAACCATGCCGGGCGCCCTAGGAATAGCTCATGGGGCGAGTAGCCCGTAGCTGAACTCTCTTGGGAGTTCATCATCAAGGATATGACGGGGAGTAGTCTCACCCAGTCTCTGGTGCGTTCAGTTTTGCACCATATCCGTACGTTCTCCTTCAGGACACGGATCTGTCGCTCACATAGGGGGTTGCTCGTGTGCGAGTGGGAAATCCCCGACGACACCTGGACATTGAGGGATCTCAGGACCCTTCTGTACCAACCGGTATCTGAGCGTACTCGTACGTCCTCATCGGAGTTGATCTCCTTGGGCGCCCCATAGACACAAAACCACTCCTCCAGGAGTATCTTGATAGTCTCCTCCCCGGTAATGTGCTTGGTACATGGGAACACCCTGGTAAACCTGGTCAACCCACAGGTCACCACGAGGGCGAAGTCATAGCCCCCGAACTTCGGCATCTCCCTGTAGTCCACGTATAGAACACTGTTAGCACAGTGAGGGATGGGCAGGGTCGAGTAGAGACCTCTGTCCCTGATATCCCCTGGTTTGCAGGACCTGCACGGGCACTTGTCCACGATAGGCTGGAGGGTTTTCCGCAGTTGGTCGTCAGTCCACGTAGTGTGGAACCACTGCTTGAACAGCCTCAGGGTACGGTCAGCACCAACATCACCGCTGGACTCATGGGTCCACTTCAGCAGCGCTGGGACTCTGTCACTAGGCACCACAATGCGGTCCTCGTGCCAGAGGTAGCTCTTGTCCCTCTTCCACTGATCTTGGTTGACTAGGAGGGGTTCAAGGCATTTCTCCAGGCGCTTTTAGATATCCCCGAACTCCTTCAGGTACTCCGATTGTTGGAGTCCATCCAGGGGGCGTATCATCGTCATGTTGAGGTCCAAGTGGACGTCCATACGGCTGAACGCCTCCTTAGCCAGCGCTTCAGACCGGGCACCAATCAGGGCGTCGAAGTTGTTGTGGCTGATGTAGTCTGGACACTCGTTCTTCACTCCCTGGATATGGTGTACCGTCAGCCGTAGTTGACTGAGGTAGGTCCACCAGCGCCGTAGCTTGGCCTTCGCAGGTGGGGGGCCCTTCTGGAAACTGCGGACCGGTTCTTGGTCGCACAGCCAGACCACAGGGTTACTCCCCAACAGTCGTGCTTGAGAGGATAGCACCAGCATACCTGCGAGCAATTCCTGCTCATAGGTGGAGTAGTTCCCCCTGGCCTGGTTCCATTTCCAGTTCCAGTGGCCCAGAGGTACTAGGACCCACTTGTCGTCAGGGTAGCTGTGCTTGAGGGTTCCATCTTGGTTGAGACCTTCCGTCCCCGATTGGGAAATGGCGGAGTCGAACTCCTCCTTCTCTAGTGCTTGCCATTGGAACAACGTTCCACCACCGCCCACATTGCTGGCGTCGGTCACCAGGATAATCTCCCCTTGTGCCCTAGGCACGCCGAAGCAGTTAGCGTTGGCGACCTTGTCTTTGAGCTCGTCAAACGGTTGTTGCTCTTGTGGGCCCCAGCGCCAAGTAGTACTCTTCTTGATCAAGTCCGTCAGAATGGCGCTGGTGTAGGTGAAGTTTTTGATATGGCGGCGATAGAAGTTGCACGCCCCAATGAAACTGCTTACATCATGAAGTCCTTTCTTGGGGTCTTCGTGTCGTACCTTAGCATCCATCAGGGGTTTGGCCTTAGAGGCCGCTGGGGTCCACCACCCGTAGCCAACGTCAAACCCCAGGTACTGCATGGTCTCCTGCATGAACTCACACTTCTCCAGCTTGAGTCGTGTGTGGTCCTCCTGGCAGACCGCAAAGAACTCACCCAACAGGATTAGGTGGTCCTCCTGGGTATTGGTCCCGAGGCATACATCGTCGCTGTGAGCCTCCATCTGGGCCCCACGGGATATAAGCTCCTGCACCTTAGGTCTTCTTCGTAGGATGGACAAGATCTTGTTCATCAGCTCTTGGAATAGAGCGGGTGCGTTGGCCACGCCAAATGGCATGACCTTCCACTTGAACACCCTCCCCTGAGGGGTGATGAAGGCTAGTAGCTCCTGAGCGTTGGGCGTCAGGTCCACTTGCCAGAATCTGCTCCTTTTGTCCATCTTGGTCTTGTAGCGACAGGAGGCTATCTTCTCCAGGGTACACTCCATATTGGGAATGGACCCTGAGTGGTTCAACGTTTTCTTGTTCAGCTCTCCGTAGTCCACTACCAGCCGTTTGGCTGTAGACCCAGGTTTAGCCACCAGGAAACAGGGCTTACAGTGTAGGGAGTAGTCCCCGTCCTTGTACTCCAGGACTAGGCCAGCGTCGATGCATTCTTGTATCTGTCGCTCAATCTCGTCGGCCTGCTCTTTAGGAGCTGGATAGGGTCTCCTCCGGATCTTGTGACCCACGAACTCGGGTTTCAGCTTGAGGTCCATCTGTACCAGCTTGCCACATGAGGCTGGAGGGGGTAGTTCTCCGAACACCTCCAGATAGGTCCTTATAAGCTTCTGTACCCGCGGGTCCAATAGCTTGATCTTGTCCTCCATGTCCTCGTCAGAGTGTAAGTTGCTTGCCCCCTGCGTAATAGACGTCGGGAGGTGATCCTCCACCGACTCTTCGCCCTTGGTAGTGTCCTTCAACCCTTGGTAGGCATATAGAAGGTGTCGTTCAACCATCTCCGGTGGACGATGGCAACATAGGCACGCTCGAGGGGGTTCACATACACATTCCTCCGAGAGGTCGTCCTCCTCTGGGGTCCTCACATGGGCGCCCCACACGCTCTTCATGAGCTTAAGATCTACCTCCCTTTGCCAGGTGGTGATCTTCTGTTCGAGGTCCTCCTTCAATTGGGATAGATCTCCCATACGTCCTTGCTTCAGTGGCCATGAGCTGTGGGTAGGCTTAGGGTAGCATAGCTTCTTCGCCACCAACTTCCTCTTGGAGTCTACATACTCCCTTAGCCTGGATCGAGGGTCCAGCTCTTCGTCCACGGGGTCTTCCACCCTCATGGAGAGTAGAAGTTTCAGTGGGGTGACGTACTCGGCGTTCTCCACTTCCTCCACACAGGTCTGCACGAAGAAGGCGTCGTGCTCAGTTTCGTCATCTGAGTGGATAGAGCTAGGTAGCTCAGATAGTCCACACTCAGAGACTCCATCAGGAACAGGTACATGGCAGGGAGAGTTGGGGGCGTTGGTGTCAGTCACGACGTACTCATCTCCCCCGGGTATAGTCTCAATAGCATCTTGAGGTCGTAGTCAATCTTTCAAGTCACCCAAGGCGAGTTCATCGCTTTCTCGTTGTATAGCCTGGACCAGTGTCGGGTCCAGATCCTCCCAGGGGATGGAGGTAAGACCTCCGTCCACCACGCTGAGCATACTCCCCCATCCGGGTTTCCCAATAGGTGTCTTACGCCCCAGAGGCACGTAGATGGCCTCATCAGGTAACCGAACAGAGCTGATAGTCAGCCTGTCCAGGAGGTTTCACCAGTACTCGTTGCCCCCATGGGCTCCCCAATCGGGGGAACAAAGGACCATGGGGGAACGTTCCAAGGCCACCTTGGTCAGGACCTTCCCCAGTTCACTGAACCTGGGGTTCCCGTAGGCCATCCCGAAAGAGGGCCAGTAAAATTTGTAGCTGCAGTTCTTCCCCTTGCTGCAGTAAAGGTCCAGTACATGCTGCTTGTCGCTGGCAAACAACTCCACATTCAGGTCTTCTCTAGAGTAACCCAACTTCTTCAGACCTTGGTCTAGGACTTCCCCCAATCGTTGATAGTCCTCAGTTTTGGAGGCCGCCATCATGTTCGAGGGCTCCTCCGTCAATAGCCTCAGGTAACTCGAGGTATGTTCCGACTGCTCCAGTGGCACAGACTCTCTACCACTGCCGTGGTCCACGTAGAGGAGGTAGGGCGCTTGCAGCGTCAGGGATTGTATCTGGGAGTGCTGCACGAAGAAGTCAGTCCCTAATACAAAGTCGAAGGCCTCAGTGTCCATCACATAGAACCGATGGGCGATAGTCCGGGAGCCCATAGGTACCTCCACTTCAAAGTCCCCGCAGCTGTGCACCACATGTCCATCCCCCTTTCGTATAGCCGCGGTGGTCATGGTGTTCTTCAGGCTCCCACAAGGTAAAATGTTCTTGGCCACTATAGATATGGTGGCGCCAGTATCCAATACCCCCAGGTATTCACGTCCCCCTAGTCGGATACGTACCCAAAACACCAGGTCTTGGGTGGCACCGGAGCGTCCGCGTCAGAACTCCGCGGGACAGGTCACCTCGAACCCCTTGTTCCGCAGCTTGCGGGCCATCCTCATGAAACGGCTTCTCTTCTTAGCGTTGCCGTCATCACCACCTTCGTGCTCCCGCTTGGCCCCTTGTTCTTTGTGGGCCTGCGTCTGTGAGCGTGTGGTAGGAGCAGACTGCCCTCCAGAGGGCTCGGAATTCCCCCCTGGATTAGGGTTGGGTTTGCCTCCGTTCTTGTCGGTGTTCTTGTTGTCTTTGTCGGGCTGGCGGTCAGCGCCTCCTCCTCGTCCACCTTGACTCTTGTCTTGCCCTTGTCCACGTCCTTTTGACTTGCCCTTGCCGGAGTCGTTGCCTTTGCCTTTGCCTCCACCTTTGCCTGAGCCTTTGCCAGGATCCACCCTTAAGCTTCGCCGATAGGCGTTGCTTATGGTAGCACTCATCCTCGTAGTGCTTCATCTTCCCACAGAAAGCACACGTGATGGTGCACCTGTAATGATCCGGCAGCTTCGCTTTGGCGCCGGTGTTCTTCTCCTGCTGCTTCCCCTGGACTACGAAGCAGTCTCGCTGCTCGCAGTCAGGGGCATGCTGCAGGTGGCCCTGCTCGTCTCTGACATCACACCAGAAGAGCTCTTTGACGTTCTCCATGATACGGGCGTGGGCGTGTTTGGGGGTAGTCCCCTGGCCGGGTCTGGATCCTTGGTACCCTTTGCCATGGTTTCCAGAGCCTCCTCCTCCAGGGCGGTAGTTGTTCAGGTGCTGGTTGCTCTCCTTCTCCAGCGCCAGCTCCAGGAGTAGCACGCATAGATCCTCGTAGCGGAGGGATCTAGCCTTGCGCTCTGCCGTCGAACGGCACTCGTCCCACAGCTCTCGAGGGAGCTTAGCCACCAACCAGAAGAGCAGGTCGTCGCTGCTGTAGGAACCGGGCGTCAATCATCCAGCCCAGTGATCCAGGTCAGCCAACAGCTCAGAGACCCTGCCAGGTTTGGGGTTGTTGGGCAGCACAGGCAGGTTCTGGATCTCGGCCCTGATGGAGCGGTTGGTTTCGTAGGTCGGGTACTGCCTCTCCAAGGCAACCAACACATCGGCAAAGGTGGCGGAATTAGTCACGATCTGCCTGACCTGCTTCTCCAGGTACTTGGTCTTGCAGCACTGCGGGAGCAGATCGCACTTGACCCGTCCACTAGCGTGTGTTTGGCCGGTCAATCGGAGAAACCGGCCAAAATTCTCAGCGAACTCGCTGAGGGCCTTGCCCGTGAACTCAGGCAGGTTCACCACGATCTCGGCGGTGGCAATAGCCTTCGCCTCCTGAGAACTGCGTCCCTCAGGGCGTCGGGTCTTCCTCTTCTTCTTCTTCTTCTTCCCACTTGGGTCCTCCGGGTCATCGTCCTCCGAGGGTGAAGCAGAAGTCATAGACGGCGGCTCATCATCGGAGGGGTCTCCGCCTAGACCACTAGAGCCATAACGCTCCACGTCCACCATTGCCCTCAAGGCTGTCAGCCCCAGCTCGTCCAGCTCGGCTCTCGTAGAGTTCGTCACGTGGCTGTAGGGCGGCTGGGCCGTTCTCGGTACGAAATGACTTCTCGGTATCGCTGCAGGGGTCGGCATCGGTCGGCTCCTCAGGCTCCCCAGGGTGTTTGTCAGCCCTGCCACCAGCTGGTTGGCCTGTACTCGATGGGGTGACACTCCCACCGTGGTACGTGACGCTTGGGGCGGTATCATCAGGGGCTCCAGTTTCTCACGAATCTCTTGAGTGAGGTCGCCCACGATTTTAGAGGTGGCTCCTCGGAGCACCTCGTTGATCTCCGACCGCGTCAGGGACCTGTTGGAGGATCTCCCCGATCCTCTACTCCTGCCTCCAAGAGACTCAGGTCCTCTGCTCAACCCACTCAAGGTTGCATACCCAGGAACATCAACATAGGTTCCCGTAGCGGGTAGAGGATGGTGATAGTCAGCCGCATACCATCGCGGCGCAGAACTGGAGGCCACCGGCTCACTGGCAGTAGTTGCCTCAGGGAACGCAGTGGTAGGTGGGCCCATACCATAGGCAGGGTAGGGAGGCATACCAGTAAAGCCTGTGCCCTCTGCCATAGGCGGGTTGGTTATGGGTGTGGATGTTGCAGCGGCTGGGTCTGGAATTGGGAGTGTGGTGGTCATAGGAGAGGGTGATGCGTGGGGGCCAGAAGCGCTTGGTGCGCCTTCGAAGGTAGGTTCATTCGTCAGGTCTTGCCCTTGGTCTTCTCCTTCGTCTGCTATGCCTTCTCCAGCATCCTTCTCGCTCTCTCTGTTCCTCTTCACAGGATGAGTGACCACCTCCTCGACCGAGAGGGCCCGGAAGGCCGACTGCAGTCCTTCCAACGAGTCCTCCGCCACGTCCACTGGCCCATGTAAGGGCTCCGAAGGTACAGCGCTAGGTCCAGGTCCAGGTTCACCAGGTGCTGGCCTTGCTGGTGCTTCAGGCGCTGTCTTCACGTCGGTGTCCTCTTTCTTTGTATCCATCTTCGTTCGCCCTTCTGCTTATGTGTGACTGATCTCGGCGCACTGGTTGTACGGCACGAGGTTGCTGCCGGTACGCAGAGACAGTCTGCCTCTTGCTACCAGAAAGTTTTATAGTGGTTTCAACACTGTGTTTGTGACTCTCCTGCTGCTTGTTGCTGGTGTAGGGTTTCCTGCTGCTTGTTTTAGAAGATGAAAATGTTTTAATTGCTGAAATACAGTCAATCCAGGATAGCCCAAGCCAGAGATAAGCAAGTAGAAGAGAATCAGGATCAAAGCATGAAGGGCTGCAGTGTAAACAGTGAAAGATGAAAGGATATTCACAGAAACTGCAACTCAAGGCACATCTGATTGCATATTCACAAAGGTAGCTGAAATGCTTTGGAAAAAGAGTTGGAAAACTGCCCCATGGTCACTCAATCTCCATGGTGCCATCTCAGGAGATGTGCACTCTTTGTTTTGGGTCCCATATGTGCTGAGGTGGCAGGGCATGTGGCGATGAGGTCACTGCCATGTCACATGGGATCTTCCTACTTAGCTAGGCTGACCGGGAATTGAACCCAGGACCTCTCAATAAGAGGTGCCCAGCCCCCTAGGGTGCATACCACTAGGACAGCTAAGAATTCATGAGAAAACATAGATAAATTCATAGGCTCTGTCCTGGATATGTCAGTTCTCAGTCGACTCAGGAAAAGATGAATTGCCTCACAATGATAGGGGATTAAGGGGTCCGCTCCATATCCTGATTGGGTGTTTGGTTCCATAGGTCAAAATGTGTTATCACCACTTTTGGTTGGGCCAATACTAAGATAGAAATGCCTTTTTTGCACTGAATGGCGCCTTTTGTGGCTGGCCAGGCCATAAGATAGAAATGCCTGTGTGCTCAGTGCATCTCTAATACAACTAGGGTATGCCTCAAAGCATTGGAAAAGCACTTTTTCTTACTGTGTGTGGTTAGCTGAGAACTGGTTTTGAACTGGTCGCACCGTACGAGGCGCTAAAGAACTTCGCGTCACAAAGATTGGCCCATGTTTTTGAAATTACACTGGGAACTAAGGTGTGTGGTTAACTGAGAACTCGGTTTGAACTGGTCGCAGCGTACAAGGCGCTAAAGAACTTTGTGTCACAAAGGTTGGCCCAGGTTTTTGAAATAAAGTTGAGAATTGAGGTGAGTGGGTAACTGAGAACTCGGTTTGTGGTGCAGTGGTGGTTCAAGCTGTCTTGAATGGTTGAGAACTGCTGTAAGGAACTGGATGTGTACTGCCGGTGAACGGCATGCTGCTGCTGCTGCTGCTTGCTGCTGCCTGTTTTGTGTCACTCCTGGTTTTCCACTTCCGTGCACAGTATACTTCGAGTTGACTTTGAGCATGGGCCTGATTTCGATGACCTTCCACCTACGGGCATTCTTCACCTGCTTCGCAATTGGTAACACAGGTATTGCAAAGTTTGATGCCACCACCAACACAGCACACAGTGCACCCATTGCAAAGTGTCCTGACAGCGTTGCCTCCACAAGGGTTGCCATTGCTGCCAGCACAAGCACAGAACCATAACATGCTGCAGCAACTTCTGCAAGGGCAGCAACTTCTGCAAGGGCAGCAATTTCTGCAAGGGCAGCATCTCCAGGGGCAGCAGCATTTTCTGCAGGGGCAGCAGCAGCATTTTCTGCAGGGGCAGCAGGGGCAGCTGTTGCAGCAACTTCTGCAGGGGCAGCAGCAGCAGCAGCTTCTGCAAGGCCAGCAGGGACAGTCACAATGTTTGATTGCTTAACTTGAGCTACTTCTCTGTTTCTTGATCAGTGATTATTTCTCAGCAAACCATTGCTCCACAACAACCCACTGCACATTGTGCCAAGTTTGCTGACACCAGAGGCATGGAGCGCACTGCATTGTTTTTTGTGTTCCTCCATCCATTAGCTGTTGCTGAAATGCAGCGACTTTGCAGCTGCAAGACTCATTTTGCATATTACCATTCGTTGATGGTAGTCAGAGTTACAGTTCAGCCAGTGGCCTCTTCTGAATTTGTAAGTTAATTGATTACAGCTGTTTTTGAACCATCTGCTGAAGGTACATCACAAAGCGATGACAATTTTTCTGTTGCTTCACCAGTTAATATTTATCAGCAACCAGCTGAAGTGCAACAACCCACTGCATGCTTGGCAAGGATTGATGGCAGCACAGGCATTTCCTGCATCCATTAGTTGTTGCTGCCATGCTGACATACAGCGAGCGATTTTGCATGTGCGAGACTCATTTTGCATATTACGATTACGCAACCCTGTGAAGTGCAACAACCCATTGCATGCTTGGCAAGGATTGATGGCAGCACAGGCATTTCCTGCATCCATTAGTTGTTGCTGTTATGCTGACATGCAGCTGTTTTGCATGTGCAAGACTTATTTTGCATGTTACCATTCGTCGATGGTAGTTAGGCGGTACGGTGCAGCCAGTGGTCTGCTGTGCATATGTCAGTAAACTGATTGCTGCTTTTTTTGAACCCTCAACTGAAGGTACAGCACACAGCAATGATTTGAAGCTCGAATGTGCATCGTGCAGCTGTGCAGATTGCTGTGCAGCTCTGCAGCTGTGTAGGTGGTACGGTGCAAGAAAAGTTTATAGTGTTTTCAGCACTGTGTTTTTGCTTCTCCTGCTGCTTGTTGTTGCTGTAGGGTGTCCTGCTGCTGGTTTTGGATGATGAAAAGCTTTTGTTTGTTGAAATACAGTAAAGCCAAGTCACCTCAGGATAGCCCAAGCCAATAGTGTGCAAGGAGAAGGTAATTCAGGATCAAAGCATGAAGGGCTGCAGTGTAAACAGTGAAAGATGATTGGATATTCACAGAAACTACAGCTCAGGTCACAAATGAATGCATATTCACAAAGATAGCTGAAATGTTTTAGGAAAAGAGTTAGAAAACTGCCTCAGGATCACTCTCTCTCCATAGTGCCATCTTAGGAGATGTGCACTCTTTGTTTTGGGTCCCATATGTGCTGAGGTGGCATGGTATGTGGCGATGAGGTCACTGCCATGTCACATGGGATCTTCCTACTTAGCTAGGCTGACCAGGAATTGAACCCAGGACCTCTCAAAAAGAGGTGCCCAGCCCCCTAGGGTGCATACCACTAGGATAGCTAAGAATTCATGGAAAAACATAGATAAATTCATAGGCTCTACTTTAGGTATGTCAGTGCTCAGTCAACTCAGGAAAAGATGTTTTACTTCACATTGAAAGGGGATTAAGGGGTCCACTCCATATCCTGGTTGGGTGTTTGGTTCCATAGGTCAAAATGTGTTATCACCACTTTTGGTTGGACCAATACTAAGATAAAAATGCATGGATGCTCAGTGCATCTCTAATACAACTAGAGTATGCCTCAAAGCCATGGAAAAGCACTTTTTCTTACTCCCCCCTTGTGCTGTGGTGGCCACCACTGTCGCATTTTAGGAAAAAGGGAATTTTTCTTGGTCTTTCCTTGGTTTCCACATCTACTTTAAAATACCTACAGTCTCCCTCACACTGAAAAATGGGCGCTCACCATGGCTGGCGTCCTTTTGCTGCTCTGATTGTACAGTTTCCTACAGAAGACTCAGCGCTCATGGCGCTGCCAGGGCTCCTGTGGCTTGGTTGGGTTAGATTGGGAGCATGCCAAACATGTGCATATGTATCCCTCCCTCCAAGACGCAGCGTCGACACAACCCAAACGCAAGACACATTATACACACTCGCATGGGTTCTCGTAAACCTGCTGGCGACCTGTGACCTGTCTTAGGGCGAAGGGAGTCGAAAGAAAATTAAATTTGCCCCTTGGTGGGGTCTTGGTTCTGCTCAGTCTCTCCAGGCACCTGCGTTTCGGCCCGAACACGGCCTACTCAGCGAGGCTGCGCGTGGGTATCTGCAGAGGTAGGAATGGGAGAATTATGGACGAATCCACGCAAAAACGAAGCGACGACACCAAAATCCGTCAAATGACGGCGTAGAATTTTTCTGAAACGACACACCTGAGCAGAATCCAATTGTGCATCAGAAGCACATTTTTATAGAGATTAATGTCATCTCTGGATTTTTTAAATCCAGAAATTCATACGCATAAAATGGCGGCGCGCAGGAGCGGCTCCTAGCGAAGCGCCGGAAAATGGAAAAATAATGGAATTATAAACGTATGTATCACGTACTCATGAAAATGACGAGACACACATTATAAATAAACATACAGATTCCACCCACACTAATAGAAGCTTCAAAAATTCAAGAATACGAGAATCAATCGAAAAGACTTCAATGAATCAGGTATAAACTAAAGGTATGCTTGTTTCGCATGCCGCATACACATTGCTCGTCTCGTGTCTCCGTGAACGAGTCGTGTAGCAGCGCTAACAACGATAACCACGATAGGACGCGGTAGAGGGATTGATTAGAAAGATTGCAGATGATTAGCGGTCAGATCAGGGTGATTAGACATACACACAAGTGCATAGCAACGTTCTTCGCGTGCGCCCCTTTTGTCCTCTCACCTTGCTTCACTTCCCAGCGGTAGGTAAGGTAGGTACGCCCAGGCGGGGCCACCCCCTGGTGGAGTCAAGATTGACGCTGAGATGGGCAGGTTTGCCCAAGTGGGAAGTGCATACCCGCGCATGCACACACGCATTAAAGGGTAGGCCACGCGAAGTGCGCACGGTAAACCTTGTTTAGGCTACCCAGGGGCTCCTCGGTACGTTCTTTAAGAGAACCTGAGGAGTCCCTTAACGCTTGCTTGCTTGACAAGGGTAGCTGCTCCATGCAGCGTGTTTGCGGACAGCGTATTATAGGGCACACTGAGAAGGGTATAATACCTGGAGTGTGCCTTGGTTCCTCCGCCGGAAACGCCCTTTCATTTGCCTTTGTTTTACAGGTGGGCAGGTAGGGTGATTGGTGCAGCAGCATTTTTTTTTATGCCCTGCTAAACAAGGGCACAGATCACACAAACAAGTAACTCCGCTCCGCCTGTGGCAGAGCAGGGAGTCCGACTTCATCGACATCTGCGCCTTGCACGCGAGAGCACTCCTTCCCTCCAAGCCCTTGCAGGGGAAACGCGTTGTGGCGTCCCCTGTGAGGCCACAGTTGCTTAGCAGCGCTGTGTTCTCTTGTCATTTCACAGGTGGGTCGCTAGGACCCATGAGACCTTCCTCTTCGCAACGCCCAGTAGAGTGTGCGTGTAGGAGTGGTAGTCCTGAGTGGGGGCTAGAGCCAGTTGCCCAGTGCTCGCCCACCAGGATGGTGCCACTGTAGGGTGTGTAGGACCTGTAGGGGGTGTGTCACTGTCCCACCCTTTTCCGGCAATTTTAGCAGGGCTGGTGGGCTGTGACAGTGGTTAGGTCAGTGTTTTGGCCACATAGCAAACAGGCGTTTTGCAAGCCTTCATAGCTTTTGGCCACCCCTCCCTGTAGTAGACAGATAGGTAGGGAAAACAATACCTGGATTAGCACGCTGGGTATTCCCCCAAGGTTTTGCGCCAGCACAGAAATTGGGCGCATAGGGGAGGGGAGACCCGGGGCGTACCCCGTGGCATCAATAAGCCAACCCTCCAGGTTTAGCAAGGGCGCAGACTTGGGTATAATTAGGACACCACTTCTGCGGCCTGCTCTCAGGACCTTAGGACTAGCATACTCACACATACGCTTTGGCAGGTAAAGGTAAGGTTCAGTCCCTAGCTTTGGTCTTGGAGGCAAGCGTCTCAGCGAGCCTCAGCAACTCACCAAGGTTGTTCTGGGACAAGTAGTCAACCAGAACTGAGTTTAGGCGTCCCTCAGGTAGAACAAATGCAGAGAAAGGCTCCCAGGTGGCCTCTTCGACTCCCAACCCTTCCCAGAGGGTGAGGAAGCGCCAACCCTGGCGATAGCGGTGGCGTAGGACAGACTTCACCAGGTAGAAGCCCTCCTTAGCCATCTCCTCGGCGTTCATGTCGGGGAGTTCACCTTCAACTTCCATAGGGCTGGCTGCCCCTTGTAGGTCCAGAGCGGCGATTTCCTCGTCGTTCAGCTCCCACTCCTCCCCACAGAGGTCTTCAGGGTCATGGTGGCGCTTCAGGTGTTGAGCAGCGCACACCAGGGTCCCCCCTGGTCGGGGAGAACACCGTACAGTGATACGGTGACCGTCCACAGATAGAATCTTGTACGGCCCGAAGTATGGGTCATCGCTGGTAGAGCGTGGCCAGGCGGGTAGTCGACTGTGGTGCACCAGCACCCAATCCCCCTCTTGGTAGGTGGCCGGTACTCGGTGCTTGTTCTTCTTGTTCCACTGACGCTCCCTCACTCTCTGGAGCATAGCCTTGGCCTTGTCCACCTTCGCTTGTTGCTCTTGGACCCATTCACCCACAGAAGAATGGGTGTCCTCTGGATAGGGGGCCTGTAGGAACCATGCCGGGCGCCCCATGAATAGCTCATGTGGCGAGTAGCCAGTAGCTGAACTCTCTTGGGAGTTCATCATCAAGGATATGACGGGGAGTAGTCTCACCCAGTCTCTGGTGCGTTCAGTTTTGCACCATATCCTGACGTTCTCCTTCAGGACACGAATCTGTCGCTCACATAGGGGGTTGCTCGTGTGAGAGTAGGGAATCCCCGTAGACACCTGGACATTGAGGGACCTCAGGACCCTCTTGTACCAGCCAGTATCTGAGCGTACTCGTACGTCCTCATCGGAGTTGATCTCCTTGGGCGCCCCATAGACACAAAACCACTCCTCCAGGAGTATCTTGATAGTCTCCTCCCCGGTGATGTGCTTGGTACATGGGAACACCCTGGTAAACCTGGTCAACCCACAGGTTACCACGAGGGCGAAGTCATAGCCCCCGAACTTCGGCATCTCCGTGTAGTCCACGTATAGAACACTGTTGGCACAGTGTGGGATGGGCAGGGTCGAGTAGAGACCTCTGTCCCTGATATCCCCTGGTTTACAGGACCTGCACGGGCACTTGTCCACGATAGGCTGGAGTGTCTTCCGCAGTTGGTCGTCAGTCCACGTAGTGTGGAACCACTGCTTGAACAGCCTCAGGGTACGGTCAGCACCCACATGACCACTGGACTCATGGGTCCACTTCAGCAGCGCTGGGACTCGGTCACTAGGCACCACGATGCGGTCCTCGTGCCAGAGGTAGCTCTTGTCCCGCTTCCACTGGTCTTGGTTGACCAGGAGGGGTTCAAGGCGTTTCTCCAGGCGCCGGTAGATATCCCCAAACTCCTGTAGGTACTCCGATTGTTGGAGTCCATCCAGGGGGCGTATCATGGTCATGTTCAGGTCCAGATGTACGTCCATACGGCTGAACGCCTCCTTAGCCAGCGCTTCAGACCGGGCACCAATCAGGGCGTCGAAGTTGTTGCGGCTGATGTAGTCGGCGCACTCGTTCTTCACTCCCTGGATATGGTGTACCGTCAGCCGTAGTTGACTGAGGTAGGTCCACCAGCGACGTAGCTTGGCCTTCTCAGGTGGGGGGCCCTTCTGGAAACTGCGGACCGGTTCTTGGTCGCACAGCCAGACCACAGGGTTACTCCCCAATAGTCGTGCTTGCGAGGATAGCACCAGCATACCCGCGAGCAATTCCTGCTCATAGGTGGAGTAGTTCCCCCTGGCCTGGTTCCACTTCCAGTTCCAGTGGCCCAGAGGTACTAGGACCCACTTGTCGCCAGGGTAGCTGTGCTTGAGGGTTCCATCTCGGTTGAGACCTTCCGTCCCCCATTGGGAAATGGCCGAGTCGAACTCCTCCTTCTCTAGTGCTTGCCATTGGAACAACGTTCCACCACCGCCCACATTGCTGGCGTCGGTCACCAGGATAATCTCCCCTTGTGCTCTAGGCACGCCCAAGCACTTAGCGTTGGCTACCTTGTCTTTGAGCTCGTCAAACGCTTGTTGCTCTTGTGGGCCCCAGCGCCAAGTAGTACTCTTCTTGATCAAGTCCGTCAGTACGGCGCTGGTATAGGTGAAGTTCTTGATGTGGCGGCGATAGAAGTTGCACGCCCCAATGAAACTGCGTACATCATGAAGTCCTTTCTTGGGGTCTTCGTGTCGCACCTTGGCATCCATCAGGGGTTTGGCCTTAGAGGCCGCTGGGGTCCACCACCCATAGCCAACGTCAAACCCCAAGTACTGCATGGTCTCCTGCATGAACTCACACTTCTCCAGCTTGAGACGAGTGTGGTTCTCCTGGCAGACCGCAAAGAACTCGCCCAAGAGGATTAGGTGATCCTCCTGGGTATTGGTCCCGAGGCATACATCGTCGATGTGAGCCTCCATCTGGGCCCCACGGGATATGAGCTCCTGCACCTTAGGTCTCCTTCGTAGGATGGACAAGATCTTGTTCATCAGCTCTTGGAACAGAGCGGGTGCGTTAGCCACGCCAAATGGCATGACCTTCCACTTGAATACCCTCCCCTGAGGGGTGATGAAGGCCAGTAGTTCCTGCGCGTTGGGCGTCAGGTCCACTTGCCAAAATCCACTTCGCTTGTCCATCTTGGTCTTGTAGCGACAGGAGGCTATCTTCTCCAGGGTAGACTCCATATTGGGAATGGACCCTGAGTGGTTCAACGTCTTCTTGTTCAGCTCTCCATAGTCCACTACCAGCCGTTTGGCTGAAGACCCAGGTTTAGCCACCAGGAAACAGGGGCTGCAGTGTAGGGGGTAGTCCCCGTCCTTGTACTCCAGGACTAGGCCAGCGTCGATACATTCTTGTATCTGTCGCTCAATCTCATCGGCCTGCTCTTTAGGAGCTGGATAGGGTCTCCTCCGTATCTTGTGACCCACGAACTCGGGTTTCAGCTTGAGGTCCATCTGTACCAGCTTGTCACATGACGCTGGAGGGGGTAGTTCTCCGAACACCTCCAGATAGGTCCTTATCAGCTTCTGTACCCGCGGGTCCAATATGTTGATCTTGTCCTCCAGGTCCTCGTCGGAGTGTAAGTTGCTTGCCCCTTGAATAGACGTCGGGAGGTGGTCCTCCACCGACTCTTCGCCCGCGGTAGCATCCTTCAGCCCTTGATAGGCATATAGAAGGTCTTGCTCGACCATCTCCGGTGGACGATGGCAGCATAGGCACGCTCGAGGGGGTTCACATACACATTCCTCCGAGAGGTCGTCCTCCTCTGGGGTCCTCACATGGGCACCCCATACGCTCTTCATGAGCTTGAGATCTACCTCCCTTTGCCAGGTGGTGATCTTCTGTTCGAGGTCCTCCTTCAGTTGGGATAGGTCTCCCATACGTCCTTGCTTCAGTGGCCACGAGCTGCGGGTAGGCTTCGCGTAGCATAGCTTTTTCGCCACCAACTTCCTCTTGGAATCCACATACTCCCTGAGCCTGGATCGAGGGTCCAGCTCTTCATCCACGGAGTCTTCCACCCTCATGGAGAGTAGGGGTTTTAGTGGGGCGACGTACTCGGCGTTCTCCACTTCCTCCACCGCGGTCTGCACGAAGAAGGCGTCGTGCTCAGTTTCGTCGTCTGAGTGGATAGAGCTAGGTAGCTCAGATAGTCCACACTCAGAGACTCCATCAGGAACAGGTACATGACAGGGAGAGTTGGGGGCGTTGGTGTCAGTCACGACGTACTCATCTCCTCCGGGTGTAGTTTCAACAGCATCTTGAGGTCGTAGGCGATCCTTCAAGTCACCCAAGGCGAGTCCATCGCTTTCTCGTTGTATAGCCTGGACCAGAGTAGGGTCCAGGTCTTCCCAGGGGATGGTGGTAAGACTTCCGTCCACCACGCTGAGCATACTCCCCCATCCGGGCTTCTCAATGGGCGTCTTGCGTCCCAGAGGCACGTAGATGGCCTCATCAGGTAATCGCACCGAGCTGATAGTCAGCTTGTCAAGGAGGGTTCGCCAGTACTCGTTGCCCCCATGGGCTCCCCAATCGGGGGAACACAGGACCATACGGGAACGTTCCAAGGCCAGCTTGGTCAGCACCTTCCCCAGTTCGTTGAATCTGGGGTTCCCGTAGGCCATCCCGAAAGAGGGCCAGTAAAATTTGTAGCTGCAGTTCTTCCCCTTGCTGCAGTATAGGTCAAGTACATGCTGCTTGTCGCTGGCGAACAGCTCCACACTTAGGTCTTCTCGAGAGTAACCCAACTCCTTCAGACCTTGGTCTAGGACTTCCCCCAATAGTTGATAGTCCTCAGTTTTGGAGGCCGCCATCATGTTCGAGGGCTCCTCCTTCGATAGTCTCAGGTAACTCGAGGTATGTTCCGACTGCTCCAGTGGCACAGACTCTCTGCCACTGCCGTGGTCCACGTACAGGAGGTAGGGCGCTTGCAGCGTCAGGGATTGTATCTGGGAGTGCTGCACGAAGAAGTCAGTACCCAGTACAAAGTCGAAGGCCTCAGTGTCCATCACATAGAACCGATGGGCGATAGTTCGAGAGCCCATAGGTACCTCCACTTCACAGTCCCCGCAGCTGTGCACCACATGTCCATCCCCCATGCGTATAGCGGCGGTGGTCATGGTGTTCTTCAGGCTCCCACAAGGTAAAATTTTCTTGGCCACTATAGATATTGTGGCGCCAGTATCCAGTACCCCCAGGTATTCACGTCCCCCTAGTCGGATACGTACCCAAAACACCAGGTCTTGGGTGCCACCAGAGCGTCCCCGTCAGAATTCCGCGGGACAGGTCACCTCGAACCCCTTGTTCCGCAATTTGCGGGCCATCCTCATGAAACGGCTTCTCTTCTTGGCGTTGCCGTCATCACCACCTTCATGCTCACGCTTGGCTCCTTGTTCTTGCTGGGCCTGCGTCTGTGAGCGTGTGGTAGGTCCAGACTGCCCTCCAGAGGGCTCGGAGTTCCCCCCTGGATTAGGGTTGGGGTTACCTCCGCTCTTGTCCTTGTTCTTGTTGTCGTTCTGGCGGTTAGCGCCTCCTCCTCGTCCACCTTGACCCTTGTCTTGACCACCTTGACCGCGTCCTTTCGACTTGCTCTTGCCGGAGTCGTTGCCTTTGGCCTTGCCTCCACCTTTGCCTGAGCTTTTGCCAGGATCTTCCCCCTTAAGCTTCGCCGATAGGCGTTGCTTATTGTAGCACTCATCCTCGTAGTGCTTCCGCTTACCGCAGAATGCACACGTGATGGTGCAGCGGTAATGATCCGGCAGCTTCACTTTGGCGCCGGTGATCTTTTCCTGCTGCTTCCCCTGGAC
Organism: Eutreptiella sp. 'Long Island Sound 2002'; assembly: GCA_964036045.1. NCBI lineage: Eukaryota > Euglenozoa > Euglenophyceae > Eutreptiales > Eutreptiaceae > Eutreptiella > Eutreptiella sp. 'Long Island Sound 2002'. Next base: position 184,730,901 of record OZ038380.1, on the reverse strand, counting down.
GACGAAGCAGTCTCGCTGCTCGCAGTCAGAGGCGTGCTGCAGGTGGCCCTGCTCGTCTCTGGCATCACACCAGAATAGCTCCTTCACGTTCTCCATTAGGCGGGCGTGGGCGTGTTTGGGGGTAGTCCCCTGCCCAGGTCGGGACCCTTGGTACCCTTTGCCTCCAGAACCTCCACCAGGACGGTAGTTGTTCAGGTGCTGGTCGCTCTCCTTCTCCAGCGCCATCTCCAGGAGCAGCACGCATAGATCCTCGTAGCGGAGGGATCTAGCCTTGCGCTCAGCCGTTAGACGGCACTCGTCCCATAGCTCTCGGGGGAGCTTGGCGCACAACCAGAACAGCAGGTCGTCGCTGCTGTAGGAACCGGGCGTCAGTCGTCCAGCCCAGTGATCCAAGTCCGCCAACAGCTCGGAGACCCTGCCAGGTTTGGGGTTGTTGGGCAGCACGGGCAGGTTCTGGATCTCGGCCCTGATGGAGAGGTCGGTCTCGTAGGTCGGGTACTGCCTCTCCAGGGCAACCAACACGTCGGCAAAGGTGGCGGAGTTTGTGACGATCTGCCTGACCTGCTTCTCCACGTACTTGGTCTTGCAGCACTGCAGGAGCAGATCGCACTTCACTCGCCCACTCGCGTGGGTTTGGCCGGTCAGTCGTAGGAACCGGCCAAAGTTCTCAGCGAACTCGCTGAGGTCCTTGCCTGTGAATTCAGGCAGGTTCACCACTATCTTGGAGGTGGCAATAGCCTTCGCCTCCTGAGCTCGGCGTCCTTCAGGGCGTCGGGTCTTCTTCTTCTTCTTCTTCTTCTTCTTACCCTTGGGGTCCTTGGGGTCCTCAGGGTCCTCGTCGTCTGAGGGCGAAGAAGAGTCCATCGACGGCGGCTCATCATCGGAGGGGTCTCCGCCAAGATCACTGGAGCCATAAGGCTCCACGTCCACCATTGCCCTTAGGGCTGTCAGCCCCAGCCGGTCCAGCTCGGCCCTCGTCGAGTTCGTCACGTGGCTGTAGGGCGGCTGGGCCGTTCTCGGGACGAATGGACTTCTCGGTACTGCTGCAGGAGTCGGCATCGGTCGGCTCCTCAGGCTCCCCAGGGTATTTGTCAACCCTGCCGCCAGGTGGTTAGCCTGTACTCGGTGGGGTGACATTCCCACCGTCGTAGGTGACGCATGGGACGGGATCATCAGGGGCTCCAGTTTCTCCCTGATCTCTTGCGTGAGGTCGCTCACGATTTGCGAAGTGGCTCCTCGGAGCACCTCGTTGATCTCCGAACGCGTCAGGGACCTGTTGGAGGATCTTCCCGATCCTCTACTCCTGCCGCCCAGAGATTCGGGTCCTTTCCTCAACCCACTCAGGGGTGCATACCCAGGTGCATACCCAGGAGCATACCCAGGAACATCCATGTAGGTTCCAGTGGCGTGGAGTGGATGGGGATAGTCTGCTGCATACCATCGCGGCGCAGCGCTGGAAGCCACAGGCTCACTGGCAGTAGTTGCCTCATGGAGCGCAGTGGTTGGTGGGCCCATACCATAGGCGGGGCAGGGAGGCATGCCAGTAAAGCCTGTGCCCTCTGCCATAGGTGGGTTGGTTGTGGAAGTGGATGTTGCGGCGGCTGGGAGTGTGGTGGTTATGGGAGAGGGTGATGCAGGGAGGCCAGAAGCGCTTGGTGCGCCTTCGAAGGTAGGGATACTCGTCAGGTCTTGCCCTTGTTCCTCTCCTTCGTCTGCTTCTCCTCCAGCATCCTTCTCGCTCTCGTTCTCTCTCTTCCTCTTCACAGGCTGAGGCTGAGAGACCACTTCCTCCACCGACAGGGCCCCGAAGGCCGTCTGGAGGCCATCCAGGGAGTCCTCCGCCGTATCCACTGGCCCATGTAAGGGCTCCACCGAAGGTACAGCGTCAGGCGCTGGCCTTGCCGGTGCCTCAGGCGCTGGCGCTGTGTTCACATCGGCGTCCACTCTTCCTGGATCCATCTTAATCCGCCCTTCTGCTTATATTTGCCTGCTCGGAGCACTGGTTGTACGGCGCGGGGTCGCTGCCGGTGCACAGAGACAGGCTGCCTCTGCTACCAGAAAAGTTTATAGTGTTTTCAGCACTGTGTTTTTGCTTCTCCTGCTGCTTGTTGTTGCTGTAGGGTGTCCTGCTGCTGGTTTTGGATGATGAAAAGCTTTTGTTTGTTGAAATACAGTAAATCCAAGTCACCTCAGGATAGCCCAAGCCAATAGTGTGCAAGGAGAAGGTAATTCAGGATCAAAGCATGAAGGGCTGCAGTGTAAACAGTGAAAGATGATTGGATATTCACAGAAACTACAGCTCAGGTCACAAATGAATGCATATTCACAAAGATAGCTGAAATGTTTTAGGAAAAGAGTTAGAAAACTGCCTCAGGATCACTCTCTCTCCATAGTGCCATCTTAGGAGATGTGCACTCTTTGTTTTGGGTCCCATATGTGCTGAGGTGGCATGGTATGTGGCGATGAGGTCACTGCCATGTCACATGGGATCTTCCTACTTAGCTAGGCTGACCAGGAATTGAACCCAGGACCTCTCAAAAAGAGGTGCCCAGCCCCCTAGGGTGCATACCACTAGGATAGCTAAGAATTCATGGAAAAACATAGATAAATTCATAGGCTCTACTTTAGGTATGTCAGTGCTCAGTCAACTCAGGAAAAGATGTTTTACTTCACATTGAAAGGGGATTAAGGGGTCCACTCCATATCCTGGTTGGGTGTTTGGTTCCATAGGTCAAAATGTGTTATCACCACTTTTGGTTGGACCAATACTAAGATAAAAATGCATGGATGCTCAGTGCATCTCTAATACAACTAGAGTATGCCTCAAAGCCATGGAAAAGCACTTTTTCTTACTTTGCAGCCAGTTGTCTGCTCTGCAGATGTCAGTAAACTGATTACAGCTGTTCTTGAACCCTGAACTGAAGGTACAGCACACAGCAATAATTTGAAGCTCGAATGTGCATCGTGCAGCTGTGCAGATTGCTGTGCAGCTCTGCAGCTGTGCAGAATATCTTTTGTGCTGCCAATGGTGTATGTTTTGTCAACCAATGTTTGCACTATTGGACGTGGTAGGATAGCACAGACACTGTGTCCACTGTTGTCTCTGTTGTTTGTGCACGTTGTGTTGATTTTGCAACATTTGAGGTAATAAAACGCATGCGAGGCAGAGACTGCAAGAAGATCAGTTTTGGTCAGAATTTAGGGCGGCGTACAAGGTTGACGACAGTTGGTAGGTGCAGTGATCGGTTGCTAGACATTGGGTGAAGCAAATGATTGGGCATTTGTATGATTTTTTTAGTGAAATGTTTGTTATGAAAAGTTGGGGTATTGACGAGCATATCACATTATAACTGCATGGTGCAAGGTAAAAAGCACAAGGACAATGTGAATCGTGTGTAGATCAGGGTCAATCTATGTTGTCTACATACATTGCAATGGTTTCCACTTTGTATTGTGTTGGACAAGTAAGTAATTCATTTCTCCACACAAATTGAGTTTTTGTTTTGCCCGAAATATTGAATGTGCATGACATCTTGGCACTCAAAATGAGCCATGCGTCAACTCTTCTTATGTATGATAGGCAAAAACCACAAAATGTTCAAAACAAGATTAATACACAACAAAGATGTGTCAATTTCGTCAACCATTTGGATAGAATCCGGGTTTTGGCCACTTTGTGCCCGGTAAAATCAAAAGTGTTAGGCTTTTCCCCAACCCTTTTGTCTTTCTGAGTGTCTATTTTTTATGGTTTGGCACTAAGACCTATCATTTTCTTTTCAGCCCAAGCAAGGTGACTCAGACCAGAGAACCCATGCTTCAGCTTGTGAGGGGAGTGTAATAGGTCTGAGTGCTGAAGTGCGCGCGCTGAATTCGCGCAAATAAAATGCCAGATCAGCGCCGCGCGCACAGCGCATTGTGAAATATTTTGTTGATGAAAACTATTGTTTTGAATAGTTAATTATCAATAATTTATCATTATTTCATTAATAGGCATCCATGTGCCATTTCTGTGTATCATGCCACAGGATGCCTGTTTCAACATGTGATCAGAGCTGAACAACGACTTACAACGAGTTTCCGGATTTCATTGCAGTGCTGTGCTATGGAAGATACGGGTGCTGAAGTGGCGGAGATCCAATAGATCAGGGTAAGAAAGTAGATGCTCAAGTAAGTTCTGATTACAAATGGAGATAACTGTTGGTGCACTGCTGTTGGGTATGGACCCCCACATACGGCGCCTCAACAGGAAATGTCACTCCCTTGGGATAGCACGTCCAGCGAATCGGCGAAGTCGTCTTCGGTACGCTGTGTGTAAAGCCATGCAGGTTCTGTTAACACAATACTGTCCTATGGTACTATACCTAGGACACCTCGTAAGGCAGTGCAATTGGTCCGGTGAGACCGCTAACACGGGTGTTTTTGCTTCCGAGGGATCGCAGATCGTTATGTGTCTTTTGGACCGTTTGAACATGGGGGGCACACTTTTAAAGTACCAACGCACCGTTGCAACTGCCTTATTGTGCCACACTGCATGGCACTCAGCCATGCCTAGACAGGCTTTTGCTGGGGAGTTTTGTGAAAGTCTGCTCTCCAGCCTTGTGACCAAGAAAGGGCAAAACAGAGGTGCAGTGACCATTGACGATGTTGACGATCTGTACCATCTAATCACTATCCGCAAAGAAGGTCAAAGGGTGAACGCCTGCAAAATCCCCAATTCCTTTGTCAATTCCATGCGTCAGCGGTTAACCGCTTACTTGAACGCAGAGCGTGTGTACGTGCCTTGGGTTAGGTGGTGCGCAGAGCCTACTTGTGCAGTCCAGGCACATTGGCCACGCAGGGGTGTACCCGGCTTTCCAGCATCTCTTCTAATTCCAAAGGGTTCTAACCATTACAAACAAGTCCTTGTGTCTGTGTTGTTAGTGCTGACTCAGCATTGGCCACTTAAGGCTGGTTTTAAGAGAAAATTGTCGGAGCTGATTCCCCAACGCAGAATGTTGGAGGAGCAGAGAGAAGGTGACACGATCCGGAACGTTTGAAGAAGATTGGAGACCAAGCAGTCATGCGCGAGGCCTCGCGCAAACTGCGTGGAACAACAGGTTATTACACCCCCTCTCTTGCGCGAGGCCTCGCGCAAGGTAGTTAGCAAAAACAGTTGCGGTACCTATCAGTTTTGCATTCTGAGCAATAGCGTCACACATTGATTATTCTCGACAATTTCAACCTTTTCTAATACTTCGTTGCTTGCGAAACAGGCTTTCTTCTTATCGCAGAATGGCAAGCCCCGCGAAAAGACAGGTGAGGATCTGGTAGATACCGACCATGACCCTGAAGAATCGGAATCGGAGACTGGAACGCCAAAGAAGGGGCGGAAGAAGAAGGAAACACCGGATCCTGTCCTGACAATGGGTACAGACATCGAGGACTACCTGCAGTCAGATGGGAAGCAGGTGGAGGTTGAGCTGACAATGTGAGAATCCAGCCGGAGAAGACAAAGGAAAGATCCAACGGAAAGATGGGAAGTTACTGCAAAGGAGTATTGAATCACTTGAAGCAGCACCACCAACAGGCCCCATACACGTCGTTCTCTGGGAACACAACAGTATGTTTTTTAACCGACTGTTCGTTCTTCTCGTTGCGCGAGCCCTCGCGCATGGACCTGTCTTCTACTCGCAGATGGCGATTATTGGTGTGTATCTGGACAGCACAGCGTGAGAGCGATTTTGAAGATTCCGGAGAAGCGACGGGCAGCATGTCTGTACAAGTGGCATACCACATGCACGGCCGATATTTTGAAGGTTGATACACCGTGGGCCTTCCGTGAAAAACTGGCGGGCCAAGCACAAGGAAGCGCACAAGACGTTGAGCCAATACCACTGTATGAGGCCGCAAATAACTTCATTCGATGTGTTGAAGATCAGCAGCGGCGGAACCAACCTGACACATACAACAATCTCAAAATTGCCATCGTGGATGCTGTGCAGATGAGTGCACTTGTTCCAACCGCTGAACTGAAGCAACCGGGTCAATTCGTATGTTCATTTAACGTTGTTTCGAGGCTGCTCGTTTCGCGAGGCCTCGCGCATCACCTTGTCATTTTCAGTATACTACGTATAAATTGTGGAAAGATTTCATGACGTTTGCCTATTATGCTGTTCCGGATGCTGTGAAAGGTCTGCAAAAGTTTCATGACAAAGGGGAGAAAGTCTCGAAGAACGCTCTAAAAAAACTGGAGGGTGTCATCTTGCCGGAGTTCTACAAGAAAGTGGCAGCCGAGATGCAGGAAGAAAAAACAACCCTCAAGTCGTAGCAGAAATTGTTGGACACCATCATCCTTGAACAGTGGGTCTCAATGCATCTGGACCACCCGGGGAACGGCCAGTACGTCTGATCTCAGAAAGGTGTGTATCGTCCATAAGGCCTAGGTTCTGTTTCTACACGGATGCGCGACACCCTCTCCTTTTTTGTTCTGTAGCCAAGGACATGCGCAGCCGCAAAGAGGTTGCTGCACTTGGAAAGCATGCCCTGAAGGTGACTCTTGGCACATGGGGCTATTGGCGGGAACTTGAAGGCAAAAGTCGCGGTCCATGGCCGGCGTGGAAATCCATGTTGTGCGCACCACTGTGGCAGGTGGCAGAGAAAGGCAAACCCGTTCCCGTGAAAATCCTCAATGTCCAAGGCCTCTTGGGTACAGAGATTACCAAGAGCCGTGTGGTCCCCGCAGCTGGTGGCGTTACTGGTGACTTCAAGACAGTGGAACAGCACGATCCATTGCTGGCAAGTCAAACTATCACAATTAAGGCGACCCGAATTGCAGCTCTGGTGAACGAACCCCCGAAGCGGTTCTTGGAGATTGACAAGGACCTGATTGTCATCAACGGCGACATATTTGAACATCTTGATCCTGAGACGATGTGCCCGGCTTGGCTCAATGAAGAAATGGCGCATGCTAATACACTTATCTGCGGTTCTCAAACTGTTGTTGACAACATGTACGACGTTCTGGACACGGAGACACAGAAGCGTCTCAACGATGATTTCAACGCGCCGCGCATTGGTAACATGTGGCGTATTCCCATCTTCAGTTGGCCAATCGAAACCAAAGGCAGCAGGGGATCCTACGGTGTTCGACGTTCGCTGGTTGCTGATTTCGGCACCTGATAGCTGGAGCAGAAAGGTATAATTTTGTCATTATGCCCTCTCTTTGCGCGAGGCCTCGCGCAATAACTTCTCTCTCTTTGCAGCTTCCGAATTATCTGACGTTTGGACATACTCAAGTACACGAGATGGTAGACACTGAATTTGGCGGCCCCCTGCCGATAACGCATGTTATGTGGTATTTCAACACTCACCTCCATCACCTGAAGGAGACTAAGGGCTTCAGGCCTTCTTTCGCGTTCATTGATCATCAACCAGACCTGGTGTGCAAGATTGCTGCCATCGAGCCGGATTCTCGCATGTACCTTCTTGGTGTCTCCACCGACAGTCTCTCTGATTGGGTCAACAGAGTGCAGAATTGGTTGAACCACATCTTGACACAGGGGTCGAAGCTGGACGAGTCTGGTGATTGGGACCAGAAGGCCAACTGGACAAACCGTGGTATTCCCCTTTGGGTGCAAGATGAAAAGTTGGGTTCTGATGCATGGGAGCTAAAGGAGGAAGAAATTGTTCAGAAGGGTCAAGCTACAGAAGCACAGACCCCTGCAGCAAAGCGGAAGTCGACTGGTGAGGAACCTGCCCCCAAGAAGAAGAAGACTGCTTCCAAGCCTCAGGCAGCGAAATCGGGTACCGGTGAATATACCGATGAGAGCGATGGAGATGAGGAGGAGGAGAGCGAGGAAGAAGAGGAGGAGGAACCGCAGGTCTCCCAAGGCAAGACAGCGAAGAAAGCGGCAGTGAGACCGGGGTCCGAGGAGTGCCGGGCCAGAGCTCTATTCAAGCAGCCAGCTCGTCAGTCCCAACCAAGAGACTAGCCCGCAAAGCCACCGCCAAAGGGGAAGATGTCCGTTGCTAAGTCTATGGGTGCTAAGATGCAAACTGTTCCGAAGAAAAAGTAATTTCTTCGGTTGTTCTGATATATTATGCGCGAGGGCTCGCGCTATGTATTCCTCTTCGACGACCTTTTTGTTGTCACTTTGTGCGGCACATTTTTCCCTGTGATGCATTTTATTGCGGTGTTGTGCTGATGTTTGCACGAGGCCTCGCGCAAAGAAGGGTGTGAAAAAATGCTTCTTGTGGTGCTGCATGCAACATGCATTTCAAAAACTGGTTCTCGAAAGGATTGCAAGCTAATGGGTATTTTCATATGAAAGCATAAGTGGTAGAAGAAAGAAAAAGTCATGGTTTTCCAAAAAAAGCAGTGCATTTTTACGGAGATAAATTATTTTCCGGGGCAGTCGGTTTTCTTGAAAAAAAAATCAAAACGGTCCAAGTAATCAATTTTTTGCTTGATTTTATGTCTCTTTGTTTTCGGGTCCCCCAAACAACTATTTTTTCTGAGTGATGCAGACAGGCACTTTTGGGCAGATTTTGACCGTGCAACTTGAGCCGCCTAAGAAAGATGATCAAGAGACAAAAAGCGGGAGCGAAGTATCAACGCCGCGGATCTGGTGTGGCCCCATTTGAGGAGACGCAACCGGCAACTTCAATGGTATCGCTGCAACGTCGCCATAGTAAAATATTCGCCAAGGTATGTTCCTCCGAACTTGGAACCCAGCCAAGTACAACATTGCCTGGAAAGTGGACGGGGCATGATGCATGTTCGGCGCGTGGTAAGTGCTAGCTTATTGTATGCAGTTAGTGCTCATTGTGCAATATACCATTTTGTGCTGCCATGCAAGCACCACAATACCACAAAGTGTGCGGCATGCAAAGCTACTGTCAGCAGTTTGGTTTGGGTTTTACAAACTTGAATGGGGTTCCGGAAGAGCATATGTGCTCTGCATATTCCTACATTCCGGTCAATCGTTGTTTGGAGCCGCCCGTGTGACAGGCCAACAAACTTCAGAAAGATGTGAATGGCAAAAGATAGTACGTGTGACAACAATGGTGGAGGAAAATGACTCTCTAAACATGTTCTAGCCATTTCTTCGCAAAATGGGATGAAGAAATAAAAAATGAAAGAGCCTGAACTAGCTTCCTTATCTACTTTGGGGCATAGCCAAACTAAAAACCCAGCAAAATTGTTCCCTGTATGTGCTTTGGGGCACACCCAAGCAAATTCCAATAACCAATGAACGAAAATCCAAAAAGCACGATCTTCCCACGAGTCTAACATGGGCCAGGTCTCGCAAAAACGGGGGGGAAGCCAATTTTCCTTGAGAACGGTATGTAATTTTTGCAAAATGTATGCAGCCGGAAATCTATTATGACACATCCTTGTAAACAGTGCGTCTCATGTCTCATGTGATGACACTCTTAGTTCAAGCAAGGAGGTGAAGCAGAGAAAATAGATGCATGAAAAATGACAATTCTTTGGTGGACCACTTTCTTGAGAGGGGGGGGGGGGGGGCAGTCCAAGTGGGCCATGATTGTCCATGACGAGTGTGTGTGCTCATGTGTGGCCCCTTTCATGTGGTGCCCCTTCTGTCACAATGCAAAGACCTGATACCAACATTCTTGGCTGGATGTTGGGAACTTTGCGTGCCTTTGGCCCATTTGTATGCATCTTATCCCCCCCGCCGCCCATCCGCCTTCCCCCATACCGCGGAATGGACATGCAGCTGTTGGTTGGTATAATCATGCGGACGGGTTGCTGTATGCATGGGCAGACACAGCAGCACCTGATGGGAGTGCTGTGGCGTTGCTAGCTTGGGCAGGGTTGGCGCGACTTTCCTCTCTGAGCCTTCTACGGGAGCCAAGGGAGCGCACCATAGAATGGCCACAGCTAGGCTTGTGTTGGAACACACGATGCCCGATGACCTTTCCCCCTCCTAATCTGTCTGGTTCCATGAGCCCAGGGGATGTCCAGTGGCTCGCTGGTAGAGCAGCCATCCATCAAATTACGCACTTCCACGCCCTGTTCCAACAGAAGATTGTGTCACTGACAACATCTGTTTCTGTGGCATGCACTCATGCGCCACTGCCATCACCCCAACCACCAAAAACAGTAGTCCCCTGAGGGCTGGGACGCGTATCAGGGCGAGGATTCCTGTTGCAGGAACGGAATCGTTGTGCCTCAAAGGAAGGTCCCGCTATGAGCAGTCCACTCCTCTTCTCCTCAACCAAAAGATGCAGCTTCCCTGTGAACCACGATGCAATCTGAACACAACTTTCCCATTCCATTCTCCACAATGTCAGCCAGTACCATGAACCTTCAGCTCTGTTTGAGCACCCGACGCTCAACATTGACTCATTGACTCACAGGGGGTGCAAGTATTTGCAATGCAATTGCAAGCAGACCAGAAACCCAGCAAACAAAAAAAAGTGGGTGCACTAATAAACACCATCGGAGAGGTCAGAATGTGCATCAGCCATGGGTGCTGGGGATGTGGGAGGACTTGCTGTATTACCATGTCTGCAGTGCATACGGATCCTACCCTGGAAAGTGCTGCTGCAGGAGCACTGTCGCCAAACGTGTGTGCAAGCTTTGGCCATGCCTAGCCCCCTGTGCACGCACTGACCCACATAAATCCGTGTCAAAGGCCGCCACCCTCTATAACAAAACAAGATGGAGTGTCGCAGTTGCCACTGGGCATGAAGGCTGACCTTCTTGCACTAATAGCCCGGCATTACTGTGCCAATCACCGCACTTGGCTCAGCTGTAATCATCCAAGATCCATCGATACCATGCGAGCTTAGTCCCCACCCTGGACAACTTTGGAAATTGACAGGGTTATTTTCAAACCATTTGGTAGGGTTGGAGCGGTATTTGGACAGGGTGGAGGCATGCTGTTGGGTGAGGTTGGATACAGAGGGTCAGGACAATGCCATGATTCAGGAATCAGGCACAGATATGGATTCTGCAAACCGCAGACGCCCAGGGACACCCTTCCTCCCCTGCGTGAAAGCATGTCATGTTAGCAACAGTGTCCTTTGCCCCAGCCTAACAGAACACAGGGGTCCATACTGGGCACACAGGAGAGAAGAGAGGGTAAACCATGGAACAGGGTGGCAGCTTCACGAAGGAACTAAGGATGCTAGCAGCATGCCTAATGGTATTTGCGCAATCTTGGCGACTGGCCGTCTGGGTGTATGGCATTGTGGCAGTTGGCGCCGGTGTGTGCACTCTTGAACGTTTGTGGCGGCCCATGTCATTGCATGGTCCGGGCTAGTGTGGGTACTCTACGAGTATTGTTGTGATGCAATGTGCTGTGTTGGGATGCGATGTGATGTGATGTGATGTGATGTGATGTGATGTGATGTGATGTGATGCGACGCGATGTGAGGTGAGGTGAGGTGAGGTGAGGTGAGGTGAGGTGAGGTGAGGTGAGGTGAGGTGAGGTGAGGTGAGGTGAGGTGAGGTGAGGTGAGGTGAGGTGAGGTGAGGTGAGGTGAGGTGAGGTGAGGTGAGGTGATGTGATGTGATGTGATGTGATGTGATGTGATGTGATGTGATGTAATGTGATGTGATGTGATGTGATGTGATGTGATGTGATGTGATGTGATGTGATGTGATGTGATGTGATGTGATGTGATGTGATGTGATGTGATGTGATGCCATGTAATGTGATGTGATGCCATGTTATGTGATGTGATGCGATGCTACGTAAGGTACCGTCTGGTATTAGGTCCTGACTTGATGGCATGCCATATGATGGTTTACGTCGGTCAATTGGGCCTCTGCCAAGCAACCCCTCTAGCCCCTTTGTCACAAGCTGTGTAAATCCATTTTGGGTAGCAAAGGGTTAAAATAAGGAATAGGTCTGGAAATAGCTAGACACCAGGGGTGTCGGGTTAGGGTTGGGCAAGGCTATCATCAAGAATTAGGTCAGGGCTACCTTCCAGGGATGAATATAATGGCGCCCCCCCCCCCCCCCCCCGATGACGAAATGACGATTACGAAATGCCAGTCAACCAAAGTACAGTGCAGTCACAGCTCTGGGTACCCCCTCTCTGAGACACAAAGCGAAGCACTGGACGTAGGTCATTGCTGAACCCAAAGAACAATGTGAACAGTGTTTTACACTTTCTTTTTGGCGCATTTTCCCAAAATGCGTTCCATTTCAGCCTCATCCTCAGAGCTGGATGAGTCACTTGATGAACTGAAGGACTGGCTGCTGCTAGGGGATGAATCTGCATCAGGAGGGGCAACGTGAGGCATACCTGCAAAGCAAAAAGCAGTGGAAAATTGCAATTTCATAATCGTCATTTCTTCATTTCAGGGGTCCTCAGCCCCCCCCCCCCCCCCCAACCCACCCACCCCCACCAAAATAATTGTGGCAGTATTATATTCATCCCTGCTACCTTTCCCAGCAATGAGCGTCAAGGCTAGTTTTGCATGCTTCAGGTGGGATGAAACTGGCGCATCAAATAAGTGGCAAGGCCCAAGAAGGGCCTGATCCAAGCAGGACCTGGTCCCAGCAGGGCCTCAACTCACTCACCTCCTCGCCTGCCCATCCTCGGAGCCCCACAAAATTGGGCTTGCAGGCCAGGCGGAGGGCATGCCCTCTTGCCTCCAGTGATTCTGGCAACAGGCAGAGGGAGCGACAGGCCATGGTTTGGGTTTGGATGTGCTGAACACCTGCCCTTTGGCGCCAAGTGTTCAAGCAGTATCAGGCGGCACTTCTAATGCATCACTAGGGGGCTGGGGGGCTTGCCGCAGCCTAAGGCGGGGCTTAAAAGCAGAAGCAAGCCCCCCCCCGCCTCCCGTCGCAATGGCGCAATGTCAGCCGTAATACAGGCTCTCGCACAGCAGCAGCTGGTTGATGTGCGCAACCATCGCCTGCAAGATAGAGTCGTTGGGCACTGCATTGAGCAGTTCCTGCTTGGCATGCTCCGTCCCCTTTTTAAGCGTGATGTACATTTGCCGGAAGAGGACAGGGCCAAGCACCTGCAGTCACACAGGTGTGGGTGCAGGTCAGGCCTCTTCTTAGTGATGGGGTGGGCGGTGGGGGCGGGGGTGAACCCACTGAGGAGGGACAACACAACCCAAGAGGAACAAGGAGACAACTAGGAGTACTACAGACTGTTTGCAGTGGGCAATTGGAGAGGCATGTTAAGATGGCCTTCAGTTTGTTGGGGCACATCCTAACACATCCTAACACATGACCGTCTCAATATGAGTAATGAAAGCTTGCAGCATTTTGGCAATCATATGAAATGTGAGGAAGAGGAGTAGCACCTCGGAGAGGCTGACAGTCAGCCAATCAGTCAGTTAGTCAGGCAAGCAGTCAGTCACGCACTCCGTTGGGCAAGCAGGCAGGCAGACACGCAGACACAACCAACCAGTTTGGGTTTTTTCAGTGACGGACTTGGCTACAAGCAGTGGGGAGCCCATGTATGTTAATTCGGACAGTGGTCGAGCGGTAATGCGCTTGGCTGGCGGTCTGCAGGTCAGGGGTTTGAATCCCACTAGCGGGCTGGCCGCCGGCCGTGCTGGCCAATTTCTTGTGCTTACCTGGCCCTCTTCAAATCCCCCTGAGCACAAACTTTTGACCCCCCCCCCCTCAAAAAAGTGATACCCAGCTTCAGGGGATAGAGGCCTCAGAATAAAAAAATCCATTGGGGGATCGTTTCATTGGGCAAAATAATGATTTTACAAGGGGTTGGACATCCAATATCATACCTTGGGGTATGCTACACGAATGACCCCCAAAAGGGGGGGGGGGTATACGACGTACGTGCCTGCGCTTGATCTAACAACCTCTCTTCGAGGTGATTTTTCTTCGGGCCCGTTGGTGCTTGCCTGTGACCCTGATTCCCCAAGTGTTTTTCATTCCTCCCAGGACAGTGCCACTGACACCTTCGGCACTGGGCGTTGCGCTGCTTGGTCCGCATGTTTTCTGTTGGATGCAAGATGGCCCTTGCGTGCCTAGAGTGCAGTGTGAGTGGGTTGGTGGGGGGGCTCACCTGAGCCCCCCCTTCCAGCTCCCCAGAAGACAAAATGAAGAGAACAATGATCTATCAAAGCAAAACACACAGGAAAAAACGAAACAGAGGTTGGACTATGTGCCCTGCCCCTGCCTAGGATGTTGGACATTGCCAATCCCGGGAAGGGAACCAGACACCTCTCAATTACAGATGCACTGTTTAATCATTACGGTACTGGCCATTTCTGACGAACAATTGCTCAGGGATGGGATTGATATCTTGGTCCAATATGTTTTTTTTAAAAAAGAATACCAACCCAATTTTCAGTGTGCTGCGGCATGCTGCGGCATGCTTCAACAGTCGGTGCTTGGTCACAGGCCTCTGCTGGGTCAGAGTACCCTCTTTTCCTCTTCTGCCCTACCACGTCCTTCCCTTTTCGCTTTGTATGCTCACTTCGTGAGATTAAGACACACGGACACAAAAGAAATCACAGGCAAACAAGCCAATTCTAGACAAAATGCAACAGAGCAACTGTTATGAAAAAGCATGAAGCAAGGCTCGGGGAAAATTGAAAAGGCCCGGGGAGGGGGGCCTTGAAGCCCCTTTTCCAACCCCCCCCCCTTTGGACGGGGGGCTCCAAGGGCAGGCGGCCAATGGAGCCCCTTTTTGTGTACCCCCCCTTTCCCGTGCTAACGGGGTGATGGATGTGCTTTCCATTTTTTTTGGGGGGGGGTTATATTTGGGACACCCAACCACCTTGATTATTGGCCAACTCAACCACTGGAAAAATGCCTGTGCCGGGGGGGGGGGGGGGCAGAACCCACCAACCTACCACAAAAACATCTCGTGGTGCATGCACTTCATGCCCGCGGGCCTCTGGATAGATGCCATTACTTCTTAAAGGGGTATGGACGGTTGTTGTTATTCCCTGGACACATGTGGGTGGATGTGGCCATCCCCTGACCATCTTTGGGTGGATGTACTTCATGCCCGCACGCCTATAGATGAATGCTGTAACCTCTTGGAGGGCTTTGTAGGTCTGTTTTTGTTGTCCTGATGCACAGTTGCTGGAATGTACAGCCGTTCTGACACTTCCCTGGCCACACATGGTGAGGAATTAACCTTGCGGCCCTTGGAGCCCCTTTTCCCAACCCCCCCCTTAAATTTTTGGGGGCTCCAACCCCCCCCCCCCCCGGGCCTTTTCAATTTTCCACCAGCCCAATCCTCATGGTGACCTCACCAGCCAACAGACACCAACCCACACCAGGCATACGCCCACACTGGGGGGGCGGGGGGGGGGGGGCTATCAAGGACCCACTCACGCTGTTGTTTCACCAGGAAACAAGGAACAGTGGTAGGTAAAGGGTGCTGGTGCACACGCATGTGTGATGTACCAACACATCATTGCCCCAGACCACAATCATAGACGAACAGTGGTCCGCACAAGTGCCACCACCGTTGCTGGTACTGTGTGCTAACCACGTCGTCAATGGGGGCTGCTGTACGGTTGTGTGTGTATTGCGCACGCACGCACGCACGTGTTGGTGTTAGCTGGCGACTGGTGCGTTGTGCGTTGTGGAAGGAGCAATCTGCTGCACCAGGGGTCCAGTCATGTGCAGGTGTATTCCATATATACAGGGCTCCCAAAAATTTTCCTTGGGAGTGGGGGGGGGGGGGGCTTGGAGCCCCTTTTCCAACAGCCCCCTCCTAGAGGGGGCTCCAAGGGCCAGCTCTCTTTCTTCCATATTTTTCATGCACATTTGAAATCTCCAGCCCCCCCCCCCAACGAAAAGGCCCCCATGCAACAAGAGTAACGGGGTGCACAGATAATTGGGGGGACGCATAACAGGGTGCAAAAGTTAACAGGGTGGCAACTTAATGGGGTGCACAGGTAATTGGGGGGACGCATAACAGGGTGCAAAAGTTAATAGGGTGGCAACTTAATGGGGTGCAAAGGTAATTGGGGGGACGCATAACAGGGTGCAAAAGTTAATAGGGTGGCAACGTAACGGGTGCACAGGTAATTGGGGGGACGCATAAGATCCTTTTTCAATTGTAGCACATCAGGGCACATAGCCCCGCCCACCCGCCCGAGCAGTGTAGGAAGCTCGCACGCCGGACGTTCTATGTGCAGTGGGCGCCGTGCTGCGCCAAGTGGCGCATTCGTTTTGCTTGTGTGCCTGCGCAGCTTGGGCAAACATTCCGTGAAAACGGCCTGACACAACGATATCGGTGGACCTACAGTAGCACCCACACGACAAGTGGTCCACAAAAAAAAAGCCATTTGTTAGCCATGCCTGAGAACCGAAAGGGTGCCTCTCTGCCCAGGCACGTCGTTCGGTGGGGCTATCTTCGCATCCACCACCAGAGGGGCCCGTTTGACGTTCTTCAAGTTCAGGGTTTGCAAAGGAAGACACAGCTGAGATGATCGAGGGCTGTTCAGCGTCGGTGTGCATCAACTGGGAACGGCTGCGGGTGCAGCGCTTTTCAAAACACCCAGGACAGTTGTGCTCACGTGTGGCGCTGTTGGGGTTGAGTGAGGGCTGTTGGGGTTTGTCGATGGACGAGCACGCGCGCACACAAAGTCCCAACCTGGTCTCCAAGCTGCTGCAAAGATTGGATCCGGAACTTCAGCCGTTGCTCTGGGGCGAGAGTCTTCCGGCTTAGCGGCAGATCTGATAAGAAAAAACAGGCTATGCAGCACCAACATTGACTTGGATGTCATGGGCCAAAGAGCGGAGTGGTGGTCCGTCACAGCCCAATTAATTCTTTTCACATCACAAGAGGGTGCTTACCACAGATGTAGGGGCAACGCCGGACAGTGCATGATGCTCAAGAATGGCGTCTCTCAATCTCGGGGTCCCCCAGAGGTTTTGTGGCGGGGTTGGGGGGGGGCTGGGACCCAAAAAATGGTGTACCAGAAATGGCCCAAAGACAAGTGTCCTTCCGTAAACTTCATACTTTCCCACTCTATGATGGTGAGGGGGAGGGAGGGGGGGGGGGGGGGGCTGGGCACATATGCCAAAAGCATATCCTAATTCAGGTCTGGAGAATGTTGACGGAGGTGCTCGGCATGGGGGTGGGGTACTCAAATGCATTCGAGATTGGTGCACGGCGGTGCAGAGAAAAAAGCAGTTGGAGCGTTTGGTGGGGATCATGCGGACCTGATTGTACACTGTGTGCCTGCAGCAATTGGTCTTGCATCACCTCCAACATCGTATCAAGATCATCCGGTTTGTCGTGGTTGTGGTGCTCCTGTGGACGACAACATCACCAAACTGGGGAACGTTAATGCGTCAGGGGGGCATGTGGTCCTGGCAGCAACCAGCATCTGCTACGCATTGCGAAGATGGTGGCAGCGCATTGCTGGCGCGCTGGATTTGCAAAGCAAAACCCAACTTAGCAGAACAACCCCCGGCCCATGGTGTTGTGCGACGCTCCGTGTGGCTTTGGGATGGGGGATCATATGCGTGGTGTGGCTCACAATTGCAAGGGCAAATTGGATTGTTGGTGCTTTTACGTGCCGCGTGTAAGCTACACCCTAAGCCACAGGCGGGCATGAATTGGGGACCTCGATGCAGCTTGGACAGGGGAGGTGCCCTCCAGGTACTCCATGACCGGGAAATCATCCCAGACTCTGAAAAGCCCTTGATTGTAGCACGCTCATGCCCCCCACCCGTCCATGTGCAGATCACGTTTCTACCAGGCGCAAATGAAGAATGTTGCATGTTACATTACACACGCCCACTGTGCAGGGTTCCTTTTAGGGCGGTGGGTGGGTGGGTCTGCCCCCCCCCCCCTTGGGTTGCCGAGTTTTTAGAGGTGCCCAAACGAATTTTTGGTGAAATCGTGCAATTGGAGACATCCAACCCTGACCATGGAAGGGAAGTTTCAGGCTTCCTCCACTTCATGAACATAGATGCCATGTCCACTTCATGAACATAGATGCCATGGGTGTAGCACAGGGACCCGAACTGCAACAGACAAACAGAGGTAACAATGGCAGAACAAGGAACAGTACAGAGTACAAAGCAGGCAACGACGTGGATCAATTGCACCGAAGGCGCCGAAGCAACAATTTGGCCCAATCTTTTAAGGGGGGGTCTGGGAGGAGTGGTGTGGGACCCCAGGACCCCCCTACCCCTTGGGTTGCCGAGTTGCTAAAAGGAACTCTGCCCCTGTGGCAGGGACAGGGTGTGGCTCTGCCGCAAATTCGACGAGGAAAACCACCATCCAACGAACGTTGCCCTTTGTTGCGTCCCCTTGCGATGGATGCCCCAATGGCCCGGGGCCCGGCAACACACCGATGCCTTGAAGAGCGTATCCCAGAACGATCCCTCACAGTCTGAGTGGAGTCTCAGTCCCGGTGCCGCTCCCCCAGCGACCGCCCCAGGCCCGGCCGGCGGAGGGCGCTGCTGGTCCCAAAGGCTGCGGGCCACGCCCGTGGGGGTGTACGCTGCAGGCGTCGGGCTTGTGACCGCCGCACAGCCCGCGGCAGGCGGAGGCGTGCAATCGAGGGCGGAGCTGAGGGGAGTCTCGTGGGCGGTCGGCCGTGTCTCGGCTGCGGTGAAAGGGATTGCAGCGCTGACACGTGCAGGGCTCGCAGCACCCGAGGAGATGTCTGCGTGGGAGAGGAAGGCGCAGGGGTCGGGGAAAAAAGGCATACGCTGGGGAGGGGGCCGTCTGAGCCCCTTTTCCGGACCCCCCCCTCCCTTGAGGGCTCAAATGTCAGGCAGCCCGAAAGGGTCTGAGAGGGGCTCGGAACGGGGGTCCTGGGGGTACCCCCACACACATGACCTCAAAACGATCCCCTCGACACGCTGTGCACTTTGAGGTATGTCTCGTGGGGAAAAGAGTTTTCAGAACATTTTCCGTCTGGGCCGCTTTGCGGCCCGATTTCTGAGCCAATGGACTCTCTTTATACAAGGGCTCTGCTGTCTGAGCCCCCTTTCCAGACCCCCCCTCCTCCCTCCTCCTGGGAGCTCAAACGAGCCCCCTGTGTGACATTTGTCGGGTTGCTGTTTCTTCACGGGCCCTGGACAGTCACCGATTCGTCCCTTCGCGTGCTGCGTCGGGCCGCTGCGTTCTGTCGGCCGCTGCGGCCTGTGTTCCTGCTGGTGTCGTTGTTGCGTTGGCGGATCCCAGGAATTGGCGTACTGGGGGTTGTGTTGGTTGGTGCGGGGGTCGTGTCTTGGTTGTTGCTGCCCAGTGCCCTCCGCACTCCAGTCACCCACCACCTGCCTCGCTGTGTTTCCGCAGGCATGTGGTGGCTGGGGGTGAGACTCATGTGGGGGCCTTGTCTGGGCTCTTGGCTGCGGCCTGGCCATGGCTTGCTGCACCTGCCCTGGGGAGGGGGGAAAAAGGTGTGCAGGGGGGGCGGGCCGTTTGAGCCCCCAGAAGGAGGGAGGGGGGGTGACTGTCGAAGGGAAGACCGGGTGACTGTCGAGGGCCCAGTGAAGAAACAGCAGCCCGCCCAGCCTCGCCCCCAGCCCGAGCCCCAGCCCCAGCTTCAGCACCCATATGAATGTCAGCCCCAGCCCCAGCCCTAACCCAAGCCCCAACCCCAGTCTCCTCATCCTGCCCCAGGCAAACGTCCTACAGAACACTACCCCCCCCCCCACCCCAGAATATTAGCAAGCACCAAAATAAAAGCAAGCATGCCTGCCGATATTTCTGAGGTCTGGCATACAAGCAAGCATGGCAAAATGGCGACCCCAGAGGCACGAGAAACAACAGACAAAAAAGCCATCTCCAATTGCATGTTCTTCTACGCCTTCATTTGATTCTGCACTCATGCTGCCTGTGTCCTCAACATCTGGCGCGGCCGCATAAAAATCCTAACCAACCACTTCATCCTCCTCTTGGGCTGCTGCAATGTCATCATAAAAGAAATGGGGGTCAATTGGTGTCAGGGAGAGCCATTTTCCTGCAGTGAAAACAGGGGGTGTTCCAAAGAAAGGCAAGCAAAAAAATGTAAGCAAGCACTTGCTTATAATTTGGGGGGAAGGGGTTAAGAGACGGCTGAGATTCACGTAGGAGAGGCTGGGACTGGGGATGAGGCTGAGGGTGCTGGAAGTCACCCCCCAGGGCCGGAGGAAGGGCAGGGGGGGCCCTGGCCATGGGAAAGAAGGGGACGACGTGGGGATGGGAGCCCGTGGATGGCCAGGGAGTAGCATGGTCAGGGGGCCCAAAATGGCATCAGGGATGTGCTTATCCAGGGGGGGGGGGGGATAATCTGGTGGACCCCCCTCCCCCGAGGCCAAACCACCCACCCACCCACCCACCCACCCACCCACCCACCCACCCAAAACCAAAAATACTTTCCTCTCGGGAAATGGAAAAATGCAATTTCGAATATAGAGCCAAAAAAGAGAGGCCCATTTTAGGTACGCACACTTTTTTTGCCCTCATACCCAGCCACCCCCCGTCCCGTAGGCCAAACACTAAGCACAACCCTGGCATGCATACAGCACAGCATCAAGAAATGCTTGCAAATGACCAAGCCGCTCAACATGCTGGATGGGATGAAATACACCATGCATCACCGGCGGTGTGCCATCGGTGCCCGGTCATCTCTGTTGATGCCTGGATGGCCCACCCCCAACTGAGAGCACTGCTGGTTCACCCCCCCCCCTCCCCCTGGACTTCAGGGGCAGGTGTCTAGTGCTGTGTTAAACAGGGTACTGGGGGGGGGGGGGAGGAACGTGCGACATTTGGAATGGCGAAATTTGGTGCGGAGAAAATTTGGCGCCAATTCTTAAATACCACTGCAAAGTTTGGTACAACATTCCCAGACTGCGGCACAAGAACAATCATACACCGCGGCGGTGTTGGTGGTTGCTGCTATTTCCTGATGGCTTCGGGATGGTCAGTGTTGTTTCCCAGAGGCTGTGCATCTCAACAGCGCGGAAAATGACACCGAGAAAAATGGCTTTGGTCCTTAAAATGCCGTGGCTAAATTTGGTGCACCGCTGTTGTGCCAAATTTGCCTATTCCTAATTTCGCCTATCCCCCCCGGAGGAAGCCTGTGCTACTGCACGTGCGCACAAGAGGCGATCAGCACAAAAAGCACAGGAAGAAAATGGCTCGTCAGTGGCCTAAAAGACCATAGGTACCTTTCTGTCACAAAGAGTGCAACGCGAAGACAACCTGTGGGTGGGACACCGACAAGTGTGCAGGGGTTATGCAGCGGTATGCACCTGATGCTCTCGCTAAGCACTGACCCCTGGATCTGCCATATATCATCAAGAGTTCAGGTGTGGATTGATAACAATGGAAATGCAGAGACCCCCCCCCCCCTCGCAGTAAGTCTACCAAAGGTTCCACCCACACCTTCCCTTCGCTCACCTTAATGAGGTCTCAGCCTTCCCCCCCCCTGTGCCCGACGCCTAAATGTTGGCCAAAACGAGCTTCATGCCGCCTACCGGCGCCTGGGGCAGTGGGGCAGAGAAACGCCAGGCCTCAGCTCATACCTGCAGCAGGCGAAGGGCCCTGCGGATATGGCACTGCCTGCCACAACGCCCCAAGGGCTTGGCTGTGGGGCGGTGCGTGCCCGCTCTGAGTGTAAGACACAACCACGGGGACGGGGTTGGCTCCTGGAGCTGGGGTTGGCACCGGGGCTGGGGCGGGCGCTGGGGGCTCTCCAGGGGACATGGGGGATGGAGACCCGGGGGGGGAGCAGCCGGCATGCGGCAGCATGACCTCCCTGATGGGCGAGTGCGGTTGGGGCTGCGAGCGGACAGGGCTGGGCGTGTCGAGGGTGATGTTGTGCCGGTCGTGGAGCGCCTTGGGCGTGTGGGGGGATTTGCAGAGGCGCGTGGACTTGGGAGTGGGCGCGTTGTGGTAGGCAACGGGCTGAGAGAGGAGCGATGGCACATGTGGGGCAGGGCCAGCGCGTACCAGACGGGGGGGGGGGGGGCAGGGCAAGCATGTGTGAGAAGAGTGGAGGGAAGTGGTCCCAGATTGCACAGAGGCAAAAACTGAAACTTACCAAAGGTGTTGATACACGCACTTTTGGGTTCCGGACCACCTCCCTCCCCCACACCGGGAAGTATTAGAGGGGGGGGGGTGTCCGGGACCCAAAAGTTTGTGTACCAAAAATGGCCCAAAAAGATTTTCCCGATTGTGAACTTCGTTTTTTCCCGCGATGGTCACTTTGGTCTGGGGGGGGGGGGTCCAGGGGGGAGTGTACAGCCATTCTAAAACTTCCCTGTCCCCCCCTCCTCCTCTCTTAACATGCCTGCGAAGGGGGGACCCAGCCCCCCTTCTACGGCTGTCAGCCGGTCCAATACATCCCTGGGACAGGGCCTCATATTGTGTTCTGTTCGTGCATGCAATACCTATTCATAGCGGTCCTTTAGGGGGGGGAGGGGGGGCAAAGTGTTCCAAAACGGCAGTTTTGCAAAAGACCGCATGTAGCTCATATGTTCAACCATGGTTGTTGGCGGTTGGCGGGTGGCAGCGATGGGCAGTTGGCGATTGGTGGCGGTTGGTGGCGGTGGGCGGAGGTCCGTGGTTGGCGGTTGGTGGCGGTTGGAGGTTGGCGGTTGGTGGTTCCTGCGGGTGACCCTTAAGGGCGGTCCTTAGCAGACAAAAAATTGGGTTCCTTAAGGACCCCCCCCTGAGGATATTTGTAGGGCACGGTAGTTAGCCTCTCTGCTTCAGCCACCGGAAGGTGATGCTGTTGCACGCAATTCTGTCGGATGTTGATGGCCCCTCCCCCGCGAGGGAGGGTAGCGGTCACTGTGCACACGCGGTGCGGAGGGTGACACAGCGCCTTTTGATTTTGCCTCCCCTTCTGGAGCCCAGAAGACAGTGGGGGTTTGTGGGGCCAGGCCCAGTCTTAGTGCGTGTCCCGCCCCAAAGGGGCTACCTCCTCCTTGAAAAAAGTGTATCCCAGTGCGGCCCTGCCCTGCACCCTGGCCCACCGTTCCACTTCTTCAGCATTCCGTGATGTTGAACGGCGCCCCATGTGGTTCTGTGTGTGATTGCCCCCCTGCGTGACATTTTGTCTGGTTGTTGTTTCTTTACGGGGCCCTGGACAGCCACCCGTTCATCCCTCTGCGTGCTGCGTCGGGTCACTGCTTTCTGTCGGCCGCTGCGGCCGGTGCTCCTGCTGGTGTCGTTTCCGCGTTCGTGGAGCCCAGTGGGTGGTGTGCTGGGGCTGTGCTGGATGCGGCAGTATGTGCTGTTTGCGCGTCAGCGGCGCCCAGTAGTTGGCGTACTGGGGTTGTGCTGGTTGTTGTGGGGGTCGTTTGACTGTTTTTGCTGTCCACACACCTCCGTCCTCAGGCCGTCCACAACCTGCCTCTCTGTGTTTCCGTGTGCGTGAGCCCCACCTGCCCTGCTCCGCATAGTGTTCCGGGTGATCCCCCCCCCCCGCCCCCTCCCCATTTGACATACCCAGAGTGCAACAGCCGTGGAGGGTGTGTGTGTCAGACAGGGGGTATGCAAAGGAACGGCAGGATCCAGCGGAGGGGACCTCGATGGCTCTCATCCGGGGGGAAAAGATGGCCATAGATCAGATGCCACGAAGCAGGAGCTGGAGGTCACTGAGAGGGCAAAGCGCAGGCACATTTAGACGGCAAAGGTAGGCGCCTGAAAGGAGCAGCCCTCCTTGGCATCAGTCATGCGCCCCCAGTTCTTCATGCCAAAGTGCGCATTTGCTGCCCAAGACATGGTCCAGTCGTTCAGAGGGAGGGTTTGATGTTAGCAGTAGCACAAATCCACGCGTCGCTTTTGTGTTTTTGTGGGGGAAGAGGGCGTCATTTTGACGACACACGGTTCGTTTTACCTCAACGTCTTCAAAAAACAACGTTGTCAACCCACCCCCCGGGTCCCATGGACGGTCCGCTCCGAGCGGGCGGGCAGTATCCCCCGGGCTGGTTGGTCACCAAATGCCCCGCCCCACCCCCTTCAGGACCCAAATGCGCCAGGACCTAGACCCGACCTTTCCACCACAACTCCATTCGAACTGGAGGAAAATCCTCTTCGGCGCCGTGGATGTTTGGGGCAAGTGACGGTCCCCCTCCCCCCAGGGGGGGGGGACCGGAGGGGGGGGGGGGGTTATGTCCGTCCAGGAGAATTGCTCTCTCCCAATCACAACCAGGGCCCTATTTGCGCTGCTTCATATGTTGCCATTTTGCCTCTTGTCCGCCACATTTTGGAAAGGTATCCCAACAGTGCAGCTGCCCAGCAGCCCGTGACCTATTCCTGCTGCAGACCTCCGTGGTTCTTTCTTGAGAAAGGGTCGATGGGTGTTAGGGACTAGTAGACCGGTCGGGTTTTGTCACCAAAAAAAATCAAGACGCTGCGCTGCTTTCATAACACTCTGTGGCTCTGGCTCTCCGGCACGAGCTGCACATTTTGAGATTTTCGGACGGATTTCGCACACTTTGAAGACCATTGAGGGCTTGGATCTTCGTTTTTTGATGTACACCAAATCCCACCCTCCCTGCTGTGGGTCAGATTGGGCTCATCTTGTGGACGTCAGGCTCACACTTCACCCATACGCTTTTCAATTTCTCTGCAAGGCAATGCAGCACTGCGCCGTCCAATCCGTTGTCAGAGACACGCACGTCGGACAAGCACCCCCCAATGCCACTCCCACGGCCACGCGGTCCGCCAAACAGACCTGCACAGAACAAATCTGCTCCACGCCCCAGTCCTCATCGGAGTCAATGCTGTTCTGTGTGGGTGTCCCAGTTGATGCCTGAGAGGGCACTGGCGAAAGGGGGAGCATGGATGAGGCTCCTGCCAACACCAGCACAGGCCAGGCTCCCGCCACTGAGCAGGCCATTGCTGAAGGTTGGGGCCTTGGCCAGCCCCGACCCACCCACCCACCCACCCACATCAGAACAATGTTCCTCGGGCAAAAAATGAAATATATTCAAGGGGCCAGAAATTTGACGCCGATTTTTGGTACGCAAACATTTTTCGGCCTCTGACCCTCGGGGCGTTCCCTAACGGGGGGGGGGGGGGGATAAAATGGGGTGTTACACCGAAAACTGTGCACAGCGGGTTTTGAACCGCCGCGGCAGTGTTTACAGCCGCGGTGTTCCACCAACTCGAGCACACCCAACGGTTGCCAGGCTGGAACGAACTATGTATATAGGAGACACCATGTCCAGGAAAAAGACCCAACGCACTCTTGGCCTGCCCAACGCTAACCCTAACCCTAACCCCAAACCAGACTTACTTAAGGGGAACAAAAAAAGAGGTCTTGAGGAACGTCTTGATGACCCTTAAGCAACAGCCTGCCACTGAGCCCTACCCTCAGCACACAGGAGGCCACTGCCATTCACCCCCGTCGTCAGTACGGAGGCATCTCCTGCCGCTCGGCCCTCCCCTTATGATATAGAGGAGCCTCCTGCCCGTCAGCCCGATCAGAAGCACAGGGGGCTCCTGGCGTGCTCTTAGCACAAAGGAGGCGTCCGCGACCCGAACGTACCCTCATCACAGAGGGAGGGCTGCGCGTGTCTACACATGGGGTGCATCTGGTGCATGTGGACACATGTGGACACGCGTATGCGCACATACAAATACGTGTCTATGGCCGGCGTTTGTTTTGTAACAGGGGCGGGGGGGTCTTTTGGCTCTGAGACCCACCCTCCCAAAAAAACAATCTTGACCCAAAATGTGGCTGAGGGAAAATCAAGTTTGAAGAAGCGGTTCTTCGTGGGACCCACCCAGACCCCCACCCCCTTGCGTATTCCTTGTCAACAAAGCACTGGTGTACAGCAGCAATGCGGACCCGGGGGGCAGTTCCGTTCCGGACCCAACCCCTGCGGTTGGGGCAGCCCCCCCTTTCCCCCGATCTTCGCTGTTTGCGGTGAATGGCAATAGGGGATTGCACCCCCCCACATGTGCCAAGAATGAAACAGGAAATTCAAAAAATGCCTCCAAACCCGGAAAAAAATTGACCACCCGCCCCCTCTGGACCAAAAATTTCCGGGCGCTGGCGCCCGAGGTGGTTGTTCCTGATTGGTCACCATCGGCGTGTGGGGGGGGGGGGGAGGGGGGCTGACAAGGCCCCTCCTTAATTTCTGTGTCGGGAGTATCCAATGCACCCCTTCAGCCAAACATGCCAACATCCTCCAAGCCCCCTTCCTGACTACTGTTTCCTCGTGTCCTCCTGCAATCGGCATCGCTGCACACCACCTCTGCACAGTGTCCGCAAGGTGCAGATTGGTGTCTCCAAACCACAGACCGCCATCTACAAACTGCTTCATGGTGCCTCGCTTTGGCAGATTGGAGTCCACTCCATACATTTTGAGATGGAGTTTGGGGATCTTCTGAATGTTGTCTCTTCCCACTGTCTGTCACCCCAGCACAGTCGGGAACCCAACGAAAGCTATGCACCCAACGCAAGCCCCACTGCCCCACGACCAGTCAATGTCCACCAGTCATGGTGTGAAGGTCCTCGCACAGGAGACGTACAATGGCGCTGTGTGTGCAGACTCACCTGAGACACCCGGGGATCGGAGCCCGTTGGGATACCAATGCGCGGTCGGGTAGGGTAGTTCCTCGTCCAGCTCCACAGATGCGTCATCGGTAGCGGGTTCCTACACAGACACAGACGGACACTGCGATCTGGCCCAAGCCTTAACAAACAAGTTTGGCCATCCCAGCACGCTCCTGTGGGCGCAGCAGGGAAGCATTAGAAGTGGCGGTGGGGAGGGGGGAGGCAGCCGGGGGGGGGGGGGGGACTCAAAAGATTGTGCACCAAAAATAGTCTGACCAGATTTTCCCAATGGTAAATTTTCGTTTTTCCACGCGATGGTCACTTTGGTGTGGGGGGGAAGGAGGGGGGGTGGGGGGTTGGCACAAGGCCTTGGTGTTGGTTTGTTGGCGGCGCCTACTGGCCTCTCGCCACTGGGTCTGGGTCTTGAGTCCTGAAGATCCACCAAGTGCACTTACAGTGTACGGCCATTCTAATACTTCCCTGCCTGGCAGCCTCTGCCGAACAAAAAGCATACGAAGAATGTCCGCATCGTTAGTTCGACCAGTTCGAGTGATCAGCCCCGTCAGTCGGCCCTAATGGTCCGCAGAGGCTCTGTTTTGGCCAGGCCACTGCCGACCCAACACGGCGTCATGACCCACAAAACGCGCCCCTGCGCACGCCCATCCCAGTGTGGTGTCTGGTCATCGCCAAGCAGCATTTCCTTGCGGCAACTGCTTGGCTCAACACGCACACTCCCCTCGGACCCCGTTGCAGGGTACCTACCTGACTTCTTGCAGCCCACGGCGAGTTCTGCTGACTGGGAGGCTGCTGGGTGCCGTTTCGAGAGGCCACCGTGGTCTTGTGGGGAGTGGCGGCCTCATGCACGAGGTCTGGCGATGGAGCGGACGTTGATCTCCGGAGGGGATCAACGGAGGACGCCAAATAGTGGATGCGGACATTCTGTGACACATGCAAAGAGCATGGGTTGAGTGAAGATGACAACTCGGATCTCCTGGCGACCTGTAGCGGCTGGATTTGAGGGGGTGACTTGACCTGGGTGGGTGGGTGGGGGGGGTGGGGGGTGGATGGGTGGCAGGCGTGCGCTCTTTGGCGTGACAGGCAGCGTTGCCAGTTGCTTCTGTCCGCCCGAAACGGATCTGGGTGAAAATCATGTAAACACGGCCTAAAACATGCTTTACATACCTTGGATGGTCATATTGTGTGGTCACAATATCAAAAAATAAGTTTCGAAAACGTTGATTTTTGAGCTGCCTAGGGTGAAAACCTGCATAAGCAGGTCGTGTACCAATCCCTTGGAAAACCCCCCCCCCGGACCTAATACCCAAATAGAGCAAACAGCAGCATTGAGGACACAATATCAAACGCAAAATGGTAGTCGGACAAAAATTAATCGCAAAAAATAAATTTATTTTATGGGTGGAATACACAGGTTTTGGCTCGCAAATTCAAAATAATCGCAAAAAAAAATTATTTTTTGGGCTTTTTAGTGGCAAAAACAAAATTTTTGCTAAATATTAATTCCTTTTTTCCCGCAAAATATTCGTATTTTAAAAATATTCATATTTGGTCGGTAACATACATATGTGTGTGTGTGTGTGTGTGTGTGTGTGTGTGTTTGTGTGTGTGTGTGTGTGTGTGTGTGTGTGTGCGCGGGCACAATTTGCCAATGCGCGGAATTAGACGCTCACACTCTTCGGAGGATTGCAGTGTATGGCCGTGTGGCAAATTGTCTTCCAAACGGTTTGTACCCGCTAGACATTGCCTTCCAACCGCTGTTCTGGCCACCAGTAACCGCCTTTGCAACCGCTCTTGAAACCCCTTTTGCACCTGTCGCCCCTCAAGCGCATCCCGCTGAGGGTTGGGGGTTGGAGGTTGAGTTTCAATGGCCAAGAAGAAACCTGCAACAGAATCGTTTCAGTGTTCTGCACTTGCACGTTGTGTGGAGGGAAGGCACCGGGGGGGGCTGCATGCTGAGAGTGCAGAAGGCGTGCTGCCTGCGGTGCATCAGGCCTGAATTGCAGGGGCGTTCTGTTCTTGTGGTCTTCCTGGTGCGCCTTGTGCCAGGGGTTGGTAGGGCTGCCCCGTGGGTCCGCACACGAGCTTGTCACTCCAATTTCATGGCAGGACGTTTCGGATGGCAACCCGGGCTTTCCTTGTCAGGCGCCCAAACACCTGAGCCTGCATGAGGCAGACTGAACCCACCTCGTTTTGCATTACGCAGCTGTGCACGAGCGCAGGATTGGGGAGGGGGGAATAATTTGAGGGGGGGGGGGGTTTGGGAGGGCCAAATCAACAAAGGGGGATCAATGGTCGGTGCTGATCGACTGAATGTCCCCGCCATAGACACTTTCAGCCATTAGTCCAGAGGTTCTCTCACAAATGCATGTGTCCCCTTCTTGGTTGGGGTGCTCCACTATTCAATGTACAACAAGTAGGTACAAGGTTTCAATCAGCGGTGCCAGTGGCAGCTGCATTTGTTATATAACCTGTGGACGGCGAACCACTAAAGATCAATACCTGTGTGTTGCTGAGCTAGATGGTGCATGAAAAACGGCCACGCCCTCAAGCTGCGTTTGTGTTGAAATCAACAAAGTGGGGGGGGGGGGGGGTTGGTACTCCTCCTTCGAAACGAAGGAAATTTTTGGTACAAGGTCCCTTGCTGTTGTTTCCTACTGCGCTCTGGATGGCTGATGCTATTGGCTGGTGGGCTCTGGATGATTACTGCCATTGGCTGGGGACACATTTTGGCATATACCCCGCCGCCCCCTTTGCAATCCCCCCCCACCCCACCCGGGAGACCGACACCTGGCCCAGAAAGCATAGAAAATACTGGGCGCCGAAGAAAATTTTTCTTTAGGTCATACTAGAATTCGGGGGGGGGGATTGTCACTTGGTGACCGTCTCCCCCCCCCCCGGGAGACCGTCGCGCATTAGGGGGGGAGATGGCAAAGGGGGGGGGGGGGGCTTTCATAGCGTCTGGTGAGGCGTATTCTGCAGGGATCCGGCAGCACCACCCGTGGGTGACAGGCAATGCTCAGGATGAGGAAATCTTTTGGTAAAAGAGAGACCCCGGCTGGTAGGCCGGCGGCAGGTCATATCTCAGGCCATGGGACGGGGGGGCCGGGGGGGGGGGGGGCACCTGAGAGTTCATGAGGCTTGTTGGCGGTTGTTGAAGGGTGTGAAGATGCAAGAATCCAACATCTGCAGCTCTGACCAGACGTACCACTAGCTTCTGGCAGGGAAACTGGTTCTCAGTGGCAAACGGCCCCGTGCCCGGGGCTCTGCTGCGAGAAGCGAACTCGGAGCCCCGGGACGCGCTGCAGGCACACCGCCCACTGGCCCAGCAGAGGGCGAAGGGGAAACCGTTCCTCAGGCGCCGCTGCCGCCCCACAGCCCACAGCCCATTCGCCTGCCGCAGCCTGGGCACAACCGCGGGCCCCGAGGGGGGGGGGGGGGGGGTAACGGGGACATGGACACACCGCGCAGTAATACCCGCCCCCTGCACAACCAGAACTCAGTAGGAACGTGCTGCATCCAGCGTGTGGCTCAGTAGGACCCTGCTCCATCGGATCATGTCCGAGCTGGCAGACGCTAGTGGCAAGTCTGGCTCTGACTCCCTGACTTGCCTTTGAGACTGACCCGTTCCCACTTCCCAGCAAAATGCAGCATGCCCTTTGTCATCGTTCCCTGTCCTCGGTTGAACTTGATTCACAGTCTTTGAAAATCTCGGATGACCATTAAACTGTGGTTCCGACAACGTACACATGAAGTGAAAGCCAACACCGGTGCTTCTGCGGTGACCATTCCCAATTTGCCACAACCCAAGACCCACAAAAGCGAACCACCCCCTCGGAATGGCGGGGGGGAATAGCACCCCAAAAAAAAAGGCCGAACCCACCCACCCACCTCTTGACTCGCCAACCCACCCACGCACCCCCTCCAAGAGGGCGCCACTCAGCAATGGCCCAGGAAGAACCCTCAGCATCCCCCCTCAGACCCTCAACGCTGCCCAGGGACCTCGACAAGAACTTCCAACAACCTTCGTTCACTCAACCGTGATCACAACAACTTTCATCAAAACAAATACTCAACCACTGCTATCAACTCTCAACAACCCTCAGCAATCCTTCTTGACCCTGAAACAACCCCCATGACTCTCTATCCCGACCAGATGCACTAGCCCAAACAACCCAGATGCAGGGGGGTCCTTAAGAGGGGGGAAAAAAGTGTTCCTGACCGGCAGTTTTGCAAAAAGACTGCATGTAGCTCATTTGTTCAACTATGGTTGGTGGCGATTGGCGGTTGGTGGTTGGTGGCAGTTGGCGGTTGGTGGCAGTTGGTGGTTAGCGGTTGGTGGTCCCTTGGGGTGGGTCCTAAGGGCGGTCCTTAACAAAAAAAGGGGGGGAAATCTAGTTCCCTAAGGACCCCCTGCCCAGATGGACCCAGGACGTTTTTTTATTTAAAAAAAAATTAAAAATTCGGGCCGTCCAGGAGCCCGCTCATCATTCAGGTACACAATTGGAAGCCACTTGAAGAGCAAGGAACGGCACTTGGAGTGCAACCGACAGCGGTAAGATGGTGACCGACGGCCGTAAGAGGGTGACCGACGGCGGTTGGATGGTAACCGACAGCGGTTGAATATCGACGATTTTTCAACAGAAAAAGGAAAAAACAAAAAACATGCCCATTAAAAACACGCTGGGGATGAACCATTCGTTTGTTGATCCTCAACAACCATCAATAATCCTCGACAACCAGCAATCCTCAGCCTCCACCTGCCGTCCAAAAGGCCTAGAATGGGACCTCAACGGACCCTGAGAAGGTTGTGGCAAAATGTATCACCCCCCCCCCCACGCACTGATGCACACAACTCGTTGAGGCACACCTCCGGCCCGTCTGCACTGACCTGCGTGGGGCGGGGGCGGTGAGGCAAATACACGTCCACCGAAATGTCATCCCCACGGGACTTCCCTTTCTTCGCCTCCCGATCCGCCCGCATTTGCTCGCGCAGCTGCTGCCGTGCCTTGGCCGCTGCCTGCAACTTTTCGTCCGATTTCTTGATATCATCCCTGGCAGCGGGCAGAAGAAGTTTTGTGGCTGCCAAGAGACAGGGGCCAAGCATGTGCGGTCCCTTGGAAAAGGTTTTTGTGCTGCGGCATGCTGCGGCACGCTGCGGCATACTTCTACCTGCACATGTGGCTACCTACGCATCTGTGGGAAATTGAACTCGCAAACAAAAGACAACACGCACAACACTGTTGGGCCGAATCAATCACTTTCACCATCCCGATCGGCTGTAGTGGGTTTGTTGAGATACATCATAGCCAAATGGCGCAAACTGTTGTTGCCCATATGCAAACAGTCCTTTGTCTGGATGTGGCCCATCAAACTGAACGTTCGCTCAACATGGCAAGCAGAGCGTGGTCGTCGGAGTAGCAGGCAGACAGACACATGAACCCAAAAAAGTGGATGCTGCGGCATGCTGCAGCATACTTCCAAACCCCTATGTGCAGATCCAAAAAACGGGTGCTGCGGCATGCTGCGGCTGCACATGCTTGGACAGGGCAGACATCCAATTACCCCCCATCATCCCCTGCCCCTTGACATTACTTGTGGCCAACAGCTGAGATTACGTCAGGGAGTTGTTCCCGAAACGCTGACATGTTCCCACACACACTGAGAGCGATGGGTGTATTTGAAGTCCTGGATACAGACCAGGTGTGCAGACTTGCAGACTCTGGGGGGGGGGGGGTATCTGCGCCGCGCGCGCGCTATGCGAGAAGAAAATTGCTCCAGGGGGTGAGGGGGGGGGTACGGAGGCCCATTTCCCAACCCCCGCATGGAGACGTGTTGTGTGCTGGTCAGAGAGAGCAAGCACACGTCAGCACAAGAAAATCCTCGTCAGTGGTACCATAGGCGCTCTGCAGTGACAAGCGACTGGAACAGTTTCGGACCTACAGGGAACACAGTGTCAAACTGACACCATGTCTCTTTCCCCAGGAAATTGCACAGGCACTGCAGGTACTTCATCTACGGTTCCTCAACCCTGCGAAGCCTGCAGCAGTCATTTTGCAGCCGCCAAGCAAGCTGTGCAATGCAATCAACAACGCATAGCAGAAACCTCCTGCCCCCATCCCCTCCCATCATTTGACCAACCAACCCCGCCCCCCTCCTTGGCCGCTGTGCCGGGAGGGGGGTTTCGGGGTGGGGGTGCCCTACCTGCCGTGCCAGGGGGGGGTGGGGGGGCAACCCCAACATATATGGCTCAAAATGATCCCTACGTCGCTCTGATCATTTTGACTACACATACTTGGGGGGGAATTTTTGGGGTGTGAAAAAAATTTTTCGGGTGAAAGTTTGTGTTCTGGCACCTTTGGCGCCAACATCCATTGTTACACACAACAAAGGGTGCCCTTTTCTCCAACCCCCCTTCGCCAGGCCTCTGTGCCAGCCCCCCGCCCCCCCCCCCTCCTGGAGCAATTTTCAGGTCGCCCTACCCTTACAGCAGGTTTACCTGGAATGGGTTGGCGTTTACCCCCCTCCCAAAATGCCCCCGAAGGAGAGTAAACCCTTGGGTGCAAGGCCTGTGTAAACATCCCTCCGTCTTGCCCTATCCAGCGCCTCCCAAAGTGAAAATACATAAGATGGCCCCTGGGGAGCAACCACCACCGTAGTTTGGGGCCTCCTTGCTGGATTGTCGATTTTTCTTACCCTTGTCCTAGTAGCAGAGGGAAATCATTATTGGCTCTTCCAGCCTAGCCACCAGTTGATCTACAGCTGTCACGCAGTCACCATACCCCAATCTCCAGCCCCTGGTCTTTCCTACTCCCAGGCCCTATCCCAATCTGCAGGGAATCCCAAGCGACTGTCCTTACAAGCTGCAGTCTCCCCTCTCCACAATCCCTGTCACCCGGACCTCTCAGGGGCTCCCACCCACCAGCCCAGACCCATCCTCCATCCCAAACCACCGTCCCCAACACCTGTCAGGGGCCTTCTTCAGCGGTGCCCCACGGGACTGGGCTGCGGCCCCCTGGGCAACGTGGTTCGGGTCCTTGTAGCCACCGGGGGCTCTGCCCCCCTTCTCTGGGCCTGTGTGGCCCGCAGGCTCTGCCCCTTTGGGGGCGTGGGCAGGATTACTATGCGTTGTGCTGGGCGGAGGGTCCACATTGCAAACGTACACCTAAAGCCAAAGAGTGCCTGAGGCAGGCCACCAGAAGGGGACAGGGACAAGCTGGAGAAGTAGACAATTTAGAAGGTTGAAAAGGAGGGGAAAGCACTTTTCGCGATTTGCCTAAGATTTGTGCCAATTCGCAGGAATTTGCGATTCTCCAAACGCCCTGACAAATCCTCTTCAGGTCTTCATTCGAATAGTAGAAAATTGCGGTGACCGCAGATGTCCACAACCTGCGGCCACCCCGGTATGTGGGGAGTTGGAGTGACAGTTAACAAATGGCAGCGTGGGCGGTTATGACGCAGTGCTGTGCAGCGGCAGCTCGTTGTTGCTGCTCAGTTTTGCGTGTTGGAATATGGCGTTAGAGACGAGTGTCAGCCTTTTCGTTTGAGCACTGCACCCCGCTAGCCCTCCGTGCACACTGACTGCACTGCCCAGACACGCACCTAAACTCCACCCAGTGCATTTCAAAAGCACTATCATTGCCAGAAATGCAGGTGCTCTAGCATCGTAGTTGGAAACGTCAGGGAAGAAAGCAAGACATGCACCTTCACGTCCTCGTTGCAGTTGTTGGCAAGGGCCTTGCGATCCACTTTGACGCGAGAGGTCACATTCTTCATCTCCTGTGGTGCAGTCAGGGGCAGAAGCACGTTGGGTCAGGGTGGACAGATGGGTGCACACCCGGGGACAGCGGCGCATATCTCTCGGGGACGGTGCTGATTATGCCAACTTTCGGCGTTTTCGGGGGTCGGTGCCATTGTTGCCTCATTTGTGCCAACTGAGTGTTCCGGAGGTAGGGGTATGTGGGGTATATTCGGAAAACCCTTGAAAAGGGCTATTTGGAACACCCTGGGTCTGCATGTTGTACTGACGACATGTTTGAAATTTTTGTCCGTTTCGGACAGTGCATGTGTTGCTTGCTGCCTCTTTTTTTCAACAGGCAGCTGCCATGTCTTTATACAAATTCACGCCACGGGCTGTTGCTTCCCCGGATGCACCACAAAAGCCGTTGACGCGCAAAAGGGCTCGCTCTGGGGGTGCAGAGTGGGTGCAGGTGACTCGGCATGAGCCTGGTAGCCGGGCAAAAAAGCCCCGTACCTCCCGCTCACAGCCACCCGCATGCTCCCACAAGGAGCATGCCATTCTGACGACCGCTGAGGCCACCTCTTTTGCTGCACAGTTTTGGGATCGAAAGACGCACCTCACCAAGGCTTCGCAACATGAATTGAAGAAATATGTCCCTGTCCACAGACAGGGGGATGTCTGCCCTAATGGGGTCCCAGCCCTGCCTGAAAAAAGGAATGCTGACGATGACATTGATTCTGAATAAAAATGGATGAACGGTGCAGTGCCATGTTTGTGTGCACCGTCCAATGTGTTGTGCTACGCTGAAAAATGGCAACCCCCCTCGACCCCAACCCATACATTTCTGAAATGGCGTTTTCTTGCGGATTTCAAAAAGTATACACATACCACCCCCATGTGACGACATGTTTGCACATGGAAGCCAAAGTTGTAGAAATTGCCGAAAAGTGCCAAAACCCAGAAAGTTGGCATATTATGAATGTCCCCGAGAAATATTCATTCAAGGGTTCTGGCAGCGCAGGTGGCAAAGGGGTGGACCACAGGAGCTTCGCAGTCCGTGGCTGCGAGCCTCCCCCCCTGCGTCGAAAATTAGTGTCCGAGCCAAATTCACAACGGGACCAGCCGAAATATTGCTCCCCCCTGAACCATGGCTCATCACAGTCAGCGCAACGGGGCGATTGTTTTGTATCATGTCCGTTGTGGTATCCCCGCCCTCCTCCACAGGAATCCCGCCTCAGCAGGTCTTTACCAGGCTGGTCCGCACTATCCTGGGGCCCGGAGGACCTTCCGTGGGAAGGGGGGGGGATAAGACAGGTTATGCCGGGGTTCTTGCGGGTGCCCCCCCCCCCCCCGTCCAGCGAACAATAAAGACCCCACACAATACGGTCCAAACACCAGGGGTTTGTTGGACAAGCCGTTTGGTGCGCGCGGCCAGGCGCAATGGACAATCAGTCATGGTGGGCAATACAGATCCCATAGTTGAGGGTTACCAGTACCTTGCCTCCTGTTGTACAATTTTCACAAGCATCATCGCAAGACACATCACAACAGCCCCTCATTTCCCCAATCGTGTAGCTTAGATCATGTAATCTGCGATTCGGTACCTCATGAATTTGGGTACCGAATTAATCCGGTCCGAACCCGAAGTCTTTGGACAAGGCGTTCGTTGAACACGGGGGGGGGGGGGGGTATGTACGTGTGCACCTTTTGAGGAGGCACTACTGTCGAAATAGGGATTTTACGACGCGTCGGGCCCCGACACCTCCCGACGCGTCGTACATCCCCGACGCGTCGGGCCCCGACGCCTTGTACGACACTGTACGACGCGTCGTACATCCCCGACGCGTCGGGCCCCGACGCCTTGTACGACGCCCCGACGCGTCGTACAATGCATTTCCGACAGCACTCTGAGGAGGGCATCCTCCGGGGTAGGACAACTTCCGGGGGAACGGGGGGGGGGGGACTGGCCCAGGCCAAATGGGGGGAGGGGTTCACTCCACATCCACCAAGCAGTGACAGTAATGCCTGGGCCTTACCGGAGGGGGGGTGTTCCCGCCGGGTTTAGGATGTTTTTTTTTTGTTCAGACTCACGTGTGCCTCGTAAGTGCTCGGTAAGTGCGCGGACTGGGTCACGCTGACAGTCTAAGTACAACGTATTTGCCCCGTGTGAGCCATAGCTCACATGCCACTTGTAGCGGTGGGACGTATATTGGGACTCTGGTTTCCTGTCACCGGAGTATGCAGCTGTACGGTGCCGCCACGCCCCGGGGGCTTGTCACAAGGGAGCCGACTCCTTTCTGGACGCCAACGAACCCCCCAACTGACCGTTGGCCGGAGGCCCCTTTTCGGGGGGGGGGGGGGGGGGTTCTGGGAGGGGCAGGGGGGGGGGGTCGGGGGGGCTTTTGCTGGGGAGGGGGGGGTCTGGGAGGGTGGGGAGGGTTGGTTGGGGGGGTGTCCAGGTGGGGCAAATTGGGGGGGGGGGGGGGGCACTTCACCAAGCAGCAGCCTGCCGCAGTCACTGAAAGGCAGCCGTCTTTGGAAGCAAAACTACCGTAGTAAATGGGCCATTGAAATGCGGTGCACATGCCCAAGGGAAGGGGCACGGGACACCTGCCGGTGACGGGTCATGTTCTCCCGCTGCAACTGCCGCTCCTTCTCCCGCTGGCCCTCCCGCTGCTTCTTCTCCAGCAGCACCTCTTCGCGGCTGCGCGGCGGCCGGCCGCCGCCGACGCGGCTGGCGCCCTCCAGGCGCCCCAGGGACGACCCGGAGGCCGGCGACCGCGCGCGCCTGCCGCCGGTCTTGGCTCGTTCCCGTTCCTGCGTCCCACAGCCCCGGGCCGGAGGCTCCTCCGCGGGGCCAGGGGCCTCGCCCTCGTCGAGCGGGCCGTCCCGGTGCGCGCGGGACGCCTGCGCCTCCGCGCGCCTCCGGATGTACATCTCCTTGCGCGCTGCGAGCCGGTCCACGGCCCGGCCCTCCGTCGCCGTCCGGTCCGGCGGCGGAGGCGCCGAGCACGCGCGCGCCAGCCCCGCGGCGACCGTGCGCCTGCCGGCCGAGGCAGCCGCAGGTTGGCTCCCCCGGTGGGTGCGCGCGGCGGGAGAACGGTGGGCCGCTGGCTCCTGCAGCTTCGACCCCAGGTCCCCCTGGATGTGCAGGATCTCATCAAGCTTCTGCGCCATCCACTGGGCATTGCTCGGCGCCACGACGGGGGTCGGCGCCCCGGCCGGGGCCGTTGCGCGGGCGGCGGATGCGGATGTAGGCCTGCCGCTTTTGGGGGTGGGGGAAGTCTGCGGGGCCGGGGCGGCCGCCAGGGCGCGTGCGGCGGGCGCGGCACGCTCGCTGTCGTGGGCGGCGCGACGGGGAGCAGGCGGGTCCAAGGGTTGGGGGCCGCACTCGCGGAGAGCGGGCTGCAGGTGGGTGCGTTGCAGAAGCTGCGCGGCCGAAGGGCGGTGCGTGGGGTCGCGCTGCAAGAGGTCGCGGACGAGGGTCTGCAGCCCGGGGCTGTAGTGCGAGGGCAGGGGGTTGTACTGGCCCTTGAGGATCTTGGCGACCACCACTGTACAGAGATGGGGCCACGTGGTCCGGGGAGACCGTCACTTGGCAACCGTTCCCTGGGGCGGGCGGGGCGCGGGATGGCCATAAAAGCTCAATAAGGATGCTGGTTGGTACTTCCCTGTGTATGCACTGGTTTGCGTCTTTGGAAGTAAACTGTTTACGTTAATTGTCCCAAGACTCGGCGGAAAAATATTGTGAGAGTGGGACATCCTCCTGGTCACACGTGCTGCTGCCCCTTGGCTTCCCTCCCGTGCCGGCGTATGCTTCACACAAAGCATTCCCAAGACGGTGAAGTTTGGAGGGTTCTCTCCACATCTAATGTGAGAAGTGTAAAACAGGTTCTGGATCACCACGTGATACCAATCAATGGTGTGCAGCATGTCCAGGAATGCCTTGGGTGGGGGGCCGGGGACCGCGCGCAGAGCGAAGCTGAAGGTTAGCAAATGTGGTACTAAGGGACGCCACAGATCCCTGTGCAAGGCCGTAATTAGACAAGGGGGGGGGGGGGGGTGCAGGGTACTTGAGGGAACGGCGCTCCAGTAACCATCAAGACTGGTGTTGGACACACTCCCATCCCATCCCATCCCGGCCAAGAACGTGGGTTCAACCAAGTCATCCCTGTCCGCTAGCGAGCACCTTGGTGTGACGTCTCACTGACATCGCTAACTTCTTGGAGGGGTAAGCCGCTGCACCAAGGGTCCAGTCGCTCTGTACGCGTAGCACAGAGGCACTAGCAGTACTATGGACGTAGCACACCTGTACCACACCGTCACCGGTACGTTGCCCTGCATGTTGGTGCGGACCCAACCGCAAGCATAGTCCACGCGCGCGCGTGCACACACACACGTACATGCACACACATTGAGAACCGCGGAACATGAATTAAGCAAGAAAAGCGGTCGGAGAAAACTCCTCAGGAATTGCAGAGCAATCTTAGACGTCTTTCGGCCTGGTGAAGAGCGTGCAGTAGGGAAAAACACACACACACACACACACACACACACACACACACACACACACACACACACACACACACACACACACACACACACACACACACACTTGTGCAGGAACCAACAAGAAAACCACTGACCGCGAGCGCAGTGGAGAACGATGTTAGCACCAGGAACACCTCGTCAGGCCAGTGAGCATCAAAACAAGAACAAAGCAGAAAGCATTGTGAATGTCATGATGTCAAGGCTAGGCGCCTTTCTGAAGTGAAGTGATAGAGGAGACAGTCGTGATATCATCCTGGCATAGTGCTGGAGTCATGTACGACAACTACTCTAGGCACCCACTGACCATGGGGAGGGGAAACAATCGCATGTTCGCACTACGCAGCAGTCCTTTCATGCCCACGAGATATCCCTGTCCGTATCTTTTGCATTTGCGCGGAAGAGAGGCGGGGAGAAGGAGTAGGCCTGTATTACCAAACCCATCGGTATTGACGCCAGAAGCCGTGGCTGGTAGTGCCTGGCCCCTGGCCTGCAAGAGACAGGAAAAAGGAAAAACAGGCAGGGAGGACCAGAAGAAACATGGAGCCGGGTGTAACCACCCGCTCAAACACACACAATGACTGAACTGGGATGGCTGCTCGGAGCGGGGGGGGATAGGGGGGTGGCAGGGGGGACAGAGGGGACAGAGGGGTGGGAGGGAGGTGGGCGGCGACAGTCGTCGGAACATTGGTGACCCGGGGGGGATATTGACTGGCGGTGATAATCCAGCGCATGCCAATCTCCGTTCCAGGCGCCCGAGATTCCCGACACGCGCAAATGAGGTGGCAGAGCCCAGCTGCTGTATTGGTCCCCCACCCATATTGCCCGGTGGCGGAGCCACTGGAGACAGAGGTGCAGGATGCAGCAGCGGCGTCTTGGGAGGTGGGGTAGGAGGTGGTACATGAAGTGGACGGTCTGTGAAAAATCGTGTTGGCTTGCGGACAACCCTCTGGCGATCGCTGAGTGCGCTGCTCTGCGTATCAGCGTCAGCGGCCATCCGGACAGGACCGCCACCTGGAGCCAAGCCGCCACCGACAATAACTCCCCCGCCCACGTCACGCACCATCGTTTGCTATTACTGAGGACGCCGGTTAAAAGGCACGGGAGGTAAGAGGGGTGGGCCAGGGCAGGGGATAGAAGAGGGGGGCCGAGTTTCAGGAACCAGGATGAATCTAGGGCGCTAGGATGGGTGTAACAGGACCCCTGTCCATCGAGGCCACGGACAAGGCAATAACCGAGGGCCTGGGTGGAGTGGTGGTGGCACCGAAAAAGACAAGCATCTGAGTGTTCCGTGGCACAGTCACAGAGAACACGCAATCCCCAGCATTGGCGTAAAATATTGCAGA
The DNA here is from genome assembly GCA_964036045.1 of Eutreptiella sp. 'Long Island Sound 2002'. NCBI lineage: Eukaryota > Euglenozoa > Euglenophyceae > Eutreptiales > Eutreptiaceae > Eutreptiella > Eutreptiella sp. 'Long Island Sound 2002'. Next base: position 184,690,820 of record OZ038380.1, on the reverse strand, counting down.
TTGTCTGAATCAGTTGCACCTGGGGGGAGTCAGGGTAACTGGAGGCTACGAGGATGTTGTCTCTAAATTGCTGCATCGAGACTCGCCCGTGGCTGTTCTCCCAGTACGGAAAACCCGAGTCGGTGACGCGGAGAGTACCCAGGCGGCGAAAAAGGCCCCTGTGGATGTAAACGGACCATAGGCTGTGGAGGTCTGCAGCCTGTGCCGAAAAAGAACCCCCCATCGGTATACAGCCATGCCTGCACCAGAGATTTCCTGCGCTGAGAATGAAGTTGTTGTATTTCATCTCCCACGTCACAGTGTCCTCTAAGGAGCCCTGGGTAATATACCAAAACTTGGCTGAATTCCCCCTCCCCGCTCTGTCAAGTTTTTTACTCTCTTTATGTACCGACCACACAACCTCCGACATGCGCCAGCGCTTCTTTTTTACGAGCCACTCGCAGGCAGAGGTGAGATGTGAGATGACGTCTTCGGGTTTGATGTTGTTGAATTGGTCTTTGCAGTCCACTTCACTAATATACCGGCAACCCAGGGAATCAAGATCATGGAACCATGATGAAACATCGTTGATGCTGTGGGCCAGGAAGGGGCAGGGAAGTTCATCACTTAAACACCGCAGGAAAGTGGTCTTGGCTCTAGCGGCAACCTTGAGATTTCGTTTGGGGAGGAAGGGGTGGGGCAAGGCGGTGATTCCGCGCCAGAGCCAGGTACCTTTGGTGAGGCTTTTGGCTTTCCCTATAAGGTACAGTATGGCCAATTGGCCCGCCTCGTTCATTTCCCAGCCGCGGCGCATGATGTCGCTGCGAATGGCGGACACAGTCGAGGAAGGGTCTCCGGGGGCAGGTGTGTAGCCTTCATCGGCAAGAAACTTCTGTAAGACCCCCCACACCCAGTGGCGGCAGAATCCCCACATGACCCCAACCCCCTTGTCCACAATTCGGACATAGAAATGTTTTGTGACTTGGTCTGCGAGTTGCACAACTGACCGGAGGCGAGCTCCGGACTCGGGCCAAAGAGCAGGAGGCAAGTATGCGAGGGGAGGAGGGAGGGTAGCACCAATCTGTTGAGCCATAGTGGTTAAGTCCTGTAGGAGTTGTTGGCGGACTTTGTGACCGTTGAGGGGGAGGGGGTCATTGGGGCGAGCTGTGGAGCCGTCGTGGTAGGGGATGGCGATGGGGCAAAGGGCAACATGACCATCGATGATTATGCGCGTGCCTGGTATGTTAGATGCCTGGTGGCAGGAGCAAGGCGGCTGAGCCTGCAGCTTATCGTATTGTCGCGCCTTTCTCTCAAAAACTCTTCGGACCGTTTGCGGTGTGCTTCTGGTGATGCGGATTGCTTTGTTTAACGCTTGTTTTTCCCACGCTGCACCGACAACGGACCCTACTAGCTTCCTACAGACACGGTGGATGGCTGCTTTCTGGTTGGGAGTCAGGTTGGGAACCACGACCGTACCAACTACGTACAAGGGAACACTGAGTTTGGAGGCCAAATCCCGCAGATCGTGTTGAAGCCATTTTAACCTGGCAAAATCCCTGATTCGTTTGGCGTCTCTAATACCCTGCAGGATTGCTAATACCCTCTGGTTGAGCCAACCTCTCGACCTCTGTGGGCTGTCTGGGGGGCAGATCCCCGGTGGTACGTCGTTACAAGCCCATTTCTTAAACACGAACCACCAGTGCCTCTCCCTCACACTGGCGTACCAGGGGTCAAGAACGTACTGCAAGGGGAGAATCCCCCACCCTCCCATATCTACTTGGAGCATGAGACGATGGAGGGTAGCGCAGTCTTGGTGGCTCGTCGCATCTGTCATATGTTTTCTCAATCGAGAAACTAGGGCGGACGTGGTAACCCCTATGTAAATTAGGTGCAGAGCCAGGTGAAAAATGCAGTAGATAATGGACCCCGGGGGGGTGACAGCAACATACCATGTGTGGACGTGACTGAGGCGTCAAGCCATACGGAGGGCGGGGTGAGAGGCAAATGGGAGGTGGGCCATGCGCTGCTGAAGCAAAGAGGCCCAGGCGCCCAGGTTTTTTTGATCCAGGGCCACCCCGGTTTGAGTGGCCAGGGCTCGTAGGACGAGGTGGGATTGGGGGTGGGACTCGGGGGACAGTTGGCTGGTACCCTCGTGTTGGAGGAGGACGTGTAACCGCAATATTTGTGTGTGTTCACATGCATGGAGGGCGGAGGGAGAACACATGAGGTGGATTGGGTCCCGGCGGTTATACCAGCCTATAGTGTTGAGGTCAGGATACACGGAACGGACGTGCAGGACCTCGGATGCCGGGGCCCAGATCCATACATGGGGCAAGGACGGGTGTATTTCTGGTTGGTGGAGGAGACTGGAGGCACCATCTGTCCATTGCACGCAAGCGTGGGGGGAGGAGTTAATGAGGCACCGGGATCTATCACACAGGGATATGTGGCAGGCCGTTAGCCAGCAACATGGATGACACCAAGCTGTGGTAGCGGAGAGGGTGTGGGCAACGCGCCGAAACAACCATCCAGGGACTGCGGTAGGATCGTGAGAATCTGAGACTGATGGTGGGCCGCAGGCAACGTGGGGGATTGTATCCGAATTACCCCACCTCCCCCCCATGTTATCCGATCGGCGGCGGTCGGTGAGTCGGGCCTCATCTAACTGGGACGAGAGATGAGAAAAACACGAGATGCGACGGATGGTATTGGTATGGGAGTCGCTGGCGTGGGTGATGTCTAAAGGGAAATAAGCATGTTGGTGGATGGAGTCGATGAATGCCGCTGTTTGGGTCAGGACATGTTTTGCTAGTCCTATCTTCTGCTGGATGAATTGGATGGACAGCATTGTGGACAGGACATGGTCGGCAAATGTGTGGGAGTCGGCGGGTGGGGGGGGCGGATGCGAATCAGCTTGCTGGACATTTGGTGAATCAGGAGAAGGGGGCGGGGGGGTAGATGATGGGGAGGGGGACATCTCGGGGCTCCGCTAGGCGGCAGCATTGACAAACACGCGCACTGGCGTGCGGCAACCCTCCAGTACGGAAGATAACCCTTTCCTCTTTTCGGCATTCATGGGAGACCGCACAAGGGCATCAATAGTGGTTCTCATCTCTGGTGTGCTGTGTTTTGAGGCCCATTGTTGGAGGCGGGCATCCATATGGGGAGACCACTCGTTGAACAGGGGGTCCAGAGCCTCAGGGACCCATTGACTCGTAGCATCAGGGGACATGTGTAGCCATTGATGCTGGGGGGGGGGCGGCGGCAAAAGCATCCGCACCAGGGGTGGAGGGGGGCTTTGATCTTGGGGCACGGGAGGGAAGGAGGGAGGAGGAGGATGAACTGGGGGAGGCGACTGCTCCTTTAGCCGTAGACCCCGATGGCGTGTGAGCCCGCTTGGCTGCGCGGGCCTTTGCTCTTTCCGCCGGGCTCCCGTGATCACCGTCTTCCAACACTGTTGCCCCCCTGGCAACACCGGTAACTCGTGCAGGAGCCATAGCGGAATCAGACTCCGACGAGAAACCCGCAGCGGACATGGCGACCACATAATCCTCAAAGGTCGCTAGGGGAGCGGCCTCAGACGCTACTTTTTCCACGGGATCGAAACGAGACGAGACAAAAGACTCGAACGCCGACCGAGGAAGAGCCTGAACAGCACGTTGCTCTGTCTCTGCAAACCGAGACTGTACGAAACTATCAAATCGAGACTGGGATACTGCTTGAGAGATGGACGAGGTGGCTTCCGCTCGCCACGTTTCCAAATCGTGAAGGCGATGCTCGTGCAAAGACTGCTGTTTAAGAAGATCTGACATTTGAGATTGAAGACCATCTACTTTTTGAGACAGGCCACCGAGATCGCCAATACTCTTTTCCAGGGCATCAAATCGGGATGTCAAAGCTGAAAGCCCAGATCGGTTTTCCTCCGCCTGTATCGGTGCTCGCCTCATGCATTCGCGCAAATTGTGGCCTCGAATCGCACACCACTCACAGATGTCAGCAAGATCTTCTTTATCTTGGCCAGCAGGGAAGATGATGGGGGGGCTGATAGAGGAGCAATCACATGTCGGGTGTTGGTCTTTTGTACCGCAGCGCAAGCACCATGACCGATTAGCTCGACGGAGACCAGTAGAGAAATATGTTGTTTGTGGCTTCTTAGCTGTATGCTTCTCGGCGACGTATTTATCACAGCCCTTCTTCCAGTGGTGTTTGCTACCACATAGTGTGCATTCCCGATTCTTGAGGCGTTCAGCCGCAACCGGACACTCATCGCCCCAATGAAGGGCGTCCGCACCAGGGATGAGTTCGCATGTCCAACAGGGTGCTGGAGGTGGGCCACGTGCACCGCGAGAGGAAGCATTGCCCGAAGGGGCCTCAGGACACTGGGGAGCCCTGTGACCCGACTTGTGACAGCGGCCGCAGATGACGATATCGGACATGATAGTGGACAGGAGGGCAAGGGATACAACTGGACGAAGGACTGCCATGCGACGCAATGTGCGAACGAAATGATAACTGCCGAGCGGTCACTGAGCGTGCCAACGACAGACCACACACTTGTGCAGGAACCAACAAGAAAACCACTGACCGCGAGCGCAGTGGAGAACGATGTTAGCACCAGGAACACCTCGTCAGGCCAGTGAGCATCAAAACAAGAACAAAGCAGAAAGCATTGTGAATGTCATGATGTCAAGGCTAGGCGCCTTTCTGAAGTGAAGTGATAGAGGAGACAGCCGTGATATCATCCTGGCATAGTGCTGGAGTCATGTACGACAACTACTCTAGGCACCCACTGACCATGGGGAGGGGAAACAATCGCATGTTCGCACTACGCAGCAGTCCTTTCATGCCCACGAGATATCCCTGTCCGTATCTTTTGCATTTGCGCGGAAGAGAGGCGGGGAGAAGGAGTAGGCATGTATTACCAAACCCATCGGTGTTGACGCCAGAAGCCGTGGCTGGTAGTGCCTGGCCCCTGGCCTGCAAGAGACAGGAAAAAGGAAAAACAGGCAGGGAGGACCAGAAGAAACATGGAGCCGGGTGTAACCACCCGCTCACACACACACACACACACACACACACACACACACACACACACACACACACACACAGAATGTCAATTCATCGTCCTGACCTGGGGCACTGAGGCCCTACGCAAAGCACTCAGTGGAGTATCTGCATCCAGCAATCAGTGGCAGCCACCACAGGTCCCACAACGTGCCACGGTGTCAGAGACACATGGGCAGTGGTGCACAGTCCGAGGCATGGTGCGCAAGGTCGGCTGGGCCACCAGACCACAGGCCCAGGTCTGCAGATTCCATGCAGGGGGGTGTCATTGAATGGGACAAAGGATTGTGCCGTTACACTTCACCGAGAAATGCTGCATGCCAGTCACGCCCGTCAACTCTTGAACGGGTTGGCAATCACCTTTCCTGCAGTTGGCCAAAAGCGGTTTACGCTTAACCGATCATGCCTGGCAACCGCCAGCGGTTGACCAACAAACCTGGGCTTAAATCCTGCCTTATAAAATGTCTTGGTGTGCCCTTCGAGTTGCAAGCCAAGCATGCCAAATGGTCGCTGATCGTTTGCAAACCTGGAAAACTGCTTCCCTCAAATGCATGCTGGAAAGTGCAGATCTCGTACAGAACGCAGCCCAAGGCCCAAATGTCGCTCTTGCTGTTGTACTTCTGGTGTTCACACAGCTCTGGCGACAAATATGCTGGCGTGCCAACCAGCGTTGGTGCATATTCTGTCTGCGCTGCTTGCACCCGCGCAATCCCGAAATCACCGAGCTTGGCTACATCGTTGTCCATGAGGAAAATGTTCTGGCTCTTTACATCGCGGTGCAGCACATGTGCAGCATGAATGTACTGCAGCGCCTGCAGCACCTGGGGGAAAGTGGAATAATGTTGTGGTGCAAGAGATTGTGTGGGTGGGTGGTAGGCCAGTACGTAGGCAGGTCACCGAGCTGGTCCCCCTTTCTACAACCCCCTACAGGGGTCTAGGGTGGGAAGTAGGTTCTGCAAGCTGCAAACAGCAAGCAGCCAGCAAGCATGGGGAAGATGGGAGAAAAGCAGTGCGCATGCTTGTTCAGATGCTGCCTGAAATTTGGTGAATCGTACCGTAGACCTTTACAAAGAACCATGTCAGTCCTTAATTTGAGTCTGCCTTTTGTCACACGGTCATGAACCATGATTCTAATACAGACACAAATGTAGGCCCGGAGGGTGAGTTCAGAGTTGATTGCATGCATAATCACTTGAAGAAACCTGAAGAAACATTTTTGACCTGGGCACCCTGCACCCCAGGATAGCGGTGGATGCCCAGTGCAATCGGGAACCTTAAAGAACGATGCCTGTTCAACCAATGGTTCGACCAATGGCAGTTGACACTTCACCAACGAGCATTGATCATAAATGGCGAGCGGGTAATGGCCGGCGACAGGGAAACGTTTTATCTACAGAAAAAAAATCGGATGCTGCAAACCACATGCTGTGTCCCAAAACCAAACTTATCTTCCAAACGCAAACGCAAATAGCGGATTCCCCAGCACCTTGTGTTTACGCCAGCTTGGACGCACTGCAAGCCTTCCTGCCCTTTGACATGAACACTTACTGCTCCAGCGCAACTGTGTCTCCTCAATAAGATAAGTTGGGTTTCACCTGGCAGAATATGAGCAGCACCCGTTGTTCCGAAAGCGGTGGCCCCCCTTTGGCTGCCAGCGCCTGCAGATGCTGCTGGAGATCACCGCCACGAGCGTACTCCATGATGATGTTGAGGTACCCGTCATGGATGTAGCTCTCGTGGTACGTAATGATGTGCGGGTGGCGGAGCTGCGCCAAGATCCGGACTTCCGAAAGCGCAGCAGCCCGGTCTGCATTGGCCAAGCCGCCAACCTCTACCCGCTTAAGCACCAGCTGCTGCCCGTCACTGACGCGCTGCACAAGGACGATGGCCGTAGCCGCCCCCAGACTGATGGTTCGGATCTTCTTGTAGTGACTGGGTGCATGGCTGAGCTGTGGGATGGCCACTCCCTGAAGGGACTCAGGCATACCATCGTAACATAGGAAGCCCCTGTGACGTCAAATGAGGATCGGGGCACGTCATGTAACCCTTGTTGCACTTTTGGCACAGCTCTTGTATTTTTGGTTGCTGGCTTGTGCCATGCCATCGACATACTTTTGGAAGCGCTGGGGTGATCTGATTTTTGAATTTGATTGATTTGATTTTGTTCGCCCAACATGTCCCAAGGTGGATCTAATGGCACTCTTCAGTGCACCCTGCACTGGGAAAATGTGTACTTGCCGTAGATGGAAATGCTGCTTGAGTGTAGGGGCCCTGTGTTGTTGCATGGGGTGTTGGTGACAATGCACATTGTTCCAATCGACAAAATTCCTAGCATCCTCCTAAATCTGCGACAAGTGGTGGTGATAATTCGCTTCCTCCATATCCTGTTCTGCGTTTTGCTTTCGTTGCTTCCTGATACAGATCTCGAGACCCAGATATCCATGCATCGCCAACATGCTTGACCCCTCATTTCCTTCAACCTGCATGTGTGCCATTACAGGCACCCCTTGTATTTTGTGTCCAAGCTGTACCAAATTGGTGATTACCATTTCCCATAGGTCAAGTCTGACCTTCGATTTGTCTGCAGATGTTGTCTAGCTCTCACCATTTTGATACCCCCCTCCACACCTATCAAAGGGGGGGGGCAGGTGGGGGGGGGGGGGGGCTTGTGTACCTTTTAGACTATTTCACCAGCAACGGGCCCCGTTTTCTGTATGCATGAAAAGAGCCGCAGAAGCACGCTTAATGGTGCCGCACCCTTCAACCTGGCCCCAGGCAATGCAAATCCATTCGAGACCTTGGCATTCGGGGTCGGCGAGGGTCCCGCAGAGTCTAAGACAGAATAGAGGTCACGCATTAAACTTGTGTTCATTGCATAAACACTGGTTCACCCCCACACGCACACACGTACACACACGCATGCACACGCGCACACACGCACACACCCGTGGGGGAATGTTTGCCTGGCACACACCCTACCTTTGTATTAAGTATCCTATCTCTAGCCCCAAGTTTATCCCCACCTAGGGAAGTCCCCCAAGTAGACCGCACTAGACCACAAACCTTCCCTGCACGTTGCATAAGCCGAAATATGAGAGTTCAACAACACAAAATGTCACTCCCACCACTTCCAACCACCACCCTTGCCATCATCATAAACCGGGTGGAAAGGATGGGCCAGATTCTCACACACGGCAAGAAGGTACTCCAGATTGTCTGGTGGGGGGGGCACAAAGGGATTGGGGCACATTTTACACAGTTTTTGCACGTTTCTTGTTTGCACATTCAGAACTGATGAGGGGCGAGTTCGCCCAAAACATGTATTGACTTCACATCTGCCACTTGCACCCACTTGCACGTGGAGCCCTCCTGTGCTGTTGTTGTGCCAACCTCGAGGTGTGTCTTCAGTTAGGCCCCAAGGCAAATTACTGAGCATTCAAAAGTTTCACTTTGCCATCATAAAAAACTGGGTGCAAAGGATGGGCCAGATTCTCACACACAGCAAGAAGGTACTCCAGATTGTCTGGTGAGGGGGGGGCAAAAAGAGGTACGGGTGGGGAATGGTCAAAAAAAGATGCTTGGCGCGCGCCCTGCGCGCTTAGATACTCCCCCTGTGCTCATCCAACTCCTCCCGGCTTGCAGACAGCAAAGATGGATTCACAAATGCCCCAAATGTGACACAATGGAGGTTACATGCAGGTTACATGCCAACCTGTGCCCAAGGCCCTTGAAACCAATGGCTCATTTTTGGTCTGCCGTGCTGTATGGTCTGCACCATGCGCACATCGCATGCAATGCTGCTCCTAAAACATGCAGTACATGGTCGAGGTGTGTTGACATCGCCCCCATCATTTGGGCTGCAAGCAACACTCAGGCTTGTTGTGGGTTTGGCTCTGCCAAGCGGTGACGGGGTGCCTGAACTCTTACAATTGGCATGTGGCACTGACAAGTGACAGCTGGCACTGACATCCGGCCACTGACCACAAAAAGAGCGCGGGCAACGCTGTTGGGACGGATGTGGTGGTAGAATTGGTGATCAACGCCAAATAGCCTAGAGCACAAGGGTCCAATGGCTGCATAACATACAGCAGTCATCAATGAGGGAAGAAGCCGAGGAGTCAAAAGGCTGTGCAATTGAGCAACCATGCCGTATTCCTAAAAGCGGGTCCCAAAAAAGAAGGAAGATGTCAGTTGGAGTCGGTCCTTTTGTGCAGACTGTCAAAATGTTCGACAATTCGGATGTTTGGTGAGAAAAGATACAGGCTGGAATGTTGAAAAGGCAGATCAGTAATCAAGAGGTTTGCAAGTATGTGTTTTTCCTCTTGTCATTTAATTACTTTTCATCCTGTATCTGCAAAAAAAATATTCCTGGTGTCGGGGACAGTTGTCTCACTGTGTTCACCTGCCATATTTGTGAGGCACTTTGGTTGCTCCGCTAAATTGATTAGTGCGTTGTGAGTACTCCTAACGAATACAGCAAGTAGTTTTGTCGAAAAGAAAATGTCTCATGAAAACGCTGCTTGCTTGCTTGTTGCTCGAAAATCTGCAATATCACATTTCTTGCACTGAGCAACACATCAAAATGAACTGTGGTGGGAAACTTTTACAGCAGACACTGCAAAAATGCGCAGTGCTTTGTGTGTTTGTCCCTGGCCTTTGCCCAGTGCTCATGGTCACATCCCAAGCACCACTGTGCAGTGTGCAGTGTGTGCAGATCATTCAAATTTGGCGGTGGGCCTCCGCCTCCCGCCAAGAGAGACCACAACAGTGAGCAAGGTAGGGAGACTAGCAATGGCTTCACAACGCCATGCTTCAGCATGCATGCTTCATTGCGAGATTTCGACTCTGACTTGAGTGAAGATCTGGACTGCAAAAAATAAATATCTCAACAGGCCCTGCCACAAAATATGCCGCAGTTAGCAGGTAATAGTAATGCATATACGGCTTTCACAGTCAATGCACCTTTGCCACCAATTTTGAGGATGCCTGGTTGTGTGGGTTTGTCACCGTGGATACTGATCCTTAGGTCACTGTTGTCTGAAGTGAATTTGTATGGGCCAAGGGGCAGCTTCAGCCATGTCTGCGTGGTTGACACAACACACGGGGCAAGTGCCCCGAGCATGCAACCAGCAGTGGGATGCTTTACCGTCTTGCATAGAACAGAACTAGTGTACAACATGGACAGCAATCGTCCAACTTAGCCTGAGGAAAGGCCAAGATCCTCATGTGAGCCTGTTTGTGTGTGCTCCGGGCATCAACGCTTGCACCAGGCATCAAAACAGGGGCACCAGCAAAGGGCATTGCTCTAGGGTGGAGGTTTGGCCAGGAGAAGTCTGACAGCCAGCAACACTGGTCCCTGCATCTACCCCCACATCAGGATGTGTAATTCAGTGCTTGGCCTCCCGGCAACCCCTACCCAAACAATTGATGCCTGCTGCTGAAAGGCTAAGCAAAATCTGCACCCATCAAATCAAGGTTGACAGGGGGCCCAGTGCACTAGTGGGCCCCCATCTACTCTCTCAGCCAGCACCCAGGAGCCCTGGACGGGCAGGTATTTTGGACCACCACTGTCTGCGAGTCAGAATTTTGAGCGCCTGCGCAGTGCACAAGAATCGGAAATTCGAAGCATTGCACTTGGAAAAATACCACCATTTGGTCTTTCTCCAGTACACATTCGCTTTCGAAAAGCACGGGCGGCGGGGGCCGCCGATGAGGGGAGGGTAACCCCCCCCCCCCCCCTCTGCTCTGGGCAGTGTACGTGGCAGGGACAGGATGGACACAACCAGGGACCTTTTGGCAGACTCGATCAAGGATGGGTTAGGTCAAGGGTCAGCTGCAAGCGTCTGTGCATGCGGCATTTGTACAACACAGGGTGAGGGGCGTGGCCCTGAAGCATCGACAGACGCATCGCAGTAATGCGCGGCAGAAAATGCAGGGCACATTTTTGAAGCTGCACTTCAAGAAAGGTAATGTAGTGTACAGAGTGGGATAAACACGGAACGTGTGGAAAGCGTGGCAGCAGCGCTCCATACGTGGGTGGCCACTGCACCAGCTCCCAGCAGTTTGCAACAATCACACGTTGCAAACTCAACTGCAGGATGTCAAGTTAGCGCTGTGACCGCCCAGGGTCCTCACATCTGCAGCGCTCCACAGTTGTACAGCCAAAGCCGACGCTGCAGTGCCGGCCCGACGCGGCGCGCTCCCCGATCTTCGTTGCCGCTGCGGGCGAAAGGCGGGTCGCGCGACGCCGCGCCGACAAAGGACAAGCAGCGGAAGATCGGCCTGCGGTACGCCCAGGCCCACGCCACGTTCGACAGGCTCATCCCCATAAACATATTCCCTCATGATATATAACAGAGTTCTATCGATTTACTCCCTGGCCAACTGCAGCATGTTCTCGAAAACCTCGTAACGGTTGTTCTTCTCGTTGGCCAGACTCTCCCACAGCTGCTGAGTCTTTGGGTTGGGCTCCGTCTGTGAGCACACAGACATGAGAGAGGCCTAGGCATGGAAGTCCTCAGGGAACTACAAGTATGGGGGACGTAAAAATGGGCCAAGCCGTGGTTTCTCCAAAAGGTGATTAGGGTTTTACGATGCTTTCGGGAGACTAAAATTCGAGGTTTTCGAAGAGCGATTCAGAAAGAACGCAATACAATTCTAATCAACGAAAAATGACGCAGTTTATCACAGTACTGCCTTCTTGTACCCCCCCCCCCCCTTGTATAAGCTACGCCAATGTACACAATTATTACCGTCCCTACGCCTACTGTAGCTTGGCCATAGAACAGTGGAAAGTTCAGCAATAGGTCCCCACCGACAGACCTATGCCCTCAATCAGCAAGTATCACGCGGCGGAGCCGCGGCACACATTGTCCCATCTGTCCAGCGAAGCGCCACAGCTCTCCTTCGGATACGGCGCCGGAGGCGCCGCCACAGTTCTTCAGGATAGGTCAGGTAGCTACTGTAGCTTGGACAAGGGTGTGGCTTGCGCGCAACACATACAACTGCCGACACACACGTGCGCAGGCCACATGCGCTGAAATTGGCAATTCAGGGCCCATGGGATGCATCAGACTTAAAAAAAATAATTCCTGGTGCACCAGCAGGGGGCCACATGTGCTGAAATTGGCAAATGTGACGACAAACCCACGTCTTATGTGGCCACACTACATTTCGTACATAATTAAATTACGTACCAAATTATTACGGTCCCTACGCCTACTGTAGCTTGGACAAGGGCGTAGCTTATACAAGGGGGGGGGGGGTACAACCTAAATGTACTGCGCTGTCGTGGTCGCCCACCCCAGTACCCCCACCCGCCATGAGGCTTTTGACCTGTGCCACACTTTCTGAGCATCTATTATCGTTTCGGTATGCTGACACTGAGAGTCGTCACGCCCCATGAGGAGCCACCAGCAGAACCCTCAGTGGACTGACCCAACGGGGTGCTTTGGCCCCTCAGATGCGGCCCCGACTGCTTGTAGAGCTCATGATGTTGGTACCATGTAATGTCTTCGGTGTGGCGATTGCAGGTGCGGGTCCAGCTACACAAGAGGCCTCGGGAGCATGTGTACAGTGTTGCTCGTGATGGTCGAGCATGCGACAGAGCTGGCTCCATGGGCCAGCCCCGGTAGCTGCTGCTGGCAACCCTGTCCTTGCCTCCTCCACACCTGCGCTGTTTGGGACTCAAAAGGACTGAAAATGACTGGAAACACCTGAAAATCCAAGATAAGCGCTCATAAATTGCACTTGTGTGCTGATCTCCACTTGCCTCCTGCCCCTCCCCAGCCCCCCCCCCACCATACTTGGCACCAACACCTGCCAAGGCAGGGGTTGGCAGGTGTCGGCAGGTGTCACAAAATTTACTGGCAGGTGTCGGCAGGTGTCAGGCAGTTTGGCAGAAGCACATGGAAACACACACACAGACACAATCCACAGACTCACATGTAGAGGAAAACCAGGCCATGTTCTGCAAAAGAAAAGAAATATATCTTGGACTGATGGATTACGGACTGCCATGTCCATCCACCCTGTAGTACCGGTACCCCTGCGTAACCTGCTCTGTAGCTTCTGTAGGTTGGGAGGGACTGCTTGCTGGGGGCTGGTTATCCACCCGACGGTCCCTCTGAAAAATGGGCAACATGATTCAAAGTGCCTGTGACACAATGCAACCAAAAATCACCACTGACACAGGGAAGACGACACTGACCCATGCACACATACACACCACACAAGTCACAAGAAGTCTTGGCAGGTGTCAGCAGGTGTCACAAAAATTTCTGGCAGGTGTCAGCAGGTGTCACATAAAGTTTTGGCAGGTGTCGGCAGGTGTCACAAAAAGTTTTGGCAGGCGTTAGCACCAAGTATGCCCCCCACCCCCCCTCTCGGCTGGAGCCCCCTCGCCAGCCCCATCCCACGCAGACACAACATAATCACACCCTTGCCCTTCCGTAGGTTATCCAGTGCACTGAGCCCAGTGCACTAGTGGGCCCCCATCTACTCTCTCGGCCAGCACCCAGGAGCCCTGGACGGGCAGGTATTTTGGACCACCACTGTCTGCAAGTCAGAATTTTGAGCGCCTGTGCAGTGCACAAGAATCGGGAATTCGAAGCATTGCACTTGGAAAATACCACCATTTGGTCTTTCTACCGTACACATTCGCTTTCGAAAAGGACGGGCACCGGGGGGCGGCCACCGATGAGGGAAGGGTCACAACATGTCATAACTGATGATGGTCGCGACGTTGCGCTGATCAATCCAAAGAAGATGTGCCAGGGGGACAAATGGAGTGGGAGCAGGGGGAGGACGCAAACTTGTTCAAAGCAGAGTACTGAAGACACTTCTTGGGAAGCGGGCAGTGGACTGATATGGCACACTGGATCCCTGGCAAGAGCAGGGCACGAGGCAGTGACCCATAGCTCACATGGTGCACGTCATGTTTGATTGTGCTCACAAAAGGTTTGCATCGTCTTGTGGGCTTTCATAGTCACCGGTGGTCAACTGCCTGTCACAAAGGGGGGCGAGGGCGGGGGTGGTCGCATCCACGGACCAGGCCCCAGGGGCCATTTGGGATTGGGACAATGGAAAGTACAGTGACACCCCCCATTCCATTCAGCAGTTTGAGTGACATACCCCAGCCAGCACACAGTAGTTGTCTCGGTGCTGGGCTTCCAAGTCTCGAGCAGTGGTGTACATCTTGAGCAGATCGCTCTGGCTTTGATTGCGCCCACTATCGTGGCAAAGACTTTGGATTTGCTCATAAAAGTCAGGCTTCGGCAGCACTGCAGGCAGGGGCAGGGCGGGCATGGGCCGCACAGGGGCAGGAGAGCGTTGGGCACAGGGGTAGAGGCAGGTAACCAGATAAACAGGGGCAGGAGCAGGGCAGGAGCATGGAAATGGAGCGGCAAGGACGGTTGCCAGCAGCAGCTCCGGGGGGCTTGCCCATGGTGCCAGCTCTGTTGCATGCTCGGCCATCAGGAGCCCATCCTCGAAAGGGGTGAAGGGCGCAACGCAATGTGCGACAGCCAAAAAGAAATTCTCCCATCTCCTCGTACTCACCGATTGAGAAAAAGGGGCAAAGCATGGCACACAAAGACACCTCTGAGACACGCAAGCACACACAAACACCCACCCAACCACACCCACACACACAGAAACACATGGCTTTGGCGCTGGCGGTGGGGCTTGTTCTGGTTCATTCATATGTGTGTGTGTGTGTGTGTGTGTGTGTGTGTGACGTCTGCAAATACACCTGTTAACAGCAGTCTGCTGTGGTCATGGGATTTTGCTTGGTACGCTCTGATGTGAGGTGTGTGTGTGTCCAGGTGGGTGGGTGTTTGTGTGTGTGTGTGGGTGTGTGTGTGTGATTGTGCGTGTAAGGCGACCGGGGTCTCACTAATGACCCCTGGAAGACAGCTTTGGTGCGTGCTGAGCTGCGTGAATGAGGCCCCAGGAATTCCTGGCTCAGCAGATCCCAAGTTTCTGTAAACATTTACAAGGGCAATACATTGAAACAAGCATAATGCTGGGAGTCAAACCTCGAATTTCCCCCTCTTCAAACGACTTCACCAGGGCAGCGTGCTGCTTGTGTTCTTCGTCTGCCAAGCGGAGGCACATCTTGTCAAGCGGTGCAGGTGACTTGTTTGCCAATGTGCGGTAGTACACCTCCCCAGTGAGTTCAATGCCCAGCACTTGGGGTCTGGCAGATGCATTGGCAGGCTTCACTGTCTGTGACTGCATTCTTGCTGCCACGTGGCGTCCATGGGGCAGCAACATGGCCAGAGGCAACTGGGCTCCACGGGAGAACATCTTTGTGGCTATGTGGTCGGCTGTACAGCATGAGTACAAATGCAGGTTTGGAACTATGGGTTATGCATCACAAGGCTGATTGCAGCTGTGCATTGTGAGCTGCGCAGCATCAGGGAGATGCAAACTAGCACTCCAGAGGTTGGCAGTTTTTCGTGGGGCCTTTTCGGGTGTAATGTGGCGAGCAGGTACTGTGAGGGAAATGAACGCACCTCGCACACCGCACGGGTGTCTTCCCCAGCCCTTTTCTGGCCATATCACGAGGTTTTCCGTGGCTCCCCGCAGCCCCGCAGCCCTTTTCTGGTTTTTTTGCTATAATTTCAGGGTGGCAGGGACACAGTGGCCTAGGGAGTCAGCATACAACAATGGAGGCCTCCACTCTACCTCCTCACTGCTGGTGGCTGTAGCTGCCCACACCCCCTGCCAGGGGACGGCCGATGGAAGCGGAAGATCCACTCTGCGATATGGCCGCTCAGACCGAAGAGCCTGTGCCCCACAGGGTGCCGAAGCCTGTGAGGCCGATTTGGACGATTTTGTGTTTCGGTGTGCCGAATTCTGTGAGGCACTTGTCTCGTGCTTCACAACGTTGCCTCATGGGGTGTCCATTCCCATGAGGCAACTCGTGTCGTTTCGGGTTTCAAGGGGGATTACCTGCACCCTGCCGGCACGGTGTGCGCACCGCGTAACGTATTGAAACAAATTATGGGGACAAGGGCATTCCTTGGGACCCCTAAAACTGGTGCACCATGGAGGCTTCTGGGGTACTGAGTGTTACTTTGGATAGTTGTTGTCTTGCCGTGTTACTTCCCAGTGGGCTCTGCATGGCTGCTGTTACTTCTTGGCAGCTCTGGATGGGTGTGGTTATTTCTTGGTGGGCTCCAGATGGTCCACCTGATGTCTTCAACAATGGTCTTGGTCTAGGGAGGGGGGCGGACTACGTAGGACTTGGATTCGGGGAGCAAGCACCGTGGGGTGAGACACACAGTGACCCCCCCCCCTTTTTTTTCTCAAATGGGCCAACAACAAAGTGCCGTGGGCTGCAAGGGCAGGTTCAAGCTAACTATAGATTTCGGCAGTGCCTGGGTGAGCATACGGGAATCAGCTCATGGTTGTTCCCGCATGGTTTCCCCATGGAGGTAGGAATCAGTTGGTGTGGATCTCCCATTTGTTGGAGTCCCAATGCTCCTTTAGGCATCTGGGTACGGGGCGGAGGGGGGATTTTTCACAATGTGGAGTCCAATGCCTCCCTGGGGCGTTTGCATTTGAAAAACAAGCTTTGTCGAATAACTCTTGTTTCCGTCTGGTATAGGTCTCGCAGGGCTAGATGTGTCTTCTCTTTGTGTGCTCCCTTAGGGCGCATTTTGTTTGTTGGAGTAGCATGTAGTGTGCATGGTTGTAGTGCCTTTCCGCTTGTTGTGTCGGTAGTTGTGTGTGGGATTGTACCCACAGTGGAGGCGCAACGTGTGTTTGGCTTGTTCGTATTGGCCGTGCACCATGTGTTTCGTGCTTGTGTATGTGGTGTGTGCCGCGTCACACAAGCCCTGTTGTCAGTCTTGCAATTGTTGGCTTGGTGTATGTGGTCGTTTAGTTGGTTGGTTGTCACGGTGTTGTATGCCTATTTTGTGTGTGAGGCTTGTGAGTATGCAGCTTTCACGTGTCCTCTGTGCTCCATTGTGTCTTCTAGCAAGCGGGCATATGAGAAAGTGTTTGCCATTGTGTGGAGGTGGTTCCTTGCGAGGTCCATGCGGATGCAGTAGCGGGTCCACTATGTGTTTAGGTTCAGTTGGTGTTTGTTGGAGTATGATTCGGGTGAACCACTGCACTGTGTCGTTTGGGCTTCTCTTTTTCGCTGGCGGGTTGCCCCAACGGGCACTCCTACCTGACCCCTCAAGTTTCTCGCTATTTCTTGTGGTTGGCTATGGGTGGCTATGAATCGTGTGATCCATAGTGGCAAAGGTGGCTGCCCTGGTTCTGCCAGCTTCCGCTTGAGTCCTTGAATGCCCAATCGTACCCATAAAAGGAATTAATCAGCGTACAAAATAACATCTTAGTGAAATTTTCTGGCTTGGCATACAAATCAGCATCGGGTGAGCGACCCCCATATCACGTAGCCACCTTGACATCTACTAGCAACCTGTAGGCCTCCTCCTTCTTCCCATATCTCACAGTCCGCAGGTGTGTTCAAGAAATTTGAAATGGACCACACACTTTGTTTGTCCCGTTTCAGGGCTTTTTGAATGTTTATGGGGGCAAGAATGGGTCACCAAAGGATGAAATGGGCCCAAATGACTTCTTTGGACATGCCAAGTGGTGGAGGACTAACTTTGGGGAAAATTTTTTACCATGTTTTGACACATAGGTGACCCCTGGTACCCCCGGTAATCCTAACCCTTCACCTTTCTTGACCCTGTTTGAGCCTCAAAGAGGCCCAACACCCAAGGCTTTTGGGACCTTTCGAGGGCCACAACACATCACCATGGGCTCAAAGCATATCATGGAGTTAGAGGTCACCAAAGGGCTCTTTGACACAAGCAAACCATGGTGCTTGCAACGTTTGGCATCCGTTTTCCATGGTTTCGCCACTTTGATGGGTTTTTAGGCTGTTTTGGGTAAAAATCATAGTTTTGGACCAGAGTTCAAACTAGGTTAAGACTATGGCACCTCACAATTTGGCGCCCGCGCCCTGGCCTACCACTATTGAGGTGAAGGGTTTGAACTACCACAAGCACCAAAGGTCACCTTTGTGTCAAAACATGGTTAAAAATGGTTTTCTCCAAGGCATTTCCACCACCACTGGCATGCCCAAACAAGAAAATTTGCCCATTTTCATCTTGTGGTGACCCATTCTAGCCCCACATAGGGGGAGTATCCACACCGCATGCACACTACTTATACAACCATCTTACCCAGAATAGCTTGGGCTTTACCCTCTCCTGAAATGGGCCCAACGAAGAGCAAACCTCTTGTGCGCAAAGTGTGCAAGATCAGTGCTAATTGTATTGTAAAATACACCTTTTGTTAGACTTTCTCATTGTAAGTGTGAGATGAGGGCCCGCCAAAGATCATGAACTTTTGGGTAAATAAGGTGTGTGCATTTGTCTCCGTGCAGAGCGGTGCATGCCTTACAATTATTGTGGTTCTCCATACTCCGCACACTTGCAGAAATGGAGTACCCATTGCCTTGCCCAAGGAATCCTTTCATAGCGGTCGGCATGTTGATATCCTGCCAATTCCAAATTGCAATAGCATGTGTCTTTGTCGGATTTGGAAAATATGTACCACTACTCAGATGCAACCCACATAATTAACCATGTTGATTGTCTCACCAATGGCTGAGTATTTCCCATTGAATATTTTGGTATCACATTCATCCTCACTACATGTCACATCCACTACCATAGTCAACGGCCTAGTCATTAGGGATCATCGTAGAATTGGACAGCTCCGAAGCTTGGTCCCAAGAATGTATGTGGAGTACAATACAAAGAGAAAGAGAGGATGCCAACTCCCCTTGGGCTAACGCCTCCCCCAAAAATATTGATTGTCTTACCGATGGCATTGAAGGCAATTCCGTAGGTATTTCAACCCATGGTATGTGATATTCAATTCATACCCGTACATAGACGAAAAATTGTCTACCGCAGCGGAACCTGAAAACAACCTAGTAAGCAAGCGTAAAGTTATGGACATCTACGCTTATTGTAAGCTGGATGGAGTAGTGCCAAGACAATGAATGTGAATGGGATGCTTGATTAAAACATTGTTTTCCAGGAAAAATAGATTTTGTAGGCAAATGCGGTGCTTTGGGTAAACTCCAATAAGGGGTCCACCGGGTGCTTTGCGCGCGTTGTGCAATCCGTGTGCACAAAGTAGACCTTTTTTTTTTGGCCGCCATTAAGGCACCCAATAGTTTGTTAGCCTTCCCTAAACCACCCTAAAATCCAACCACCATGAGAAGCATGCATGCACTGGCTGGATGTGTGGAATGAACACCGGAATACACTTGTCCTTGGTTTGCACCATCGTGGAAACCCATCGCAAACTCCATGAAACACCTTTTGGAGCATAGTGGCCCATACTTGCCCCATATCTTAATTTAGGTCATGAGGTAGGCACAAAATGTGGCGCAAATGGTCAAAAAGTGGCGCAATTAGAAAATGATAAATTGCATCCGGAACCCATATTCTAGCACAACACCGGCTACTCACTCTCTAGGGATCCGGTCTCTTGCTCCGGCCGTCCCTTTGGGAAAAAAAACTGCAAAGAGATTTCTGGTCGCTTGTTTCAACAAGTGTGCCTTTTAGTAGATTAACACCTTGGCCAAACTTAGTAATAAACTCATTTGGTGGGTCAAAGATTTCCTTACCTCATGGATAGGACCAGGCATCCACGCAAAAGCAGCAACAGTTTGATGGCAAAAATATTTTGTATAACTAAAGTTGTTAATTGGCTATGTACGCCTATAACCCTGCTGTATTGAGGACCACCCTAGTGGTAATAGGGCCGAGAATTAGTTGAGAATTAGTGGACGCCTGCCTATGTAGGGTCCACTGAAAACACAAGATTAGAGAATAGAAAAAGGATAAAAGCAATCACATAACATGAAATGCAAAATGCAATATTTCAGAGAATAAATTATAAAACAAATGTCATGGACAACATCCTATAAAAACAACAAATGTGTATCTGCGTTGCGCGCTACTTTTACGGCGATTTACCCGGAATGGGTTGGCTTTTAACCCCTCCCAAAATGGCCCCGAAGGACAGCAAACACCTGGCTACAAGATTTCCCTCCTTGGGTTCTGTTCAGAAGAGCAAACAGAAACACGCGCTCCATCACTTGCAGTGAACCCCCAAAATATCAAAATATTCTGAGATCAATATGGCATTAGAGCAGGGTGAGACTTAAAAAACAAAAAACCTTGAAGTACCTCTCCTCCCCTCCCGCTCGGGTGTTCCTTCGGAGGGAGTCACGGTTGCTCTTGCCTAGGGTGTAAGAAAAATCCCACTGTCAAACTTTGAACACATGTCACGACCTGAGCTGGCAGAGTGTGGCAGATGGGTCTCCCCTGCATTGTGAGTGGCACCTGTGGCTAAGCTCCACCCAGCCTGCAAAGCCCTACACACCACAACATGTGTGGGAGTGTCTGCAAAATTTACCCCACAAAATCCAGGGGCTTCTGCGAACTTTCCCGCAGCGAAATTTGCCACCGCAAAATTGAATAGGCAGCCCCCCCCCCCCCCCCCCTTGTACATAAACTGTTGCTTGAGACTGGATAATCCATTTGGTTCACAGCTGCCCCAATGCTGTCCCCAGATTCTGCACTGCGATCGCTCACCCAACATCTGGACAGCTGCCAATTCTTTGATTTGTTGGGTCGACGATGTTCAAAGCATGCACTACCGTTGCATACATCCCTCCAATGCTGTGATGAAAAGCCTCCTTTTTATCCCCAGGCATTTCCCTGAAAAGGGTACATTGCGTTAGGCGTGCAACAAAGGGTGCATTACACTGGACGGCTGCATTGTGCTGACAAAGGGTACATTAGAGACGTTTCAAGGTCGACAATTTTTTCCTTCCTCTGCATGGGGAAAATGGAAGGGAGAGATGTTACCCTGATGACCCCCCCCCCCTCAGGGTGCTGCTGGTGACTGCAGGGTGCTGCAAAGTGCTGCTGCAGAACTAATGGTTGCTTCAGGTTGATGCTGGACGGGTGCAGGCTGCCGCCGGTTGCTGAAAATCGCTGCTGAAGAGCTGCAGTTTGGTGCAGGTTACTGCTGGAGAGCTGCAGGTTGCTACTGGTTGCCAGGTCCCCCGCCGCCGCCGCTTATGGGCCGCTGTACTGTCTGTCTAGTGACCTGGCAGGCAGGGCAGAGCACAAAATAATGGTACACACCAAAGCGATTGCACTTGCAGATTGGCCAAACACATGTCGCTCATGAGCGAAGGGCAACCAGGCATTTCAAAGCTGGGCTCCATTTGACAATGCAGCTGGATCAAGTGGCTGTGCATTGGGGTGCTGCTGGTTGTGCCTGTTTTTCCCTGTGCTGCTGGCAGTGTATATGCCTCTTCACTTGATGGTGCAGGTGCCAGATTTTCTGCACCAGGTTCTGGATGCGCCTCGGTTGAACGTGCTTCGGCAACTAAATTCTGGGCACATGGACAGCAGCCAAGGGCCAAATACCCGTCTTCTGTGGGTGCTTGTTGGGAATGCGTTGCAGTGAGTGTAACTGACTGTAACTGGCTTTCCATATTTTCACTGTGTCCTGCGCAACCTTTGACTTTTCAGGAATAAAAGCTCCTTCCGTGCTTCAATTCACCAAACCTCTGGCACACTTTCACATGCTAGGCAACCTTAGGTTCCAATCTACCTTGGCATACATATCTGTTGGTGACCTACTTTCACTTGCGGAAATGGGGGACCAGGATCTTTTCCCAAAAAGGCAGAAGATGCTTTGACTGGTGTGGTTGGTGTGGCTACTTTCAGTGGTGTGGTGGGGAGTCTGGCTCACTTTGGGGTGCAGGATGGTGGTGCACATCATGAACCCCCACCCGTAACCCCCTCAGTGAGGGCAGACAAGGACCATCGGGCTGGGTGGGGGAATCATCTGACTCGGATGTCTTGGGGCTGGCACTGCAAGAGGGTTTGAGGGTGGTGGGAATGTCGGACTCAGGGGGAGGAGGAGTGTGATTGCAGTAGAGTGCAGAGGTCAGCGATACTAGGCTCCACAACCGAGCTGCATGAGAGCCCCCCCCCCCCCCCGTAGCTCCTTCCCTGGCCCTGCATGAATGCAACGAAGACACTACAGCACTGCTTCACTGGTTATAACCTTTTTGCCTGTGCTCACTGTACTTATTCTTTGCACTCTATTTCTACTTGAACAATAGTGTGTAGGGATCGCATAGAAGATGGCCCACTTCCTTTTTCAGGGCACCAACCATGAAATGCAGTTAACAACCCCAGGTCACGGGTTGATGTGCCGCGGAGTTGAAAGCATGTACAATTTGGGCCTCAAAAAGAGTTTTCCATCGGGTTCATTTTGAAAGTACATGTGTTGCTCCTTGAGCAGCTGCTCTCCAATGGGCACCACAATCTGGTACTGCCGTTTCTGCCTGCAGAGGGGTTGTCCGCACAAGTACAATGAAAGAGACGACATGCTAGTAAGCACCACATGTCATATAACATACATGTATGACGTATGACACATGACACATGACACACATATATAGAAAAATAACATGCCATGCACTCAACAAATGGTACCGCGGGTCTCACCTGCCCCGCCTAACTAAGGAAAGCGGGCTGGTAGGCTGCAGGTTGAGAAATGGGAGAATGCCAATGCTGGGTGCGCCCCTGGGAACAGCGAGCCTTGGCTGACAGCAGTGAAAGGGGCAGGAAGTATCTAAACAGGCCAATCATGCCCGTATTGGGCACGCTACACGCAACACGTTAGGTCCCGGAAGAAGTATTTCGTCCCCCTGCAGACCTTGACCCGAAACTTGCCAGGTCTTCTATGAATGACAATGGGCTCTGCGAGCACTCACGCCAAACTCCCTCATGTCCATGCCCGTTCGGCCTACAAAGGAGTATCCCTCTGCAGGCCGCATCCCTTGCTCCGAAAAAGGCTTATTTCATAGTTGTGGTTCTGTACCGCACACCCTTTGGCAGACTTTCCCCTCCCTGGCTGTGCCGAGAACCGCATCGAAGGATGGGTGCATGCTACGAGTCAGCGCTTGGCTGCGAGAATCGGCCACTTCATGTGCAAGCCCGTTACGCCTGAAAAGGCGTGTTTCATCCGTCTGCAAAGCCCTTGCCTTAACCTGAAATTTCTCTCCAAACAACGACTTAATTCATAGCATTGGCCCCCGGAGGATTTGAGACGCCAAGTTCGCTCATGTCCATGCAGATTCCAAGCTTGGGGTAACAAACCAGAAACCACATGGCAAGTGCCATGGGGACGTCTTTGGTGGGCGGCAGAGCGCATCCAGATGTTTGGCAGCAATATTGGCCTTGGCTTTGGCACAAGGTCCGGGGCTTCAACAATCCCCACTCACAGACGTAAAGCCCAATTTTGCAGATGTGGCTGCCGCCCTTGTTAAACCCTAGGGTTAGATGATCGCCACCCATTTTCAGGCAGCAAGCGTGGCTGAGGCAGAGGCACTCTGAGGAGGAAGAACAGCCGATGCAATCGGGGATGTCCATGTACAAGCCAGAGTAACAAAGGAAACAAGCGTTGCATAGTTTATGGCCCTTGAGACAGCTCGCCATCTTGCAAAGAAATCCTGAAGGGAGTGAACACGATTGTGGATATAGAAGATAGGGTAGGGAGAGAAGGGGCCAAGATGGGGTAGGATGTGAAGGACTCCAAAACTCTCCTACAGCTCACTAAATCAATGCCTCTTTTAAGGAGCCGTCCTGGGGGCACCAAGAGCTATAGTCTCCCCTAGCACAACGGACAAAGCAACAAGGCCGAACAATGCACAGAGCAACAACATTGATCACCAATCGCCAAAAAAACATAGACGTGGACACAGTATAATCGTTTTGAATTCTTCAAAACCTTTGCGGAATGACAGGAAGCACCAAAACTGAAACCCGCATTTGCGCCATCCTCAAAACTCGTGACCAGGGTGTGTTCATCTTACGAGCGTGCTTGGAATCCCAACGCTTGGAAAAATTTCCGTCAACCAATGCCTCGAGAAGTCCTTGATTTTAACCACCTACATGCCAACAAAACTTATCAATGGTCATGAAGCTGAAACAATTAGTACAACGATCCTGGGCATAAAGTGAATGGGAAAATCTTAGAACAAGCTAGGGTAGGTGTAACTTAGAAATGCAACGACATTGTCTGCCGCTTGTTAAAGCTATGCCGAAGTCCCATGTGCTCGTTGAAGCACGTCGAATGTGTCAGCAGCAAGTGAGCACTGAACCAAGCAGAGTTGCCGGTGGTGCATCATATGCATGCGCGGCTTTTGTGAACAAAGGTGCATGGGGCGGCACGGGCTGCTCGAAATTCATCAAACACGGACCCAGACCCACGCGGCTTCAACCATTCCGTAAAATGTCTATAACCCGCCAGATTAGGGGGGATGGTATGCGTCATTTTGGTACAAAAAAGTACTCGGCTACCGTTTACGGTGACAAACTTTTTTTTTTCCATGGGAACAAACTTTTTGTCTACGGGAACAGACATTTTGTCCATGGGAACCGACTTTTTGTCTACGGTGATTGGTCCATGGTGATAGACGTTTTGTCTTTGTCTGTGGGAATGGACTTCTTGTCCACGGGGACAAACTTTTTGTGGTAGAAATGACGCACATATGGCGGGTTACATCGCTCATGCAAATATGGGCCTCAATGCGCACTATCGAGTTTACAAAAGGTTTTTAATTTTCAAGTAGGGACATTTCTTTACATAGGTTTAGGGGACCCCTAGAAGCTACAAAGCAAGGCAGAATTTGGACTCCACCCTTCGACCCAAAGCACTTTCTATGTTGCTCTGAAGTAGTTCCGTGCCCTGCTACGTGTGAGCCACCAGTTGAAATAACCTAGCGCGTTTTGCCGGCAAACTGTTGGCAAACAACAGGTGCATAGCTGCTATCCACATGAAGCCTCAAAGTGCGTCACGACAAACTGGGACAACAAGAAGGTGGTGCAAACAAGCGGTCCTGTAGAACCCTTTACGGTGAAAACGGTGGCTGGCTAAGGTCGGTGGACAACCGAGGTCCTTGGAACCCCAAGAAAGCAAAGGCGGATCCGTGGCGCTCCACCGAATATGCCCTATCTATAGAAGTGTCCGTTCAATTGGGGTGCATACAACACCGTTATTGTGCTTTTACCTCGTCCGCGCGAAGCAAGTGTTGCTTTTGTGACCGAGGTGCAAGCTTGCCAGCAAGCATGCACGACTTCCTTGTGTAAGTTGTGTGGTGTGTTTGACCTCTCGTCGATGCTCAACTTACGAATCGCGTCAAGCTTGGACCTCGCGACCAAGAAGGCGACACACACACGACTTCGGGTTGAGACCTCCTGAAGGGCCGCTTTTGCTTGAGCTTGAGTTTGTTCCTCTACGCTCTCCAAACCTAGCCAACCCCTTGTACTTTGGATTCTAGTCCCAACCGCTTCCGTTTCTTAATAAGGTTTTAAACAGGGCATAGGAAGGGGGACGATTTCGATTTCGATTCAAACTCCTACGGAGACCCACCTATTGGATTCACCATCGAAGGACTTTGGGTGGGGTGCAATGGGTTTTGAAAACCCCAACATCAGGTCACCATGTGATACCACAAATAATACTGTAGTACAATAATGAACCCCCCGCCATGAAAAAAGGTTCCAACCATGTCTTTCGATTTGTTCATCTCACAACAAGCATGTCAATGTTGGATCAAAAGCGTAAGTAAGGTCCGAGAAGCTGACTCTAGATCGTATAGAGCAGTGGGTGACTAACGACGAGGCGTAGGCACGAACAAAGTTGATCACAAATGCATGTGAGCCGTACTGCACCCTTGCAGTAAAGGAGTACCGTGAGACACGCACGCAGGAGGGTCTGTCTTTTGTATTTGTGATTGTGCGTATTGATGCGAACGGTTTTGGTGATATTTTTCCTGGCTATGAGTGTCTCGGTCCCCATGTCGGTGCTGAGTCGTGCAGCCATGGATTTCTTGGTTGAAGTTCCACTGAAGTAAGTGAAAGGAGCGTGCGTGCAGAATGCGTGTGTGTGGTGTTGGGCAGTGCACATAAGGTGGGCGTCAGGACAGAATGGGGCAAACGGTTTCCGAGAATACACTCAACGACCGACACGAGGTATTTATCAATAAATCAGGAGTGCTGGTCGAGGGTATCGGGAGCGATCAACGGCGGCAACTCTGCTGGCATTCAAGGCTGCCTTGTGTCAAGGCTTTTTTTGGGTGAGGGATCTGAGGGAAATCCAAGAGGGTGTCGGGCTTCATAGCCGCAGGTGCTGGCCAGATCCAGGTGCCCCCGATATCCCGTTGGCCAAATCTGGTCTCCGCGTTCGCTTTAGTGGGTCTAGGCAAGCATGCACGACCAAGCAAAAGTGGCTTGCGACTAATTTCGAAACAGCATCTCGTTGACACAAGTGTGGTAGTGACAGTTGGGTTTGACGCAGCAAACGGGGTGACCCACACCCCACGCCCGGGGTTGGCACTCGTGTTGGGCACATTGCAGGTCCATTGCTTCAAAGTATACGGCTGGAAACATAATATGTGTGTGTGTATGTGCATGTATAAGAGACAAGTGTTGCCTGCAGAAGGTAAAACCAGCGAGCACGGGCGACACTAGCCCTACAAAACGGGTTTGGGTGGTGGGTCGCCCAAGCAGTCATTTTGATCGCGGCAAACTCGATTGCTGATTGCTGTGCAGGCGTTATCAGCTACCGTATTGTGTGCGTCGACCCATGCTATCAATGCTAGCATAGGCAGTGTATTACACACCTTGATGTCCGTGATGAAGGGTGCTTGGAGCTATCATGCGCTAGCAATCGCGTGCGGCCACCTATTGATTCATGGAAAGTGAGGACATGGTAATGCATTGTTGCTCTGCAGGTTGTGTTCTGCAGGTTGTGCTCTCACGTTTATCGTCCCGTGCGCCCCAGACGACACTGAGGAGCTGATTGAAAGTGAAGGCCTCGTCCTCCCTTCTCTCAGTGCTATCCTTTCCATAGACTCCGTGTCCTGTACCATACACTTGCGCATGAAACCCAAGGTACTGTCAACGATGTGGGACTCACCGGTGCATAAACGAGTCCGCCGATACCTTGACCGCCACTCCATTGGTTGCAAAATATCTGTGCGTACCCAACACGGCATTGATATCACCTGGTATTCCCACCATATGGCTGACGTCCAACATAATACATTGATGGTTGTTGAAGAAACAATATCCAGCCTCATGGTGGAAACCATATCTCTTCCGTGGTGTGACCGTCCAAGGCAAGCTTTCCACAGCCGAAGCCTCTGTTGTCTTCCGTTCTACCATCCCCCCCCCTTGCTCTGCCTCTTCCCTCACTCTGATTGACCACGGGCATTTGTTCCCCTAGGTGGTCGGGCCACACTAATTTGTCCTGGCCTCCGCCTTCCGGAGAGACTCTCTTCTGAGTCCATTCACCGTCTGCACACCGTGTATACTCATACAACCCGTGTAGGACGAAAGCCACATGCTCTTTCACGCTAATGTGGCAGCCACAATCTCAGGGTCCACCTTTGTGGGCCCTTCTCAAGGGAATGGTTTGGTTTGAACTCATTGTGCTCCACACCTTTCTTCGTTGAACTCGGTTCGCTCCATTTTCTGTCATGTACTGCAACTATGGCCTTTCTCTTGTGCCTTTGCCACTGACGATTCCTACGCGTGTGTCTCGACTCTTGTCCCGACTACAGAGCCCATGCGAGGCAAAGAAGCCTACGGACCAAGGGAAAGTGTTAAAACCTTTTTCATCTTCAGCCCGGAGGAACATGTTTCGAGACGAGGCCGGTGACATGTTAGTTGAGGGGACATCCTACAAGTTGATGTGCACGTGCGAGACGATGCGGCGAACGAAACCGGCAACATTGCGTTTGGCCTTTTTTGATGTGTTCTCGGTTCAACTTGGTGACAACATATTTTCCATTGATCATGCACTTTTCAACCATGCAAATCATGCATTGTTGAGGAGAGCGGAGACGCTATGAATTCCATCAAATGCGATTGATATAGAGCAAGTTGACACTGCAAACGCTTGGGCCCTCATTTCTCCCTCGCATCAAAACACAAGCCCCCCCTTTGGAGCAACTCATGTCCACATATGCAACGCTCTTTCTTCTAGCACTATGCCGTGTGTTCTCATGTGGACCTACGTGTGGCTGCTTAGCATTCTTATTGGTAGTTCTTTTGCTAGCGAAAAAACGACGAGTGTGCTCCTCACGTATGCTGAATGTGCAATTCCCATTCGTGCGATTAATGCATCCTTACTTTTGAGAGGCACTCCCCGATTGGGATGTTTTGGTTGGCATGCCATCAAATTGACAACTGGTACTCGGCCATTCTTGTAGGCCCCGTTCAACCACACAAGCTATTGTACCCGCCCGTCAACTGTACCACCTTGCACTCGTGCATATCTCACACTTGCGCCGGCATTTTGGTTGTCTTTCGCACGGAAACTGTACATAATGCACACCCTTGGTGTTTGCACTCGTCCTGCCCCTCTTGGCCCTCTAGCAACATACTCCCTCCCCCCCGACTGTAGACCCGGGTCTTATAATTTTTTTCCCCTGAGCCATGTCGGGTGGGTCTTATACAGTGGTCTTTTTGAACTGGGTCTTATACTTCTTTGATACGGAGCACACTGTGACCTGTTTTCTCAGCCACCAAAGAATGCCGGTTTCGGTGACGCAACTTTTGTCCGTTTTATTTTTCAACCGAAAAACACCGTTGACATCATGTCTTTGTGCAAAACCCAAGTTGACGGGCGGGTACAATCCTACTCCGCAATAAGCCCAGAAGGATGGATGTAATGGGACGATACCCAAGCAGAAAACCGTTCGCTGAAAGGGAGACCAAGAAAAGTTGGTAGCCCACGCATGGATTGTTATGCACCGGCTGACTCTCCATCACGACAAATATCTTTATCTACTGCAGGCAGAGCACTGCATCTTTAGTGGACACAAAGAAAGCACGGGGCAATTTGGGGCAGTTTTTTCGGAGAGCTCCCAGAGTGTCATGGCAGTGGTGCGCGAAGTGTAGAGGAAAAGCCTTTTGACGGTGTTGAGGGTGGGTTTTCATCTTTCCGAATGCCCCTGGTCGATGATTTTCATTTTTGATGCCAACCCATTCCCCCAAGCCGGCGTGGATTGGTTTTACTCGACCACATCCCTCGGAATACAACAAGGTTTGTATTCCGAGCCCCATTGAGTTGGAAGCCTTCATTTCAGGAGTACACGGGTCTCTTTGCACTTCCCGCGCATCGTAGGTTCTTGCACACCGTGAACGCCGAGCTTTGGGAGGGTGCTATCCTCTCTATCATGTACAATAGTGCCCATGGGCCGGCGGTATGTCTGAAACGCCCCATACGGCTATGAGTCTAGGGGTTGGTCGAGGGATTCGGTCCATGTTGTAAAAGTACAGGACTGAGCGTGGATATACCTATTTTGTAGTTGTTATTCGCTATTAGGTAATGTGTCCGTTGTGAATTCCCATGAAATGAGCAAGCATACGAATGTGAGATGTCATCAAATACTTGTCCACCATCCATTGAAAGATGAAACAAAAACCGCGCACCAACGACCATACAACATTGGCAATTTAAAGATGCACACTAGCATTCGGGCATGGGCCTTGACCGCAGAGCTCACTCCGGGAGGTGGGCTCTTGCGCGAAGTGGCGTAGGGTCGAAGTCCAACGATTCTTGAAGGCATTCGCATTTCTGAGGGGCCTGATCAACGGGACCATTGAGGGTGGGACGAAGAGGGCGAATGGGCGTGTGGTTGCGGGGGTCGATGAAGGGGGTCGAGGAAGGGCGTTGATGACGAGTGAAAGCTTTCTTACACCCCTTGTGTTCGGTGCTTTGGGGGGGTTCTCTACATTAGGGCATTGTTCCTCCGTGCCACCAAAGGCGCATGGGGCCATACGTGAGGAGTTGTCCAACAGGCTACTCAATACCATGCGCTTTTCGGAGCTCGCCAAGTTCACTAGGCGCCAAAACGCTGCTTTTTTCATCTCTAGTCGTTTACAGGACTCTGTGCACATGCCCTTTCATGACACCTACTCCCCTTTCTCTTTGTACCATACATGCTCACCCCTCCCCTTGCCGGCTGGCACCGATGGCCATACATACCTAGCCCTCACGGGGCCAATCCCGCAAGCCTCCCAAGCTAGACAACATACGCAGCAAAGGAAAGAGGGTGGAAACAAAAAGGCCCGGTTGGCTGTAGTGCCATATTTAACATGAGATCACAAGTTTCACCATGTGCTTCATGTAACCTCACACTGGGAACTTGGGGGGCGGGGGGTTGGCTTTCAAGTGTTTGCCGTGATGTGCAGGAATGGATACAGTTGTGCCATGCGATTGTTTGCCATGTTCAACCTAGTGGGAACCTTGCATGCCCGCTCATGCACCGTGGTTTGTACCCTCATCACCATTCTCACAGAAAGGCTTGTGTCTCATGTTTCATTACTTCTTTGTTCTCGCCTTCGCTACCCAATGCACAATTGGGACTGCAATCGGAACACCTTCCGATTTGGCACGGATCTAATCTTGGGGCACGGGGACACTTTGCACTGCCAAAAACACCCCTATTCCGGGCATGGGGACACTTTGCATTGCCAAAAACACCCCTATTCCCGGTCGGGGTCTCCCCATAGTTTGTTCACATTGGTGCTCTTGGCTAGCCCTTCGGTGCAAAAGGATTCACCGATAATTTGACTTTTCGCATTCTTCGGGCTGGGATCTTGGGTTCTTGGCTTGGTCCTGCCCTCGTGTGAAACTGCGCTCGGTTGATCATTATTGGACGAAACATTTGCTTCTTGGGGGATGTGGGGTGCCAAGGGGGTCGGTTGAGTCCCATATGTGGTGATTCCAGGAACAATAGATAGTTGGAGGAAGTGGTAATTGGGCTCCCTGTACACAGGCGGCTGTCTTTTGGTGAACCTCGTCGTGGTGTAGCAATTTGATTGAGTTGCCCCGTGCGCAGGCCTGTGCTTAATTTTTTCAAGGAGGAGGGTCACCCCCGCCCCCCCCCCCCCTAGGACCCCCCCCCCTCCAGACCAAAGGGACCATAGTGGGAAAAAACGAAGTTTGCAAAACTTTTTACGGCCATTTTTGGTACACAAACTTTTTGGTCCCAGACCCCCCCCTTCCCTTCCGTGACGCACACCCTTGCCGGTGCGGTCCTACCCACGATACCCAACCAACCGGATTGTTGATTCTTCGAGGGCTCATCAACGGGGCTGATCAATGTTGCCTTGTTGTGGGATGATCCGGTGGATTGATCAAGGCCGTTGGATTAATTGGGCTGGCCACCTTCATCTACCTGCGGATCAAGCCCCTTGATCTCGAACAGCCTGGTTGATTATCCCCGTTGATGAAATTGCGTTTGTAATATTTCGCCAATTTCGGCCCATTTGATGGCAACATACATCACCAAACATTTTCCTTCACTGCATGCGCACCACTGTGTATGCCCTACCGAATGCATGGGATGTGAAATGGAGCGGAGCTATGGTCCAGCACGGTGTGGTGTGGTGTGGTGTGGCGTGATGTGGTGACGTTGCAACATGTTGCAGCAGCCCCCGCAACACTTTGCAACGATGGGCTGTTGCAACATGTTGCAACATGTTCCAGGGGCTGTGGTGCAGCATGGCGTGGCGTGGTTTGGCATGGTGTGGTATGGTCCGGTTGGGGTGGGTCGGGTTGGGAAGGGCGGGGTTGGTACCGCAGGGTGGGGTAGGATTGGGTGGGAATAGTTGGGCACGGGTTGGGTGTGGGGCCAGTTTTGATGAGGCGTTCGATGGTGCCGTGTCATTTGGTGATTTGCTGTGATGTAGTGTCTTGTGTAAAGTGGTGGGGCGTCATGTGGTGCAGTGCAGTGTGGTGTGGTGTGGGGCATGTTAGTGTGCCACTACTCAGCCCCACACTCTTTATAGGGCGCCGATTGCACCCTGAACTACCAGAACAAGTTTGTGGCTTTGTGCGAGTTTGTGCTGCCAGGCAAAGATGTCATGCCATACCCGTGTCAGGCAGTGCTTACGCACAAGCAGCACCCCATCATGCAGCTCACTATTACTGGTGTGGCGCCAGTGCATCATGCACGGGAGTGTTTGTTGAAAATCGGCCAAAAATAAATACATGCAAAACGAAGGGCGGGAAAAGGTTCCTAAGAAATATGGCAGCGTTTAGAAAGGGCAGGCAAAGAAGTCGCAACTTTAGGGGGCCCTTAGTGCGGAAGATGCCAATGCGAAGCTGAGGGTCCATCTTCCGCCAATAGTTGCAAATACCAATACGTGCATGCGACTATCTTGTTTCGACCATGAGGTCTTGGTGGTTCTGACAGATGAGAGATACTGATACAGGCAAGGAGGCACTTGGCAGCTGCAGAGGAAGCTTTTGCGACTGCGTGGCATCAGTTGCCCAGTCTGGCTGTGTTTTGGGTGTCCACGCATTCGTTTGAGGCGAAATGAAAACCACCAGGTGGGCAATCGCTTAGAACAAGTCATATCGCCAGGTGTCGTTTAGATCAACCAGGCCGTGAGAAAGCACCTATGGCGTTTTGGCATTTTGGGGGGTTTGTTGGTCCGGGTATGCCACTGGTTTTTTTGGTGTGTGTGGGCGGGGGGGGGGTTCTTGATCAGCATCTGCGCACTAGGGGATTCTCAAGTTTGTGGCCGAAAACTCGCCGGTTGGTCCGATTTCCCAAATTTGGCTAGGATGGGGAGGAGGCTGGTAATGGAACCCCCTTTTTTTGACCTGGAAAGCATAAATTTTTTTGGAATTTTTCGAGTTTGATCCAAAAGATTTTTCAACTCTGTGGTTTGGTCAGGCGGCCCTTGGGATGAGCGCCAATGCAGTTCATGCATGCTGTTTTTGTCATGGCGTTTTTGGCGGCTTTGGTGACTCTGTAGTAACCCTCGTAGATGGGTAGGATGTATACTAATAGTAGGATGCAAAAGGCGTGTTTTGAAGCCTCTAACCCTCTCTAGGGGCCGCCAGGGCCCATTTGAAACTTTGGTTATCTATGCCGCACTTGCATACATTCGTGTATCTGCTCTATCTATGATCGTTGTGTTTCACTGGCAATTGGCAAATCCAGAGCAGAGGCAGCCATGGGGAGGTCTGCGCCTGTACACAGAGACTAGGACGAAGGATGAAGTTTGTAGGAGGCCGAAGCCGGAAAATCCTCGTTTTTTGACATTGTGACAACGGTCAAACATCTTATGTAAAGCATTTTTTTAGGCCCTCGTTATGTATTTCCCCCATGCCTGGTGCTGTGCACAGCGCGAAGTGAAAAGGAATTTTTGGCACCACTGCTGCTTTCAAGCACTTCTTTTTCTATTTTCAGGCTTACTGACCATCAGTTTTAGAACCACGGCTGACAGTTTCGAACCTGCAGCGCATGTGGGCCAGAACTGACAGCCGAACCACCCTGATTTCGATTGTTTGGGTTTGCCAGCAAAAATTGGGATCAACAAACAGTTTGGTGCTTGGTCCCCCTTCCTGGCATTCAGATCCCACTCCTTGTCTAAGCACCAAAACACTCGACTAGGTGCATGCGAGCACAGGGCGAGCCATATCAGAGCTATCGTATGCTACGGGGACCCTGTGATAGGGATGTCCACGCACAAAGCACTGTCTGCACTGAAATCTGCCATGTTTGTAAAGACAAGTGCCGACAGCACTTTTGGCAGCCCCCGCAACCATGTGGTAGCCGTCTAGAGGGGTAGCATTGGGAATAATGTGACGGTATACCCATGGTAGGATGCAAAAAGAAAGTGTTTTGCAGCTTCTAACCCCACCTAGGGCAAGCCATGGGCCGTATGAGAGATGCAAAATCACTGTTGACACCAAATAGGGTAACCCCCCCCCCCCCCACACACACACTAACTCCCCCCCCATAACCCCCCTCCCCCCTCGGTTAAAACAACCCCCCTCCAGGGCCTCAGAAATTTCAGATTGTAAACCCCCCGCACCTTGTGCCCCAGAATTGAACACACAGAACAAGCGCTGTGCCGGCTGGGGGCCCGCTTGTGGGCTCCTCAACAGCCTGAGCAGCAAAATCAATGAAAAGCATTCTCAGGGCAAACCTTATCCTTGGACAGCCCCCTCAGAGCAATATGGGACCTGTCATCATTAGGCCACAGGTAGCCCGATTTCAGAAATGATTTGGGCACATCCACAGCCCGTAGGGTCTTCTGCCAGGCCGCAGCACACAACCTGATAGCCAGAATGCTGTATGGCGCTGCGTTTAGCTTTGTTGTCGGATGCACTGTTTCCCATTCATGGCCCAGAACCTGGTACTGATGGCGAAACACAAAGGCAATGTGTTGCAGGATTGGTGTCAGCCCACTAGGCACAACAACATTCCTCGTTGCGACACCC
This sequence comes from Eutreptiella sp. 'Long Island Sound 2002', assembly GCA_964036045.1. NCBI lineage: Eukaryota > Euglenozoa > Euglenophyceae > Eutreptiales > Eutreptiaceae > Eutreptiella > Eutreptiella sp. 'Long Island Sound 2002'. Next base: position 184,656,383 of record OZ038380.1, on the reverse strand, counting down.
TCAAACTCCTGCAGCACATGCCTTGCAAGGTGTGAGGAGGCAGAATCATATACCAGCAATTTCATACCAGCAATTTCAGACCACCAGGCGTGGCTTGCCACAGTTCCATTTCTGAATGTACTTCTGGACACACCATTGTCCATACACAACACCACAGGCCTTTTGCGTGACAATCACACACTTATCACACAAAGCAGTTTCCTGGGGCTTACCCTTCACTGGAAAAATCAGAATGGGAGGCATCAGCTGCTGAGATGTGTTTTCTTATGGCACACACCGTGTGGTCAACACCACTGTCATGAAATCTTTGAATGTGAACAAGGAGAATCCCACATCATTTGGTGTCCCTTGATCCGCTAAAATTTTGATTTCATGTTTCATGTGACCTGTCAAACTGAAGGGCATCTCATCGGTGTTACATATGTCTTGATTGTGAATTTTAAAGTACTATGATATGTGCACACTGAACAAAGTGGTGAAAAGAATATGCCTCTCGCTCAATCTGGGACTCTGTGTTGGTCGATTGGCGTTTCTCCAAGGAAAGAACCTGGTTTTCACGTTTTTTCCACCACAGAATCCACTGAGTCACATCAAATCCAACGGGGATATTATTCTTTTTGGCAAAATCTGTCACCTACTGCTCAGGGTCCCATGTGGTGACTCTCTCTCTCTCTCTCTCTCTCTCTCTCTCTCTCTCTCTCTCTCTCTCTCTCTTTTTCAACCTTATTGACCTTCCAATATTCATTCAAATCCGTATTTAGCGTAGGATACTTTATTTTACCCCCTCCACCTTGCAGGCAACAGCGAGAAGCAAATTTAGAATTTAGGGTGTGGGCAATAGCCTTCATAGATCCTTCTCCTTCGTTATCCAATCCTTCAACTCCTTGTTCCCAATGTGCAGCCGTCTCTTGATCGCGTTCTTGGACGGCTTCTTGTCTCCTGGACAGCCACCAAATTGGTGCGCAGCATGAAGTTGCAGCGCTTGCAACCCCCAAGAAATTTGTCTCTGGGACTCTGCGCCACCTCGACTGAAAAAAATGGGCATTAAGGTGCATAGGGGTGTTGACAGAGCGAGTTGCCTGGGGTAGATTCTCTGAGAGGTGGACTTGCCGAGGGCAATAGAATTGCTCCCCCAAACTCACACTCTTTTTAACCCTCAAAATGGAGTGTTCCGGGTCGTCTTGGAAACTTTTGGAAACTTTTGGAAACGTCTTGGAAACTTTTGAAAAAGTTTGGAAAATTCTTGGAAACTTCTGGAAACGTTGGGAAACGTCTTGGAAACGTTTGGAAATGTTTGGAAACTTCTTGGAAATTGACACCCAAAATAGGGTAAAAACTACATAAACACGGGCTAAAACATGCTTTACATACCTTGGATGGTCATTTTAGGTGATCACAATATAAGTTTCGGAAACTTCGATTTTTGAGCTGTCCAGGGTGAAAAGCTGCATAAGTAGGTTGTGTACTAATCCCGTTTGACCCCCCCCCCCCTGCACCCAATACCCAAATAGGGTGAAAAACACATGAATACGGCCTAAAACATGCTTTACATACCTTGGATGGTCATTTTTGGTGATCACGGTATCAAAAAAATTAATTTCGAAAACTTCAATTTTTGAGCTGTCCAGGGTGAAAAACTGCATTAGTAGGTTGTGTACCAATCCCTTGGGAGACCCCCCCCCCCCTGCACGCCCAATGCCCAAATAGGGTGAAAAACACATGAATACGGCCTAAAACATGCTTTGCATACCTTGGATGGTCATTTTAGGGGATCACGGTATGAAAAAATAAGTTTTGAAAACTTCGATTTTTGAGCTGTCCAGGGTGAAAAACAGCATAAGCAGGTTGTGTACCAATCCCTTGGGAGACCCCCCCCCCCCTGCACGCCCAATGCCCAAATAGGGTGAAAAACACCTAAATACGGCCTGAAACATGCTTTACATAGGTGGGATGGTCATTTTAGGTGATCAAAATATCAAAAAAATAAGTTTTGAAAACTTCGACTTTTGAGCTGTCCAAGGTGAAAAACTGTAGAAGCAGGTTGTGCACCGGCCCAGTCACTCATGTAGGCCATTATTGGTGGAAACAGTCATTTCGCGTCTTTGGCATAGGTTGTGACCGGCCCTCGGCAGGGCTAGAGACTGCAAAAAAACGTCCTTTCGTATCCTAGTAGGCATATACTATCACAACATCCACACTCAAACCCCTGAGAGTGGGTACCATGGGGTCACCGAGCTCGCCAAAACTGCCAACATAGCAAACATGGCTGAAAAGTGCATAAACTACATAAAGCGCTCGTCCCCCTCCGCCCCATACAAACCCCATGGAGTCGGGACCCAGAAACACTTTTTCGGCTCAAAATAAAAAAAAAACCAAGAGATTCATGATTTTCGACCCAAAAAAAGGGGGGGTCATTTTTTGACCCTCCCCCCACCCCCCCATCCCCCCACCCCCCCCTCCCTCAAAAGCTCCAAAAAGTGGGTTTCAAGTGGGGGGGGTCTGGGGGGGTCCGGACCAAAAACTCATTGGGGGATGCGTTTATTGGACAAAATAATGATTTTACAAGGGGTTAACCGAACAATGCAACCCCTTGGGGCAGGGTACGCAAACAGGCCCAAAAAGGCCCAAAATGGGGGGGTTGGTGGCGTTTCCCCCTATATACGGGCCTGCCTGGCTTTGATCTAACAACCTCTGCGAGGTGATTTTCGCTTCACCACGTTGAGGTCATTAGCAGCCAATGCTTCACCAGGCTGATTTTAAGCACATTCAGCGCCATCAGCACATTCAACAGGTGCAGCAGCATCCTCGGCAACTTCAGCAGCTTGCTGAGCAACTTCAGCGCCATCAGCAACATCTGCAGCACCATCAGCGGCAACTTCAGCATCATCAGTGGCAGCTTCAGCATCATCATCATCAACGCCTACAGCACGCACTTCTAGAGGACTTGGATCAGCCTGCTCCCACGCTTCCAAGGCGTCCATCTGCTCAATAACGGTGTCTAGCCCTGGGTGCAACTATACTCAGCATCCGCGACACCATCAGCATCTTCATCATCATCAGCACATCAAGCTGATCCGCAGCATCTCCATCAGAGATGCTTTCAGTATCTGCTGTGTCAAACATGTCAGGACCATTGTCATCACAAGGAATGCTAGGCAATACAATATCTGCCATAGGGACTGGGACGTCATACCCTCCCCCCCCCCCCCCCCCACAGGTTAAAATCACCCCGCTGTGGACCCCAGAAATTCCAGACCGATAGTATCCCCCGGGGGGTTCTACTGGGGGGGGGGGGAGGGGTTAGTGCAGCAGTTGGTGGTGAAGCAGTTTCAGCCTCAACAGCCCATAACCAAATCCTACTTGCCCATCCTGCAGATCAATACCAAGTGGTGGACATTGAGGAGTCTGCGCTCTTTGTCGAGGAAAGAGCTGATGGGTATGTCCCTGCAATGTGCTGCGGTTCATGGTTCGGTGCAGTTCTGCCACTGGCGTCCAAGTTCGGAGCTCATCGATGCCGTCCTTTGGCGCGTGTTGCGTGTCGTGATCCATCAGTCGCCTTCACTTTTGTCGGCAGGTGGATCCACAGCGGTTCTTGGTGCCTGCGGCAGTGGATGCAACATGTTGCTTTGAATGTGGACACCCCAGCGTTTATTCTGCGGACCGTAATCTCTTGCTTCCTTATTGTGCTGTTCGTGTTGAATGTGCCCACGTTTCCCTTTTTCGTGCATCCTCCCGCCTGACGGTGCTTTCAACGGGGCGTCAACCCCCAACACACTTGTAGAACAAACTGCATCTGCATGCGCCGTTCCATGCACGGTGCGTTTGTCAGGCGCATAACGCGCCAGATGAGCAGTGGTTCACATATAGATCAGCGTGGGACCTGGTTGCGACGTTTTCCCTCTCCTTGTGATATCTCCAACAACCCCTATCCCAGAAACTGACACCGCCGAAGACTGTACCACTGCGATGAGCCCTGCCCATGGGTTTTCATGGGTCGCTTTTGCTCCCCCTTTGCGCTGTATCTCCCGCTGTCCCAGTGGACCTGGGTCCACAAGTGCCACCTTTGGTTTTCGCAAATGTTTCTCACAACAACACCGCGGGCTTCCCCACAATAGTCAAGCGTGTTTGCTGCGTATCGCGGGCAATTGGCAAATCCAGATGCACGTGGGCGCGCCTGTACACAGAGACGAAGACGAAGGGTGAGGTTTATAGGAGGCCGAAGCCGCAAAATCCTCGTTTACGCCAGACAAAGGGTGAAAACTGCATCCGTACACAACCTGTGTGTGCAGTCCCCCCCCCCCTACGGCTCAAAAATATGTGCGAGTTCCTTCACGCGGCAGGGGGTGGTGATCCTCTTGGAGCGTTGGGCGTTTCGCCGTGCTTGAAAGTAAGGTGATGGTGTGCAGGGTCCACCAGGGAGGGAGGACGTCAGACTGCGTGTTCGTGGAGGGGCGCAAACACGTCAGTTTGTTTATGATAGTCGATGTTTTGTTGCAGCAGGCAGACGTCTGTCGTTCCCACCGAGCAATCCACCGTGACATCTGCTTGTTGGACAGTTTGTGGGCCGTGTTCTGTTCTGTGAGTATGCCTGATTCGTAAGTGATTTGCAGCCGCATCATTGCGAGCTACGCTTAGAGGAGATTCAGGGCCTGTCCCACCCGCGAGGGAAAGGCGTGCCTTTTGGCGTCGACATGGCTTGGCAGGGGCATAGGTAAGGATAAGTTGGGCGACCCTACATTGCGTCAGGCATGCAACAAAGGTGCATTACGCCGGACCGCTGCATTGTGCTGACAAGGGGTGCACGTTTTTGCTTACTAAACTCACCGGAGAAATTGGATCGCCAAAAGAGTAAAAGGGGATGGACGTGTGGCACCCCCGTGGTGTTGTCTGGTTTCGCACGCAGCAGAATCTGCGGTGGTTTCATTGAAGAACGCTCAGCATCACCCAGCATTTTTGGTTTCTCCCCAGGAGCTGGTGGCGAAGCCACGACGCCTACGTGCCATGTGGCTTCCCCTCTACAGTGACCACGCTGCGTGGTGTGTGGCGCGTCTGACACCGGTTTCATGTGAATTGCATCTCAGGGGTACTACAATGGGGCAGTGCATGTCACGTGGGCGGGCTGTGACGAGCCCTTGGCCGCGTCCAGGCACTACCCGGATGCCAACTTGTGTGGACTCAATAGTCCCTTCTCGAACCGGCTGTACATTCTGTGGCGGAGTTGGGACTGTTTGCGGATTGTGCGTGTCCGCAGATTCGTCACGTGGTCCAAAATGGCCAGATGATGAAACTCCCCAATTCCACGCGGTGAAAACACGGGGAACAGATTCCGGTGATAAATTACGCAGGATTGCGAGAATGAACATAGAATTGAAGCCAAGGTGGACAAGGGGGAAAGGTCAGCGTGTGTGCCTTGTCTCGCAGGGTCTGTGGGATGTAACGAGGACCGGTGCAACAGAAGCGTCAAAGTTGGGGCATCTCCAGCGAGGCTGAATCTTATGCCCGCGTGTTGTAGCCTATTGTACGGCTTCAATCGGAGGATAATTGAACAAAAGTCCCTGCAGGCAACTGGGATGCATGACCAGCGAGGTATACAGGACAGTTCGACCGCATTTTCATTATAATTAGGCTGCTCCAGAATGTTTGTGTGCTGCGGCTCACGCTACGCGACCCAACTCATTGCTCAAGCATAGGCTACATTCTCCAGGCTGCAGGCTGCAGGCATGTAATTTTGCAAGTTTTGCAAGTTTTGCAATTTGGGTATAGGCAATACGAATTTACCAGCGAGTTGTCATGCGCAGTTGCAGTGTTGTTTGTGGTGCCCACAAGGTAATGAATGTCATAGGCAAAACCTGCTCTTTTTTTTTTCTGCACTGCTGTTGATTTAATGTTTTTGCAGACAATAAACAAATCAGCCAACTGCAGGAGTGAAGGTATCATCCACCAGGCTGTCCTTCGTGGTTGTCTTGAACAACTAGTGGCGGTCTATGGCCTGGCCCCTGTTGGGGGGAGGGATACACAAACTCGCCAACACGCACGCAGATTCTTGTCTACACATTCACAAGCGCACTCATCCACAACCTCAAGCACAAGCACCTGAAATGTTTGTCACGGAACGCTTTCCTTCTGAGTAACAGCCAAAAGTAGTTGTGCTGGTGAGTTCACGTTTGGCGAAAGGGTCCGTGGCCAAGCGACTCATATCATCTCGGCACTACCTGTCGAAGTTGGCACGCAAAACACCCCCTTAGGGTTGCCAAACGTTCCGCATGGTGGATTTTCTACCAGTTGGCGGTGTGGAAAACGGAAATTCCCGCACGTTAGAGAGCCTATACGAGGGGATAGCACAATCAATGTCAAAGGATGTTTGCCTGGTACCAATACTATGCACCATTTCTCCCCTTGTCCCCCCCCCCCCCCCTCCGTCCCGTAACTTTGCAGCAGAACGGGGTGATGTTCAGCACTGCGGCCGCTCAATATCCAGAGCAACATTTTTGTCATCAGGGACTTTTGAGGGCAGTGCCCTGTGTGCCTGCAATCAAGTTTGGGTCTGGAAGAGTGCTTCTTTAAAATCCTCTTTTTTCGTTCACTTGGAGGGTATTGTGCCAACCCGTAGCATTAAGATTGTTCAAGTGAACTTTTCAAAAACCAGGATTGACAATGTGGCAAGCAGCTGTCACCACTGGCGCATGCAGCTCAGTGTACCTTGTTTTGCAATTCGCATCTTGTGAATTATTGGGTAACAGAGTGCGAGAGGGGACATGGTCGATCATAATGACCATTGAGCCCCATCATCAGCTGTCAAATGGAGATGATCTAAGTGGTTGCACTTTTTGCGCATGGCATGAGCATCTGCTGCAGGGGTCCCAATTTTGCATAGCGCTGGGGGGGGGTCCCATTCCACCCGCTTAGAGGGTGTGTGTGTGTGTTGGTGCGCGCGCGTGTGTAGTTGGCTGGTGGCACTCAACAATGAATTTTATCGCAGATTATTTGTAGGAACGTAACTTCGGGCTCCCCAGGAATTATTTGGGGCTGGGGAGCGCAGGAGGGAGTGGTACTGCACTCTTGCACGCCAGCACTCTGTTGCACCCCATCCAACTTGAACAGACCGAAAGACGTCTAGGGCTTCTCTTCAGCTCCCAAGGAGTTTTTCAGACCGCTTTTCTTGTGCTTTCGCTCTTGTTTTCACGGTTCTCTCTCTCTCTCTCTCTCTCTTTCTCTCTCTCTCTCTCTCTCTCTCTCTCTCTCTCTCTCTCTGCGCGCGCGTGTGTGTGTGTGTGTCTTCTACAAGGGAGGGGTTGGGTTGGGTTGGGATGGGATAGGATGGGATTGCATGCCTGAGCATTGTGTTTTTGATTTTGTTTTACTTTGGTGGATGGGATGCAAGATCATGGATATGTACCAGGGTACCAGGGTAAGATAAGGACACATGTAGCATGATCAGGTGCACCGCAGTTGATGTGCATACAGGAGAGGGACACACGTGTGACAGGATAATCAAATTGGAATGTGCATACAACAAAACTGCAATGTGAACCGCACAGTTGTTCTTGTTGTTGAGGGTGTGAAGCCCAGGGTGGCGACCATGGCCAGACGTGGCCAAGAGCGGGGCACGATACACCATGCATTGCGAATAACCCAACATTGCCACCATTTCTGCTATCCCAGGCCTTCTGCAGCCACAGGACCCCATGTCTGATGTGGCTGCAACCTTTTTTTGAGTGCCCCCTCAAAGGGACAGCAAGTTATGTTCAGGTTCACAATGCCGAGCACCTACACATCTACAAAGTGTACCACAAATTGATGCTTCCTGGTGCTGTAGGACTGGCTCCAGGGACGCAGGAGGGACAGTAATAAGTCGCTGTGAGGTGCTATCGCACGTAGTGCACGCCATTAGGTGGTGGAAAAGATGGAAACTATTCTAAAATCTATCTCCATGATCCATCTCCCTTTGAGGAGTGCTCAAATGTAGTGACACGTGTTGCATGGTGCATTACCCACAGAGAGCAGGGCCATTTCTCTCAACCATTCTCATTGAGAGATTGTGTTGTTTGAAAAAGTTTCCAGCAGCACCGAACTCGCCCCATCCGAAAACGGTGAAAGGACGGGGGGGGGGGGCTCACGAGGGAGGGCAGAACACGGGAGCCCCCCTTGGCCACTGTAAAACGGTTGATGGCCGTGTGTGCTTCGTACATGGCAATGGTGCGCAGTTTTCAATAGCTGGTCATTTGTGAGTGCACTGTGCATGCATCCAGGCAAACAACGTTATTTAGATTTCACCAGTAAAAGAAAATGGACCCATCCCACCCCACCCCATTACAAGGCGGGGTCGGCCATAGAAGGCAGGGTGGGGCGGGAGCCCCTTGCCCCAAGTCACATTGGAGCCGGCCCAGCCTACTTCTTTCCAACACTCCACCCTGCCCTTTCATCACATTTGCATCGTTCTTTCTCCACCATCTCCACACCGCGATTACAGCCTTTTTTTTTGTTTGCCTTCCCATGGAGAAGGAAGTCGTGCTGATGCGGGTGGGCGGCGAACTCTTCGCTCCTCTGAAGAGCACGCTGACCAAGTCTGAGTCCATGCTGCGCGTGCTTGTGGACGGGAAATGGGATGCTATTCAGGAGAACGGCGAGATCATCATCGATCGGCCTGCTGTGAGGTGTGTGTAAGGGAGTCAGGGGCTGTGACGCGACCAGCAGGGGCAGTCGTCATCATCTTTCACTATTACTGCTACAGCCCAGCCATTCAGAGTCCTCAATACAAGCCTTTGCCCAGGAGAATCTTTAAGTTGCCTTGAAATGTCCTTCAGAATCACCCACAGATCCCATATCAGCCACCAACCAAACCCGCTTTTTATCGTGCCGGCCGCTGGGGCTATTTGAAGGATGATACATCTGTCCCGCAGTGCAATTTGGCACCCTGCTTGCACTTGAGCAGGGGGAAGGGAGGTCTTTCGCGAGGATAGGGACTGCCACAGCCCGCAAGCACTCACTACCCCTCCTCTGCGCAGATTCCGGCGGCTCTTGTACGCCCTGCAATACGATGAGATCCCCTTTTCTTACGAAGAGTGCAAAGAGCTGATGGAGGAGGCCGACTTCTTCAGCCTGAGTTCATTAACTGAAACTATCCAGAAGGTCTTCCCTCTATTGGGCACCATGGTTCGCATCAACCATTCAATATTGTATGCTTGCAGGTACGTGCAGGGCACCGTGGTCTGGGGCAGGGATGGGCTGCCATCGCCATGACACGGTCACCATCGACCTGCCGTATACCTCTGCCACACCCCAATCCGCCATCAGCGTGCCCATCATCGCTAGTAGTATTGCCATGTTTGCAGTGGCATGCTTCCGTTGCGTGATCCTTTGCCACGGCACTTCCTGGACACTGGACAAGCTTACTCTGCTATGCTGCCAGTACCTTGCACTCACACCGTTTCAAGAGTCGCATGCTTCATGGTCGTGGTGCGATTGCAACCACCATGTCTGAAGAGCCCCCAGAGACCGGTTTCCCGTGCTCGCCACTGCTGCGATTATTTGCCAAGACCAGGCTTTGGCCTTTGAATGCCACGTCAACAAAGCCCTAACATTCATGGCAGCGCTCTTGTTTCCACACTCTGTCACCATGCTACCGTTGCACAAGGCCTGGATGGAAGCACCCTCCACAGCAGAGACTCGACATGGCACTCCCCTAGCCCCTTGCTGTCATTCCCTGCAGGTTTGCAGTACCCTCTGATGGCCCTCCGCCATTCGAAAACTGTCTCTTGGCCATCCGCTTTGATGTATCGGGGAAGTACGAGTTCTTTCAGACGGAAGAGAAAGATGAATTCTGGGTCAAGGACTTCGAAGGCCAAGCGAAGGTGCACCCGGAGTTTGTCAGCCTGGACTACAAGAAGGACAGCCAGCTCTTTGTTTTCCACCTCTTCCACTCCCCCGTGGACCAGAGCTTGGTGCTGCAAGTAAGTGCCAACGATGCGAAGGTACACTTTCGTCAGCCTCTGTTGCGTATTCACTCAGGTTCCCTGCTAATACTGCAGCATGGCACACAGCCCTGCCCACACCGTGCAAATCCTCTATGTGAGTTCTGAGTTGTGGGTTGGACGCAGCGAAAATACAACCGGCAGAGATGTTGTAGTGTCACTTTGCAATTTTACTACAAGGCCGAGGGCCCTGATGGACCATACATGAGGCTAACACCTGCCAAAAATTTTCTTGACACCTGCCAACACTTGCCAAAACTTTTTCTGACACCTGCTGACACCTGCCAAAAACTGTCTTGACACCTGCCGACACCTGCCAGGTTGTGTGGTGTGCATGCAAGCAGCTGCTCACCGTGTTACTCTCATCGATACCATACTATACAAACTTGTAAAGGCTTCAGATCATGTTTCCAATGTTTGAACCAGGCCATTGGGTGGAATGGGTGGATAGCCAGCGCCCATCAGCAGATTCCCAGCCCCCAGAGCTGAAGGAACCTGAGGTTATCAGGGGTGAAGGAGCCTGAGGCATCAGCTGTGCCCAGCAAGACGTAACACAAGCGGAAGCACAACACGATCGCAACCCCTCCGAAGAAAACAACGCCCTCCAAGGCCCAGCAATGCCCAGCCGTAGTGCAACAGCGCAATTTTCGATACAGTTGGAAGAATGCACGTCCGGGCTGTGCTACATCATGTGCGGTCCGATGTCCATCAGTCCAAGATACATTTCTTTTTTAAACACAATGGTGTTTTCATACATATCTGTGTCTACATGTCTTAGGGTGTGTGTGTTGTGTGTGTGTGTGTGTGTGTGTGTGTGTGTGTGTGCAGGGCACAGGGAGGTGAGGTGCTGGGTCTTACCCCACAAATTGCAGGCAGCTCTGACGCTGCCAGCGGCTCGTTCTTTGCCGCAGGCCTCTGGCTGCGTTCGAGACGCCAGAGGCTGTACCGGTTTGCTGACCTTCACCTGGGGTCTGGGCATCCTTGTCTCCGCTCCCTGTACTGCAGAAAGGCGCCTATTGGCGTCGGACATGCTCTGTTTGTCTTGTCTGATGACCAACTGACGAGGATTTTCACTCAGCCAACAACGCTTTGTGCTGTGCTTTCGCAAATTGTGTGTTTGTGCATGTCTACCACCAGCCACATGCTTAAAACCTGCCGACACCTGCCAAAAGTTTTCTTGACACTGCCATGGCGGGTGTTAGCGTCATGTATGTGATGGACGACTGATGGACGACCCATCAAAGCGCAGTGCAAAAGCATTGTGCTGATCTGGACTACTGCACGATGCACATGCACTGTAAATCGGTGGACCGTTGATTGGAGCATTAGAAAATTCATGGCTGTTTCACGCAAAGTTTGCGGAGCTGCAACATTTTTTTTTTTTGATAGAGGTAGTGCTTCAATCTCAGTCTTTGCAGCTTAGCCATGCAGTGTAGATGATGAAAATCATTGCTTTTCGAACGCGCATTCGCCCAGGTTGCGCGACATAAGACACCACACCACACCACACCACACCACACCACACCACACCACACCACACCACACCACACCACACCACACCACACCACACCACACCACACCACACCACACCACACCACACCACACCACACCACACCACACCACACCACACCACACCACACCACACCACACCACACCACACCACACCACACCACACCACACCACACCACACCACACCACACCACACCACACCACACCACACCACACCACACCACACCACACCACACCACACCACACCACACCACACCACACCACACCACACCACACCACACCACACCACACCACACCACACCACACCACACCACACCACACCACACCACACCACACCACACCACACCACACCACACCATCCACACCAAGCCCCGCACACATGGGACTGGCAGGACCAGATGATGTGGGAACGGAGTTCATCTGGTAGGTACTCAACGAGTCCCCGAAGGTCTGGCTGGCCCACGCCAAAGTGCATACCCCCCCGATGGAGGCCCGCTCAGGGGGCCGCGTGACGATGACGTGGGCCCCACGGGAACTCCAATTGCAATGGTAGGCCGAGCGGCAAGGCGTCCTCAGGGAGACCTTGAACTACTGCAGCGCCCAGCTCAGAGGAGGGCCTTGGGACCCACTGCAGGTGCACAGGGCTTAGGATCAGGGCCCACCCGTTTTGCATTTTCCCGTGTGCAAGACATCCCGACCGTTGCTTTTTGGTAGCACGGCCTTTAGCACAGCACAGCACAGCACAGCACAGCACAGCACAGCACACCACAGCACAGCACAGCACAGCACACCACAGCACAGCACACCACAGCACGGCACACCACACCACACCACACCAAACTGTGCCAGAATGCCAACCTCATCAATGCCGGACCAGGGTCCGGAGGCACCAAGGCCTGGGCCCAGCGAGAACTTTGGTAGCACCATCAGGCAGAGCGGCAGGGCGTCCCTGGGCAGCCCTGGACACCGGCCGCCCGGCACCAGAGAGCCAGACGGCCCTCTGCCACAGGTGCGCAACACACTACACGCAGCGTGCATTGAGACACATAGCCCTCCTGGCTTGCATTACCTGCATGCAAGACCATCCCGGTTATTGCCATTTGGTAACAGCGCCTTCGGCACACCAAACCGCACCGCAATGCACCGCACCACACAACACCACACCACACCACACCACACCACACCACACCACACGGCACGGCACGGCACCACACCACATCACAACACACAATTCGGTCTGGAAATTTCTTGAGCCTGACTGCTTTCCTTTCCACCATTTTTTTCAGGCAGAGCCGCTGTTTGGGTGTTTGATTGCAGACAGCAAAGCGCTGACTGAAAGGATTGCCTACACCAAGTCTGACTTCATATAACTTCTACACATTCTCTGACCTCTACAAGGGCGACGTTTGCAATTTCATACCCGGATTGCCAACATCTGCTGCGTTACAACCCACAGTGGAGGCGGGTTGTGAAGCCTGCTGCTGGTTGGCCTGATGCTGCCACCGCTCGCCTACTGTGTACCTCCCTGCTCCCATAAATACCTTTCATCCAGCTCCAACCCTTTGTAACCCCACAGTTTTGTGACCCGCCCATGTTCTTTGCCTTCTTTCAAGGTCTGCTGAGTGCCCTCTTTTTTATTAGCCGCCAGACCGCCGCCCCCCTTTCCTTTTTGCGTTGCCCACGAAGGGCACATCCCGCCACACACATAACCCACACAGCGTGAGACTAAGCACGACTATGCTGTGTTTGAAGTGCACCGGAAGAGGGGCCGGGATGCAGATTGCGTGCACACGCCCCACCTTGATGTCCTGCCATGGAATGTCATGTCGTATCATATCACATCACACTACACCACACTCCACCATACCACGCCAAGCAATGTAAGGCCGCACCACACGACACCGCACAACAGCAGAGCATATTATGGCCTGGCATGCATGGTGTCACATATGGCATGGCATGGCTTGGCATGACATCCAATCTCATCTATAGACCTGCCCCCTCCTGCTGCAGTTACTTATCTAGTGTATATTTTGGTTCAAATGACCTCCTGATCCGTCGAGTTGCTGAGGCTTTTTTTCCGAATATAGTAAATCCTGTCGCTTTCGACCCCTGACTTTGATGCACAACGCATGCGACCTTTTATGGATTGACTCCTGCCTACGGGCCCTATTGCTTGTGCTTGCGTGGCCATTGGCGATAGTTGCGGTAGAAGGCCTTTTCTTTGCAGCTCGTGCGACGATTCAGCAAGGGCCCCCACTTTTTGACGCTGACTAGAGGCAGTGCCCCACTGCATACGTGAGGTTACCTTAATTGTGAACAAGCCTGCGAAAGAAGAGAAGACATGGGCATCAAAGCTAACCCCTGTTGTCCAAGCAGTGCGTCTGTTGAAGTATCGTTGGGTATTGAAACCGTCGCTGATGGAACAATGCTAGTATGGACCAGGTTGCAGCCTGAATCACCGGCCGTGTGAAGTGGTGAACCCTCAATGTTTCCATTGGAGATTATGCTTGGACAAAGCGGGTACTGCTGGCACTCCAGGGTGTTGTGCACAATCACCCGCCACAAACACCTATAAAAACGCTTGCACACCACTGGTGCTGTAAACGTGCCGGCGCACGTGTCAACTCTGCTTTACATTCGCATGCAGAGGCGACCTGAAAATTGCTCCACGGGGTGACACCGAGACCTGGTGAGCAGGGGTATCTTTTCCGAACTGGCACCTCTGCAGGTCCTTCTGGTCTAGAAGTTTGGATGCTTGATGGAAACTTCGCCAGCGCGGGCGACAGTGAATGCTGTGGGCTAGCGTGACCCCCTTACAATCCCTTACAAACGAGAGCTGGAGCGAGAGGTTGTCATTGTGCCCCTCAACAAAGTTCCACCTCCGATTGCACTACCACTTGCTATTGCAATCGGAGGTGGAACTCTCGTGTGGTGTGTTTGGTGGGCCCACTGTGGGGTGTTTGTCGGCTGATGGGGCCAGGTCCCCACGGGGCAGCCAAGGAGGGAGGGGGGTGCGGCAAATGTGCCGTCGTGCTGTCACCCCGCCTGGCAATATTCAGGTCCGGAACGTGCTCTATGTGAGCACACGCGCTGAGGGTGCTATCCTTGGTCTATCACACAACGTTGACTTGCCGTAAAGGGGGGGGGGGCGTATAACAGCGGGGGGGGGTTTAGTGGCAGGGGGCATTTGGCAGCAGGGGTTTCGGAAACTGATTTGTGCACTCCAATAGTGGCAGGGCAATTGGACCAGGGCACAGGCATTGGGCCTCATATTGGAGCGTCCGCAGGATTGCAATCGTCCACTGCGACAAAACGCAAGCATGACCCTCTGCATTCCCCACAGGGACCACATCGTCAATTAGTTCAACCTCTGGTTCCGAGTCAGAGATTGAAGCAACAGAGGAGGCACCACCATCAGACATTTGAAGGCTGCAGCAAACAGTGGAGGGGGGGGGGAGTAGTGGCAGGGGGTTTGGAAATTTGTTGGTTCACTCGAATAGTGGCAGGCGCCGCCCTCCTACGCCCCTCCCTTTATTTCCTTTGGAGTCCTCGCACTCCGTCAGATTGTCAGGAGTAGTCCCCTTCTCCTGCCCACAGCCCACGGCGGCTCTTTTGCTTTGAAGTGACCTGACACTTGCTGACCCACTTCCCTGAGGTATGAGGGGTGACTGCATTCCTGTGGCTTTGGCATGCCACGAAGGGTGGCACACCTCTGCCCAAAGCCCCCGGTTTTACGAGGGGGTAGGTTGGGTCGGAGGCAGACGCCCCCACACCATCCTTACCGCGCATTCCCTTTTTACCGCTGCTTACCTACCCTGCTTCTCGTAATACCATGCGTAGCGTCTGGGTGACGTGAGGACTAACTTGCCGGTTATGCCATCGCATGTGCCCAGCTATCCAGTGTGTCTGACTATGAGCTACCATTTTTAACCGAAACGCTTCACTTCTGTCAAAGTGCGTTGCGGACGCCCGGATGTGGGTGTTTGTGACAGGCTGTCACCTCTTGTTGCTGATATCTACAGATTTCAGTGCAAATGTACATTAGCAGCAAATGCATTACATATCCCGATTCCTGGTTTGCTACCCACACGTTCCGTCTCTTCTAAACGCATATCAACAGAGTAGAACTGCCGCTGCTTTTGTCACCGCAGAAGAGGGCTGCATGGATGTTCCTGAGGATTAAAATGGAGGTCTTCACAGGATATTTTTGAGCAGGGCTGAGAGCCAAGGGGTCAAACGATTTCATGTGCAGAGGGCGAAGCCAGGGAGGCAGGATATTGGTACTGGTGGAGTTGCGTAACACACAGAGAAAATGTATACCCGAGTCTTTCAGGTCCTGCATTTCATCATCGTCCGGGCCGGACAGATGTGCCTCATTCGCCAGTCGGGTGGAGTGTGTGGCGGCATAGTGGATGAGGCTGTGCAGAGCGTTGGGGACAACCCGCTGTGGCTCTATGGTTGGCACATGAGCTCCTTGTACTTTTAGTGTAGCAGAGGATTCAAGGTCACTTGTGGGGGCAGCCATTGACCTCAGCGAAAAGCAAGCAAAGTGGTTTCGTGCTGCTGACCATTGAAGCCGTGCATTTCATTGCTGCAGCATTTCATCATCAATTCACTTGTGGCTACAAGGCCCCTGTTGAAGAGGGACACATGGGAATCCTGCAAATGCGTCATGATATGGCGGCAGGTCGGGTCTAGTCTGTGGGCGTGACACCCCTTTCGCCTTTTTGACGGTAATGCATGGTGTCTTGTACCTCATCAAGGATGTTGAGTGGCTTGGTCACCCACAGCACTCCCTTGATGCCGTGCTGTGCACGTAGGCAACAGGCCAGAAAGCTGATATGTGAGAGGTTCTCGCTCAGATATAGTGTTTTTTCGACAGCGCGTGTTTCACACACCAATTTGCATCGTCTCTCGTTCCCACTCCTTTCTGAAATGATATGCCTCCGAGTGGTCTTGGTGGGTGGGTGTGTTAAACAGCGTCACTTTACCAAGATTCAACCTACACCTGCTCTTAGCTCACTTTAATGAGGTAGCACCCCCTCTCCTGTCTAAAAATAGCTACCAAGTGGCGACCAAAAAAGCTCACAAGAATAGTCCGCAGAAGGTGCCGGAAATTCAACCCCATCCCCCACAAAAATGTATACATACATACTCTAATCCACACCCATCTCCTGAACTCTGCGCGGCTCTCTGGGCGGCTCTTGCTGGCAGACCAAATGAGACCCATCTTTTCAAAAACCACATTTTTGCCCTATTTTGGACCCTGCTTTGGTCCCTTTTGCAAGTCTTTTTGGGGATTTCGGAGAGCCAAAACTTTTCACCGTGGGCTCAAAACGGGTTAAAAACACTTGTTTGAGGTTCCCAACTGGCAGGAACCACGTTTGAAAAAAACATTTTGGAGCGGTGAACCCTTTTGGGCCCCGGTTGGTTTGGGCTCTGTTTGCTGCCCTGACAGGTCTTTGTGCACTAGAGGGAACACGCCAGGCACGCCGGGCAAGTTTCAACGGTCACCGTCCCACCTCCAACCGTTTGGGGGCATGTGTCTGTATGGGATTTTCTGAAATAGCTGAGCGCAATGGGATCTGGGCACTTATTTTAGTGCCCGAGAGAGCAAGCAGTGATTCCAAGAGATGTTAATACTGTCAGTACACTCACTCACCACCCCTTCTTCCAATCATGCATGAATGACTTGTGCCTTTGCAATGGTCAAAAGGGCACCTCAAGCTCGGTATGACGGAGGTAAAGCATTGGGATAGATGCCCGGAACATTGATTTGGATGCTGGGTGCGTGCGAGGCAAACATTCCCTCCTAGTATGGGGGTCTATGTTACGGTGTCCATTTGCGCGATTCTGAAGGTGGAAACCACAAAAAATGGGGGGTTGCGGGGGTACTAGGCGCCATTGTATTCACATTTTGAGCCATGTAGCCCAAGATGTGACCCATCCTTGGTTTGGGGCATTTTGCACTGACTTGCGCAGATTTTGGCCAATTTTGGGCCATTTTTTGGGACACATTGTGGAGTTAGAGGCCATGAAAAGCCTCTTTGACATGAGGAGAACAAGACGGTTGCGGTACATGTAATCGTGGGTTTTCCGGATGTTTCAGGTGAAAAATGGCTGTTTTTGGCCAACTCCACAGATTTTCAAGGGCACCTCCTGACTGTGCCCCGGCCACCAGTGAGTCTGGGGCTCAAGCTCTCGATTTGGGAAGGGCATGTGTCAATGCAAAAGTTGGCTAGAGGGAATGCCATGCACGCAGTGCCCACGCAGTGCGAAGTTTTGGATGTCGGCAAATACTCGAACCCTAGTTTTGGCCCCTTTTCACAAGCCTCCGTAGAGGCGGTTCGATTCGCCCTGCAGAGTACTCTTCCCGACAGATAGTACGTGCACCAAAACCTTGGTCGACTTCAAGGTGATTCTCGAACCGAGATGCTCAAGATCATCGATCGGTATGGCCACGTCCACAACTGCAAAGAATTCAACGTGGTTATCGTCGCTCGAAGGCTCTCGATCGCCGATACTCGATGGTGGTGAGTCGACACCAGGACCGGACAGTTCTTCTTCGACGATGCTGTTGGTTATAACTACAGCCAGAAGTTTCGATGGACACCTGGCCAACCCTATGGTATTGACACCTTTCAGTCTTCCCCCTAGTAAACAGGTGACAGGTATTCTTGGGTGAGTATCCTACCCTCTGCGTGCGCAATATGCACGCAGTGCCCACACAGTGCAAACACTTAGCCAGAGTAGAATTGAGCCCGAAGCGCTGGGGCAGAAAATTGGCAAAACAGAAATATGAAGTGCTTTTTGTTGTTGTTGTTGTTGCTTGTTGCTTGTTATTTTCAGCCGGATATAAGGGGAGAGGGGTGTAGTAATACATATTTCAAAATGTCAGTTTGGTGTGGCGATCATTTTGAGGCACATATGTTGTGATTCCCACCCCCGCCCCTCACCTCACCTCACACCACACAACATCAGCATATTTTGCTAGAACAACTTGCCAATTTGACAAGGCACTTAGTACAAAAGCACTACAAGGTTGCTCCACCATTCGGCCCCGTTTGCCTTCCCCACCAACCTCACAACATTGAAGTGCAGCTAAAGAAGGAAAGCAAGAGAACTAAAGGTTTGCAATGTTCTTGATGGGCCAAAGTGCAACACATGAAACAATTGAATGCTCATCTACCGGACAAACACTGGGTGCGCAGCCCAGGAAAATCATTGTCAAACAGGCCTCTTGTGGAGGATTGGCTGCGAAAACTAGCGCAGTAGGAACAAATCATAACGCTCCTATGCCTGCAACAACGATATGTAGAGTAGAGCATTTGTTTGCACACGTGCTTCTTTCTAGAATGGTTTGAAATGCTACAGCTAGACTTGTCCCATGGGGGCATTTGTGCCCTTGTGCCCAATGCGTGCACAGCACGCGCACAACACTAACAACGCGCATTTCACAAGGATAAATTGGGGGATTTTAGGGCAATTAGCAATATTCTTGCGCATACAGACCATACCACCCCCTCACAATGTTAGACAACCCCATGTTTCACCCCACCCACTCCTTTTCATGTTTTGTAAGGACCTTGCAGCCGATGAAAGGAGTATGCGAATGCAAGCATTTATATGCACCATCATGACAGCCTACCTCAAAGTTCTTGGACAAACCCAACTTCCTTGATGGACCATATTTGTCCCAAATTATCACATCCGGTGCAGTGCCAGGCATGAGTGGACCAATCCAAACAATGTTCCTGAGGTGGTCACTTGCAACAGTTGGCTTCCAAATATGGCTGGCATACTCTGAATCAAATCCACCCAGTCTGAGTTACATGACTGATCTTGATTGGTGCAGTGTGTTCCTTCATCCTTTGGCAAACAAATTAGACATCCGACTTTGTGCACAGTGCATGGATAGCATGCAATACGCCCCCTATGTCATGCATACATCAACGTGCCCCTGTCTGGTCACCAGATCAGTGCCCCCGGGCATGGGGCTACTCCTTCCCTACCTTTGTTTGTCCCAAAAAACTGCATAGGAATGCTTTGCAAGCCATTTATGGGACATACCATGAGGTGTGTGGTGAATGCTGTGCCAAACACTTATTAGGTGTGTGTTGAATGTTCTACAAAGTGTTCAGCTCATGAATAATCTACAGAGCATTCATGACTTGCATGTTGCGTGCTTTGCAAAGCATTCATGAGGTGTGCGGTGAATGCTTTGCATGGCTTTCATTACACACCTCAGGTAATGGGATGTGGTGCAAGGGTACCGCGTTTTTGACAATAGTGAATTGTGTTTTGGTGCATTTCTTTTTGTGCTCTTAGGAGGTCATGGTTTTCATTGGTATCCAATATGGGCTCGGCAACACATGTGCATGCGGTACGCAAGCAGTGCATAGCTGTCCCTTATGACAAACGAAAGGATGGAAGGTTAGAAGGAGACACACAAACCATGACGACCAAGCAATTCCACTCTGCAACCAAACGCCCTCAAAATTTCTGCCTCCAGAATGTAATGTGTGCAGCCACCAAGGGATTCTGGGCGAGAGCCACCCATCTCCAGAGCCACCAATGTGTGCTGTCTCACTGGTACTCTGCACCCGTGTCCCTGTATTTGGGTGCAAACTCTAGCTTCTCTGAACTCTACTGGGTTAGAGTGCATTTCAGCCAGTGGCCACCCCTGTCTGTGTGCAGGAGGTGGGTATTTGGGGGGGGGGGGGGGGGGGCTGCACGGTGTTACTGATCGACTGAAGCCCCTCCTGACACTTTTGACTGGTCCATTGAATGAATCTGGTGAGCAGATGACGGCTGCACAGCTGTCCCGAGATTTCGTGTTGCTACAACCAGACGAACACTGGCTGCACATACTCGCTCAATGTGCTGTGATAAGCATGTCTGGCGCGATGCAATTAAAAGGGCCTTGAGCTGCAAGCAACCCTACAAAAGTGAATTGCAGGGGGCTGACTCTTGCAATGAGCTCAGACGGACGGTAGGTGACGAAGGCTGCGGCAAGCAGGCGCAGTTGGAGCCTAAGGACCATGCCACCTGACCATTGAGACCCTCCTGCAAGGCAGACGGTTCCCCCCATACGGAAGCCATTCCGCCCGTTTATCACGTGGCAGTGGCGCCCCTGAAGCCTCACGAGCTCGCAGAGGGAACCACCAGACCGGTCCCACGCGGCAATGGACCAGAGTCAGTGGCAGAGGGGCTTCATGCTTACCCATATCCCCCGCCCCCAACCCCAACGGCAACCAACGAAGGAGCAAGCAGGCGTGCCCCCCCGACCACATTCGGTACTGTTCTGAAGAGCGATGATCGTATACCTGTGTCCTGGGGATATACAGAGGCTAAGTATCCGGTGTTTCATCCCCCCGGCCCCGACCGCAGCCGAAACCCCGCCATGCTGCTGCTCCAGGTGAGGCTGGGACACATGCTAAACTCGGAACCCTCGTTTCTACTATATGCCCTACTCCTTGACCCAGGCTGTTGCCTGAGAGCTCACGTTGCACTCATTGAACTTGTTGAGCCTGAACACCATGCCGCTGCCCTCACGCACAGGTGAGAACAAGGGGGGCAGGGCCCGGAGGTACCCTGCAGAAGGATGGTTCTCCCTTCCCTGGACAGACAAACGGACACACAGGCATGGCGGTATCTCCCGCTTGCTTGTGCTGGGCAAGGTCTGGGGACTCTTTTTAGTCCGGCGGGCCTTGACACCGGACATTCGGGTCAGTCAAGTCCAGTCGTGTCCGGCAGGAACGGCCGCCGTGACCGCGAAGGAAGGGGCCGAGGACCCCCCCTCCCCCACACACACTCACACCTGCAATGCAGCAGCAGAGCAAGCGCACCGAAGCTACAAAGCTCGCGGTTTTGAGCGTGAGTAGGGGTGGGGTCATGGCACCTCGCAGCCAGGCTTTGCGCATCGAACAATCCGTTTGCTGCTACAAGTTGAGAGCCTCGCAGTTTGAGCAAAGAGATCGTGGCCCCGTAGTGCACACGTTTGCACTGCACATCGCCGCACAATCCCTCGGGCCACTCTCTGCAGTCCACTTGTGCTGCGCAGACCCCTTTCCATGGCGCAATGACACCGCTTGACCCTTTGCTCTGCGGCCCTGACACGGACCCCCAGAAGTCTTTGTGCCGGAGACCGGCGTGCCTCAGCCGCGGGGTAGCGCTTGGCTGTGCTGTGTTGGGCCTCGTGCTGGTGCTTGTGGGGGTTCTGCTGCCGTCCGGGCCCCACAGGGCAAGGCATTGGCACGCGGGCGTGTCACCCTCCCACTCTCCCGCGTGGGGCCACAGTGTGTGGCTCTCACTGTTGGGGCACCCCCGTCCCCAGCCCCAGCCCCAGCCTCGGTCCCAAGGCTCTGTCCGCCTGGACCCCCGGCCTGGGTTGCTGTACAGACCAGGGCACAAGGCCCCTCTGAGGCCCCTGACAAGGATGGCGACGGAGGAGCACAGCGGTGCAGAGGCAGTCCCTGCACTGGGAGCACAGCCTGTGGGGGTGTGCCCTCCGTATTCCTCGCCTTTTGGTTGTCCTTTGCTTGTGGGGGGTGTAGGTGGTGTGTCGCACATACTCCCCCTCCCCTTTGACTAGTAACCGCCCTTGACACGGGGTGGGGGGGGGGGCGAGGGAACCGTCACTTTGGGTTTTCCAAATTTACTTGGAATTTTGTATATTGAGCTTCTCCTATGTGTTTGCCGGTTGGACAAGGTATTGTTATTGCTGCATTGCTGTGTACTTCAAGTTGCTTGCATCCAAGGCACTACACTGTACCCTGTATCATGCAGAACACTTTTTCGCAATTTCAGCCATGGATGTCCATTCGAGTGCCCCTATTGAGCATGTGCAGCTCTCCAAAGTGAAATATCCAAAAACAAAAGTGGCACACAGAGCCTGGCTCTCCGTAGAGCTGAACATGCATCCCAACAAGCAGTTTCGGGTCTTTTTGCGGTTTATATGCCCTCACGTTTGCATGTTTTGTTTCGTGTCACGCATGTCGCTTTTCGTGTCACGTTGTGTTCCCTCGGGGGGGGGGGGGGGGGCGAGGGAACCGTCACTTTGGGTATGCCCCCCCGGGGATGTGAGGATACCGTCGCTCGCAGGTGGTTGCTATTCAAGAGGGGTACTCTGTGGGTGTTTGCCGGCGCGAGGGGTCTACGACACAACGACACACCATGCCATCGCCTCATGATATTTGTCGTTTGATTTTGGATATCGCGTGATGCAATGGTGAGGCCGGGTGCGTAGCACTGGCACTCTAGGCACCGGGCTACTTGTCAAAGTACCATTTCAATTGACATCCATGTGGACACCAAACCCGACAGGAATTCACGCCACGCCGCACACCCAGATGCCCACGGGAGGGGGGCCCGTCAGCTTCGTAGTAAAGAGCGAGCACAGCGGCACTAGCCAGGGGGGGGGAAAAAGTGCAAATGCACTTTTTTGCATTTTTTTTTTTTTGCACTTTTCACTTTGAGCCATTTTTTGCACTTTTTGCACTTTTTTGCATTTTTTTGCATTTGTTTCCACTGCCCTGTCAGAGTTGTTTTCGCTCTTTTGATGTCTGTGACGCAGCCAGAAGCTGGTGCGCAGGTACATACAAATGATGAGGAAGAAGAAAATGAACCTGGAAGGTAGGTTCAAAGTGGCGTAATGCCGAAACCAAGAGCACTATCCTCCTCCACAGTATCCTTATTTATAGGTACGGAGCCCCGGAGAGCAAAGGTGTCCTCAGAACCACATCACTAGTTTCAATGTTACGTTTGGAGCGCATTGTGTAGTGCACTGTTGTGTATTGTGTTGCCTTGTCATTGCATTTTTATGGTTGCATTTTTTTGCACTTTTTTGCACATATTTGCACTTTTTTGCATTTTTTTGCACTGCATTTTTTGGATAGTTCATTTGCACTTCCCCCCCCCCCCCTCCTGCACTAGCAACTGAATTTGCGAGGGTTTCCTCAATCGATGCTCCGACCCAACAGAACGGCGTGTCGCCTGTCTCCCCAGGAGCCCAGACTGCGGGTGCTGTGCTTGCACGGATTCCATCAAAGCGCCAAGAAATTTAAGGGTAAGTCCAACAGTTTGAGGTCTGCTGCCTTCCTTTGCATTGCAATGTCCCCCCCCCCCTTGTATAAGCTACGCCCTTGTCCAAGCTACAGTAGGCGTATAAGCCTCAGCCAAAGGCATCTTCAAGTGGTGAGCATGTGCAATTGTTGCGCATGGTGTATGGTCGCAAGAAGGGTTTCCAAGCCAAACATTTGTAGGCTTCGCATTCTTCATTGCTTGTGCCAACATGGGTGTGAACCTGAAATTTTCATGTTCCCAAGGCTGTCTTGTGTTTGCATACACTTGGAAATGTGGGCAGAGGTCAAGGTGCACCCATACCATGCGCGCACGCACGTTTGTGTTGGTAGCTGTGTGTGTTTCGCGCAAGCTACGCCCTTGTCCAAGCTACAGTGGGCGTAGGGACCGTAATAATTCCGTACATTGGCGTAGCTTATACAAGGGGGGGGCTGGTACACGCCAAGAACACCACTGCGTATCTCCACAACCCCCCCCCCCAAGTCCCTCCACGAACGCCCCTGATTGCCTCCATGAGCATCTCAGAGTACTGATTGTGCATGAGCACTTGGTAACAGCCCCTGTGGACTCCGCTCCCGGGGTACCCCCAAACACGGATGTATTAGAAGGGCTGACAACCCGAGGAGGAGCCCCCCCCCCCCCAAACCCAGAGTTCATTGTGGGAAAAAATGAACTTTACCAAAGCAACTATTGATTTGGGCCATTTTTGGTACACAAAATTTCGGTTTCCAGACCCCCCTTCCCCTGCCCGCTCCTCTCGTCTAATATAATAATAATAATATCTGTACACAGCTGTATATAGATGAGCTCTCACCCGCTAACCCCCTGATCCCCTCAATCGCACTAGCGTCCAGGACTTGAAAAGGCGAATGCCTCCTCTCGTCTAATACATCCGTGCCCCCAAGGATCTTTGTGCGGTGTGCCACAAACTGCCCATCCTGCAGCTTTGGGGCCAAACCATGTTCCCTCGCATAGTCCCCCAGGTGGGGGGTGCGCTGTCGCACAGGGGGGCAGTCGCACAGTCTGCCCGACAGCCAGGCACCCGAAAGCCTCTAGGAAACAACAGCAAGCACTCAGAAGTACGGTGCTGGTACTAGCGCATGGTCCCCGGGGGAGGGGATGCATCTTAGCGCAGGGGTTGCATGGACCCGCATATCGTCAGCCGCTGTGCACACTGCAACCGAACTGCACTTACTCTTCGGTGTTCTGGTACCCGGCACTGGTCCGCCGTATGGTACCACAGGGGGGGGGGGCGCACCGTGTGCTGTGCCCGCGCTGTGCGAAAAGTATGCCGTTTTGGACCCAGTTTCCCCCGGTGGCCAAGGTGACCGCAGTAACTGTTGTGTTCCCAGACGCAGGCCTGCTCGGATTCTTCCCCCCCCCCCCCCGCCCCTTGCAATCTCCCCCCCCCACCCGGGAGACCGTCACTTGGCCCAAAAAGCATAGGAAACACTAGGCGCCAAAGGCGCCGAAGAAATTTTCTTTGGGTTATACTAGAATTCGGGGGGGGTGACCGTCTCCCCTACCCCCCCTGGGAGACCGTCGCGCGCCAGGGGGGGAGATTGCAAGGGGGGGGCGGGGTACTCAGCCCAAAAACTCAGATAATGAGTAAAACAAACTATATTTCCCACTACAAATGCCAGATTACTGTCCAAATCTGCCCGTGGACGTAGCCCCCCCGCTGGTGGGTGGTCTTCAGGGTGGTCACGGGAAGGCTAACGATCTGTGGGGCGCTGTGCAGAAACGCCCCCATGGTCGTCTGTTGCCCACTGACGAGCATCTGTGTGATGTGCTGCGATGCGCGTGCCCTCGCACTGCCATACCACAGCTCTCGACTCCGGGGGCACCGTCGTTCGGTTTGCAGTTCCCCCCGGGGGATGGAGGGCACCGTCGCGCATTGTGGGGGGGAGGCTACT
This sequence comes from Eutreptiella sp. 'Long Island Sound 2002', assembly GCA_964036045.1. NCBI lineage: Eukaryota > Euglenozoa > Euglenophyceae > Eutreptiales > Eutreptiaceae > Eutreptiella > Eutreptiella sp. 'Long Island Sound 2002'. The sequence goes on along the minus strand of OZ038380.1, from coordinate 184,630,903 downwards.
CAAGGGGGGCGGGGAGGGGGAATTGGGTGTCCAACTGCAAGTCTGAGGCAGGGGCATAGTCCCGTCCTCTGTGGATTGTTGGGGTACCATCGGTGGTGCATGGGCCATCACCCACGGGGGAGAGCGGAGTGGGTCTCTCACATGCCACCCACTCCCGATGGGCGGCCCGGAACGCTCTGTTGGCGTCTGCGTGGGGAATCGGCTGCCCATCGCAGCATTGTGCCCTGGAGCGTGCGGTGCAGTGCACGGCGGAGGCTGTGGTTGCGGTCCCGGTTTTGTGCCGAATGAGGCATGTGCCCTCATTGTACTCTCATGTCCATCGCGCACGAAGTCGTGATCGGGAGGGCCCCTGCGGAGTCCTTCTGCCCTTTTCCTTGTCTCCGAAGGACGCCCCCCCCCCTCCCCCGATACGTTGGCGGTTGGTGGCAGCTGCCGGTGTCCGGGGGCTGACGCTCGTGCCGGATTTCAATCGATTTGGATTATAACTGGAACTCGGACGCGTATCGCCCTGTTTTGAAGCGCGTTGCTTTGTGTGGATCGGGTGTCGATGCACTTGACGTACCTCAGCGCTGTGTGCTTCGCAGGAAGGCCCTCAAGAGTGCGGCGGAGCTCGGTATATGTGCCTGCAGACCTCCTCAGTCACGTGCCGCGCGGGGCGGGGCGGGTCACAAACGCGCTGGGCGGGTCGCAGCACAGGCCCGAGGGACGGCTGCGAGCTGAAGGAAGGAAAAGGACGACTGCGGGATTGGCCGAGGGTCGAGGACATGGACCGCGGATGCCCCATGACCCGACCTCGACACTGTGTCGATCTCGTTCATCACCACCGGTGATCCACCAAACAATAGTGACCGAACTGTTTTGGTGGGGGTGGGGCCGGGGGTGGGGGTGGTGGGGGCTCTGAGGGGCCCGAGATGCCGAAATGGCGATTACAAAACCCCTTTGTCCCTCTTATGGTAAAGGGTAAATTTTGGTGCTCAAGGCACTGAAGTTTTTTCTGAGGGGCCAAAGGTGGTTCAAAATCTTGAAAAAAATTTCCTTGAAAAAATGTCATGAGGCCCATCAAATTGATCAGCGGAACGTGCTGAACGCGAAGATGTATGTGGTGGGGGGCAAAAATCCTTTTAGTTTTCAAAGGTCAAAAGTGGGGAAAATTGGCCAAAATTGGCCGGCCGAATTTTGTCATCAGGGAGTATCCAGGGAGGGCGGGGGCTCTGGGTGGAGGTGACCCCCTGCCCCCCCCTATACCCATCCCTGTGACACACTCGGCCTTGTAGCGTCCGATTCAATGCCACGAGGTGGTCAGATGCATCCGCCTTTTCGCTGGCGGGGGGGGTTGTGGACGGATCCACAAGCCAATAAGGCCAGTCCGGCCCGTGGTGGATCGGGGGCGTGTGCCTGGGCCAGTCTGGCCTCCCCACTCTCCAATGTCCTTTGTGCTGGGCACATACACAGAGGGCCCCAACACCGCGGGATCAGTGCATCAGGGAAGCGATTGCAGGCCCGGGGCGCGCGGGGGAGGGGGTTGGGGGCTCACGGACGGGTCCGATAGCGGGGGCGGGGGACCCCCACGTGTACGACTCCCACGTGTACGACTCAAGACGATCGCCTCATCGCGGTGAGCCATGGATTATGGGACAACCAACTCCTGGCGGGCCCGTCCAGCAAACTGACTTCCGAACAGCCGCGGGGCGCCCGCACAGGGGGGGGGGGCAGGTTGCAGCCCCCCCCCCCCCCTTCCCGCGGGTCCGCGGCGGTCTCGGTGGGTATTCGGGGTCCCTGGGCTTGATTTCGATGGAGACGGGTCAGGCCGGGTCAGGTACCCCTGTGACGCTCGAGCCCGTCCGGAGCCCTACCATCGGTCGAGAAGGTGGTGTTGGGGTGCAGGCCAGGATTCGATGGACCGCGCCATTCATCAGTCGTGTCCGGGTGCCCGTGCGTGTGTGCGTGTGTGTGCATCTGTGCCCCAAGAGAGGATCTTCCTGGGCGGCATTGCCTGGCCGGTCTGTGTCTCCCTGTCTCTTCGTCTGCCCCGCTCCGCACGACAGACTGGCCTTACATGACTGCCTGCATGTTGTGGATGGCCCGGAAGGGAGGTGCAAGTGTGGCTTTGGTTGTTCTTGCACTGTGTGTGTGTGTGTGTGTGTGTGTGTGTGTGTGTGTGTGTGTGTGTGTGTGTGTGTGTGTGTGTGTGTGTGTGCGTGCGTGCGTGCGTGCGTGCGTGCGTGTGTGTGTGTGTGTGTGTGTGTGTGTGTGTGTGTGTGTGTGTGTGTGCGTGCGTGCGTGCGTGTGTGTGTGTGTGTGTGTGTGTGTGTGTGTGTGTGTGAATGCCGCTTTATGCAGTGCCCTGTTTGTCGTGTCGACCGTGTGTGTGACTGAGTTGGGCTGGGGGAGACTGGGCTGGTTGAGGCAGGACTGCTCGTCCCTGGCACATGCTGGGCTGGGCTGGGCTGGCCCTGAACCATACTGTCGGTGCTGCCCACAAGGCAGTGCTCTGTGCCTCTGTCCTTCACAGCCATCACTGCGGGGTGAGCTGCTGGTCATAATCATACTCTTCCACCTACAGAAAGGCGCCTAGCGCGTATCATGCACTGCTTTTGTGGCCTGCCATGCTCCGCCCCTGACGAGAATCCTTGCACTCAGCGCCTTCTCTGTACCTGTTTGTCATGTCCTACGTGTGTGTGTGTGTGTGTGTGTGTGTGTGTGTGTGTGTGCCCAGCGATGTCAGTGAGACGTCACACCGAAGGTGCTCGCTAATGGAGAGGAATGACTTGGCTGAACCCAAGTTGTAGTGAGCCCTGAGCACCAGTCGCTGCTGCATGTGGCCTGTCTGTGCGGTGCGTGTGTTAGTGTCTGGTCCTGGCTTGCGCTGCAGGCTGCGTTGCAGGACCTGAAGACAGCTCTGATAGCAAGCTCCAAGTGTATGCTCACTGTTTGTGCAGTACTGTATGGTATACCGCAAGCGTGTGTGTGCGCATCATTACCAGCAGATTGCTCTTCAGGGTCGATGGCATGTGTTGTGACATGGCAGTGGATCTATGTGACTGTGTTTCTCTTGTGGCTGCCCTGCACTGCAAGTGCTGCCCCCTTGTCCCTCTTGCCTTACGGAGCCTTTATGACCACCCTCCTCCTCCCCTGGGATTTCGACCCCCCACCCCTTCCTCTCGCATCCTTTTGTCCTAAAGTGCCCCCCCCCCCCCCTGTGCCCCCCTGCACACACGTCGCGCATGCCAACCCCCACACATCGCCCCGCGGTCACTGCCCTGCCCCCTCTCGCCCTCCTCCTGTTGTTGGATGGCGTTGGCATTGTCCGTAGTGTTCATCGACGCGCCCCACGCCATTCCCCACGGAGACGACGAGGACGGCGACGGTATGCCACGCCGCAGGCGCACAGGACCCTCTCGCCCCGCCGGCCCCGGGGCCCACAGCGCAGGCCCAGTCCCCATCAGGGGTGAATATGATAGTGACCGAATTGTTTTGGTGGGGGTTGGGGGGGATCTGAGGGGCCCGAGATGCCGAAATGACAATTTCGTAACTCCTTTGTCCCTCTTATGGTAAAGGGTAGATTTTGGCGTTAAAGCTGCCGAATTTTTTTCCGAGGGGCCAAAAGTGTTTCAAAATCTTGAAAAATTTTTCCTTCAAAAAAGTCACGAGCCCATCAAATTGATGAGCGGAACGTGCTGAACGCGAAGATGTATGTGGTGGGGGCCGAAAAATCACCTTTTTTTTCTTCTTCAAAGGTCAAAAGTGGTGAAAATTGGCCAAAATTGGCCGGCCGCATTTTGTCATCGTCACTTCGTCATGGGGGGGGGGGTTCTGGGGGGAACCCCCTCCCCACTTATCCATCTGTGGACCCCACCCCAAGTCGGCGACCGCAGCACTGCACCGGCGATTGGGACCGGTCACAGACCCCAGTCCTCTCTGCCTCTGCCCTCTACAATGCGCAAATCAGGAACACGGCCGTGCATTGCCGTGGAGGGTCTGGAAAAAAGGCTCGATGGACAGGGCCATGGATCAGTCCCCGGCTGAAGGCCCCAATCATTACTTTTTTGGGGGTTGCGATGGTCAATTTTTTCGGCACTGAATGCAAGGCAAATGATGTCTTGTCTGGACCCCCGCGACACGATTCCAAAGTGCCACTTTCAATTTTCTCTTTTGGGGACGTTCAGTTGTCGCCAACATCGAATTGGCACTTTTTGGGATGTTTTTTGCACGTTTCGTCCCAAAAAGCAAAAATTTCGTCCCCTAAGGGGTGTGCTAAGTGTACACTTTTGAAAGCTGCATAAGACGGCATTCAAATGGCCATTAACAGCACACTAGGGGGCTTGCAGCTGCAGGACACAACGCCGAGTGAGTGACCCACTCTTCACCTTCAAACGTGCCCTTTTTCGGATCAAAAGGCGTCAGAAGCAACATCTGTTCACAGCAACCTTCGTGCAAGCCGCCAGGGCACCAGATCGTGTCCACCGCTGAGGTCACCACTCGTGGAATCAATTGTTGGGTCGCAAAGAGTAGAGTAACCCAACAAAGGCGGCACAACATGAATCTCTCGCGAGCTGCATTGACATGGACCTGGGGGAAACTGTGCAGCATACCCAGCGCCAGACCTGGGGATAACTGTACAGCCTGCACGACGCCAAAGATACATGCGAAAGAGGGGTCAGCCCACCATGCATTTCCCCCCTTACAAGGGGGCACGTTGGGATCTTTGCACAAACTCAGTTTTTGTATCACGGAAAAGCCCCAACAAGAAAACGAAGACTCGGGCATCAGGCGACAGTGCATTGGGGGAATTTATACATGGACATAGCAAGTGACTGGTGGACGACAAGGTGGCCGGCAAATCCTGCACCGTCCAAAGCGAACGAAATTCTCCATGACATCATCAATTCAGCATGCAGACCCAGGTGTTCCAGATAGCCGTTGTACTCAAACTTTAGGTACCCCAATTTTAGGTACCCAAACTGTAGGTCATGGGCTTTGGCAATATACCCCCCCCCACCCCCCCCCCCCCTCCTACAGGACGCCCAGTGGGCACCAGCGCAGCAACAATGTCACTGACCCCCCAAAAAGCTCCGTGTTGGAACGTGTGTGGGATCCCCGAGATAATTTTGGGATTTCTTTGACCTCCGGGGCCAGGGGGCTCGGTCCTGGTTGAGATTGTTGGGGTCCCATTAATCGGGTGGGGGGAAGGGGGGTCCGGCCACAGGGCCCTCCTGACCCCCTACCCCCCCATACACTGAAAACCCACCCACCCCTGTGCCACTGCACAGCTACAGCCTTCATCCAGCGGGGCGGTACCAGTCTTCATGTGGGCTATCACGGTGGAGTGTTGTTGTGCGGATGTCACTTTGTACGCCGAAAAAAGGCTTTCGGTCTGTTCGGCCATGAGGATTTTGATGCCCTTTACCCCTCCGAAGGGGGCCGCCGCTGGAGAGAGTGTGCGAAATGTGTAAGGGGGCGGTGGTGGTACGGTGGCGCAACATCGATTGGATGGGGTGAATGTGAGCGGCGGCGGCGGTTTTGAGACGGGGTTGGCGGAAGCGATGAAGGGACTCCATCATCATCGGCGGTTGGCGGTCGAAAAGGTGGCACCTAGTCACAGATTGATAGCGTTTTCCGTTGCCTGCCAGCGGCTGGTGGTGAATGCCCCGACAAAATCGTGTGTACCAGCCCGCTCCCCAGTCTGAAGCACCAATCATGATCAGACGTGCCCAAAAGCTCAAGGCGAAATGACTGCGGGGTGCCCCCAGGTATGACTCAGTGTAACCCAGTTCTCCCGGCTGATGCGCGGTATTTACCCGCCAGACCACAGCTCCAGCGTCCTTGCACCAAGTGGCCGAGGGGCCACATCCAGGGACCCGGGTCCAGGCCACGGCTTAGCCGTGACCTATACCCGGGGGGGGGGGGGGGTCAGAGGCCAAAAATAAGTTTGTGCACTCAAAAATCGACTTCCAATTTCGGGCCCTTTGATGAATGTCATTTTTTTCCTGAGGGAAAAATTTTCTGATGTGGGTAGGGGCACCTGGGCCTTACGCACGCGGAAACACAGCGAGGCAGGTTATGGACGGCCTGAGGACGGAGATGTGTGGACAGCAAAAACAGTCAAACGACCCCCACAACAACCAGCACAACCCCCAATACTCCAACTACTGGGCGCTGCTGACCCGAAAACGGCACATCCTGCCACATCCAGCGCAGCCCCAGCACACCAACCACTGGGCTCCGCGAACGCGGAAATGACACCAGCAAGAGCACTGGCCGCAGCGGCTGACAGAAAGCAGCGACCCGACGCAACATGCGAAGCGAAGAACGGGTGACTGTCCAGGGCCCTGTAAAGGAACAGCAACCCGACGGAATGTCACGCAGGGGGTGGGTCAGGCGGAGGAGCCCAGGCCGCCATCCCCCCCCCACCCCCTTCTCGGGTAACGGTGGCCGTGGCCTGTCTAGGTCTTCTGGTGGCCTCGCCGCCAGATTCAGAATGGCCGGGGATCCCGTTTGGGTAGTGACCCCGCTGACCCATGCGGGTGTCCAGGAAAGTACTAGACTGGCCGTACGCCGTAGGAGGAGGGGGGGTGCCCCCCCCCCCCCCAGACCTGGAGGAGGAGAAGGAAAGGACAAGAGGGAAAGAATCATTGTGGTTGTTCGAAGCCCCTGTCAGGAAAATTATCCTGCAGATGCACACCCCAGCGCGCACAAGTCAGTGCTGGAGTCGGCAAACCCAGCATGGCCTCGGAGTGTGCATCTGGATGCACCTGGTCAACGGCACGGGCAACAGCCCATCTCCGGGACAGCCGACCCCCGGAGTAGTCAAACAGGACAAGTCATCCAGGGGCTCCGATGACACAACCAAAACACGTTCGGACCCACAGAGGGTCAGAATGAGCAGTGGCGAGAGGCCAATAGGCGCCGCCAAAGGCAAACAACTTAATACTGAGGCCTTGTGCCAACCCCCCCCCCCCTGGGACCCCCCCCCCTCCAGACCAAAGTGACCATCGCGGGAAGAAACGGAATTTTACGAGGGAAATTCTTGTTAGGCCATTTTTGCTACACAAACTTTTGGGTCCCATCCCCTCCCCCCCCCCCTTCTCATACTTCCCTGCTGGTGTCCGTCCTTGATACGGTTTACGATCCCTTCCATCGCGTTGCATACACACGTGCCCCCCCCGTCTGCCTGGGCGTCGGTCCGCCGAGCCCCCAAACGCCGCCACCGCGCGCCTCCTCAGCCGCCCCGAAGTACATGTGGTGGAGAGCGGTCGATGGCGAGCAGGGCGTCGAGTACAAAGGGTTTGACGTCTCGCTGGCGCATGTCCTACGCACGATGGTGGCGGAGGTTGCAGGGGACAGGACAGGGTTGGGGCAGGCGTCGGGTGCGGGGGAACAGCAGGGGCAGGATTAGGAACGAAGGCATAGGGAACGAAGGCTTCAGAGCAGGCCGTTGCTCGGTGGCCAAGTTGGGTGGTGGGGGCCCCTTTTTTTTGGTCATTTTCACGAGCCACATACCCCCCACCCCCGCCCTCCGCCTTTTGCGGGGTTTTGGATGGCGGCAGATGGGGAGGGGGCCCCACAAGAGGCGCTGGTGTTTGGCCGTGGTCCATTCAGAGGATGCTCTCCGTTGTTGATTTGTCTCCTGCCTTCAGGACACTGCTTGAATGGTCCTGGGGGGCGTGGTACGACTTCGTAGAATTTTTAATTTTTTTTTTCGAAAAAATTTCTCTATGAGTTTACCTCGTTTCTACGAAGTTTTGCCACATTTTACTCAGTATTACCTCGTCTGGTACTAAGGGTCACCAATACCCGTGGCTGACTGGCAGGTACGCCTCCCCAGGGACGCAGATAGGCGAACCACGCCATCATCATTTGTGCACACCAGCCAACAGCACCACCGAAGGCACACTGTGCCCACCATGAAACCACCGGGAAAGGGGCTGTGTCCCGACCGCATGGTCACGCCGCGCATGTGCCGGTTGCAGAGGCTGCATTACAAAGGCTGAGAGGTTGCACATGCCCCACAAACATGCACCGCATTCCCACATTTGTCATGTCCAGCAGAGGCCTATCCCCCGTTTGACGCAGGGGGGGGGGGGGTACTTCGGCTGGGGAAATTTTCGGGGGGGAATTTCGTGTTTCCGATTGGTCCCGAAATGCCCCCTCCCCGAATTGTTTTTGCGCAATCCGGGCCATTTCTTGCTCCCTGGGTCGGTGGCTAACATCTGCCTTCTGTCGGGAGGTGCTGGTGCCCGTGTATTGCATGTCAGGATCAGTGTTCATGGCGGTGCGTATCCCCAAAAATCATGCTGGTGTGCATCCCGTGCATCCCAAAGAATGATTTGTGTGCCCAGGGCGTATCCCAAAAGATGTTTTCGTGTATCCGCTGGGTATCCCAAGGACTGTGCTTCCCGCAACTGTGCACAAGGCACCACAATTTGGGGGTTTGGAGGCGCCGAAAATTCCCCACCCGACATGCCCCCCCCCCCCCCCACCCCCCGGACCTGCCGTGGAGGGGGCGGCCTGTGCCGCTGCTGCTCACGGAGTCAGGCCGTAGCTGTAGGTGCCGCGTGCATTCGGGCAAAGGCCCGTGCAATGCAATGCCACGCCGCAGCTGCACCCTCCCGCCGCGAAGGCGCCAGCCGTTTCGCGATCTCTCGCAGGGCCCCTTCGACGGCATCCTGGGATTTTCGCAAGGCGCGGTATGTGGGCGTCCGCGTGCGGTGCCCTGTGGGACGGGCTGTGGAGGCGAAGCAGAACAGACCCGACAGCCTCTTTAGAAAGGGCGGTTCCTAATCAAAAAAAATGGGGGGGGGGGCGGTCAGGCCTGATCAAGGCGAGCTAAGCGAGAGGGTGGGCGGACCCTTTTGGTGGACCTACACCGTCTATCACGGCCCCCTCCCTAGAGCCACTGTGTTGCGCCCACTCAAAGGCACAGGGGGTGCCAATCCTGCGGCGCCTGCGGCGCGCAATTTGGGTAATCATCTTGGAACAGGGGGCATGGCACCCCTTGTGAACCACACGTTTGAATGGGGAGTGGTCATCGCAACGTCTTTGTCCGTTTTGAGTGTTGTGCCTCGCCGTTTGTGCCCGTTTGACCTCCTTCCTTCACCCAAAATTGAGGGAAACGGATGTGGTGCTCGTTACCCTGAAGCGAATTGCCCTTCCCCCGCGGCGCGTGCGGCGCGCAGTAAGCGCGAAAAACGCACTGCAACAACGCATTGTCAGAGCGAGACCCTCCTGCTGATCTGTTGTGCGGCCTGTCGTCTGCATGCGCACAGCACGGCACCAGTAGAGTGGTTTTTTTCCAGGGGGGGGGGGGGGGATGGCAAGTGTGTGACCACACGCTCAGTCGTGTTCGGGTGGTAACGGACGGCGGTTGGGCGGTGGCTGTACCAAAGCTCACATTTGTTGCTGTGTGCCCCTTGTGTGGGTTTTCTGGGAGGGGTTGGGGGGGGGGGGCACAGACAGACGGTGGTATGCACTCCACCGCTGGCGCGCCCCGTTGTGCTACCGCATGAGCCATTGAGCCTGGAACGACCATCCCGAGGGGGGTCGCTCAGGCACGCGCGGGTCCACTTCGGCGCCCGAAGTCCCCCGTCGGCGTCCGGTGTGGCCCTCGGGGCGGCGTCCCTGGCCCCCCAACCCCGGTCCCTACTCCACGACCCCGTTGCGCATGCCTTGCCCAGACGGACTCCCGGCCATGCAACGCACACTCCTGCGGGGCCAAAAAGGTTTGCGGGGGCTGGGGGGGGGTCGTTCAGTCCCTTTTCCAGACCGCCCCCACCCCCCCCGGGGGTTGGGGGGGGCTCCCGTGACGGAAGCCCCAGACAGGCCCGCATGGGATGGCGGGGGGCTGGGCATGACGCCTGGTTGTGCTGCTGTCTGCCTGTTGGCCTCTCGCCACTTACCGCCTGCCCTTCCTCCCTTGAACCCTCTCCCTCCGTAGGCGGCGGCGCCCATCGGCCCCTCACCACCTCGTGCCCTCCCTCCCCCTGCCTGGCCTACCCTTACCCCCCTACTCCCCCTTCCTTTCCCTCGAGAGGTTGTGTCAACGCAGCCCCCGGACTGTCCCTGTTTCCCTGCTCCGTGTGGGGTCCGCACAGGGGAGGGCAACTGCCCTCGCCGGGTCAAAGGGGGGGAGGGGGTCCGGGGTACCCCAACAGGTGCACCTCAAAACGATCGCCGTGACACGCGGATCATTTCGAGGGAAAAGGTCACGATCAAATCGTTCGGGCCGCTTTGCTGAGGCAGAAGCGGTCTCAGACTGCCACGCTACAAGGGCCCCTTTCCCCAACCCCCCCTCCCGGGGTGAGGGAGCTCGAACGACCCGCCCCCCCCCCCCGGGGCCAGGCGTACGGGCGTGAGCCTGGCTGCATGTTTGCCAACCTACAGCCCAACAGGCAACAGCTGACCTGGTACAGTGCCGCAGGGAGGAAGGGACCTTGGCACTCAACCCCAGCCATTGAACACTCGGACAGCAAGCACAGAGAACAATGATCTGTTACACTGAACTGAGAGCAAGGAAGACCGTGGGGCAGGCGCGGTTGGAGTGAATTGCGGTGAAGCAAAGCTGACCCATTGTGGCCCCCCCAGGGCCGCCGCCTGCGAGGGGCAAACACAACACCAACTGTCAAGATGCAGATTGCTAATGATCAGATTGATGATAGTCAGATCATTGCCAATTGGTGTCTACAATTGCACTTCCCTTGACCAAAAAAAACACAAACTGGTTCTTCTCAATATTCCAGTGTGCCTGTGTCCAAGAAATACTTTATCCAAACAAACAGATGAAACGAAATTCCCGGGATTCAAAACCAGGACAGAATGGTCACCAAGCACTGGATACTCTGAGGCCCAGGGCTGCAACTGTACCACGAGGCACTCTGGCCGCCCTCCTCCCGCTCTGTCTCGCTCGGCCCTCCGCCGACTCCTTTTGCCGCATCCGCACCGCCTTTCCGAGGCCATGGCCGCGCTGGTGACCGCCGTCCTCAAGACCGACGCCGGTGTACCGACTTCCATTTCCGAGGCCGAGCGGCTGGCCCTTGGGGACCGTCTCAGGTCCGCGCCTTCTCCCGCCCAGCGTCTCTCCTTTGCCCCGTCGGGGCACGGCATCGATGGTGGACAAGGGCCGGGGGGTCGGGGCGGGGCAGGGGCGGGCGCCGGGCACAGGACTGCGATCCGCGCGTGCCTCTGCATTTTTTGTGGCCATGGTCGGCCAAAAGAGCGGGGGTCTTCGGGTTTCAACTGAGGTCCAATAGAGCCCCCCCCCCCCCCCCCCAAAGGGGGGGGGGCTCCAATAGAAGCCCCCAAAACTGGGGGGGGGCGGGGTTCGGGAAAAGGGCTCAATTGACAGGACCATTAATCAGTTATTAAGAATTTGAGCACCGAAGGCGCCGTCACATTTTATGAGCATTGAAAATGATCAATTTTTTCCCCCACCAAATGAATGGCAAATGATGACTTTTCTGAACCCCCTCAACGCACTGACTCCCAATGTCCCATTTTCATTATTTTTTTTTGGCGAATTTGGGGTCCGGGACACGTCCGGGGCCCGGGGGTCAGTCTCGGTAGGATTTTGGGGGGCCCTCAATTGAGCCTGTATTTGGGGGGGGGGAGGCTAGCCAGAGGGGCTGTATCGACACCCCCCCCCCCCAGTCCGCCCACCCCAGAGGATTACTGCGGGCACTGACGACCAGCCCCGCCGCTCCGGGCCCAAGATGGCGCCCAGAGCGAGACAGACGGCGGAAAGGGTGTGGGCTGTGGGTGCGGGCCTACCCCCATCGCCCGTTCCCAAGACTGTGGGGCTCTGTGCCGTGGAGAGGGGGAGGGGGGCAGAAGTTCGCTGAGAGCGGATTGCGGGGGGCACTGAACTGTGGGAAAATGTGACGGAAAACGCAACAAACAAGCGTTGCCAAAGAACATGGGACTCGCACCCTCGCCCTCGACCCTTCGTGGGGGGCCTGGCGGCGCCGGCGTGGGAGGGACGCCACGGGCAGAGGCAGCACGTGTGCGCAGAGGGACCCCTGTCCCACCCGTTGACGACGCGCTTCCCCGCCGTATTTCGACAAAACGATGCACACAATTTCCACCTGAACACCCGAGCTAGTGCGTACACCCGGACGTACGAACCGGCGCACTACCCCCCCCCCCCCTCCCCTTGACATGGACTTCTGCGGTCAATGCCGTCCCATGTCGCACGAGCCAAGAGGTGGATTTGTGTTGGTGCTGCAAGCGCCGCACTCGTCCCAACGTTCCCCGGAAGAAGTGTACTGAGACGGCCCCCGCGTCCAATGTGGGTCAGTCCCGTGCAGCCCCCTGATCAGGGCTGCTGTGCATTTCGGGGGAGGGGGCCTCTTGGAGCCTGTTCCTCAGACCCCCCCCCCTCCGGGAATCGCTTGAAGGGGGGGGTACCCCCCACCCCCCCCTCCCCACTGCCCTGGCTCTACCCGAAAGGCATTCCCATACCCCAACACCAGCCCCAACCGCATTTCCAACCGCCAGAAACCGCCCCCCCAACCGCTTTCACATCCCCTGTGACCGCTCTGCAATCGCTCTGGGACTGCCCCGATGGCCCCCCTCCCCTTCAAGCAAAGCCCTGCCCCCCCCCCCCCCCCTTCCGGCCCCTTCAAGTTAGCCCCAACAGCCAGGTCCACCACAGGCATCGCAGGACGTCTACAATTGCAAAAAAAAAAGTGGTTTGGCACAAAATCTGGTCAGACAAATCTGCGTTTTTGCCCAAAACCTGTTTGGACCCCATTTCAATGCACAAAACAGGGTCTGGCCCTTTGAGCCTGTTCTCAGAACCCCCTCTACTTCACACCGGCCGGTGTTGTGCAATGGACCGCTGGCCCAGCCGGTGCCATGAACAGGGACTCGGATACTGCCTTTCAGGTGCTTTGCAACGCAGGCTCAGGGGGCTCAGTCGAAATGAGTGTGGGACGACTGACAGGGGCCCATTCTTGACCTTGACCCGAGCCCCGCACGACAGCCATTTAGAACAGACCCGTGTTCGGGGTCGTGCACACGCATCGACCGTAGTTGTACACAGCCCTCCGGTGACACCGTGCGCAGCTGTACGCAGTGTTTCATTTGCATCGACCAGTTCCCCTTTGTCCTTCTCCCTCTCCCTCTCCCTCTCCCTCTCCCTCTCCCTCTCCCTCTCCCTCTCCCTCTCCCTCTCCCTCTCCCTCTCCCTCTCCCTCTCCCTCTCCCTCTCCCTCTCCCTCTCCCTCTCCCTCTCTCATGCAACCATGGAGCGGTATGGGTACCCTGCGGGGGGTGGACACGGATTATGATAAGTTGTATCACTGGTGTACAGCTCACAGGTGGGCACCCAGAATACACCACGCCGGAGCACACCATGACACATGGCAATGCGACACACAGCTGCAGCAAGCAGGCAGAAGGGTTTTGGTGGTGGTGGGGGATGTCAGCGGGAAAACGGGCAGCACAATTTGGGGACCAGGGGCGGTGGTAGCGGACACACAAGGGCATGTTGTGTGGGAAGAGGAAGCCTGGATGGACATCCTGCATGGTAGCACTGATGTCCTGATGTCCTGGAAGCTACAGCCGTTGTGGAAGCATGCAGAGCTGGAGCTGTGGCAGCAACACTGCAAGAGCACAGGGACAAAGTGGACCAGGCATCGGCATTCTCTAATAACCAAGGAGCTGCCACAGCGCTAGCGCATCGTAAGCTCACGCATAAGGGAGGTAACCTGCTGGACAGGGTGGTGTGTGATTTCCATGGCCTAACAGAGCATATGCCGCTAACCATGGGTTGGTGCCCAGGACAGCATGACACGAAGCTAAATGGAGTGCCGGCATGGCTCAATAAGAGGGAGGACAAAAGAGCCAAACAAGCGCGAGTGCGAGCACAGAGTGACCCGTGGACCATGCCCCTGGCATGGGTGGATGGACACATGTTTGCGTGGTACTATAGGGGTAGGAGGGTAATGGGCATCAAGCAAGCAGTGAGGGACACAGTTGGGAGACAACGCCCCCTAAGCAGGGCCATGTTCCTATGCAGCATGTGCGAGACAGCCCTGAAGACAAAGTCCTGCGCAAGCTATGGGCACAATGTGCGTTTTGACACCCCCGCGAACTGTGGGGGCCCTGCTAGCAGCATTCTATGAAAAAACTAGGGACATGTACATAGGGACAGAGGGACAGGGCGAATGTCCAGTGTGTCCAAGTCAGGCCGGCTGACGACGCCGCCACCCACCCTGGGCGCCCCCCGGGGTCAGAGGTGCAGCCTGTGAGGGGCAGACGCACCACTGCCTCACCAAGTGTGCTCCCACCAGCTGAAGCCCCCTCTGGGTCAGGTAGTCTTCATCTACCGGCTGGAGCCCCTTCTGGGCGTCTCGGTTCCGTCTGAACCTGCAGCGACTCTCCGTGTTCCGTGTGCGTGTGTTCGGCCAGACGTCTTGCCGTCGGACGCATTTCGCGGGCTGACGGACGGTGGTAGCTGGCACTACCTGACCTGACCTGACCTGAATGTCCAGTGTGTCAACTAGCATATGAGTGCTGCATCATGCATGCACACCTTCGGTGCCCCAACCTATGGCAGAATGTGATCACAGGGCTCGGCGAGATAGCCCATATTTGTGTGGTGCATGTGCGAAGGGGTGCTCAAGTACAACAGCTGTGGGGGGTCTACTTGTGTCAAGACATGGAATCCGGGTGATGTTGCAGTGGGTACCACCACGACACAATGCATGGCAAGAGCACCAAGCACAAAAGGCCCACATCACCATGTGGCCTTTGTACTCGGCGTTAGTACCCAGTGTAGCAGTGGTAGAGGCACTGTAGACAGGAAGCACAGTGCCGGCCAAATAGCCGTGCCTGCAGGTCATGCATGCTCAGGCCCAGTATGTATGGTATACAACGACCCCCAACAGGGAGCCGGAGAGAAAGTACTGGTCCCTCACCGATGCCGACGTCTATGCGGCACACATGTGCATGGATGCCAGATGCCAGTATGAGCCAGGGGATGGCGACGAGGTGCTAGTGCTAGCGCCACTGCTCTGGGCACTGCTATCAGCCGTGTGGGGCCTGCGAACTAAACCAAAGGTGTGTGGAACATGTGGGTGTGCAGCGTTAAGCACGCTGCGCATCACCAGGGTAAAGGGAAGGGTAAAGGATGGCAGTGGTAAACAATGCACAAAGGTAAGGCACATGCAAGACAAAGATGCATGGACGAATGAATGTACCGAATCGAGCAATGCCCCGTTGCTTGTCAAGAGGGAGGTTTTAGGGACCAAAGTCGCAGTGCAACTCAGCAAAATGTCAACCCCACAAACAGGACCCTGGGCAGACGGTGTAGCGCACCGCAACAAGCGCGGCACATCCATCCATCCATCCATCCTCTCCCTCTCGCTCTCGCTCTCGCTCTCGCTCTCGCTCTCGCTCTCGCTCTCGCTCTCCCTCTCCCTCTCCCACTCCCTCTCTCTCTCCCTCTCCCTCTCCCTCTCCCTCTCCCTCTCCCTCTCCCTCTCCCTCTCCCTCTCCCTCTCCCCCCCCCCCCTCTCTCTCTGTCTCTGTCTCTCTTTCTCCCCCCCCTCCCTCCATAAATGGCCTGGTGGAGGGGAGGTTGCCCTGGCACTCCCTTGTGGCCCACGGCTTCCGCCGGACTTTCAGTGTGTCGCGTAAGGACAAGCTGCTGGCATCTTCCCTCCACAATTTATCGCCTCTTTGGGGTAGCTGGTGGTTGGGAGCCCCCAGGCCCTGTGTTCCAACGTCCTGCATCAGTAGTGGAGGCACCCTCCAGACATCCTGGTACGGGAGTGAAGCCTGTCAGCGCTAGGAGGGGAGTGGATGCTGTGGGGGCAGTAGTTGTATGTGAGTAGCTCTCAGCCACATCACTGCAACCCCCCCCCCCTCCCCCACACCCACCCTCCCACGTACCCCCCGGAGGCACGCCTCCACACAACACAAACAAGTGCCTCAAACCGGAAGTTCCAACCGGTTGATGAACGCCCCCCTTCCCCTTCGCCGTGGGTGTCGACGTGTGGGTTTTTTGGCCTCCATTCATTGTGGGAAGGGGGAGTCCGGCGCCGGCCTCAGAGCCTCTTCTGCTGTCCGTGCTCTCTCCGCCGATCCGTTGCCCACCGCCGGGGCCATCGTGGGTGGTCAATCCAGTTCCCGCTGCTTCGGACGTCTGCTGTGCAGTTGCTGCGCGCTGCAAGTGCTGCCTGCTGCCCATGTGTCATCAGATTCACCATTTTAGCGGGTGGTTTTCCGCCGCGCGATCCGAGCCTCGCCGCCATGTTCAGCGCCCCGATTCCAAATGTGGAGGTGCGCACTCTGTGTGTGTCACACGCGTCGGTCGGCCCCTGCACATCACATGGCGGCGGTGCGTGCAGGTCATGTGTGAGGCCGGGGCGGTCCTTAAGGGACCAGATTTTTTTTTTTTGCTAAGGACCGCCCTTAAGGACCGCCCCAAGGGACCACCAACCGCCAACCGCCAACTCCCATCAACCGCCAACCGCCACCAGCCACCAACCACCAACCGCCACCAATCGCCGCCAACCGCCAGCGGCGCCCAACCGCCAACTGCCAACCACTGCCAACCGCCACCAACCACCAACCACCAACCACCAACCACCGCCAACCGCCACCAACCGCCACCAACCGCCAGTTGCCAACTGCCAACCGCCAACTGCCGCCAACCGCCAACCGCCAACCGCCACCAACCATGGTTGAGCACATGGAGTGCCCGCGGGCTTTTTTGGGAAAACTGGTTCCGGAACACTTTTTTTTCTGCGTTAAGGACCGCCCTGTGTGAGGCTGTCGCGGATTGCGGTGGCCCATGCTTCTCCAAAGAGGCTTAGCGATGGGCCGTTTTGGGACACCAATTGGGTCCAAAAGGGGTCGAAGTCGCATTTTTCTTCCAAAAGCACTGCTAAGTCCTTTTGGACGTTCAAACAAGTGGTCGCTGCATTTGGGGCCCGTTTTGCCCCCCAAATGTCCCAAAAAGGCTCGAAAATGGGCTGTTTGGGGACCGGACCAAGGCCCAAAAAGGTTCGTAAACCGGTTTTCCCAAAGTGAGCCCATGCCACTTCGGGAGGGGCTGCACGTATCCGCACGTGTACGCGTGTACGTACACCTCTGCACTTGGGATGCTCAAGTGTTTGTGGAGCCGTGCATAGGACATGGGCCGTGTGCAGAGGAACGGACAGAGAAAACGCATGGGAGGACCAGCACCAGCAGCAGCGGCGGCGGCGGACGGCGGGCGGCGGCAGGCAGCACGACAACAACAGGAACCGGCCTCTTTCTGAACTCGTGATTCAAGAGCAAACGGGCATGCGCTGCCCGCAGGCGGGCAGGCCATGCGCACCGTGGGCAACGCCGGTGCTGCGCTTGGGGTAGTGCACAGCGCGGGACGTCTGCGCAAACCAACGGGGGATGTGCCGGTGCTGCACCGACTGGCGCATGCGCGCCGGCCTCTAGTCTGCCCGAATGGTACGGGGGACGGCAGTCACGTCGGCAGATGGGGGTCCCTCTGGGCTACCCGGTCCACAGGCCCCTGGGCAACAGACCGCAGACCACGAGGTGGCATGCACCGAACCAGGAGCGCATCAACTGGGGGGTGGCAATATGGGGGGGGATCTTTTACCCTCCGGAATGAGGGCAATCATCCTGAGACAGGGAAATGGTAGTTGTGCGTGTATGTGGGCGGTCTTTACGTACCTCATATCGTTATTTACCGTTTTTCCGACTTGGTGTAGTGTGTCATTCAGGCCTCTTCTTTGCAGAAGTGGTGCGTATGGTGCCCGGAGAAGTGCCCGTGTGCCACTCCTCTCTGTTTTAGAGAGACTGTCCCTCTCTGTAGCCCCCGAAATGTGTCCCATTGAGGTGACATGTGCATGGTATTCAACATCAGCACAGTCCCATGAAATTGGCACCCGAGGCACCCGAGGACGAGAAACACCCATGCGCATTGCACTCACACCGCGCGCATGCGACTCCCAGACCCGTACGAACCACCTTGCAGAGGTTGTGGGATCGAAGGCAGACAGCCACGCCACGTACCCACTGTTTTGGGGCGTCGTTGTGTACCACCCTCCACCTTCTGTGATGCGCAGACGATGCATATCATCGGGGCCAGAGACGTGCTGGTGACTCCGGACCGCTCCCACGCATTTGCAGCGAAATTTGAGAAAGCGGGTATGTGCCACGGCGTCTGCTCGTGGGGTCTGTGTCCAGGGCCATTGCTCCACTGCCTCTGTTCTTTCACCCCTCGACCATCAGCCCCCCCCCCCCCCTCGTGCCCAGGCCGGCCATCCTTACCACGCCTTCGTCCTGATCGATGACCCTCACCTCTCTCCTCTCACCTCTCGCGCTGCCTCCACGCAGGTGACTTTCCCCAAGACCCCCCCATTCTGCCTCTTCAGTGCCTTTCCTGTTTCCCATCTCCTGCGCCCGCTGCCTACTGCCCATGCACCCCCCAAACCCAGGCCCCGCGCACACGCACCTGGTCATGCGCTGTGCCGACGCCCGCTTCCAACGCACGCACCCCTTGTCTTTGGATCCATGCCTCATGCGCAGACGCATGTATTGTACACGTGCCGCACGCGCGGAACGGTCTCGTCCAAGCAACACCAGTGCCTTGGCTACGTCCATTTCGATGCCGTTTTTTTTTTAGGATCAGGTGTTTTCAGGTCTGACAAAAATCTGAGGTGCCATTCACCTTCAGACCTTCACAGAGGCACATCCGAACCAATTGGTATTTCAAACCGCGGAATCGCACAACAACGACTGCCACGACCACCGCCAAGGCACGAACATGGCATAGTGAGTTGGCAGTAACACACGTGCCCCATAGCCCAGGGCCATCCCCACGGCGGAGAGAAGCCCAACTTGTAACCAAGTTGCATTGTACGTTCCAAGGAACTCCCAACTTTTTTTGGAGGCGGGAATTTCTTCGGGGCCTTAAGGCTTCGAGCATTAGCGAATGGCCTGTGACAAGTGGCAGCGAATGACGTGGTAGCTGCGCTGCTGATGGCGGTTGGTGTAAGCCAGATGCGCCTTTGATCGATCGCGGCCGGCGCGTAACTGACGGTGTTTGGTACGTGGCCCCGATTCCACGCGAATTGTGGGGTCTGCCGCACGTGCCTCAGTGCTTCCCGCCACGCCCCATTCGGCCATTCCTGCCAAAGCCCTTGTTTGCGCGCACAGAGATCATGGAGCATCCGGGCGGGCACTTCATACCGGCGGATGTCAATGTGCGCCCGAAGTATTTGAACTTCCTTCACGGAATGCAGCCCTCGAGGCTCTAAGTGACACCAGCGGGGGCCTGACTGGGGCTGGTGCGGCCTGGTATGCGGGGACCTGCTGGCGTCCTGGCGGCGGCGGTCTGCCAGTGCAGGTGCAGGAGCAGGCAGGGGGGCAGGGGATGAGGGCGGCCGGCGAGGGGCTGCCCGAGGGTTCGGTCACCAGCAGATGATTTGTGGTGACAAGGCAGAGTGCAGTCCAAAGGAGGTTGTCGTCAGGGCTGTGTCTGAGGACGCAGCGTTGCTTTTTTCGTTTAAACTGAGGACGGTCTTCAAGGGTGGCCCTCTGTGCCGGTGGTCACTGCCAACCGCCGGCACTTAAGTGCCCATGGCCAGCGGTTACTGGCGCAAATGGTTGATCAAGTGCCGACTGTTGCCAACTGCTTTCAAGGTTTCACACTGATTCGGATCCGAATATTTCCGAAGTTGTCCGAACATTTCCGAACCAGCGTGAGAGAGGAGAATCCCCTCGCAGAGGTTGTTAGATCAAACCCAGGCAGGCCTGCATGTAGAGGAAAACGCCACATCCCCACCCCCTTTTTGGGCCCATTCGCGTACCCTACCTCAAGGGGCTGAATTGTTTGTTCAACCTCCTGTCAAATCATTATTTTGTCCAATAAATGCATCCCCCAATGAGCTTTTGGTCGGGACACCACCAGACCCCCACAAGTTGAAACCCACTTTTTTTTTTGCTTTTTTTTTTTTGAGAGAGGGAGGGAGGGCCGCGGGGTGGGGGTGGGGGGTGGGGGTCAAAAATGTCACCCCCCCTTTTTTGGGTCCAAAATCATGAATCTTTTGGTTTTTACCGATTTTGAGCCGAAAAAGTGTTTTTGAGCTCTACAGGGTGAAAAACTGGGGTAGATTCTCGGCGAGGTGGACCTGCCGAAGGCAATAGAATTCCGAGTATTCTGAAATTTTCCCAACAGCAGAAATCTGGGGTTTTGGTTCACCCTTCTTCTTTTTGATTTGCTGTAAGGGCAGAAAAGTGTTTTTACACCATTCCGAACTTTTCCGATGAATTATTCCGAACCCGTGGAAAACCCTGCTGCTTTGAAGTAAATGCTGCTTGGTATGTGGTGATGGTGAACGGCCAACCGCTCTTGTCGGTTGGTCCAGCGCTGTCAGTTAGCTGCTGCGGCGCTTGAATGAGATCGCAGTTCCACACAGTCCTCAACCGGGTGGCGGGGCTGGCATTCACTGGGGCCTGGAGGGGGTGGCATACCTTTGGGCCTATGGGGGTGGCATTCACTAAGGCGGTGGCGCTGGGGGCTGGCGGGCTAGCATACCTTTAAGCCCACATGGCATTTACTGTGGCTTGGCGGAATTGGCATCCACCTGGTCCCAGTGGGGGGTGGCGTGCATCAGATGAAGTGCAATTAGGATGCTGAGGCTTGTTGAGCTTGCATGTCCTCCTTAGCTGGCGACTGGATCTTTAAGAAATGATGTGCATGTTGTTCAAATGGATGATGTGTAGTGTATGAGAAGCTGATAATGTTCCTGCTTTATAAATGGACAATGTTCCTGTTTTATGAGATAGGTAATGCATGTCTGAAATGGAGCGGGGACCATTGTCTCCATCCCTGCTACCGCAAGCTTTAATAAGGAGGGGCCCTGAAATCCTAACCCTACCATTGACCCTAGCTCAGCCTGTGGTAATGGAAGGCCTCCGTCAAGTAAACAGTATTTGTGTCTTATCAACTGGTTCCAACCATTTGCATACGGATGCAGGAGTGATTAAAGAGTGCTAATCAGATTACGACCTTGACCGCGTTCCAAGTATAAATTCAGGCCAATTTCACAGGTGAACTAGTTTTGTCAGTTTACATGATTGATTGCAGATGCTTGAGGTGTATGGAAAGGATATTTGATGCCTTTAACCCCGCTCAGTTGAGGGTATCCGCTAAAGGTCCTAATTTGTGTGAAGCTGAGGCATCTTTCAGGGCATGGCATTGGGAGAAGCAGGGTCTCTTGAGGTGGTGCTGGAAGGGCATTTTTCTTTAGAGGGATAGCAGGCTGAACATGGTCACATCTTTAAAGGCAACGAAGGGTTCAGAATGTGTTATGCTTCCAAAGTGGGGAGGCATGCAAAGGTGGACAAGTACAGGTAGGGTGCATTAGATGTAGACGCGCAGGATGCATGAGCACATATGCCAATGGGCGACAGGCTAACAGAATGTGGGGTGTGGCAGCGCAACACTTGCCATGAGCCAGCAGCCCCAATGCAATGTCGAGTTGAAGAGTGGGTCTGCAAGTTGCCATGAGTGGGCTTGCAAGTACACGATTTGACGTCGGCCTTCTTTTGTTGAGTGCCAACAACGGCGGGCCAGTATATGGATAGGGAAAGGAATAGGGACGGTGGTGGGAACAAGAACAGCAGTGGGGTACAAACCAAAATACATGCTTTGTGCCACAGTCCATGTGACTCATTTGTCAGCTTTTTTTTTCCAGAGGTTGTAGGTGACAGGGACATGGGTATCGATAATGGAGTGAGGACTAGGCTTGTGAAGCGGTTGCAAACAGAAGACTTGGGGGGTCTATCCCTCCACTGCTGTGTCACAATCAAGTGCACCAGAATGACATACGCTGATGCTTGCCTTCATTGGCCATATTCACCCTCTAAAACAGCAGCACGATCTTTTGCGTTTGCTCTTGCTCTGTCAGTCAGTTTTGGGTATCATGATCACTCATTACTTGCAATCCAACCAAGTTTCAGGCAAAGAAAATGGTTGTTATTGCCCCAAAATTGCTCAAATTTTGGGGGGCACCTCGCGTCCTTGCGCCAACGACCCGTGCCGTCACCGGTGAGTTGGAGGCTCACGTCTCAAGTCTCGAGGCTCACGACTCAAGTCTGGATTTGGGAAGGCCATGTTGCAATGCAAAAAGATGGCTCACCCTTAATCCTAGGGTTAGTGCTCTAGGAACAGGGTCACTGAGGAGGTGGAAACTGTAAGGTTTTATAACTTTTGAAGGCATACAGTAGGGTGTTGGATTCCGAGTGGGTGTTTATGGGGATCACTGAGTGGGGGACCAAGTGGAGACTAGGTGCCGCAATGTGTCAAGGACATGGGGCGTAGGCTGGGGCTACCCCTTCTGAGCAAGCAGCAAGCAAGTTGGGCCAAAATTCATCAGTTAGCGGTGGTGGCTCAGATTCTCCCCAAGCTTTGGTGGATGATACCTTGGTATATGAAATACAATACCCCAAAGCTTGAACTAGCAATGGACATGTCCCAGTTGTCAAAAATAGGCGCATAATAGGCTTGTTGTGTGTATAATGTGCATTCAAAGCAACCAGGAAGACAAAAAACACTTCGTCTCACCCTTCACACCTAGCACATTCAGTGGCCGTGTTTTGGCCCTGGGATGGCCCAAAATGACCTATCAAAGACACCAAAATTCGAGAATTAGACTGCTGTTGACGCTTGGAATGCCGTGTATTGCCTCTATGGTTCTCATGGCGATTAACAATGAAGAGTCATCATGTTTGCATGTTTGCAAGTCTCTTCCGCACCGGAAACATGCTTCAATGGGCCACTGGCACCAGGGAATGGCACATTGCGTGCTAAGGTAGCGTTGCAGGGCTCCAAAAAAAAAAGTACTAGAAAAATGATTTGCTCCGGACCTCTTTGGGGGCAGCAGATTTTCAGGTGCGGAAGCAGACATTTTTCTGTAGAAACCAGCACCGTGCATGCACCGTGTGACAATGACCCGGGGGGGCGGCCAGGCCCGGTCCTTGTATGCGACACCCCCCAGGCACCCCCCCCCCCCCCCGGGTTTTGAAAGATAGTGGTGCCGGGTCGGCCACCAACAAGTGTCCCTAGAGAAAATTGTCCGGCGCCAAAGGCGCCAATTTTTTTTTTCATACTATGTGTTTATACTCAAAATACTCAAAATTTTGTGGAGAATTCATGTTTGTGTTAAAACAACAAGAAAAAAAATCTCCCTAACCCTAACCCTAACCCTAACCCTAGGGCTAACCCTAACCCTAACCGTAGGGCTAACCCCCCCTGACCCCCCGGCCAGACCCCCCCCCCCGACCCCCGGCAGGACCCCCCCACGACCCCCAGCTTGACCCCCCCCCCCGACCCCCGGCTGGACCCCCCCCCCCCCCCAACTGCCCCCCCCCCCAAGTTTTGACAGATAGCTGGGGGGGGTGTCGCATCAGGACCGGTTGTAGTCGCCCCCCCGGGGACAATGATGCCTAGAAGCACCAGTTCATCCACTGGTTCACTGAACATCCCACCAAGCATTACATCAGAGGCAGCCTGCCCATGATAGACTTGTGGGCCCCCGGTCCCAGCCTCCCTGTAAGTGCATACTCGCATGCCCGTAGAGCACACACACACACACGGTCTCCAGCGGCCAGTTCGGGAGGAGGAGGGAGGGGGAGGTCCAGACGCTGAGTTAGACCTCAAGCCGGTCCAGCGGGAGTCCTTCTCCCCTCCCCCCGGGTGCAACCTGACTGCTTCTTTGCAGACCCCTAGGCTGGTGATTGCTGAGCAAGGTTTGCCAGGATGCCGGACTCGGTGGAGACCTACGAGGTCCTCATGGCCTCTTCTTACACACTGTGCTGTTTTCACTGCGGTTGCCACAGCAGGTGAAAGAATCTTTTGAGGTTTCCATGGAGCGTGTGCTCTCAGAACAGCGCTGTGCGATACTGCCAGGCATGCTCAGAGACAGTCGACAGGCAAGTGGGGTTACTGGTCACTACACCTACGCTACAGCATGACCTCCTCCAGTGCAGCATGCACACGCTCAGATGCCAAGGTCATGTCTGAAATTACCTGAAATTGTGGGGGCAGAGTTCAGAGAGTCGAATGAATACCCTGACCTACACATAGATCAGATACACTGTCAGGTGAACATCAAGAAACCGTCGATGCACGAGCAAGGCTCTTTAAAATGCATTCTTTTCTTTGATATTGTCCACTAGTAACGTTCCAAATAGCAAAAGGTGTTTCGGAGGTGAAGTGCCACCGCCCCATCGATCCAATGCCACCGTGTGTGACCCCTAAATGGTGCACTCAGGCGAGCGCAAGGCTGGGGATAAACAGTTGCATGTATTTCCTCAGGGCCTTTCCGCTTGAGAAATAGTACTGTTGCATCTCACTGCGCATGGCGGTGGCCAATGTCACTTCCCTGTGTGCACACAGATACACCATGTTCGCATGGGAGGCGGACATCGTGCGGCTCGTGGAGATGTGATTGTTTGCCGCGGGGCACCCCTTCGTGAAACAAGAGGTCCGGTGGCAAAGGCAGCTTTCCTACAGGCTCCGTTGAAGCGCAGGGGAGGTGGGGTGTGGGATTGCCCCCAGGGAGGAGTGTGAGCGCTTGTACATGTCGCCTGCACCCATGCAGTCGCTGACATGCGTCCTCATCATTCCTCTCGGCCGTGCCCTGCCTACTCGTCGCCATCCAGTTGTGGGGCTGGAAAACCGGGGAAGCAGTTGAACATGTGCATCGGTGTCCAAACACGCGTTGAGGATTGCGCAATCCCGTCAAAGTTCCTACCTGCATGGCCTGCTTCAGCAGTGTGCCCCAATCATTGTTATAAACACCCACTCTACTTGAATCACAGATTAACATCAAGCCCCGGGGAGATCGTCGGGGGATCTATCGCCTACCCTCAGACCCTGCAGCTTTGCCTTCAACCCCCCTCTTTCGGTTCTGTGGCGTAAGGTGCGGCATATACCGGTATTCCTGTGTCGAAAAGGTGAGTGGGATCGTCCGCAGAGTACAGTCTGTCGTGCGATGGTCTGTAGCGATGCACAATGTCTCCGGCAAGTACGAACAGCACGGGTTTTCTGATATTGAGGCTGCCGTGAACAGCGCCCGCGGCCTCCACCCAGACGCGGCGCCGCATGGCAGCCCACGTGGCCCCAGCGAATCGTCGGGCCGGGCGCTCGTTTCGAGCCCCAGTGTGGCGTCGGTCGGCAGTCCTCGCGACATCGGCGCCACTACGAACAAAGTGCTCGTTTCGAGCCCCCGGGTCGACAAGCCTTTGCCCCCTGACCAAGAGCAGCCCCCACCCGACGAGGTGGCCCATGCACATCACGCCTGGCTGCCCGGGGCAACATGCCTGACGCCCGTGCAGCGCTGGCAGGACCCCAATTGGCAGTACCGTCCCTTATTTGTGGAGTTCGATGACCCGAACGTGCCTCGGCCCGGCCTCGCGGTCGCATACCTGAGCGGTGTCGGTGTGGCGGTGCTTCTGGGCCTTACCCTTTCCCTCGGCTTCATCCTGATCGGCCCCTTTCCCATCGCCGGGTTCCCCGGCTCCACGCGAGCCGACAACGTGCTCTGTGCCTTGGGAGGGTTCTTGGGGATCCTCCCGATTGCGCACTGGCTCACGTTCTATGATCCCGAGCTCAGCACTTTCCAGTGGTTCTTGTACTTCGCGGCCTTCGCCTTTGTCCCGATGGCGGTCGTGCGCTGCGTTGTGGTCTCCTTCCCCGTCTGCTCCTCTTCCCTCTCCCTACCCCAGCCCCGTCTTCCGCCCTGTCTCCCTTACCCCTCTCCCTCTCCGGCGTCCACCCCGAGCTGGCCCATGGTGATGGCCTATGGCTTTCTGTTGGTCCTTAGCTGAGAAAAAAAACCAGTGGGTACTGACTATTAGGCGTGGGTTGGATTGGGTTGGGCTGGCACTGTAGCGAAATGGTTGTGGGTATGCTGGGTTTGCCATATTTGCATGGGGCCACCAGGGCTGGTGAAAAATTGTAAGTGTGGGGAGGGGGGCCCTTGGATCCCCGCCAACGAAAGGGGGGGGGGGCTGGGAAAGGGGGCTCCAAGGGCAGAAAGGTTGTTTTGGGCAGTCGGAGTGCAGGCAAAGGACGAGGGTTGTTGCATTTCCCATTCGGATGCATGTCTGTGTTCCCATGCTCTATACGTTGTGTTGCATTGGCAGCATGGTACCTGTTGTTTGCTCCACCTCTCCCACCCCTGGCCCCGAGAGATCAAAACACTCTTGTCAATGTGGGTATGCAGTAGTGAGTCCTGAGTTGCCGAATTCATGTCAACAAAGAATTGGCCTATGCAGTACACAAAAGACACTCAGAGCAAGTGACCGGGCGACGATTCATCGTGTGAAAGGGGTCTGCCCTTGGACCCCCCTCCAGGGGGGGGGGGGTGTTGGAAAAGGGGCTCCAAGGGCCCCCGGCCCCACAGTTTCAATTTTTCCCATGCCTAGTACAATCTATGGATCATAGCAATAAAAGCGATCATTTGACATAGAGGATTCAGGTTGCTCTAGCAGTTGGAGCAGGCAGCATTGGAGCATTTTGGTTAGAGCAAATTCTCATTAGAACAACATTAGAGCACTTCCAACAGACACCTGTACGACCCTCTGATCACCAAACTACCCACGGGAGTCAAAAGGTGGTGGTGGCCTACTTTGGGCCCCTTTTTTGGCCAACGTGTTGTGTTACATATTGCTTTGCACTACGGATGTGTGGAATAGTCAGCCGGGTCCGCTGTGCATGCAATCCCATGTGCAAATATCACAGAAGATGGTGTGTATCATGATCTGCAGCGTGTGAGCAAGTGTATCTTCCCCATTTTCCTTGTGCTGCCACAGAGCTGCTGGTAGCACTCAATATCTGAGGTTACCTGGGCGATGTTGTAGGGGTCCCCCGCACCCCCCCCCCCCCTAATGTCACATGGACCCCGGAACACCATGTAGTTGTGCCGCTGGCGCCCTCACCCTTGAGCCCCTGCGAAGGCAGTGACCAGGGCTGTGGCCCCCACGAGGTCCATGGCTGCCCCGTCCAATGCCATCCACGCCAGTCCCTCAGGTCATCTATTCCCATCATTTTCCCCTTCCCCATGACCGTGCATCCACTTTCCACAGACACTGGGGTCGACTCTTGTTGAGCGCTCATGCATTGTGTATTTCTCATCTGCATGCCTTCCCTGTCAACCATCACCGTTGGCATCGAGGATGAAAACAAGAATCTGTGCGTGAGGCAGTTGCAGAAAACCCTCAAACGGGCCACTCAAACACACCAGCACCCATCTGCAACCTGAATGCGGGTGAGGGCGAGGACAAGGGAGGGAAAGGCAGGGGGCAGGAGAGACAGAAAGGGATGCATGGATCAATGGATGGATGGATGCACTGCACCTTGATACCGTGCTACAGAGCCTGCCCAGGGTCCAGGGTTTTGCTCCTAGTGTGGCCTGTCCTGGGGGGGGGGGGGGGTATTAGGGCAAAAAAAACTTTGACGTACCTAAAATGGGCCTCTGATTTTTGGCTCTCTATTCAAAATTTCATTTTTCGCTAGAGGAGGTTTTTGGTTTTGGCTGGGTGGGTGCTTCCGCCAGATCACCCCCCCTCCCCCGGGTTTAAGCAAAACCCTGCCAGGGTCCATTGGCGTGGAGTATCATCTCTGCATACCTCGCCATGCCCGCGCAGAGCACCGGACTGAAGAGACCTTTGCAGAGAGACGGGGCGAGGCGGATTGCCTGGGCCCTGGGCGATGCCGCCTGTCGGTAGACATGCGGGTCCCCCGGGACGGTGCCCAGGCAGATGCCTCCACCGACTTTGGGCGTGCGAAACTCTTGGACAGGTGAGGCGCACAGTGTGGAGCATGGTGCGTCGTGGTGCCTGCCGTGGCGGTGGGGGATGCCGTCGGGGACAGTACCGACGGGTGCCGGCCCCACAGCTCTCCGGAGCGGGAGGTGGGTGGGACCTGCAACCGAGTTGAATCCCTGACCATCGGACCGAGCCCCCAGGCACACGCCGCACGGCACACCAGGAGACCACAGCCGCCGCCCGCGCAACACAGAGGGGGACCACCAAACGGCCACAGCCAGGGCTGGGCCAAAGAACCCCAACGTTTTCCCCTTAAAGACAGCCCTCCAAGGACCACCAGCCGCCAACCGCCGCCAACCGCCAACCGCCGCCAACCGCCAACCGTTGTTCAATACTGTTTCTGTGGTTCTGCGTCTTGCCCATGTCTTGAACATGAAGCAGAGAGCATCCCAGTGAACGTTTGTTTCTGTTGGCGTTACGAGCCCCCCCTTTCTTCCCTCTGAAGGACAGCCCTGGCCTCATCATGCGCCCCGTAGCGCAGCATCCCACAAACCTGGCCCTGGAGCACTTCACTGACGGCGCGTGCCGGGTCAATGGCCGCAGTACGGGCGGTGGCTGAACTGACGACGATGGGCCGCTCGGTTCGCCAGTGAGCGCCATTGGTTGGCCGGTCAACCGCCCGTCAAGGGGCGAACCGTCACTCAGCCAAGCATCCGCACCAGCCGCCGTGGCGGTGCGTGTCGGTGAGTGGCAAACATTCCCATTTTTTTTTTCGTCAGTGAGTGCGGTGAGCTGATTTTTGCAAAGGGAAGTGTGGGGGAGATCTTCGACCTCCGGAAAAATGGGGGAAATGGGACTGTGAAAAATGAGTATTTCGTCCCAGTTTTGTCCCATTTTTTCTCCCATTTTCCTCAACCACATCCTGCCACAACCCTCCACAACCCACATCCCATGTGCTATGCCCGCTGTTTTCCCATTTTCCCCCAATTACCCCCGTTTCCCTCCATTTTCCTCCATTTTCCGCATTTTTCCAGACTCCAAAATCCCGGTTTGGTGAGTTGGTGAGTTCGCTGGCGAGCGCGGATGGCTGCTTAGCGAACAACAAGGGGCTGCCCTTTCTGTTCTGCGCCATTCCGTCAGGGTAGGGCCCAGCACGGGAGTCTACTCAGTGTCTGCCTGCCACGGGGATGGATTTTCGTGAGGAACTGGCCCACCCTATGCGCCCATACTCAAAACACTCAGAATTTTGTGGAGAATTCAAAAGTGAGTGAAAAAAATAAAAAAAAATTTGACCCTGACCTGACCTCCGGGTCGGACCTTGGCTGACAGGAGCCTCAGCTGATGGTCAATTGTTTTTTGAAAAATTTTTTCCATCCAACTTGTGGAAATTCAAAATGATCAGCGTGTCATGGGGATCATTCTGAGGTATGTATGTATGTTGGGGTACCCACCGACCCCCCCCCCCCCTCCAGGGACCCCAGTGGCTGGCCGCCCGACCCGCCGACCCCCTGGGTTTGGGTCAACGAATGCGCAAGTGGGAAGTCGGGAATCCACACATGCCGAGGGTTTGCCCCCGACCCCCCCGGAGCATTGTCGTCGCAGTGTTCTGCCTGACCGTC
The DNA here is from genome assembly GCA_964036045.1 of Eutreptiella sp. 'Long Island Sound 2002'. NCBI lineage: Eukaryota > Euglenozoa > Euglenophyceae > Eutreptiales > Eutreptiaceae > Eutreptiella > Eutreptiella sp. 'Long Island Sound 2002'. The sequence continues at coordinate 184,601,501 of OZ038380.1, read as the reverse complement.
TCCCCGTGGCGTCTCCAGGAGCAGGCCACTGGCGCACGGTCCGACCTGTTGGGGCTCTATGTGCCCCTGTTCGCGGTGTACACGTTCCTGTTCCCGTACGTGCCCGCGTGCCTGCGGTGCCTTGGGGCGCCCGGCACCCAGTGGCCGTACCCCTGGCGCTGGGACACCAGCCGCATCCGCCAGGAATTCCCCAAAAGCGACATGCAGTACCTCAATCTCTCCTCGTTCCTGTTCTCGCTGACGATGGGCTTCGTCATCGCCGACACGTTCGCACTTCCGCGGCTTCAGGCGGGTTGGGTGTGCATCCCCCTCGGTGTTGCTACGTGGGCGTGAGCGGTGCAGCGAGGGGGTCCCACCGCGCACGTCGGGCAACGTGAACACGTTTTTCAAGATCATAGAGGCCCGTGAGACGAAACAAAACCACTTGGATAGCCATTTGGAGTACTTGTCCACAGCAATGGTGGTGCAAGGGGGCGGGGATGATGTTGCCTCCCTTCCCACGCAAAAAGGACCCATTACTACATCTCACAGACCTTTTTGCGAAAGCGCCTAGGGCCGTGTTTCGGCTGTTGACAAGCTTTTCTCCCTTCTTTTGAACTGCATGTGCTGCCTGTTGTGCTGACGTCTCGCCAACCAACACCACACGTGACAGCTCACACGTCACCATACGGGGGGCTGCACATTGATCTGTTGACACCCTCACTCCACCCACCCCCCCGTGGACAGTGGTCATGGTGATAAAACCACCCCCAAGCCCTTGTTTGGGTGGTTTTAGCACTCAGCACCGTTTATAAGTGCCTGTTTGTCGCGTATATCGTGTGTGTTTGTGTATGTGTGTGTGAAAGAGGTTGCTGCTGCAGAAGGCCTGCATCTCCCGCCCTCGATCCATGGACACTGCTGAGTCCAACCTCCAGGTGCAGTGTGACAATGCTGACCTGCGGAAATTGATAAAAGGGGGGCCCGCAATCCTTCAAATCGCACTAATCAGAGTCGTACCGGGACCAGGGATGCATTGGAAGGGAGGAGCCCTTAGAGGCGGCCCCAGAAGCGGTTCGATAGAGGCGGTTAGAGGTGGGTGCCACAGCGGTTGGGGGCAGTTACTGTTGGTTACAAATGCCATTGAAGTCGCCGTCAGGGAGACAGTGGCTGAGCATACGCTGGGCGCCCTGGAAGGGGCGGGGGGTACCTTCGCCCCATCCAATGCATCCCTGACCGGGACCCAATCCGGCCGGAGCCACCACGGCTGCATGCCCCCTGGATTGCTTGGTTCAGGTGGACATGCGACACTGGGGCCATTGAGGACGCCCTCCCCTGTGCGACGCACCCCCTGACTTTGGGGAGATCTGACCCCCCCGTTCTTTGGTTGTGACCATGTCATGGGGATCATTTTGAGGTATGTATATTGGGGTACCACCTGGACCCCCCCCCCCCCCGGGCGCCCTCTCAGACCCCCCCCACCCACCAACAGCCCCCCCCCCTCCCCCCTCCGGACCCCCAAAAGTTGCTCAAGAAGGTCGCGTAGTTCAGCGATCATGCACGTGACGCCTGAACTAGAGGTGCTGGGTTCGAATCCCGGTGGGGTTGGAACGCAGTGTCCTAGGCGCTAGAGTATCTGTGACCCCGCGAGCCGGAAGGGATGCTGCGAGGGGCAGGTAGGGATCACGGTTACGCTGGAGTTCGGAGAGCGCCCGAGCACTTTACCTTTACCTTTACCCCAAAGGTTCCACAACACGGTCGGGTATCAATATTTAAACACGCCGCCCCCCTCGGCTGTGACGACCGGTCAGGCAGGCACACGTTCAACTCCGCATGGGACACCCCGCGCACCGTGCGCCCCGACGCGGGCCGAAGCGACACATTGGCCCCACGCCCGCTGCTGCGCAGGTGCAGACGTGGCTCCGCCCGCCGCTGACGTTCGCCATGCGGCGCATCCTGTGGGTCGTCTCCCTGCACACGACGCGCCTGTCCTCCTCCCCCGCCGTACACTTCTACAACCCCCTCGTCCACCAGCTCGCCATACAATTCCTCCTCGTCCGCCTCGTCACCACCTGCGGGGCCTGGCACGAGTTCGCCCTCACCGTCGCGCTGGACTGGGCGAGCTTCGCGGCGCGCTCCGCCGGGTACTGGCGCCGCATGCGCACGGGCGCCGCCCCGGCGCCCCCGGGGCCGCGCGGCGCCGCGTCCGCGCTGTTCGCGGCGCTGTTCCCGCTGGCGCACCTGCCGTTCGCGGGCGCCGACCCGTCCTACTTCACGTTCATCTACGTGGTCGAGAACCTCGCGCTCTCCGCGACGTACGTCGCGGCGCTGGCGGGCTACGGCTGGCACCGCCTGGCGCAGATGCGCGGGGACGACGCCGTCCACCGGTTCTGGTTCCCGCACGGCGCCGGCTCCGTGCGGTTCCTGTGCATCGCGGCGGCGCTGGACCTCGTGCAGGACCTGCTCGCGCACGCGCTGGCGCGGGGCGTGGCCGCGCGGCACGGCGGCTCCGGCACCCTGAGTCGCCTGTTCCCCGGGTGGCTGCGCCGGCCGCGCGCCGGGGTGCTCCCGGCGATGCTGTCCGCCGGGGCCGTGTGGTTCGTCCCCCTGTGGCTCACGCAGTGCGCCTGGGCGTTCTCGTTGGTCGGCGCCGCCGCGTGATCGCGAGTGCCAAACCCCCAAGTCAGGCCGGCCGACGACGCCGCCACCCACCCTGGGCGCCCCCCGGGGTCAGCGGTGCAGCCTGTGAGGGGCAGACGCACCACTGCCTCACCAAGTGTGCCTCGAGTGCGCGCGTCGACCGTCTAAGGTGAGACCCACCAGTTCCCAGAAAGCCGGGGCCTGTCGGCGGGACTGGTGTTTCTGAGCGTCCGCTCGCCTGCCCGTGGTGGGCCTAGCTTGGTCCGGGCACCTCTCTCCTTCGCGCCATGCATGGTGCTCTCGGCCCCCCCCTCACCTGGGGCCCATTCCATCGGAGTGCGTGTGTGTGTGACGGCTCGACGTTCTGCCGATGGACACCCACTGGGCGGACCAGCGGACGATGGCTCTAGCGCTCCATGACATGACATGACATGACATGAGTGCCAAACCCCACCCTCAGACGTGCAATCCCGGCGGGAGGCAGAGTCCTCAGGGCTGTTCCACGTGCGGTGTGTACGCCCTCGCGCCTTGATGAAGCGAGGCCCGGGCTCGGACAAGGGGGTGGCTGGGACGAGGGCGAACCACGAGGACGGGGCTCCATCTGTGGAGACACCAACCGGACCTCCACTGCCGTCCGTCGGGGGGCGTTCAGGGGGTGCGCAGCGCAAAAACGTCAACAGCCCAACGAAGAACAGGTCCGAAGGCGTTGCGCAGCACTGAGGCACTTGGTGTTGGTTGGAGGTCACGGCAGGAGATTGCGTCATTGTAGACAGAGGGCGCGTGTGCTCAGTGTTGGTCACCGTCGTGGCTGTGCCATGCCACAGAGACCAGCAGGTGGCCGCAGCTGCATTGCGCGAAGTGCGGCCCCTTAGTGCACCCCCTAAAAGGCCACTGGAGGGGCACGGGTCCAAAAAGATGCCCGGCGCGCGCCTGGCGCGCTAACGTTCCCCCTTTGAGAACAAGGCTGCACCAGAAATCACTTACCACACACAAGAGCTTGATGGTGTAGCAGTGGCCTTTCATCGCTGACTCGCGGCTGCAAAGTTTGAGGAGTTCCTGCGTCGAGCCGTCGTGCTTCCATTCCAGGCCCTCCGCAAGTCTCAAGTATCCAAATCTTGGTGTTCCTGGATGACCCTCCGTGCCACGGGATATTCTGTCCTGATGCAGCTATCCACTGAATGAATTATGGTTCCCCGGGTGCGGTGGTCGCGCCGTGTACATATTATTTTCGAGCCTGGCGCTCAGGGCGCCCGATGCGGCCGGACCCTCTTTGAGAGGCTTTGCAGAGCACGTCCGGCGTTGAGAGTGCGCGGCGGGGCTGCTGCGGCAGTGCAGCGGTTGGGCGCGAAACATGCCGAGGGGACGAGGTGCGCCATCCAAATTGCGCTGTCCGTGGCAATCGCAATGTCACCGTGCGCCAACCCCCCCCGCCGCCTTCGCCTGCCGGCCCGGCAGCAAGGGGAGGATCGCTTTTTGTGGTGGTGCACGTCCCCTACAGCCCCTGAATGTCTGACTCTTGTACATGTATATCTCTGTATATGTATATATGTGTATATGTATAACTCTTCACCAAATCGCTGTACCCAACGGGGTCTTAAACCTCAGGTCCCGTATGACTGGTACTGTGTGCCCCCCGCACACAGTACCAGTCATACCAGTCATACTCCCCTCCCGCGGCACAGGGGTGAATTGGAAGGTGGGGAGGTACCCCCCCCCCCTCCAGGGCGCCCAGCCTATGCGCAGCTACTGTCTCCTTGACAGCACGTGCCCGCTTCAATGGCATTTGTAACCGACAACAACCGCCCCTAACCGCTTTGGCAATCCCCTCCAACCGCCTGCCTAACCGCTTCTGGGGCCGCCTCTGAGGTCCCTTCCCTTCCAATGCATCTTGGGGGGGGGCTCAAGGGGCCGTCTGACTCTATTTGCTCTCAGCACAAAGAGCGTCCAACGGTCCTCAGCCCAAAATGAGCTCTTGTCCGTCGACTTCTTTTTGGTCAAAAGTGGGAATCACAGTCCTACGGGGCCAACTACATGACCATCTTCCAAGGCAAACGCGGAGGTCTCGACCGTCGTGTCTGAAGCACCCCCAGCCCCGCCAAAGCCGACGAAACTCGTCCGCCAAGTCGCGTCTTTTGCGGGGCAAACGGCTCCTGCACGCGGTCGGCCTCTCAAGGGCTGCACCTGCACCGCTGTCCCGTCCCCCGTAGGCTCCGGCCCTGCCTGTGCGTCGGTGGCACTGCGCTTCGATGGCCAGGAGGTCCATGACGGTGTTGAGGGACACGTCTCCTGCGTTTTCCCCCGATGGTCTGCCTGGGGTGCGGTCCTTCGCAGCGGCGGTCCCGTCGGATGGGGAAGGGGCAACAGGGTTTGCGCGGCGGCGGGGGGGCAGGGGGGGATGGGCGCTGGAAAAGGGGCTCAAACGTCAGAGGCCTCAGAGAAAGACAGTGCGCTGACTTGGGGATGGCTCGGGAATCGGGCCGCAAAGCAGCCCAGACGGAAATTTTTCCGCAAATCCCTCGCCCTGCGATGCGCCCCTCAAAGTGCAGCGCGCGTCTTGGGGATCGTTTTGAGGTAATGTGCGTGGGGGTACCCCCGGACCCCCATCCTGAGCCCCTCCTCATCCGTTCCGGGCTGCCTGGCGTTTGAGCCCTGAAGGGAAGGAGGGGGGGGTCTAGGAAAGGGGCTCAAACGGCCCCCTCCCCCGCGCAAACCTCTTCCCCCCGGTCCATCATGACCCGCGCGCTCAACGGAGGCCTGCCGCATGGCGGCGGCAGCGGAGGCCGCACGGGGCAGTACTTGAGCGACGGCCTGTCTGCCGATGTGGAGGTCGTCTGCGGACGGTACGAGGGCTGACGGGCGCCACAGGGCGCGGGTCCGCTACGCCGAGCCGCACGCTCTGCGGCGCGGGTTTATACCCCGCGGCAATACAACCCCATCCCCCCCCCCTCCCCCTCCCCCATGCATCGCATTGCAGGACTGCCCACACCCTCCGGGCCACAGGTCTCCCAGAGCAATGGACCTTCCCGAACAAGCGAGTGTTGGAGGGCAATACCGCCGATGTAGAGTCCGGGACCCTTTCCCGAGGCCTTTAGGGGGCGTACCGTGCGCTGTGCGCGCGCTGTGCGAAAAGTTGGCTGTTCTCCACCACCGGGAGTTCGGTAAGTTCAGAAGATTGAAAGGACGTCATTGAATGACTGCTGCAGTGGACGGGGCTATAGGGGGCAGAATTTAGGTCCCTGGGACCCATGGCAAGCATCAGATGTTTGAATTTTTGAGTTTTGAATTGATTGTGCATGACTCCGCAGGTGGGTGGTTTTCAGGGTTGTTACCTGGATAATCACCGTAATAATTTGCGCTGTGCGCGCGCTGTGCGAAAACGCCCCCCCTAACAAGCGAGTGTTGGAGGGCAATACCGCCGATGTAGAGTCCGGGACCCTTTCCCGAGGCCTTTACGATGTACAATCGCGTGCTGAGCGCACACACCATTTCTTCTTCGCCGCCCCCCTTTGGCCCCTCTCCCTCGCGCTCTATCGTCACCCTTTCCTGCCCCGCTTCGTCGACGGAGCCAGTGAGCGGAGGACGCACGCCTCGCACGCGCCACTTTCTTGTCCCAGCCTCCACGATCCCCTTTGCCATTCTCCGGCCCCGCATTGAGTGCCCTGCGACTGCCGCTGCCGCGGCTTCAGGCTGCCCTGAACGAGAGGCCGTGGCGCCGCAAAGACGGCCGTGATCTGATGCGTTGGGACAACAGGAGGCACTTGCATGGCCCCTGTTGCGCAAACGCGACAGACACGGGCCTGACCGAGAGATGGCACTTCCCTCCCTGACTTCCGGGTGTCCTCGTTCGTATGTCTTCTGCCAAAATGGGACTGCCCCAGCCCCAGGGCTCCTTTTAACAACTCGGCACCACTCGAGGGGGGGGGGGTCCCACACCACCCACCCCCCCTTCCCCCCTGGACCCCCCCCCTCCCAAAGATTGGGCCAAACTTTCTTCTGGGCCTTCGACCAATGCAAAATTTTCTTCGGCGCCTCTAAAAACCCAAGTTTACTTAAACTCAAGTTTAGCACCCGGCGTACTCTTCAGTGTGTTTTATGATTGTCTTGGGGGGCCGGTGTCCGCGGGGCGCGGGGAGTCACCGAGCCTCCGAGCTTCTAGTCATGCAGGTTTTGTGTCTGTCCAGCCGTCATCATGGCAATTCATGAAGAGGTGTCCGGATGGAGGTGGTGGGGGGGATGCAAATGCATTTTTTTTTGCATTTTTTTGTATCTCAAGGAGGCGGTCTTGTTTTTTGCATCTTTTGCTTTTTTTTTTTGGCCTCTGTCTTGCCTTCAATTTCGTTTTATTGTGGCAATCCATTTTGTGACAATTTTGTGGCACATTCACCAGTTTGACGGGGGGGGGGGGCAACTGCATTTATTTGCTTTTTTTTTGCATCGCATTTTTTGCAGTCTCAACTCCCCCCGCCCCCCCCCCTGCCCACTCTGAATCTGCAAGTACTCTTTTCACCTGCTAATTTATCTTCTCAGGGGGAGATCACCCCCCCTGTCCTCAGAACACGATACCCACTCCATGGATAGTGCCTCGACCCAGAGCACTGTCTCTTTGACGTCCTCTGCCAGCACTGAAGTGTCGGTTCCCAGGAAACACCGACGACTCAGACATTAATTGCGTCCCTATGACCACAATGCCACTGTGATGACACATGTGGCACAAACTAGGACAACCACAGTTATCGAGCGCCAAAGGAGTGCTTGGTCACGGTCACAGTGGCTGGCAGGACAGACAGTACGTTTTATGCAGGCGTCAGTGCTGCCGACACTCCATACCATCTTCAGTTTGCACATACTTTGTCCTGTTGTAGCCAAGGCTGTCAAGTGACGGATGGATACTTTCTATTCATCGAGATTGTTCATAGCATATCCCATTGGACACCAAGACTGATGCAGTGTGAAAGATGATTACGCCTGCCGGATGGAGGGGCAAGGCACTTGGCCCCTGGACCAAGCTCCTTCAATGTGATACCCTTCCTTCCTGGTCACGGGCCTCCGGATCAATGTCGTCCTTCCTGACGGATGTCGGTGCATTAAGCGGTCGTTGGGGGGAAGGTGACCGGTCATGGGAGCCTGCAGGGGGTGGGGGTGGGGGCTGGCCAAGGGCGGTCCTATGGGGGTTGTGAGATGATTTGTTTCGCTAAGGCCGGCCTAACTGGATCGGTGGCGGGGTCGGTAAGCCGTCGGATAACCGACGGCGGTTGACCGTCAACCGACTGAAGTTGGCGCTTAACCGATGGCGGTTGATGGCCCACCGACGCCGGCGGACCGATGACCGACACCGGCGGGCGCTCTGCGGAGGTCCGAGCGCACCGGAGGCCGGCGGTTCTTTGGCTTTCAGGACTGCGTTGGTCTGGGCCCAGCCCCGCGTAGCCATCCCCACATACCCGTCCCCGCGTACCCGCCCCTCCGCACCCGCCCCCGGCGTGTCGCCCCCACGTACCCACCCCCCGCACACCCGCCCCCGCATACCCGCTCCTCTGTACCTGCCCCTCTGTAACCGGCCCACACACCCGCCTTCCCGTACCTGCCGCAGTGTATCCGCCCTCGCACCCGCGCCCACGTACCCGCCCTAGCGTACCGGCCCACGAGTACCCACACTCGCGCACCCACCCCCACATACCCGCGCCCGTGTATCCGCCCTCACATACCCGCCGACGAGTACCTGCCCCCGCGTACCTTCCTGCCTCCTCCTTTCATCCCGGACCCTGTGAGTGTGCACCAGACATGCCACTAGCATTTGGCAAGGAAACTGGTCCTCAGTCGCTATCGGCGCCAAAGGCCACTCAATAATACCCGCCCCCTGTACCACCAAAACTCAGTAGGAACGTGTTGCGTCCAGCGTGTGGCTCAGTAGGACCCTGTTGCATCTGAACATGTCTGCGCGGGCAGACGTTAGTGCACGTCTGGTGTGCACCCGAACCGTGGATTTCGGGGGTCGGTGCCATTGTTGCCTCATTTGTGCCAACTGAGTGTCGTGGAGGTAGGGGTATGTGGGGCGTATTTCAAGGGCTTTCCAGAGGTGTATGGGTTTAGGGGGAGGGGGGCATCTGGAACCATATTTTTCTGAAAATTTGCTGTCACCGTTGACAGTGTGGGTTTTTTTTGCCTGTTCTGGTCAGGTTTCAAACAGACCGCACCTTACCCACATTACCGAGTGCGCGTTTTTGGGGGGGGGGGGGTGGAGAGGTACCCCACCCTATTTTGGGGCTGGGAGGTGCAAAACATTATGTTTTGGAGAAGCTTAGGACAGTGGGAGAGCTGTACAAGGGCAATATTATGAAAAAATGGGGTACCCCCCCCCCTGTTGCTGGCCCCCCCTTGCAGAACAAAGAAACATGGCCCCCCTAGCCGCTGGCCTCCCCATTCAGAAGTGAGAATCACCCCCCCCCCCCGGGGCCTTTTGCCTAAAGAGGCAGTACCAGGTACAGTGCGCGCACGGTGCAAGTGTTTGAGTTGTTGAGCAATAACGGTAACCATCCATGGCCCACAAGGAAAATGGTAACCATCCAGGACACAGTAGGAAATAAGAGTAACCATCTAGGACCCATCAAGAAATAACAGCAACTATCCAGAGCCCATCAGGAAATAACAGTGACCATCCAAGGCCCACCAGGATATAACAGCAACCATTGTGAGCCAACCACGGGGAATGGTAACACTTCAGAGCCTACCAGGTACCATCTACAACCCCTCTCCCAATACACCATCGGCTGGGGAAGTTGTTCAAATACTTGGCACGGTGCGCGCACGGTGCGAGTACTCCCTCAAAAGCAGCCAATGCCGTTGCAGTTGCTCTTCTTTTGTGTTTGCTCTTGTATGCTTCTGCCTGCAACGAAGAAAAGAAATGTTGAGTGCACATGGGTGAGATGGGGCATGTAATGCATGAATATAGAACCCTGCAAGGATAGCACCACATTTACAAGCAATGGAGTGTACAAAGTACACACCAATGAAAGGGCACAAATGTTGACAACAACAAAAAAATTGCCAACACGGGCTCTAATAGCATCACCAAGCTGTAGAACGTGTGAAGGATACATCCACACAATGCTCCAATTATGTGCATAAGCCCAGAAAATGCCTACACAAAAGTTTCCACAGAAAAATTGATGATGCTGCAAGTCGTTGGCCCTCCCCAGGGCATGTTGCTGCCCCCCCCCCCCCATCTGGAATGAAGAAACATGCCCCCCTTAGCCGTTGCCCCCCCCCCCCCCCCCTCCAGCAGTGAGAATCATGGTCCGGGGCGACGACATGGGGGGGGGTGGTAGGACATCACTTTTGATAGGATCCTACCCAGAGTGGTAAAAAATCGCCATTTGACCCCTAAAAATAGCCCATCCCTACCCTTTGCCCCCCCCCCCTACCATGGAATTTGGGAGCATTCCCCTTCCTTTTGCTCATTTTCATCATTCACAGTCACTTTTGGGGTGAATCATGGCTCGTGTCACCAATTTTGTCCCTACGTTGCCTATTTTTAGCAATCTGCGTTGGATGATGTCATCCCCCATTTTTAGTCCTTCCAACCCTCTACTAGGCCCCAAAACCCACCCCTACCCATCAAAATGCCTTCCAAAACATTTTGTTCCCCAACCTCAAAATAGGGGGGGGGGGTCCTCACTTCCACACATCAAAGCGAAACTTGCAAAATTTCCCAAAAAGTGCCAATACCCACCGTGTTGGCATATAATGAATGACCCCGAGAGATATGAATTTCTATTGATCGATAATGATCTACTTGGGCTGTGCTTCTTTCATTTCCTTTTGCAAGATTCATTGCTCTTGGGGGGTGCGTTTTCGTGGCTTTCAACGTGATTTACTTGCTTCCTTGTCTATGGCCGACTAAGGAAGGTTGGGGTGGTCGAGCGCTGCAGAACTGAATTTCTTGGAAAGATTTGTGCCTGTCCATGTTGCATGTGGATTTTGCAACGCGTCAAGTAGGGCTGGTAACCAACATGTGGTACACGCGGTCTTTTTAAAGTATGGGCGTAGCGGAACACCTCCCCCTTAAGGACCGCCCTGAGCAGAACCAAGCGATGCCTGCATTGACGCGTCACTCTGTACTGCTTGTCTCTAGGGCTGTTGCGCTTGGCGATGCCAGAGGAGTGTGCCCAGTGCCATAAGGGCCTCCCCAAAAAGGAATTCTCAGCCACCCAGCTCCGGAAGGGCGCAGGGCAGCAGCGCTGCAAACGCTGCATCGAACTGGACAAGCCGCTGAACAGGACCTCAGCAGCCTCGGCATGCCCTGCCGCGTACATCGATCTGCATGATTCTGGCAAGCACAAAAACCCCATGATGGGCCAGGGGATGGCCGAAGGCGCACAATACTTCCCCATATGTGATGGCTGGAGCCCAGAAGACGAAGTGCCTAAGCCTGGGGATCATATAGCCTTTGAACTGGGTCGAAGGGGGAGGACTTGGGAGGTGAAAGTCATTCACGTCGAGGAGGTGGAGGATTCGGTAGATTATATGTCACCTTGGGACCTGTATGGAGCTGAAGACGATGCAGGGAACTACCTCATCGCGGTGGAGTTCCCTGATGGTACTCAGGATCATTTCCTGCTGGACGAGCTGGAACGGTTTGGGTGGCGTCAGGCCCCCCACGTCAAGAGCCCAGCACCAGGAGTGGCCCACGTTGGTGGTACACAGAACCGGGCAGCAGCGCGTACTGCTGAGCCGGTGCACCTGAAGGCTGCCGCTGAGGCAGCCCCCGAAGGCGGGTTACCCCATGTGAAGAGCGAGCCGACGGCACATGGCACCGAAAGCGCTAGCGCTCAACGGTTGCGCACCGGTGATGGCGCGGCTGACAGTGCACGCTCAGCGCCTCCTGCATTGCTAATTCTGGAGGGGATGAACTGCATTGCAGACGACACGAATTGGATGACTGACCACGTTTTAGGGGAGGATTCGATGGGTCTATCTGAGGAGGCCCTGAGATGCAACCGGGCAGCCTGGGACGGCTGGACCACGGCCCGAGTGAACTTCCACCATGGGCGGCGGCAGGCAGCCACCCAGCGCTGTCGGGAGGAGATTGCGAGTGGGCGGTACCGGGCCATCCTCGTGTCCGATTTGTCCCACGAGTTCGAGGCATTTCAGCAGAAACTCGGGCCATGCTTGCAGCACTTCGTACGCACCGGGGGGGCCCTCGCTTTCCTCAGCTGCGAGGGCGGCCTCCTGCAGCCCGTGTTGCAGCACCTCTTCGGCACACAGTGGCAGTACTCCGGATACTACCGCAGCACCTTCGGGCGCTGCCGCGGTGATGCTGCGCCCGTTGCAGAGATGTTCCCGGGGCTGCAGCTTGAGAGCTTCAGCGTGAAGACCACGACCCTCCGGGACGTGCCGGCGGCAGAGGCGTGTTTCGCCACGACGCGCGAGTCTGTCCACGAGTCCCTCTCCATGCGGATGGCGGGCCGCGTGGCTCCCGCCCCCAGTGAAGTGTGCGTCGCGGTCCACCGCTACGGCGCGGGCCGCGTGGCGTTCTTCGGGGACGTGAACTGCGAGGAGACGACGGTCGCGCTGGTCCGGGCGTTTTTTGAGCCCACGCTCGCAATCGACCCGGACGCCTTCCAGAAGTGCCTGGAGGCCAAGGAACGGGGGAACGCGCGGTTCAAGGAGGGCTGCCTGGAGGCCGCCCTCCACGAGTACGACCGGGCGTTGGAGCAGTTCGGCGGGGCCGCGGGCGTGGGGGAGCAGGCCGCAGAGAAGGCGAAGATCCTGTCCAACAAGGCCGAGTGCTTCCTGCGGCTGCGGCAGTGGCTGCCTGCCTCCGAGGCGGCGACGGCCGCCCTGCGGCTTGAGCCAGGGAACGCCAAGGCGCTGTTCCGGCGGGCCAAAGCGGGTGTGGCGCAGGGGGACGGTGCCGCCGCGCAGCAGGCGATCGACGATTTGACCCGATTCCTTGAGCTCAGCCCCAACGACGCCGCTGCGCTGGAGCTCATGCGGAAGGCGCGGGCGACGCAGCAGCAGCGGGAGGCGTACCACGAGCAGCGGTTTGCGGAGAAGCTGCGGGGCGCCTTTGCTGGTGCCCTCGGGGGGGACAGCGCAGACCCCGCGGGTGCGGGCAGCGGTCTACCCCAAACGGCGCAATGGGCGTCGGGGCTGGGCGCGGGCCAACGCGTGGAGTGGCTGGTGGACTGCTATCGACTACGGGTGGACGACGACTACTGCTGGGGGGGCGGCAACCTCCACGGGCTCTATGACCCCCGCGCCACGAAGCTGACGGTGGCGCAGGATTTCCTCATCTTCTGCAAGCTGGCGCACGAGCGCGGGGCGCTGCCGACCCCATGGGACTGGAAGTGCTTCTTGGAGAAGGCGCTGGAGCTCGTGCCGTACGCGTTTGAGAAGTCGGACGCGCAGGACAAGTACGGCTCCGAGAACGTGTTTGCGGCCATGACGGGCGGCCGGTCGCTGCGCTTCACGGGGGAGGTGGTGTACGGGTCCGGCTGCTGCGGTGAGCAGGGCGACGACCACTCCCGGATCGAGAAGGAAGTCATTCGACTGTTCAAGGGCCGGGAGGCCGACGCATTTCAGGGGGCGGCTGCAGGGGTCTTTGCCGATGTGGGGGGTGCAGCTCTCTGGAAGACTTTCTACACTCGCCTCCGCCTGCCCGGGCCCTTCCCTTATCCCTAGGCTGTTCCTTTTGTAGCCAGTTCGTTTTTTTTTGCATTTTGCAGAGGGACGCCCGTTGCGGAATTCTGGTCTGGCAGCCAACCGACGGCAGTTCGCGTTCGGCGCATGCTGGTTGTCGCTTTTAATTGCCGGTGAACCGACGGCTGTTGGTGGTGAGCCAGTGGTGGTTGGTGGTGGAGCCTACGGCCCTACCTGCATCCGTATTTTCCAAAGATACGGCCCTGCATGACGTGGGGTGTGCAGTAGCAGAACAGCTTGCACTTGTCGCGTGGCTAAATTTTGTGTAAATATCTTCAGATTTCTGCTGTTGAACGCTGAATTTTTTTGTGGTCGCACCGAAATCACCGGAATCAGGCTATGCATTACATATTTTCCCAACACCTTCAAATCTGCCGGCAGATCCACTGGTGACACAAAGAAAAAAGCATGTCGTCATCTTTGTTCGCCACGCATGTGCAGTGATCAAGACAGGGTTGTTGGGGTGGCCATGCAGCAGCACCGTTGAGCAAGGGGGGGGGCGTCCGAACGACAGTGCACCTCTTGCCAAGGTCCCAAAAACTACAGCCAATTCCTCAAGTGCCGCTTGTCCAGCACCCAAAGCACCAGCACCCAAAGCACCAGCACACAAAGCACCAGCACAGCCTGCCCAGAAGCCACAGCCCCACAGTGCCTACCACATGGGTGCACTTTTTGCGCACACACCGTCTGGGTCGAAGATTTTCTGTACAACTGTAAAGATGCATCTGGATGGTCCTGTTGATATATTTTATAATGTGAAGGGGAAAGCCACGGGGGGGGCGGGGCGGGCCCGGTCCTTGTATGCAACACCCCCCAGCCCCCCCCCCCCCCCCCGGGTTTTGAGAGATAGTGGTGTCGGGGCCATGGCGCCAACAGTGCCGAAGTTTTTTTGTGTGCGTGCTTCCCTTTCATCATCGGGACCCTGAAGACTTTCTTCCTGGCAAAGACCAGAAAGCGCTATTATCACATATATACCTCCGTACCCCAAACCCCCAATCCGCCCTGGAGGTATGCATGTGGTAGTAGTGGGTCGCGTGCAGGCCCCCCCACCTTGGGACCCCCCCACACGGCCGAAACCCCCCCCTCGACACACACCCTCCAGCCGACCCCCCCCAAACTCCCCCCCCCCCAAGGTTTGACAGATAGCTGGGGGGTGTCGCATCAGGACCGGTTGTAGTCGCCCCCCCCCCCCCCGTGGGAAAAGCAATGGTTAACCCGCATGTTCCCCGATGAGCTTTGGTTTCGTTGAAGCCATGCAGTATAAACACATGACCATGCATTGCCATGCATGAGTTCCGATATGTCCAGTTTCTGGCAGTGGGAATTTGCAATGTTTGAAATTACAATGCAAGTGGACGCGTCGCCACGACTACCTTTTTAACGTCTTTGGACTTCAGCAATATGTCGATGGGCATGGGTACGGGCAGGGGATACACGTGTGATATCTGTTTAGTGCCAAATCTGGGTTGCAAGGGTTTGATGCAAAAAATGATATCCTTCAAAAAGTCGCAACAATTTAATTAATCATAGCCCCTGGTGTGGTAAGAATGGCGATGCAAAACGTGTATTGACCGGGAAAATTCGCAAAAAAAATAACTTCTTTGCTTTGCTTTTGCTTTTGGGGCAAAAACAAAAGTTTTGCTAAATACGAATTGCTTTCTACAGACGCAAAAATTCATATTTTACAAAAGGTTCGCATTTGGCCGGTAGTGCATTGGGGACCAAAGCAGGAATTTACTTCAACATGAGGGTTATGACTCCCAGCCACTATCAAAAGCACCATCCATCCGACAAAGCCCTTTCAACCTTGTTCTGAGAGCTATTCCATCTGCCCTCCAACCGCTGTTTCATGTCTTAGGAAAGGCAAAATCCCTCACCAAAGAAATCATTGCGTGGTGTCCCATAGCAACGATTGTTGAGCGCCAAGTCCCAAAATTTTCCTGCGCATTGCTGCATGTGTGTTGACACAAGTCCTGTGTCCTGAGTCAAGAATTCGCATCGAGCATTTTTGTTCTTCGCATTACTGACCTAGCCCGCTGGATACATGGTCGTCCTTGTGGAATTTTCGATTGATTGGTGACTGCTCGGGACAGTTCGAAAACAGGACACCAGGTATAGTCATCAAACACATACAACAGTCCACATGCTGGCTCACTAAGGGCACATGATCCGTGGCCAACAAAATCGTGTGGTCCATCCACCGAGGCAACTGGGACCGAGCAGCTGTGTGTGACACACTATCATTCATTTCGGACCTACCAATGCTTTGCCCATGCATGACAAAAGAACACAAGTGGCACCACACATTGCATGTCGACATCAATTTCGGCTATGGGCCTCAGCATCAGCATCAGGGGTGTGTACGAACCCGTCCTCTATGCACTGAAGGGGGTTCTGAGGGAAGACTTGACAGTAAAATTTTGTGGAAACACCACAAAGCCCATGGGCAAACAATCATTCGCATAAACACACCTGCATATTGGGGGTCGGTCTGAATGTCCAACCCTTCCTACACACCTGGTCTGGGGTTCTGCTTACCTTAGCACCGAAAAAACCAGAACCCGAAAAATCGGGACCATAAAATTCGCAACCCGACAATTCCGGACTCAGAAATTCAGGACCTGAACATTCGAGAACCCAAAATTCAAAACCCAAAAACTCGGGACCCGAAAACTCTGGACCCAAAAAATCAGGACGCAAAAAGTGGGGACCCCAATATTGGGCACCCAAAAATCTGTAACCCGACAATTTGAGACCCAAAATTTCGCGAACCAAAAATTCAAAACTCAAAAAATCGGACCCAAAAATGCGGGACCCAAAAGATCAAGACCCTAACATCCGGGACGCAAAAAATCAAGACCCTAACATTCGGGAACCGAAAATTCGAAACCCAAAAATTCAGACCCAAAAAATTCGGGATCCTAAAATTCAGGAACTGAAAATTCGGGACTCCAAAATTCAAAACCCAAAAATTCGGAACCCCTACATTCGTGTCCCAAAAATACGGTACCCAAAAACTGTAGACCCAAATATACGGGACCCGAAAACTCTGGACCCAAAAAATCAGGACGCAAAAAGTGGGGACCCCAATATTTGGCACCCAAAAATCTGTAACCCGAAAATTTGGGACCCAAAATTTTGGGAACCACAAATTCAAAACTCAAAAAATCGGACCCAAAAATGCAGGACCCAAAAAATCAAGACCCTAACATTCGGGACCCGAAAGTTTGGGACCATAAAATTCGGGAATCAAATATTCAAAACCCGAAAATTCGGACGCAAAAATTGGGGACCCTAAAATCGAGGACCTGAAAATTCGGGACCCGAAAGTTCAAGACCAAAAAATTCGGAACCCCAAAATTCATGTCCCAAAAATACGGGACCCGAAAACTCTAGACCCAAAAATATGGGACCCGAAAACTCTAGACCCAAAAAATCAGGACGCAAAAAGTGGGGATCCCAATATTTGGCACCCAAAAATCTGTAACCCGAAAATTTGGGACCCAAAATTTTGGGAACCAAAAATTCAAAACTCGAAAAATCGGACCCAAAAATGCAGGACCCAAAAAATCAAGACCCTAACATTCGGGACTCGAAAGTTTGGGACCATAAAATTCGGGAACCAAAAGTTCGAAACCCGAAAATTCGGACGCAAAAATTGGGGACCCTAAAATTCAAGACCGAAAAAAATTCGGAACCCCAAAATTCATGTCTCAAAAATACGGGACCCGAATACTCTAGACCCCAAAATACGGGACCCGAAAACTCTAGACCCAAAAAATCGGGACGCAAAAAGTGGGGACCCCAATATTGGGCACCCAAAAATCTGTAACCCGACAATTTGGGACCGAAATTTTGGAAACCAAAAATTCAAAACTCAAAAAATCGGACCCAAAAATGCAGGACCCAAAAAATCAAGACCCTAACATTCGGGACCCTAAAATTCGGGAACCAAAAATTCAGGACCTGAAAATTCGGGACCCGAAATTTTGGGACCCAAAATTGCCTAACCCAAAAATTCGGGACGCAAAAATTGGGGAACCAATAACTTGAAACCCTAAAATTCGGAGCCGAAAATTCGGGACCCCCAAATTCGGTACCCGAAAATTTGGGACCCAAAAAGGAAGCTAGGAAGCTAGGTCCGGATTTTTTGAGTTACGAATTTCGGATCCCAAAAATTTTTGGTGTCGGCGGATTTTGGTCAATTGGAGGCCACGAGACGGCCGATTTTGGTCAATTTCGGTGCGCTGAGACGGCCGATCTTGGTCATTTTGGGGCCGCCGAGACGGCCTATTTTGCTCAATTTGCAGGCTTCTGAGACTGCCGATTTTGGTGAGATTCAGGGCCGCCGAGAAGGCCGATTTTGGTGATTTTGAGGGCGCCGAGTCGGACGATTGTGGTCAATTTTGGGCTGCCGAGACGGCCGACTTTGGTCAATCTGGTGTTGTCGAATCTTCAGGTCACGAATTTTCGGGTCCTTAATTTTTCGGCCCCGAATTTTCGGTTCTAGAATTTTCCGGTGCTGAATTTTTTGGTTCCAAATTTTTGGGTTCCAAATTGTATGGTCCCACATTTGAGGGTCTCCAATCTGTGGGTCCCGATATTTCGGGTCCCGGCATTTCAGGTTCCGAATTTTCGAGTTACGAATTTCCAGGTCCCAATTTTTTGGGTCCTGAATTTTTGGGCCTCGAATTTTTGCTTCCCGAATTTTCGAGTTAGAAATTTATCAGGGTCCCAAATGTTTGGGTCCCAAATTCTTGGGTGCCGAATTTTTGGGTCCTGAATTTTTGGGTTTCGACTTTTCGGGTCTCGAATTTTTGGGTTCCCAATTTTAGGGTCCCAAATTTTTGAAACTGGAATTTTCGGGACATTCTTTGCGTTACGAATTTTGGGTTCCAAAACTTTGGGTGTTGAATCTTCGGGTTACGAATTTGTCGGTCCCTGTTTTTGGAGTTCCGAATTTTCTGACTTTTTGCGTCCCAAATTTTCGGGTCCTGATTTTTCGCGTCCCAAATTTTTTGGTTCCGAATTTTCGTGCCACGAATTTCCGGGTCCGAAATTTTGCGTCCCGAGTTTTTGGGTTTCGAATTTTTGTGTCCGGAAAATTGAGGACGCTTGGGTGCCAAATTATTTGGGCCCCAAATTTTCGGTTTGCAACTTTTTGGGTCTCTAATTTTAGGGTTACAAATTTATAGGTCCTAATCTTCGGGATCAAAAAATTCGGAACCCAGAAATTCGGCACCCAAAAATCAGCACTCAAAAATTGAGGACCCCCAAATTGGGACAAAATTTTGTAACTCGAAGATTGGGGACCCAACAATTCGAGACCCGAAAATTCGGGACCCTAAGATTCAAAATCGAAAAATTCAGGCCCCAAAAATTCGGGATCCAAGATTTCGGGACCCGAAAATTTGGGGCCCAAAAAGTCAGGACCCAAAAATTCGGAACCCGAAGATTCAACAATTCGTAATTCGAAAACTCGGGACCCACAAATTGGGGACCCAAACATTCGGGACCCGAAATATTCGGGACCAGATAATTCGGGACCCCAAAAAGTCGCGACCCAAAAAATCGGGACCCGATCATTTGGGACCCAAAGATACGGGACCCAAACATTCGGGAGCCACAAATTCGAGACGCAAAAATTCGGCACCCAAAAACTCTGGAGCCAAAAATTTGTAGCCCGAAAATTCAGGACCCCAAAATTCAGGACCCAAAAACTCTGGAGCAGAAAATTCTGGATCCAAAAATTCAGTACCAAAAAACACGCAAGCCAATGCTCCATTCAGAGTCATAAACAGTTGGAAATTGAATTGCTACTGACAGCAGCGTTAGTTCACAATAGTCCAAACAATACACCGTTCCAAACATTTGTCCAAACAGCACGAGGAACTATGGAAACAAACGCAAACTTTCACTTGTGTGGCAAACAGTTTGGCAAAGAAGTAAATCGAAGAACACATTGTGTAGATATGTCAGGAGTGTGCTGCAGGGGAGGACACTGACCGTGGGGCGCGTGGATGCCCACAAGCCCCCCAACAAACCCGTTCTGACGATCCCTGGACACGGGACACGGGGCGTCTGCCTTGGCACGGTGCGCCGCGCGGGTGCGTTCTTTTCGGTACACAATGCCCCGAAGAATGGCCCCGGAGTTCGGGGCCCAGTCAGTGGGCCTCCGCGCACCGGCGGTTGCCCACCAAAACGGTGCCGGTTCCCCACCCCCACACGCACTGCGCCAACCGCCCACTGTCGGTGACTGGCCCACTGCTTTCCGCCAGCCTCCCCAGAGAGTTGTGCTGCGCGTCGAATGGGCCCCTGAACTCCCATGGCCCGACCGACCGGACACGCGCGTGAGTGTCGTGTTCGGGTGGGCCCAGACAGCGCGCTTCGCCTTCTGCACCCGTGAATTGCATTGCCCGCGCCCTCAGTCTTTGTGGACTCGTCACCGCTCGCCCCCCAGGGATGCATTAGAGGGGAAGGGACCGCAGAGGCGGCCCCAGAAGCGGTTCGACAGGCGGTTGGAGGAGGTTGCCCAGGCGGTTGGGGGCGGTTACAAATGCGGTTGAAGCTGGCACTTGTTGTCAGGGAGACAGTGGCTGGGCATAGGCTGGGCGCCCTGGAGGGGGGGGTGGGGGCTTGCCTACCTCCCTTCCGATGCATCCCTGCTCGTCCCTCCCGCGCTCCGCAGTGGGTACGCATGTCCAAATGGTGGAAGACCCTCCTGCGCACCGTGGACACCGCCGTGGCCGACCGCGACGTGCTCAAGTTGGGGGCGATCGTTGAGAGGACCGTGACGGAGCAGACCCCCCGCCTGCCCCCGAAGCACATCCTGCGGGTGATGGAGGTGCTTGGGGACGAGGGCAGGACGGGCCCCACGGTGCAGCTGTACCGCCACGTGCGGTACCCCCCCGCCATCGCCGCGGGGGAGGCGGCGGAGATCGACGACCGCGCGTTCGCTGAGTACTACGAGGCGGCGCTGCACCACGTGCGGCTGGGGGACCCGAAGTTCGCGGAGCCGTTCTACGGGCACCTGTTCCGAGCGTTCGCGAACTCCACTGCCCTGGACCTGGACAAGCTCCTGGAGGTCATCGAGGAGGACCGCCGCGTCCCGTGGCGGACCCCCCTCTACAACTGCGCGTTCCAGTGCTGCCGGCGGAACGGCCGGATGGACGTGGCGTGGGGCCTGTTCGCGCGGATGCAGAAGGCGTGCGCCCGCGACCGACCGCGGGCCCGCGCGTGCCGCCCGGACAGCGAGACGTACCGCACGCTCCTGCTGGGGCTCGCGGAGGCGGACATGTGGCCGGAGTGCGAGGCCGCGGTCGCCGCGCTGGAGGCGGACGCGTGGGTCGTGTACGACACGTTCCTGTACAACGCCGTGCTCGAGGCGCTGCTGCCGCGCCGGGACGTGGGGTTCGCGCTGCGGTGGTACAGCGACATGGCGGAGCGCGGGCTGCGGCCGGTGGTCCGCACGTTCGACCTGCTGTTCCGGTACTGCCACGAGCGCGGGGACTACAGCGCGGCGTCGTACCTGTTCGGGCAGTGCGTGGAGCATCGCGTCAAACCGCCGGAGCACGTGCTGCGGAGCATGGCCGCGGCGCTGCGGGAGGCCGAGGCCTGGGAGGACCTGCCGGTGCTCGCGCGGGAGATGGTGCGGCGGGGGGTGGAGCCCGACGGGGACTTGGCCCGGCTGCTGGGCCCAAAGAGGGGGCGCGCGTCCGACGCCAACTGAACGCGCGCTTCGGAACAGACGCGTCCGTCCCAGTCCCGTATCGCAGCCCCACCGTCACCGTCACCAATGAATGACCCGTGCTCTCGCCTTCAGAGCTCCTTGAGTTTGTGGGTTAACCGCCAGAAACCGCTTTTGCCGGTGCTCTGGAAACCGCCCTCCAGCCTCTCCCCCCTTCAAGCGCATCCCGAGGGGGGGGGGGGGGGAGTCCGCATGCCCGAATCCGCCTCCCTGACACAAAGTACGGACATCGTGCGTCTCACTCCCAAGGAGTCAGGCACGCACTGGGGCCACTGAAGAAACACACCGCCAAACTTCATGGGGCAAGATTGACAGAGCCGTAACACTACAAACACTACTAACAGTGCCGTCACACAGCAAAAAAACAGAAAATCCGGGCGAAGCGACTTCCAGGGGCAGGTGCGTGCTACACGCCACACTTGGAGCAACGGCAGCGACTGAGGGATTCGTTCCGTCTCCTGAAAGCATGTGTGCATTCTTTTGAGCCCAGAACCGATTCCAAGAGCGTTGGCTTCTTAGTGGCAAGTGGCCAGTTCGCAAGGCTGTTTTTGGGTCTTGTGGTGGAGGATGAGGAATGGTCACCACAGACGCTGCTCCGGCGTTGGCTGTAGTTCGTGCGGAAGATGCCATCCCTCGGGCGTGGGCGGCGAGACCTCGTCTTCGTCTCCTTCCTCGAGCGGGCAGCCCTCCGCATTGAGGG
The DNA here is from genome assembly GCA_964036045.1 of Eutreptiella sp. 'Long Island Sound 2002'. Taxonomy (NCBI): domain Eukaryota; phylum Euglenozoa; class Euglenophyceae; order Eutreptiales; family Eutreptiaceae; genus Eutreptiella; species Eutreptiella sp. 'Long Island Sound 2002'. Next base: position 184,579,740 of record OZ038380.1, on the reverse strand, counting down.
ACTCCATGACCTTTGACTACCAGTCGTATCTGGGGAGAGGGGACTACCGGCCCCGAGTGGCGTGGCGGCGTTCTGCAGCCAACGTTGGTTTGAGGGTTCATGGCTGTGCCTTTTGCTTGTGGGCTGGGCTGACCTGAGCAGACCCCCCTCCCCCCCCCCCTCTGGGGGGGGGGGGTACGTCCGGGTGGTTGGATGGGTGAGTCAGCCAGGGCTGGCTAGTGGCCAAAACCACCCGCAAGGATGTGATAGAACGGCTGACAACCATGGGAGCCCCCCCCCCCCCAGGACCGAGATTTCATACCCCCCCCCCCCCTTTGTCCATCCCCCCCCCTTTGTCCATCCCCCCCCCCAGGGGGGGGCAGGGGGGGGACCGTCACTTGGCCCATGAACAATAAAAAATCAACAGGAACTCCCAGGCGCCAAAGGCGCCGAAGAAAAGTTTTCGTTGGGTTTACTAGAATTCAGGTGACTGTTGTGTGGTGTTTGTTTCCTCCGGGGGGGGGGGGGGCGTCGTTTGGTGACAGTCCCCCCACCCCCTGGGGGGGAGGGGGTGGCAACCGTCGTCCCTGGGGGGGGGGATGGACATGGGGGAAGGCCATTGTTCACGAATCCTGGGCGGGAAGGGGGGGGGGGTCAAGGATGTATTAGAAGAGAGGAGGGCCGCAACAGGTCAGGTATGTGGAGAAGGGAGGGGGGTCTGGAACCCGGAATTTTGGGTACCAGAAAAAGCCCAAATCAATATTTCCTGTTGTAGATTTTGTTGTTTCCCACTACCCCGCCCTTTCCTGTTTCCAAGTTGACCGAGGGACTGGGTCATGGGCACTAATCTGTTGCCAGGGCGTATTGCCCCGGGGGGACCCATTGGGGCGGCTGACCACCATATGAGAAGGGGGTTGCCCCCCACACTCTCCCTTCCGACCACATCTGATTGGGGCACAAAATGGAATTTAATGAAGGAAAAGTTGATTTGGGCCATTTTCGGTACACAAGGCTTTGGGTTCCGGACCCCCCCTCCCCCTCGATCAACGGAAAACCTTGTGCCATCGCACCGCCGAAATTCCGTCTCTAATGATGGTTGTGCTCATGCGTCGCTCCGGTTGTTTGGCGGTCAACCGACGTCGGTTGCAAGTTGTTCACGGGCCGTCGGCGGTTCATCAACATTGCGCTGTTCACCGACGGTCTTTTCCGGAGGTGACCCCAGCCGCCGCTTGACCGCTCGTGCCGCCCAAGACCCTCATGTCGATCCAGCGGACCGGAGGGCGGGAGGGCGGTTGCGGGTTGGCTTTGCGGACCTGCGTGTCCCGGCCGGTGTGTCCCGGTGTCTCTCTGTGTTCGAAGGCGGGGGGGGGGGGCACTGAACAGCGGGTCCCACCGGAGGCACGAGCGTGGGCACCGGTGTCTTCTTTTCATGCGATGGCCTTTGGCGGGCCTTTGGCCGGGGGGTCGTACGTGTCGGATGGATGGATGGATGGATGGATGGATGGATGCATGGATGGATGGATGGATGGATGGATGGATGGATGGATGGATGGATGGATGGATGCATGGATGGATGGATGGATGGATGGATGGATGGATGGATGGATGGATGTTTTGTTTTGTTTTGTTTTGTGAAAAACGCTTTGGCCAGGGTCGTACTGGTCCCCTCCCGGAGATTACCCATCTTCTCTTCGGTGGTGTGCTTCCCTTACCTTTGTATTACCCGTGCTCCCGAAAATTTTCACGTCTTCTCGAACTTGTACTGCCAAAGAAAACAAAACAACCTGCCACTGGCTTGTACCGGCAGGTACCTTTTCTGGTTTTTCTCATGTCTTTCTGAAAGATGTTGTTTTTGCTGTGGATTGATTGTTGCACCTGTTTTTGTGTGATCCCGACTCTTCTTTCCCCTGCCTACCCCCTGCACTGGACACGCACTGCACCATTTGCTCATGTGATGTCTCTGCTGCTGCACTGTTTCTCTGGGGCCTTTGTGCCAGGGCCTGCTGCGTTGTGGCAGTGCCCTGTGCAGAGAGGCTTTGTCTGTCTGTGATGTTACAACGTCCCACTGCCACATGGTGGTCCTGTGGTGTGCTGCCCGTGCTCGGGAATGCCCTGCTGCACTGTGGCTGCTTCTGGTATCTGGAGTACCTGATCTGAACCTGTGCACGACGTTTGACTGACTGGACATTCATACGGCTGCTCCCTTCTGTTGGGACTTGACCGTTGACAGGACTTTTTATATACGTCACCTGGGCTTCTGAGTCCGTTGCTGGACATTTCATATACTGCACCTGGGCATCCATGCTTGTTGCTGGCTGCAGTTAATGGTCCGACGTTGCTCATCGTCTCGTGTATGGCTGCTGCCATTGTTTGGGGTACCCCTTGGTACCTCCTTTTGGGCCTCTGTCTCCTTTGGCCCACGTTGCGCTGCGAGCGTACCTCATGGCAGAGCCTTTGCCTCCTTTTCCTTTGACTTCGTGATGTCCTGTAGAAGAGTCACAGCGTTCCTGCACACGTCTGGCCGCACTCCCTTCACTGTATCTCGGTCCCTGATCACCCACTTGACGAACTGCTCGTTTATCTCCAGACACCACAGCTGCATGCCACTATCCATTCTGCACCCTGTCCATTCCCACGCACTGCCAACCAGACACCAGTACACCCCTCTCCCCTGTGATCCTCTGCTTTGCGCTTCTCGTATAACCTGACCCTTGTCCCCTCCATCTTCTCCTACCCACACATCCGGTACTCTCCTGGTCCATTCTGCTGCTCCTATGCCCTCTGGAGATTGCACCAGTAGTGCCACCACTGTATCTGTTCGTGGCCTTGTTGCTGAGATGAGGGTCCACCATGTGTGGAGGGCCATGGGTTTGACTGCTCTTTTTCGTTTTTTCACTTGACCTGCTGCTATTCTGCAGTTGGTTCCTGCTTGCCAGTCTGCCAGTAGTCTGTTGTGCTGGTCCGTCTTCATCTCTGATTCCTCCGCTGCATACACTATGGCATATGCTGCTTCTAGGGTTCTGAACACCACTGATTTGGGGTGCTGTACCCCCACTCTCGCTAGTGGCACTGTGATTCCTTGCACTGGACCTATGCCTAGCCACACTGGCCACACTGTTCTGTTTGAGTGTTTCTGTGGTTGCAGTGCACTCGCTCTGGAGGGATAAGACCATACTATGTCTACTTGCTGCTTCCCTTGTATCCGAACCCCCCCCCATGTCGGGGTGATACGTCCTGGCTGTACTCCTTCACTGATGAGTATCTGGCACACCTCCTGCACCCATAGGTATATCCTCGTTTTCGTCACGATGCATTCATGCAGTTGATGGTGCCTGACACTCTCACACCACAGCCCACATTTTTCACAGTGTTGTTGCTTTCCATCCCATTCCCACTCTGCTGCCTCTGCATACAGACTCCATGTTCTGATTTCCCCCCAGTCTCTTATGCTCAGCGGTTGCAGTCTTTGCCATGCTTTCTGTGCTTCCTTTGCTTCCGGGAACACTCTGGTCCATGTACGCTGCTGTGGTGCTGGTGTCCTGTCGCTCTCTTCACTGCGCAGTGCTGACGTTGTGAGCTGCAGGAGGTATTTTTTTATGTCGATGATGACCTCGTCATTCACTAATGGCAGAACCACTGCTCCGTCTGTCCACACTTTTGGCAGGCGCAGTGGTGTGCCTCTGCCTTTGGCCCCTTCTTTGGCCTCCTTGTCCATTTCCTGGTTCGCCTGTGATATCCAGTCTTGCTGTTGACTGTCATGCTGTGCCTGTACCCATCCCCACTTCAGGGGTACTGTTGTTTCTTTTCCCGTGGCTATTATTCTGTCCATGATGGATGCTGGTCGTTGTTGCAACTGCCCTGACGCCAGAGACTGGATTGCTTCCAGGCTGTCCGACCATGCCCTCACCTTCTGGACTGTCACTTCTGATTTCCTGATGGCTTGGAGCACTGCCTCCAGTGCCATCACTATCATGGTGGCCTCTACCAGCTTTGTACTGAGTCCCTGCGCCTTTATAGTCACCCGTTTCTTCAACCACACATTGCCTTCTTCATCCACCACCATTGCTGCTCCCCCCCACTGTTCTATGTTGCTGGCGTCGCCGAATATGTATAAGACCCTGACCGCTGTGTTTTCCTCTTGCCTCCGTAGGGTCCATACCTCTCCTTGTTGTGATTCCACCCTGATGAATTTGATGCCCATGCTGTGGACTCTTGCCCTTAGTCTCCTCACATCCTTGTCCCACCTGTGGAGATCTTCTGACTGCCAGTGTACCCAGGTTGTTTCATTCAGCACCTGACTGGGGCTGTTCATCGCCTTGTGATACTCCACTATGGCTGTGACCCACATCAGTGTGTCCGGGCCTGGTCTCCCTATGATGTCATACACACATTCTCTGGGTGTTCTCCTGGGTATGCCAAACGCTCCTCTGAATGCTCTGGTCACCATGCCTGTCAGTTCACTGATCTGTCCCTCTGCTGGAATATTTACCACGCATTTGTACACCATGCGGTTCTCCACCAGTCCCTCGATGACTGCGATGGTGACTCCTGCTGACACTGGCCACCTGGCCAATTGCCCTATCACTCTGTTGGTCCATGTCTTGATGACCTTCCTTATGGCTGCATATCCTCCTGTGATGTTAACATTACCTCCCAGTAGTTTTACATGTGCATGCCTGTTTTCTGTGGTGACTTTGTCTGCTCCCCATTTGACCTTGAACTTATGCACTGCTATGTTGTCGTTCTCCACCTTGAACCCCAGCACCTTCATTTTCCCACTGTGGTTTCTTTGCCCCAGTGTATGGATTGCACTCCTCAGTGTGTCTGCCAGGTGCTGGGTAATCTCTGCTACATCTTTTGCTGGTGCTGCTGCTGCTGCTGCCGTGTCATCCACATACCCCATGGAGCCTACTGTTTCCTCTCCGAGAATGACCCGTAGTCTCACTCCTACTCCTGCTTCCCGTACTGCCAGGTGCAGGAGGTGCATGGGGATGATGTACAGTAGGGGGTCCAGCCCCCCCCCCTGCAGTACTCCGTCTATCTGTTTGTACCACTCGCTGAGCCCATAGGCTGTGACGACGTATGTTCTCAGATGTTCATACTGTTTCAGCACTCCGTTCACTGTTTCCCTGACGTCGGGTGTGCCTTGCTGTGCCATGACTGTGATTGATTGTCTCATGACTTCATCGAATGCCCCCACTATGTCCAGCAGTAACACTCCCACTGCCCCCTTGGTGGCTAGTGCCTGTGTGATGAGCATGTGCATGAGCCTCCTCATACCATGCACTGAGCTGCCTTTGTATCCCGCAAACTGTCTACCTGCCGACCACCTCGGTCTGGTCATTGTTTGCACCAGAGGAGCCAATAGTCTTGCCTGTATGCGTAATAGTGCGGACAGGATTTTTATGGGCCTTGTGTTCTTGTTGACGTTGCACCCCTCTGACTTGTGTGCTGTCATGTGCAGTACTTCTTTCACTTCTTCCGGCCACTGTTCGTACCCCATCTTGAGTATCTGGATGAACTGGTGTGCTGCTTGTATTCCAAACAGTTTTACAAATGCTGGGGTGAACCCATCCACTCCTGCTGTTTTGTTTACCATCTCTCCTTTTCTGTGGACCAGAGCACTTATTGAGACTGGTCCTACCCCTTTGCGGATGGTGAGCTCTGCCGCTCTCTCCACTCGTTGTGGTCGTTCATCCGTCACGTGTTTTCCCATTAGATCCTCCACCCATGCCACTGGTACTCTTGTAGTGTGTACTGGGTACTTTTTGAGACACTCCTTGCTGACCACTGTGAGAATTTCTTTCCCTTCCACTGTGCACTGGCGATCCGTGTCCTCCACCTGATGCAGTATTTTGAAGGGATTTGCTGCCTTTAATCTGAGAACTTTCAATGTTCTCCCTGCCATCCCTGGTTGTGATACTTGACGCCACTGTTGCACTGTGGTCTCCCAGTATTTTGCTGTAAGCGACTGCTGCACCCTGTCTCTTACTTTCCAGCCTTTGCCCTGGACCACTCTCTTGAGCTGCCGGATTGTTTCCCTGTCATCCTTTGTCTCCTCCTCCTGCTGGTTCCTGAACTCCCTGTTCACGATGACCACTGTTTCTCGTATCATTTGCATCCATTGCTGTGGTGTTGTCTTTCTCCCACTGAATGCCTCCACTAAGTCTGAGAACATCACATTGTGGTGTTTGTCCCATTGCAGGGGTGTGACCGGCTTGGCGTCTGATTGTGCTGCTCCTGCTGCCAGCTCTACTTCCCCTTTGACCCATACCACTGGGTGGTCCCCTACTGGAGATAGCCATACCCCTCTCTGTTGCTGATTTATTCCGTTTATGACGAAGAAGTCCTTTGGCAGGTGTTGGCGACCTGTCATGTACGCTACGGTCCTGCCCTTGGTGAGAAGCGTGGCTATGGTTTCTCTGTGGAACCGTATGTCTCGATTCCAGTCTCCACCTACTGCCTCCCAATCATGTGGGGTCTTGTCCAGTGTCTCCAGTATTTCCACCATCTGCCCCTTATACTCATGGGGTTCGTTCTTCTGGGCCCTGTGTACTGATCCTACTATTCCCAGACCCATGGCATTGCGTACCAATACCATGAGTGCACTGGGTATATCCAGCAGGACTGCTTGTTTTCGTGCCCAGGTAAGTCGCACCCACACTTCATTGGCCTGTCCCACTTTCGTGTGCTGTGACTGTTGCATCCAGTATTCTGCTATGGTTCTTTGTCTCTCCTTCTTCTGCGACCCCCACATTTCTTGACACGCCAGCACGTCCGCTTGGGTTTCCACTACCACTGTGGTCACCTCATCCCATTTCCGCGTGGGTGTTTCTTTCTCTCTGTTGATGCCTTGGCAGTTCACTGATACCAGACTGTATCTCATTTTCACCTGTTGACTGTTCTCTGGTACCATCATTGCCTTCCACGCTTGCTGTTCGTATTGCTGTCGTCCCCAGTGTGGCGCACTCCAGTTGATTCTTATCACCCCTCTGCCATGCCCCTCTGTGTATTTTACCAGTTCGCCCCTCCAGTGGCGCTCCTGGGGATCCCATTTCGTGATGTTGCATATTTCTGCCCACCATGACCCCATGTCTGTTTCTTCTGTTTGCCTGCATCTGTTGATTCCTGTCTCTTTCACCAGTACTTGGTGCTGTCTCCCATGGCTCCATATCTGCACTACTATCCAGAGTTTGACTGTGACCTCTGCATTGCACTCTTGTGCCACGGGGCAATTCAGTATTCCCACTCTCTCAAGCGCTGCTCCTTCTGTCCACAGTGCGAATTTAGTCTCCCCACACTGCAGTATTCCCGAGTGCAGCTGCTCTGTGCCGCAAATGGCTGGTCTTCCCGGTAGTTTGACTACCCTGTGTGCCATCATCTCATGCGGTGTCCCACTCCCAGTCCATTTGGGACCCAAGATTCTGGTTACTGCGACCCTCTGGTCCCCTTGACGTAGGACTTCACTGTGTCCTCCTGTTCGTCTCTTTGGCAGCTGTACTCTTTCCCCTGCCAGGGTTAGTGTGCCACTGTCCTCAGTAGGGCATGCCATTGTTTGCACTGGGTGGTAGCCCCCTGTTTTGTGTTTTTTATTCTGCTTGTGGAGCCCTTTGTACGCCTTGGACTGAGTCAGCTGTTGCAGTACCCACGGCGGTGCATCCTGCATCCCATGTCCTCTGCTTCTGACGACCACCTCAAACTGATCTGCTGCTTTGTCCCACTCACTCTCTGTGGAGTTGAATGAGTGCCTTTCGTTCTGTGATCCTTCTGGTCTCTTTTGAAAACTTTTCTGAATACCCCATATGCCATGTCTCTCTGCTATTTCTTCTATGTCCCGTTGGGCATCCTCCATGCCTGCTGTGAACGTCACTGTTCCTCCCATTTCTGTGCATTGTCCAAATCCCCAGAGGGATATGAATGCATGTTGTGGACTATACGGGGGCATGAGACACCACACTGTTTGATCTGTGAGTGCATCCACAACCACACCTGTCGCTGCCACTTCCACTGCCGCTTCCGGCTTGATTTGCTGTGGTGAAGGGATCCTTGCCGCAATCTTTTTCAGGCCGTCCAGCATGGATAGCTCCTTGATTTCTATTTCGTCTGACCGCTGCATGGGGTCTCTCGCCGCAGAGACTCGGAATGAGTCCCTATACGCCCCTGATAGGGCCGTGTCCAGCTGTTCCCCTGGGACAAACATGACTACTTCATTGTACTGTCTCTGCATGTCTCTGAATGTCCTGAAGTCCAGCGACAACATCCCAAACACTTCTTCTGCTGCCGAGTACGAGTCCATTGCATCTGTGTATTGGAACCCTGTCAGGAGCACTAGTCGAAGTCGTTTGGCTCCTCTCGTGAGTCTCTGGACTACCACTTTGTTGACTCCTTCACCCGTTCTCCACACTCCTGTCGGGGTATCGGCTGCTGCACTGCCATGGGACTTGTCCTCCTTTGCTGGGGGCCTCTGGTTGTCCTGGACCTCTACTGCCTGATCCTCTACATCCTCATCGCCATCTGTCTTGTTAGTGTCATCTGGCAGTATTACCCTTTGGGCTGCGCCTTGATTGTTCTTGGCGTACTTCCTGCTCCTTTCCGTCGGCGTTGATGACTTTTTGGGTGACCACTTTCTGGCTTGTGCTTTGTCTCGATCCTGTTGTTTGGCGTGCTCCGCCTCCTTTGCCCTCTGGGCTCTGGCCTTATCCTGTTCCTCTACTCGGTCTCTTCTGACGTATCTCACATATTTGACCAGCACTTTGGCCCACCACTTGAATTCTGATTGCGTCGCCTCTGTGATTCTTTTCCGCACTGCTGAGTATATGCCCGTCGCTGGCAGCAGTAGTATGGCCATGTCAATCTCATCCTCGTATTCTTCTGCCACCAGGGCTTGCAGTCTGTCCTCTTCCGGGATGTTAAGGTCGTGCAGTGATTCCAGTAGGGCCGGTACTTTTTTCATTTCCGTCTGATCGATGTCTCCTCTGGGTCTCTCCTCCTGCTGATTTGCTGTCGAGGGGGGGTCTCCATCTTCCCCTGGTTCTGACCTGGCATCCAGATCTCTATACATCTTGGGCCATGCCATATTCCACATCGCCCTGGCTTCTGCGTCCTTCATGATGATGCTCGCTGACCATGTGGTCAGCAGTCCTTTGTCGGCGACTCGTCTTACCACTTCTACTGTGGCATCTAGTAGTGAGTACTTGCTGCGGATCCCCATCAGTCGTGCTCCTGCCTTCGGGGCTATGTCTTGTACTACATCTTTTTCCTCATCGGATTGCAGCTTCAGCATCATTGTGTTCCAGGTCGCCGTCTCCACATCTGGTTTGAGCTTGGTGATCTCTGTTATCACCGCTTGTTCTACATCTCCACAGAGGAGGTGCATTGTCATGAGCCTAGCTCTATGACTGCCTGGTTGCAGCCATAGTCCCAGGGTCTCCGTCACCGCGTCTCCATTCTCTGGCTCCCATCGTATTTTCTTGGGATCGCCTTGTACTGCTCGGACTTTGCCCCACGATGTTTGTATGGCCGGCGGCATCGTGTTCCTGTATAATATCAAGAGAACTAGTGTTCGCAGTGCTCTTTGTCCTGCTGTCGGCAGCCATCGTAGCTTTCTATCGACGCCTGCTTTGCTGTTGTGCAGTCTGGCACCCGTGTCCAGCTGCTGGTGCTGTGCTTGCCGGTTTCTCTCTAATGGGGCTCTCGTGACCCTCTTCTCAGATTTATTCTTGCTCTTCTCTGCTCTGTGCAGCCATTGACTCGCCTTTTTACCCCAGTACTCGGGTACTCGTGTCCCTTGTGGCTGTCTGTCTGTGCACCGGCTCTCGCGGCCTGCTTGTACCCTGTTTGATTGTCGTTCTCCTGCTTCATGTTTCTGGGTACTCGTGACCCTTATGCACTATCACGTTGTTTATCTCTTCGGGCCATCGTGGCCAGCCCACTTTCGTAGTGGTCTCTTTTCACGTTACCTTGTGTTTTCTGCACAGACCATGTCATCTGTGTCTGCCTGGTGTTCGCTCCGTGAAGTCCATGCTCCGTTATGCACTGCAAGCACACACACGGCACAGATTGATGTGATTCTGGGCAACTGCCCTGTTTGTACATGGTTGCACAGTCCTGACGTTTCATGTCTTCTGGAGTAGCCAGTGATGCGGTCTCTTGTTCCAGGCATCTAGCTCTCTCCCTGTCTTGGACAGGTGGAGTCTAGGCATCCAGCTCCGTGCTTGCCGCACTCTTGAGTCTGGGTCTCATCACCGGTCGTTCCGCTCAGTGACATCTAGCTCCCTGCTCTTTGCAGTTGGAGTCTAGGCATCCAGCTTCGTGCCTGTGGCACTCGAAGTCTGGGTATCTGGTGATATCCTCTTTTCTCAGACCTCTTCTTCTGGACTATTGTGCGGTTGCTCCTTTTTGTCCAGGCATCCAGCTCTCTGCTCGTAGCAGTTGGAGTCCGGGCATCCAGCTCCGTGTATCCCACACTTGGAGTCTGGGCATCTGGCCCTGTACATTGCTGTGACTGGGTCCAGGCATCCTCGCTGGTGCGCTTCTGCACAACTCAGCTGGGCATCTTGGTCACCATTCCTGTTTTTTGCTCTCGCCCTTTTGTCTTCCGGACCGTCGGTGCTTTCCACCCGTCCTGACTTCTTGTCCTTCACCCTTTGCTGTTGATGTCTGGGCTTTTTGTGTAAGTAGGCAGGCAAGTAGGCAGGCAGTACCGGAGATCATAACTCCTGGGTAGCAGTATCTGGGACTCAACGTGAGTCCTCTTAACCAGGAACAACCCCAAACACCGCCGGGGCTTAACTCCCGAACGTAACGGTGTTTGGGGCCCCCGTGGGCCTTATGAGCCCACGGAGTGTACTGAGGCGTGGCTACCAGCTGGACTGTGGCCTGCCATACCCATTTCTGGGCTCGCCTCAGTACGGCCGGTCGAGTCCGGCTCTGGGGGTTGCGCACTAAACTGGCCCCGGGGGGGGGCCATTTACCCTGTTAAGCATTAGTTACGGCAGTAGGCACTATTCATTACGTTAGGGAATTACTCAGCGCATTTGCTTACCCCGCAGACATGCCCCTTCCAGTGGTGCGCTCACCTTTGGGGCTGCCTTTGGGGGATCGGGGGCTGTTACCCCTCCCGGACGCCCTCCCTGGTGTTGGCGCCGGGGTGGTGGCCGGGGGGCCTTATACCGTACCTAAAGGATGTTGGATACCGATACCAGGGTGTCCAACCGGACGGGGACAGGGATCGTGTCTCCGGGCTTACAATCGACTGACCCACATTCAACGGCTGTTGGTATGGCAGCCTGTTCCCTAATTACCACAAACCAATATCAAGCCTGACAGGCACCTGCCACTCTGTGGCTAGGCCCCAGGTCGCTTGCCCGGGTTTTGGAAGGGAGACGGTGTGTTACACCATGTACCCTGGTTGATATGGACGTTCGTGATTTTGCTTTCGCTGTCTTTCTCCACTCTCTTGTCACTGATCACTTACTCCATTCACTCGTACTGTATCTGACGTCTCGCGTTTCAGAGCCTATAAGAGAAAAACAGGCATACCTCCCCTAGCCTTCCCTGTTTGCAACCACCTTCGCAGAAGAGGGCCCGGTTAAGGATTGGATGGATGGATGGATGGATGGATGGATGCATGGATGGATGCATGGATGGATGGATGGATGGATGGATGGATGGATGGATGGATGCAGGGATGGATGCATGGATGGATGGATGTTTTGTTTTGTTTTGTTTTGTGAAAAACGCTTTGGCCAGGGTCGTACTTGTCCCCTCCCGGAGATTACCCATCTTCTCTTCGGTGGTGCGCTTCCCTTACCTTTGTATTACCCGTTCCCTTTTTTTTTCCCGAAAATTTTCATGTCTTCTTGAATTTGTACCGCCAAAGAAAACAAAACAACCTGCCACTGGCTTGTACCGGCAGGTACCTTTTCTGGTTTTTCTCATGTCTTTGTGGTAGATGTTGTTTCTGCTGTGGATTGATTGTCGCACCTGTTTTTGTGTGATCCTGACTCTTCTTTCCCCTGCCTACTCCCTGCACAGGACACGCAGTGCACCATTTGCTCATGTGATGTCTCTGCTGCTGCACTGTTTCTGTGGGGCCTTTGTGCCAGGGCCTGCTGCGTTGTGGCAGTACTCTGTGCAGAGAAGCTTTGTCTGTCTGTGATGTTACAACGTCCCACTGCCACATGGTGGCTCTGTGGTGTGCTGCCCGTGCTAGGGAATGCCCTGCTGCACTGTGGCTGCTTCTGGCATCTGGAGTACCTGATCTGAACCTGTGCACGACGTTTGACTGACTGGACATACATACGGCTGCTCCCTTCTGTTGGGACTTGACCGTTGACAGGACTTTTTATATACGTCACCTGGGCTTCTGTGTCCGTTGCTGGACATTTTATATACTGCACCTGGGCATCCGTGTCTGTTGCTGGCTGCTGTTAATGCTCTGACGTTGCTCATCGTCTCGTGTATGGCTGCTGCCATTGTTTGGGGTACCCCTTGGTACCTCCTTTTGGGCCTCTGTCTCCTTTGGCCCACGTTGCGCTGCGAGCGTACCTCATGGCAGAGCCTTTGCCTCCTTTTCCTTTGGCTTCGTGATGTCTTGTAGAAGACTCACAGCGTTCCTGCACACGTCTGGCCGCACTCCCTTCACTGTATCCCGGTCCCTGATCACCCACTTGACGAACTGCTCGTTTATCTTCAGACACCACAGCTGCATGCCACTATCCATTCTGCACCCTGTCCATTCCCACGCACTGCCAACCAGACATCGGTACACCCCTCTCCCCTGGGATCCTCTGCTTTGCGCTTCTCGCATAACCTGACCTTTTTCTCCTCCATCTTCTCCTACCCACACATCCGGTACTGTCCTGGTCCATTCTGCTGCTCCTATGACTTCTGGAGATTGCACCAGTAGTGCCACCACTGTATCTGCTCGTGGCCTTGTTGCTGAGATGAGGGTCCACTATGTGTGGAGGGCCATGGGTTTGACCGCTCTTTTTCGTTTTTTCACTTGACCTACTGCTATTCTGCAGTTGGTTCCTGCTTGCCAGTCTCCCAGTAGTATGTTGTGGTGGTCCATCTTCATCTTTGATTCCTCCGCTGCATACACTATGGCATATGCCTCCTCTAGGGTTCTGAACACCACTGATTTGGGGTGCTGTACCCCCACTCTCGCTAGTGGCACTGTGATTCCTTGCACTGGACCTATGCCCAGCCACACTGGCCACACTGTTCTGTTTGAGTGTTTCTGTGGTTGCAGTGCACCCGCTCTGGAGGGATGAGACCATACTATGTCCACTTGTTGCTTCCCTTGTATCCGAACCCCCCCCCATGTCGGGGTGATACGTCCTGGCTGTACCCCCTCCTTGATGAGTATCTGGCACACCTCCTGCACCCATAGGTATATCCTCGTTTTTGTCACTATGCATTCATGCAGTTGATGGTGCCTGACGCTCTCACACCACAGCCCACATTTGTCACAGTGTTGTTGCTTTCCTTCCCATTCCCACTCTGCTGCCTCTGCATACAGACTCCATGTTCTGATTTCTCCCCAGTCTCGTATGCTCAGTGGTTGCAGTCTTTGCCATGCTTTCTGTGCTTCCTTTGCTTCCGGGAACACTCTGGTCCATGTACGCTGCTGTGGTGCTGGTGTCCTGTCGCTCTCTTCACTGCGCAGTGCTGACGTTGTGAGCTGCAGGAGGTATTTTTTTATGTCGATGATGACCTCGTCATTCACAAATGGCAGAACCACTGCTCCGTCTGTCCACACTTGTGGCAGGCGCAGTGGTGTGCCTCTGCCTTTGGCCCCTTCTTTGGCCTCCTTGTCCATTTCCTGGTTTGCCTGTGATATCCAGTCTTGCTGTTGACTGTCATGCGGTGCGTGTACCCATCCCCACTCCAGGGGTACTGTTGTTTCCTGTCCCCTGGCTATTATTCTGTCCATGATGGATGCTGGTCGTTGTTGCAACTGCCCTGACGCCAGAGACTGGATTGCTTCCAGGCTATCCGACCATGCCCACACCTTCTGGACTGTTACTTCTGTTTTCCTGATGGCTTGGAGCACTGCCTCCAGTGTCATCACGATCATGGTGGCCTCTACCAGCTTTGTACTGAGTCCCTGTGCCTTTATTGTCACCCGTTTCTTCAGCCACACATTGCCTTCTTCATCCACCACCATTGCTGCTCCCCCCCACTGTTCTATGTTGCTGGCATCGCCGAATATGTATAAGACCCTGACCGCTGTGTTTTCCTCCGGCCTCTGTAGGGTCCATACTTCTCCTTGTTGTGATTCCACCCTGATGAATTTGATGCCCATGCTGTGGACTCTTGCTCTCAGTCTCCTCACATCCTTGTCCCACCTGTGGAGATCTTCTGACTGCCAGTGTACCCAGGTTGTCTCGTTCAGCACCTGACTGGGGCTGTTCATCGCCTTGTGATACTCCACTATGGCTGTGACCCACATCAGTGTGTCCGGGCCTGGTCTCCCTATGATGTCATATACACATTCTCTGGGTGTTCTCTTGGGTATGCCAAACGCTCCTCTGAATGCCCTGGTCACCATGCCTGTCAGTTCACTGATCTGTCCCTCTGTTGGAATGTTTACCACGCATTTGTACACCATGCGGTTCTCCACCAGTCCCTCGATGACTGCGATGGTGACTCCTGCTGACACTGGCCACCTGGCCAATTGCCCTATCACTCTGTTGGTCCACGTCTTGATGACCTTCCTTATGGCTGCATATCCTCCTGTGATGTTGACATTACCTCCCAGTAGTTTGACATGTGCATGCTTGTTTTCTGTGGTGACCTTGTCTGCTCCCCATTTGACCTTGAACTTATGCACTGCTATGTTGTCGTTCTCCACCTTGAACCCCAGTACTTTCATTTTCCTACTGTGGTTTCTTTGCCCCAGTGTATGGATTGCACTCCTCAGTGTGTCAGCCAGGTGCTGGGTAATCTGTGCTACGTCTTTTGCTGGTGCTGCTGCAGCCGCTGCCATGTCATCCACATACCCCATGGAGCCTACTGTTTCCTCTCCGAGTATGACCCGTAGCCGCACTCCTACTCCTGCTTCCCGTACTGCCAGGTGCAGGAGGTGCATGGGGATGATGTACAGTAGGGGGTCCAGCCCCCCCCCCTGCAGTACTCCGTCTATATGTTTGTACCACTCGCTGAGCCCATAGGCTGTGACTACGTATGTTCTCAGATGTTCATACAGTTTCAGCACTCCGTTCACTGTGTCCCTGACGTCGGGTGTGCCTTGCTGTGCCATGACTGTGATTGACTGTCTCATGACTTCATCGAAGGCCCCCACTATGTCCAGCAGTAATACCCCCACCGCCCCCTTGGTGGCTAGTGCCTGTGTGATGAGCATGTTCATGAGCCTCCTCATACCATGCACTGAGCTGCCTTTGTATCCCACAAATTGTCTGCCTGCCGACCACCTCGGTCTGGTCATGGTTTGTACCAGAGGAGCCAATAGTCTTGCATGTATGCGCAGTAGTGCGGACAGGATTTTTATGGGCCTTGTGTTCTTGTTGACATTGCACCCCTCTGACTTGTGTGCCGTCATGTGCAGTACTTCTTTCACTTCTTCCGGCCACTGTTCGTACCCCATCCTGAGTATCTGGATGAACTGGTGTGCTGCTTGTATTCCAAACAGTTTTACAAACGCTGGGGTGAACCCATCCACTCCTGCTGTTTTGTTTACCATCTCTCCTTTTCTGTGGACCAGAGCACTTATTGAGACTGGTCCTGCCCCTTTGCGGATGATGAACTCCGCCGTCCTCTCCACTCTTTGTGGTCGTTCATCTGTCACGTGTTTTCCCACCAGGTCCTCCACCCATTCCACTGGTACTCGTGTAGTGTGTACTGGGTACTTTTTGAGACACTCCTTGCTGACCACTGTGAGAATTTCTTTTCCTTCCACTGTGCACTGACGATCCGTGTCCTCCACCTGATGCAGTATTTTGAAGGGATTTGCTGCCTTAAACCTGAGTACTTTCAATGTTCTCCCTGCCATCCCTGGCTGCGATACTTGACGCCACTGCTGCACTGTGGTCTCCCAGTATTTTGCTGTAAGCGACTGCTGCACCCTATCTCTTACTTTCCAGCCTTTGCCCTGAACCACTCTCTTGAGCTGCCGGATTGTTTCCCTGTCATCCTTTGTCTCTGTTTCCTGCTGGTTCCTGAATTCCCTGTTCACGATGACCACTGCTTCTCGTATCATTTGCATCCATTGGTGTGGTGTTGTCCTTCTCCCACTGAATGCCTCCACTAAGTCTGAGAACATCACATTGTGGTGTTTGTCCCATTGCAGGGGTGTGACCGGCTTGGCGTCTGATTGGGCCGCTCCTGCTGCCAGTTCTACTTCCCCTTTGACCCATACCACTGGGTGGTCCCCTACTGGAGATAGCCATACCCCTCTCTGTTGCTGATTTATTCCGTTTATGATGAAGAAGTCCTTTGGCAGGTGTTGGCGACCTGTCATGTAGGCCACGGTCCTGCCCTTGGTGAGAAGCGTGGCTATGGTTTCTCTGTGGAACCGTATGTCTCGATTCTAGTCTCCACCTACTGCCTCCCAATCATGTGGAGTCTTGTCCAGTGTCTCCAGTATTTCCACCATCTGCCCCTTATACTCATGAGGTTCGTTCTTCTGGGCCATGTGTACTGATCCTACTATTCATGGCATTGCGTACCAATACCATGAGTGCACTGGGTATATCCAGCAGGACTGCTTGTTTTCGTGCCCAGGCAAGTCGCACCCACACTTCATTGGCTTGTCCCACTTTCGTGTGCTGTAACTGTTGCATCCAGTATCCTGCTATGGTTCTTTGTCTCTCCTTCTTCTGCGACCCCCACATTTCTTGACACGCCAGCACGTCCGCTTGGGTTTCCACTACCACTGTGGTCACCTCATCCCATTCCCGAGTGGGTGTTTCCTTCTCTTTGTTGATGCCTTGGCAGTTCACTGATACCAGACCGTATCTCATTTTCACCTGTTGACTGTTCTCTGGTACCATCATTGCCTTCCACGCTCGCTGTTCATATTGCTGCAGTCCCCAGTGTGGAGCACTCCAGTTGATTCTTATCTCTCCTCTGCCATGCCCCTCTGTGTATTTTACCAGTTCGCCCCTCCAGTGGCGCTCCTGAGGATCCCATTTCGTTATGTTGCATATTTCCGCCCACCATGACCCCATGTTTGTTTCTTCTGTTTGCCTGCGTCTGTTGATTCCTGTCTCCTTCACCAGTACTTGGTGCTGCCTCCCATGGCTCCATATCTGCATTACTATCCAGAGTTTGACTGTGACCTCTTCATTGCATTCTTGTGCCATGGGGAAATTCAGTATTCCCACTCTCTCAAGTGCTGCTCCTTCTGTCCACAGTGTGAATTTAGTCTCCCCACACTGCAGTATTCCCGAGTGCAGCTGCTCTGCGCCGCTAATGGCTGGTCTTCCCGGTAGTTTGACTACCCTGTGGGCCATCATCTCATGCGGTGTCCCACTACCAGTCCATTTGGGACCCAAGATTCTGGTTACTGCGACTCTTTGATCTCCTTGACGTAGGACTTCACTGTGGCTTCCTGTTCGTCTTGTTGGCGGCTGTACTCTTTCCCCTGCCAGGGTTAGTGTGCCACTGTCCTCTGTAGGGCATGCCATTGCTTGCACTGGGTGGTAGCCCCCTGTTTTGTGTTTTTTATTCTGCTTGTTGAGCCCTTTGTACGCCTTGGACTGAGTCAGCTGTTGCAGTACCCACGGCGGTGCATCCTGCATCCCATGTCCTCTGCTTCTGACTACCACCTCAAGCTGATCTGCTGCTTTGTCGCACTCACTCTCCGTGGAGTTTAATGTGTGCCTTTCGTTCTGTGATCCTTCTGGTCTCTTTTGAAAACTTTTCTGAATACCCCATATGCCATGTCTCTCTGCTATTTCTGCAATGTCCCGTTGGGCATCCTCCATGCCTGCTGTGAACGTCACTGTTCCTCCCATTTCTGTGCATTGTCCAAATCCCCAGAGAGATATGAATGCATGTTGTGGACTATACGGGGGCATGAGACACCACACTGTTTGATCTGTGAGTGCATCCACAACCACACCTGTCGCTGCCACTTCCACTGCTGCTTCCGGCTTGGTTTGCTGTGGTGAAGGGATCCTTGCCGCAATCTTTTTCAGGCCATCCAGCATGGATAGCTCCTTGATTTCTATTTCGTCTGACCGCTGCATGGGGTCTCTCGCTGCAGAGACTCGAAATGAGTCCCTATACGCCCCTGATAGGGCCGCGTCCAGTTGTTCCCCTGGGACAAACATGACTACTTCATTGTATTGTCTCTGCATGTCTGTGAATGTCCTGAAGTCCAGCGACAACATCCCAAACACTTCTTCTGCTGCCGAGTACGAGTCCATTGCATCTGTGTATTGAAACCCTGTCAGGAGCACTGGTCGAAGTCGTTTGGCTCCTCTCGTGAGTCGCCGGACTACCACTTTGTTGACTCCTTCACCCGTTTTCCACACTCATGTAGGGGTATCTGCTGCTGCACTGCCATGGGACGTGTCCTCCTTTGCTGGGGGCTTCTGGTTGTCGTGGACTTCTTCTGCCTGATCCTCTACATCCTCATCGCCATCTGTCTTGTGACTGTCATCAGGCATTATTACCCTTTGGGCTGCGCCTTGATTGTTCTTGGCGTACTTCCTGCTCCTCTCCGTCGGCGTTGATGACTTTTTGGGTGGCCACTTTCTGGCTTGTGCTCAGTCTCGATCCTGTTGTTTGGCGTTTTCTGCCTTCTTTTGCCCTCTGGGCTCTGGCCTTATCCTCTTCCTCCACTCGGTCCCTTCTGACGTATCTCACATATTTGATTAGCACTTTGGCCCACCATTTGACTTTTGATTGCGTCGCCTCTGTGATTATTTTCCGCACTGCGGAGTATATGCCCGTCGCTGGCAGCAGCAGCATGGGCAGATCAATCTCATCCTCGTATTCTTCTGCCACCGGGGCTTGCAGTCTGTCCTCCTCCGGGATGTTGAGGTCGTGCAGTGATTCCAATAGGGCCAGTACTTTTTTCATTTCCGTCTGATCGGTGTCTCCTCTGGGTCTCTCCTCCTGCTGATTGGCTGTCGAGGGGGGGTCTCCTTCATCCCGTGGTTCTGACCTGGCATCCAGATCTCTATACATCTTGGGCCATGCCATATTCCACATCGCCCTGGCCTCTGCGTCCTTCATGATGATGCTCGCTGACCATGTGGTCAGCAGTCCTTTGTCGGAGACTCGTCTTACCACTTCTACTGTGGCATCTAGTAGTGAGTACTTGCTGCGGATTGCCATCAGTCGTGCTCCTGCCTTCGGGGCTATGTCTTGTACTACATCTTTTTCCTCATCAGGTTGCAGCTTCAGCATCATTGTGTTCCAGGTCGCCGTCTCCACATCTGGTTTGAGTCTGGTGATCTCTATTATCACCGCTTGTTCTACATCTCCACAGAGGAGGTGCATTGTCATGAGCCTGGCTCTATGACTGCCTGGTTGCAGCCATAGTCCCAGGGTCTCTGTCGCTGCGTCTCCGTTCTCTGGCTCCCATCTTATTTTCTTGGGATCGCCTTGTACTGCTCGTACTTTGCCCCACGATGTTTGTCTTGCTGGCGGCATCGTGTTCCTGTATAATACCAAGAGTACTAGTGTTTGCAGTGCTCTGTGTCTCTGTTTACATGCTGTCGGCAGCCATCATAGCTTACTATCGTCGCCTGCTTTGCTGTTGTGCAGTCTGGCACCCGTGTCCAGCTGATGGTGCTGTGCTTGCCAGCCGGTTTCACTCTTATGGGGCTCTCGTGACCCTCTTCTCAGATTTATTCTTGCTCTTCTCTGCTCTGTGCAGCCATTGACTCACCTTTTTACCCCAGCCCTCGGGTACTCGTGACCCTTGTGGCTGTCTGTCTGTGCATCGGCTCTCGTGGCCTGCTTGTACCTTGTTTGATTTTCGTCCTCCTGCTTCATGTTTCTGGGTACTCATGACCCTTATGCACCGTCACTCTGTTTATCTCTTCGGGCCATCGTGGCCAGCCCACTTTCGTAGTGGTCTCTTTTCACGTTATCTTGTGTTTTCTGCACAGACCATTTCATCTATGTTTGACTGCTGTTCGCACCGTGGAGTCCGTGCTCCGTTATGCACTGCAAGCACACACATGGCACAGATTGATGAGGTTCTGGGCAACTGCCCTGGTTGTACATGGTTGCACAGTTCTGACGTTTCATGTCTTCTAGAGTAGCTAGTGATGTGGTCTGTTGTTCCAGGCTTCTAGCTCCCTCCCTGTCTTGGACAGGTGGAGTCTAGGCATCCAGCTCCGTGCTTGCCGCACTCTTGAGTCTGGGTCTCATCACCGGTTGTTCCGTTCGGTGGCATCTAGCTCCCTGCTCTTTGCAGTTGGAGTCTAGGCATCCAGCTTCGTGCCTGTGGCACTCGAAGTCTGGGTATCTGGTGATATCTTTTTTTCTCAGGCCTCTTCATCTGGACTATTGTGCGGTTGCTCCTTTTTGTCCAGGCATCCAGCTCGCTGCTCGTAGCAGCTGGAGTCTGGGCATCCGGCTCCGTGTATCCCACACTTGGAGTCTGGGCATCCGGCCCTGCACATTGCTGTGTTTGGGTCCAGGCATCCTCGCTGGTGCGCTTCTGCACTACTCAGCTGGGCATCTTGGTCACCAATCCAGTTTTTTGCTCTCACCCTTTTGTCTTTCGGACTGTCGGTGGTTTCCACATGTCCTGACTTCTTGTCCTTCACCCTTGGCTGTTGATGTCTGGGCTTCTTGTGTAATGCGCTGGGCACTCACTGTATTGGGACCCGGGTGCTCTGCCGGTTCCAGGCAGGTGTTGCTGTACTTGGGGTTATCAATTGGTCTATTTGTGTGTGTTTCCCCTTTTCCATAAATCTTGTTCCCCTCCAGTTGCTGGTGGAGATATGTTGCCCGACTGTCTGCCCTGTATACTCTCCAGTTCTCATCTCGTCCGTAGTGCCCAGTCCTTTGGGGCTCACCTGACGACAGGGCTTGACAATTCGCACCTGAACAGCCACTGCAGGGCGCTAAGGGGCATTCTTAACTTCACGGCGGCGCCGCAAAGAAAGATTGCTGTTTTGCAGAAACAAACCAGAGCCGCCATAGGCATTGTTGACCCCTCGGGTTTCCATCCCGGCGCCAACCCTGGTTTGCTTCTTAGGCTGAAAATTGCCGCGCCAAAATAGCGGAAAGCAAAAGAAAACGAAACAATTGTTACTGCACCTACCTATCTTTACTAGTGCTGCTCTCTCACTATACCTCGCCAGCGTTCTTTACCCTGTCACCCCGGTCTCCCGGCTCTTTGTCAGTGCACCAGATGAGCGGTGCCATGAGTCTTGTTGTCCTTTTCTTGTCTTGGCCGCACGACACCACGACGCCCCGCTCACCCAACCGCCACGAGAGACGGAGTCAGGGTGGATCCTCTTCAGATACAGCCTGAGGCTCTGCTTGAGGTCTGGGGGGTGTGCTTTCGCGACCACCTACAGCTGGAGCCCACGCTCAACCACTGCAAGCGCCGTGGCCGGACCATAATTGTGAAGCCACACGGGGACCACAAGGCCCACGGGGGCTGTTGCCTAGGTTGGGGATGAGCCGACCTTCCTTGTTCTAGTGTATTGGGCTGTTTTGCCCTCCCAGCAGAAACCCTCGCCCGGCAGGTTTCCGCTTTTTACCGTACCGGCAACTCGTCAGCACCACGTGGCACCGGCGAGTTGCATCCATTCCACAACCAGGTCTGCATACCCGCCACCCAGTGGCTGGGCCCCAAGTCTGTCGCCAAGGGTTGGGAGGGGAGACTTACCTATTCACAACCAACCAATTCCACAACCCGGTCTGTATACCCGCCACCCAGTGGCTGGGCCCTAGGTCTGTCGCCCAGGGTTGGGAGGGGAGACTTACCTATTTACAACCGACCAATATCTTGTTTGACCCTCAGGTTTTAACCGAACTTGCCTATTTAGGCACAATGGTCAACTTATATCACTACGGTCAAGACGAAGCTCTCCTTCACTGCATTGACGGCCTATTTACCACAACCAAATAACGTGTCTGACAGTCACCTGCCACCCTGTGGCTAGGCCCCAGGTCGCTTGCCCGGGTTTTGGAAGGGAGAGTATGTTGTTAACCCAACCTTGTTACTGCTTGAAATCTGTTTGACTGTGTCTTTCACTGTTTTCATCCACCTTTTTGTCGTCGATCGCTTACTCCATTCACACAATTCACTCGTTCCAAACTGCTTTCAGCCTACAAGAGAAAAACAGGAATACCTTTCCTAACCTTCCCTGTTTGCAACCACCTTCGCAGAAGAGGGCCCGGTTAAGGATATGGATGGATGGATGGATGGATGGATGCATGGATGGATGGATGGATGCATGGATGCATGGATGCATGGATGTTTTGTTTTGTTTTGTTTTGTGAAAAACGCTTTGGCCAGGGTCGTACTGGTCCCCTCCCGGAGATTACCCATCTTCTCTTCGGTGGTGCGCTTCCCTTACCCTTGTATTACCCGTGCCCCCGAAAATTTTCACGTCTTCTTGAACTTGTACTGCCAAAGAAAACAAAACAACCTGCCACTGGCTTGTACCGGCAGGTACCTTTTCTGGTTTTTCTCATGTCTTTCTGAAAGATGTTGTTTTTGCTGTGGATTGATTGTTGCACCTGTTTCTGTGTGATCCCGACTCTTCTTTCCCCTGCCTACCCCCTGCACAGGACACGCACTGCACCATTTGCTCATGTGATGTCTCTGCTGCTGCACTGTTTCTCTGGGGCCTTTGTGCCAGGGCCTGCTGCGTTGTGGCAGTACTCTGTGCAGAGAGGCTTTGTCTGTCTGTGATGTTACAACGTCCCACTGCCACATGGTGGTTCTGTGGTGTGCTGCCCGTGCTCGGGAATGCCCTGCTGCACTGTGGCTGCTTCTGGTATCTGGAGTACCTGATCTGAACCTGTGCACGACGTTTGACTGACTGGACATACATACGGCTGCTCCCTTCTGTTGGGACTTGACCGTTGACAGGACTTTTTATATACATCACCTGGGCTTCTGTGTCCGTTGCTGGACATTTCATATACTGCACCTGGGCATCCATGTCTGTTGCTGGCTGCAGCTAATGGTCCGACGTTGCTCATCGTCTCGTGTATGGCTGCTGCCATAGTTTGGGGTACCCCTTGGTACCTCCTTTTGGGCCTCTGTCTCCTTTGGCCCACGTTGCGCTCCGAGCGTACCTCATGGCAGAGCCTTTGCCTCCTTTTCCTTTGGCTTCGTGATGTCCTGTAGAAGAGTCACGGCGTTCCTGCACACGTCTGGCCGCACTCCCTTCACTGTATTCCGGTCCCTGATCACCCACTTGACGAACTGCTCGTTTATCTCCAGACACCACAGCTGCATGCCACTATCCATTCTGCACCCTGTCCATTCCCACGCACTGCCAACCAGACACCAGTACACCCCTCTCCCCTATGATCCTCTGCTTTGCGCTTCTCGTATAACCTGACCTTTGTCTCCTCCATCTTCTCCTACCCACACATCCGGTACTCTCCTAGTCCATTGTGCTGCTCCTATGCCTTCTGGAGATTGCACCAGTAGTGCCACGACTGTATCTGTTCGTGGCCTTGTTGCTGAGATGAGGGTCCACCATGTGTGGAGGGCCATGGGTTTGACTGCTCTTTTTCGTTTTTTCACTTGACCTACTGCTATTCTGCAGTTGGTTCCTGCTTGCCAGTCTCCCAGTAGTATGTTGTGCTGGTCCATCTTCATCTTTGATTCCTCCGCTGCATACACTATGGCATATGCTGCTTCTAGGGTTCTGAACACCACTGATTTGGGGTGCTGTACCCCCACTCTCGCTAGTGGCACTCTGATTCCTTGCACTGGACCTATGCCCAGCCACACTGGCCACACTGTTCTGTTTGAGTGTTTCTGTGGTTGCAGTGCACTCGCTCAGGAGGGATGAGACCATACTAAGTCTACTTGCTGCTTCCCTTGTATCCGAACCCCCCCCCATGTCGGGGTGATACGTCCTGGCTGTACCCCCTCCTTGATGAGTATCTGGCACACCTCCTGCACCCATAGGTATATCCTCGTTTTCGTCACTATGCATTCATGCAGTTGATGGTGCCTGACGCTCTCACACCACAGCCCACATTTTTCACAGTGTTGTTGCTTTCCATCCCATTCCCACTCTGCTGCCTCTGCATACAGACTCCATGTTCTGATTTCTCCCC
The DNA here is from genome assembly GCA_964036045.1 of Eutreptiella sp. 'Long Island Sound 2002'. Classification (NCBI taxonomy): domain Eukaryota; phylum Euglenozoa; class Euglenophyceae; order Eutreptiales; family Eutreptiaceae; genus Eutreptiella; species Eutreptiella sp. 'Long Island Sound 2002'. Next base: position 184,555,509 of record OZ038380.1, on the reverse strand, counting down.
AGTCTCTTATGCTCAGTGCTTGCAGTCTTTGCCATGCTTTCTGTGCCTCCTTTGCTTCCGGGAACACTCTGGTCCATGTACGCTGCTGTGGTGCTGGTGTCCTATCGCTCTCTTCACTGCGCAGTGCTGACGTCGTGTGCTGCAGGAGGTATTTTTTTATGTCGATGATGACCTCGTCATTCACAAATGGCAGAACCACTGCTCCGTCTGTCCACACTTGTGGCAGGCGCAGTGGTGTGCCTCTGCCTTTGGCACCTTCTTTGGCCTCCTTGGTCCTTTCCTGGTTCGCCTGTGATATCCAGTCTTGCTGTTGACTGTCATGCTGTGCCTGTACCCATCCCCACTCCAGGGATACTGTTGTTTCCTGTCCCGTGGCTATTATTCTGTCCATGATGGATGCTGGTCGTTGTTGCAACTGCCCTGACGCCAGAGACTGCATTGCTTCCAGGCTATCCGACCATGCCCACACCTTTTGGACTGTCACTTCTGATTTCCTGATGGCTTGGAGCACTTCTATGTTGCTGGCATCGCCGAATATGTATAAGACTCTGACCGCTGAGTTTTCCTCCTGCCTCCGTAGGGTCCATACCTCTCCTTGTTGTGATTCCACCCTGATGAATTTGATGCGCATGCTGTGGACTCTTGCTCTCAGTCTCCTCACATCCTTGTCCCACCTGTGGAGATCTTCTGGCTGCCAGTGTACCCAAGTTGTCTCGTTCAGCACCTGACTGGGGCTGTTCATCGCCTTGTGATACTCCACTATGGCTGTGACCCACATCAGTGTGTCCGGGCCTGGTCTCCCTGTGATGTCATATACACATTCTCTGGGTGTTCTCCTGGGTATGCCAAACGCTCCTCTGAATGCTCTGGTCACCATGCCTGTCAGTTCACTGATCTGTCCCTCTGTTGGAATGTTTACCACGCATTTGTACACCATGCGGTTCTCCACCAGTCCCTCGATGACTGCGATGGTGACTCCTGCTGACACTGGCCACCTGGCCAATTGCCCTATCACTCTGTCGGTCCATGTCTTGATGACCTTCCTTATGGCTGCATATCCTCCTGTGATGTTGACATTACCTCCCAGTAGTTTTATATGTGCATGCCTATTTTCTGTGGTGACCTTGTCTGCTCCCCATTTGACCTTGAACTTATGCACTGCTATGTTGTCGTTCTCCACCTTGAACCCCAGTACTTTCATTTTCCCACTGTGGTTTCTTTGCCCCAGTGTATGGATTGCACTCCTCAGTGTGTCTGCCAGGTGCTGGGTAATCTCTGCTACTTCTTTTGCTGGTGCTGCTGCTGCTGCTGCCGTGTCATCCACATACCCCATGGAGCCTACTGTTTCCTCTCCGAGAATGACCCGTAGCCGCACTCCTACTCCTGCTTCCCGTACTGCCAGGTGCAGGAGGTGCATGGGGATGATGTACAGTAGGGGGTCCAGCCCCCCCCCCTGCAGTACTCCGTCTATCTGTTTGTACCACTCGCTGAGCCCATAGGCTGTGACTACGTATGTTCTCAGATGTTCATACAGTTTCAGCACTCCGTTCACTGTGTCCCTGACGTCGGGTGTGCCTTGCTGTGCCATGACTGTGATTGACTGTCTCATGACTTCATCGAAGGCCCCCACTATGTCCAGCAGTAGTACTCCCACTACCCCCTTGGTGGCTAGTGCCTGTGTGATGAGCATGTGCATGAGCCTCCTCATACCATGCACTGAGCTGCCTTCGTATCCCGCAAATTGTCTGCCTGCCGACCACCTCGGTCTGGTCATGGTTTGTAGCAGAGGAGCCAATAGTCTTGCCTGTATGCGCAGTAGTGCGGACAGGATTTTTATGGGCCTTGTGTTCTTGTTGACATTGCACCCCTCTGACTTGTGTGCTGTCATGTGCAGTACTTCTTACACCTCTGCGACCACTGTTGGTACCCCATCTTGAGTATCTGGATGAACTGGTGTGCTGCTTGTATTCCAAACAGTTTTACAAATGCTGGGGTGAACCCATCCACTCGTGCTGTTTTGTTTACCATCTCTCCTTTTCTGTGGACCAGAGCACTTATTGAGACTGGTCCTGCCCCTTTGCGGATGATGAGCTCTGCCGCCCTCTCCACTCTTTGTGGTCGTTCATCTGTCACGTGTTTTCCCACCAGGTCTTGCACCCATTCCACTGGTACTCTTGTAGTGTGTACTGGGTACTTTTTGAGACACTCCTTGCTGACCACTGTGAGAATTTCTTTCCCTTCCACTGTGCACTGACGATCCGTCTCCTCCACCTGATGCATTACTTTGAAGGGATTTGCTGCCTTTAATCTGAGAACTTTCAAGGTTCTCCCTGCCATCCCTGGCTGTGATACTTGACGCCACTGCTGCACTGTGGTCTCCCAGTATTTTGCTGTAAGCGACTGCTGCACCCTGTCTCTTACTTTCCAGCCTTTGCCCTGGACCACTCTCTTGAGCTGCCGGATTGTTTCCCTGTCATCCTTTGTCTCTTCCTCAAGCTGGTTCGTGAACTCCCTGTTCACGATGACCACTGTTTCTCGTATCATTTGCATCCATTGCTGTGGTGTTGTCCTTCTCCCACTGAATGCCTCGACTAAGTCTGAGAACATCACATTGTGGTGTTTGTCCCATTGCAGGGGTGTGACCGGCTTGGCGTCTGATTGTGCTGCTCCTGCTGCCAGTTCTACTTCCCCTTTGACCCATACCACTGGGTGGTCCCCTACTGGAGATAGCCATACCCCTCTCTGTTGCTGTATTATTATTTTTATGATGAAGAAGTCCTTTGGCAGGTGTTGGCGACCTGTCATGTACGCTACGGTCCTGCCCTTGGTGAGAAGCGTGGCTACGGTTTCTCTGTGGGACCGTATGTCTCGATTCCAGTCTCCACCTACTGCCTCCCAATCATGTGGAGTCTTGTCCAGTGTCGCCAGTGTTTCCACCATCTGCCCCTTATACTCATGGGGTTCGTTCTTCTGGGCCATGTGTACTGATCCTACTATTCCCAGACCCATGGCATTGCGTACCAATACCATGAGTGCACTGGGTATATCCAGCAGGACTGCTTGTTTTCGTGCCCACGCAAGTCGCACCCACACTTCATTGGCCTGTCCCACTTTCGTGTGCTGTGACTGTTGCATCCAGTATCCTGCTATGGTTCTTTGTCTCTCCTTCTTCTGCGACCCCCACATTTCTTGACACGCCAGCACGTCCGCTTGGGTTTCCACTACCACTGTGGTCACCTCATCCCATTTCCGCGTGGGTGTTTCCTTCTCTCTGTTGATGCCTTGGCAGTTCACTGATACCAGACTGTATCTCATTTTCACCTGTTGACTGTTCTCTGGTACTATCATTGCCTTCCACGCTTGCTGTTCATATTGCTGTCGTCCCTAGTGTGGCGCACTCCAGTTGATTCTTATGGCCCCTCTGCCATGCCCCTCTGTGTATTTTACCATTTCGCCCCTCCAGTAGCGCTCCTGAGGATCCCATTTCGTGATGTTGCATATTTCTGCCCACCATGAGCCCATGTCTGTTTCTTCTTTTCGCCTGCATCTGTTGATTCCTGTCTCCTTCACCAGTACTTGGTGCTGCCTCCCATGGCTCCATATCTGCATTACTATCCAGAGTTTGACTGTGACCTCTGCATTGAATTTTGTGCCATGGGGAAATTCAGTATTCCCACTCTCTCAAGTGCTGCTCCTTCTGTCCACAGTGTGAATTTAGTCTCCCCACACTGCAGCATTCCCGAGTGCAGCTGCTCTGCGCCGCTAATGGCTGGTCTTCCCGGTAGTTTGACTACCCTGTGTGCCATTATTTCATGCGGTGTCCCACTACCAGTCCATTTGGGACCCAAGATTCTGGTTACTGCGACCCTCTGATCCCCTTGACGTAGGACTTCACTGTGTCTTCCTGTTCGTCTTTTTGGCAGCTGTACTCTTTCCCCTGCTAGGGTTAGTGTGCCACTGGTCTCAGTAGGGCATGCCATTGTTTGCACTGGGTGGTAGCCCCCTGTTTTGTGTTTTTTATTCTGCTTGTTGAGCCCTTTGTACGCCTTGGACTGAGTCAGATGTTGCAGTACCCACGGCGGTGCATCCTGCATCCCATGTCCTCTACTTGTGACGACCACCTCAAACCGATCTGCTGCTTTGTCCCACTAACTCTCTGTGGAGTTCAATGAGTGCCTTTCGTTCTGTAATCCTTCTGGTCTCTTTTGAAAACTTTTTTGAATACCCCATATGCCATGTCTCTCTGCTATTTCTGCAATGTCCCGTTGGGCATCCTCCATGCCTGCTGTGAACGTCACTGTTCCTCCCATTTCTGTGCATTGTCCAAATCCCCACAGGGATATGAATGCATGTTGTGGACTATACGGGGGCATGAGACACCACACTGTTTGATCTGTGAGTGCATCCACAACCACACCTGTCGCTGCCACTTCCACTGCCGCTTCCGGCTTGGTTTGCTGTGGTGAAGGGATCCTTGCCGCAATCTTCTTCAGGCCATCCAGCATGGATAGCTCCTTGATTTCTATTTCGTCTGACCGCTGCATGGGGTCTCTCGCTGCAGAGACTGGAAATGAGTCCCTATACGCCCCTGATAGGGCCGTGTCCAGTTGTTCACCTGGAACAAACATGACTACTTCATTGTACTGTCTCTGCATGTCTCTGAATGTCCTGAAGTCCAGCGACAACATCCCAAACATTTCTTCTGCTGCCGAGTACGAGTCCATTGCATCTGTGTATTGGAACCCCGGCAGGAGCACTGGTCGAAGTTGTTTGGCTCCTCTCGTGAGTCGCTGGACTACCACTTTGTTGACTCCTTCACCCGTTTTCCACACTCCTGTCGGGGTATCGGCTGCTGCACTGCCATGGGACGTGTCCTCCTTTGCCGGGGGCCTCTGATTGTCCTGGACCTCTTCTGCCTGATCCTCTACATCCTCATCGCCATCTGTCTTGTTAGTGTCATCTGGCAGTATTACCCTTTGGGCTGCGCCTTGATTGTTCTTGGCGTACTTCCTGCTCCTCTCCGTCGGCGTTGATGACTTTTTGGGTGACCACTTTCTGGCTTGTGCTATGTCTCGATCCTGTTGTTTGGCGTGCTCCGCCTCCTTTGCCCTCTGGGCTCTGGCCTTATCCTCTTCCTCTACTCGGTCTCTTCTGACGGATCTCACATATTTGACCAGCACTTTGGCCCACCATTTGACTTCTGATTGCGTCGCCTCTGTGATTCTTTTCCACAGTGCTGAGTATATGCCCGTCGCTGGCAGCAGTAGTATGGTCATGTCAATCTCATCCTGGTATTCTTCTGCCACCAGGGCTTGCACTCTGTCCTCTTCCGGGATGTTGAGGTCGTGCAGTGATTCCAATAGGGCCAGTACTTTTTTCATTTCCGTCTGATCGATGTCTCCTCTGGGTCTTTCCTCCTGCTGATTGGCTGTTGAGCGGGGGTCTCCTTCATCCCGTGGTTCTGACCTGGCATCCAGATCTCTATACATCTTGGGCCATGCCATATTCCACATCGCCCTGGCCTCTGCGTCCTTCATGATGATGCTCGCTGACCATGTGGTCAGCAGTCCTTTGTCGGAGACTCGTCTTACCACTTCTACTGTGGCATCTAGTAGTGGGTACTTGCTGCGGATCCCCATCAGTCGTGCTCCTGCCTTCGGGGCTATGTCTTGTACTACATCTTTTTCCTCATCAGGTTGCAGCTTCAGCATCATTGTGTTCCAGGTCGCCGTTTCCACATCTGGTTTGAGTCTGGTGATCTCTATTATCACCGCTTGTTCTACATCTCCACAGAGGAGGTGCATTGTCATGAGCCTGGCTCTATGTCTGCCTGTTTGCAGCCATAGTCCCAGGGTCTCCGTCGCCGCGTCTCCGTTCTCTGGCTCCCATCTTATTTTCTTGGGATCGCCTTGTACTGCTCGGACTTTGCCCCACGATGTTTGTTTGGCTGGCGGCATTGTGTTCCTGTATAACATCAAGAGTACTAGTGTTCGCAGTGCTCTTTGTCTCTGCTTACATGCTGTCGGCAGCCATCGTAGCTTACTATCGTCGCCTGCTTTGCTGTTGTGCAGTCTGGCACCCGTGTCCAGCTGCTGGTGCTGTGCTTGCCAGCCGGTTTCTCTCTTATGGGGCTCTCGTGACCCTCTTCTCAGATTTATTCTTGCTCTTCTCTGCTCTGTGCAGCCATTGACTCGCCCTTTTACCCCAGCACTCGGGTACTCGTGACCCTTGTGGCTGTCTGTCTGTGCACCGGCTCTCGCGGCCTGCTTGTACCTTGTTTGATTTTCGTTCTCCTGCTTCATGTTTCTGGGTACTCATGACCCTCATGCACTGTCACCCTGTTTATCTCTTCGGGCCATCGTGGCCAGCCCACTTTCGTAGTGGTCTCTTTTCTCTGCACTGCAAGCACACACATGGCACAGATTGATGAGGTTCAGGGCAACTGCCCTGGTTGTACATGGTTGCACCGTTCTGACGTTTCATGTCTTCTGGAGTAGCCAGTGATGTGGTCTGTTGTTCCAGGCATCTAGCTCCCTCCCTGTCTTGGATAGGTGGAGTCTAGGCATCCAGCTCCGTGCTTGCCGCACTCTTGAGTCTGGGTCTCATCACCGGTTGTTCCGTTCGGTGGCATCTAGCTCCTTGCTCTTTGCAGTTGGAGTCTAGGCATCCAGCTTCGTGCCTGTGGCACTCGAAGTCTGGGTATCTGGTGATATCTTCTTTTCTCAGGCCTCTTCATCTGGACTATTGTGCGGTTGCCCCTTTTTGTCCAGGCATCCAGCTCGCTGCTCGTAGCAGTTGGAGTCTGGGCATCCAGCTCCGTGTATCCCACACTTGGAGTCTGGGCATCTGGCCCTGCACATTGCTGTGACTAGGTCCAGGCATCCTCGCTGGTGCGCTTCTGCACAACTCAGCTGGGCATCTTGGTCACCATTCCTGTTTTTTGCTCTCACCCTTTTGTCTTTCAGACCGTCGGTGGTTTCCACCTGTCCTGACTTCTTGTCTTTCACCCTTTGCTGTTGATGTCTGGGCTTCTTGTGTACTGCCCTAGGCACTCTTAACTTTACGGCGGCGCCGCAAAGAAAGATTGCTGTTTTGCAGAAAGAAACCAGAGCCGCCATAGGCATTGTTGACCCCTCGGGTTTCCATCCCGGCGCCAACCCTGGTTTGCTTCTTAGGCTGAAAATTGCCGCGCCAAAATAGCGGAAAACAGAAGAAAACGAAACAATTGTTACTGCACCTACCTATCTTTACTAGTGCTGCTCTCTCACTATACCTCGTCAGCGTTCTTTACCCTGTCACCCCGGTCTCCCGGCTCTTTGTCAGTGCACCAGATGAGCGGTGCCATGAGTCTTGTTGTCCTTTACTTGTCTTGGCCGCACGACACCACGAAGCCCCGCTCACCCAACCGCCACGAGAGACGGAGTAAGGGTGGATCCTCTTCAGATACAGCCTGAGGCTCTGCTTGAGGTCTGGGGGGTGTGCTTTCGCGACCACCTACAGCTGGAGCCCACGCTCAACCACTGCAAGCGCCGTGGCCGGACCATGATTGCGAAGCCACACGGGGACCACAAGGCCCACGGGGGCTGTTGCCTAGGTTGGGGATGAGCCGACCTTCCTTGTTCTGGTGTATTGGGCTGTTTTGCCCTCCCAGCAGAAGCCCTCGCCCGGCAGGTTTCTGCTTTTTACCGTACCGGCAACTCGTCAGCACCACGTGGCACCGGCGAGTTGCATCAATTCCACAAACAAATCGGTCCGCATACCCGCCACGTGGCTGGGCCACAGGTCTGTCGCCCAGGATTGGGAAGGGAGACTTTCCTATTTAAAGCAAACCAATCTCATCTAGACTCACTTGCCCGGGTTTTGGAAGGGAGAGCATTTTGATAACCCATTGTTAACCAATAATTTGTTTGTTCCCTGTTTGATGTGGATTTTCTTGATTTCATCGTCGCTGCATTAATCCACGCTCTGGTCACTGATCACTTACTCCATTCACTCGTACTGTATCGGACGTCTTGCTTTTCATTTCCTATAAGAGAAAAACAGGCATACCTCCCCTAACCTTCCCTGTTTGCAACCACCTTCGCAGAAGAGGGCCCGGTTAAGGAAGGGATGGATGGATGGATGGATGCATGGATGGATGCATGGATGGATGGATGGATGGATGCATGTTTTGTTTTGTTTTGTTTTGTGAAAAACGCTTTGGCCAGGGTCGTACTGGTCCCCTCCCGGAGATTACCCATCTTGTCTTCGGTGGTGCGCTTCCCTTACCTTTGTATTACCCGTTCCCTCTTTTTTTTTCCCGAAAATTTTCATGTATTCTTGACCTTGTACCGCCAAAGAAAACAAAACAACCTGCCACTGGCTTGTACCGGCAGGTACCTTATCTGGTTTTCCTCATGTCTTTGTGGTAGATGTTGTTTCTGCTGTGGATTGATCATTGTACCTGTTTTGGTGTGATCCTGACTCTTCTTTCCCCTGCCTACCCCCTGCACAGGACACGCACTGCACCATTTGCTCATGTGATGTCTCTGCTGCTGCAGTGTTTCTCCGGGGCCCTTGTGCCATGGCTTGCTGCGTTGTGGCAGTGCTCTGTGCAGAGAAGCTTCGTCTGTCTGTGATGTTACAACGTCCCACTGCCACATGGTGGCTCTGTGGTGAGCTGCCCGTGCTCGGGAATGCCCTGCTGCGCTGTGGCTGCTTCTGGCATCTGGAGTACCTGATCTGGACCTGTGCACGACGTTTGACTTAGTAGACATACATACGGCTGCTCCCTTCTGTTGGGACTTGACCGTTGACAGGACTTTTTATATACATCACCTGGGCTTCTTTGTCCGTTGCTGGACATTTCATATACTGCACCTGGGCATTCTTGTCCGTTGCTGGCTGCTGTTAATGCTCCGACGTTGCTCATCGTCTCGTGTATGGCCGCTGCCATTGTTTGGGGTACCCCTTGGTACCTCCTTTTGGGCCTCTGTCTCCTTTGGCCCACGTTGCGCTGCGAGCGTACCTCATGGCAGAGCCTTTGCCTCCTTTTTCATTTGGCTTCGTGATGTCCTGCAGAAGAGTCACAGCGTTCCTGCACACATCTGGCCGCACTCCCTTCACTGTATCCCGGTCCCTGATCACCCACGTGACGAACTGCTCGTTTATCTCCAGACACCACAGCTGCATGCCACTATCCTTTCTGCACCCTGTCCATTCCCACGCACTGCCAACCAGACATCAGTACACCCCTCTCCCCTAGGATCCTCTGCTTTGCGCTTCTCGTATAATCTGACCTTTTTCTCCTCCATCTTCTCCTACCCACACATCCGGTACTCTCCTAGTCCATTCTGCTGCTCCTATGCCTTCTGGAGATTGCACCAGTAGTGCCACCACTGTATCTGCTCGTGGCCTTGTTGCTGAGATGAGGGTCCACCATGTGTGGAGGGCCATGGGTTTGGCTGCTCTTTTTCGTTTTTTCACTTGACCTACTGCTATTGTGCAGTTGGTTCCTGCTTGCCAGTCTGCCAGTAGTCTGTTGTGGAGGTCCACCTTCATCTCTGATTCCTCCGCTGCATACACTATGGCATATGCCGCTTCTAGGGTTCTGAACACCACTGATTTTGGGTGCTCTACCCCCGCTCTCGCTAGTGGCACTCTGATTCCTTGCACTGGACCTATGCCCAGCCACACTGGCCACACTGTTCTGTTTGAGTGTTTCTGTGGTTGCAGTGCACTCGCTCAGGAGGGATGAGACCATACTAAGTCTACTTGCTGCTTCCCTTGTATCCGAACCCCCCCCCATGTCGGGGTGATACGTCCTGGCTGTACCCCCTCACTGATGAGTATCTGGCACACCTCCTGCACCCATAGGTATATCCTCGTTTTTGTCTCTATGCATTCATGCAGTTGATGGTGCTTGACGCTCTCACACCACAGCCCACATTTGTCACAGTGTTGTTGCTTTCCTTCCCATTCCCACTCTGCTGCCTCTGCATGCAGACTCCATGTTCTGATTTCTCCCCAGTCTCGTATGCTCAGTGGTTGCAGTCTTTGCCATGCTCTCTGTGCCTCCTTTGCCTCCGGGAACACTCTGGTCCATGTACGCTGCTGTGGTGCTGGTGTCCTGTCGCTCTCTTCACTGCGCAGTGCTGACGTTGTGAGCTGCAGGAGGTATTTTTTTATGTCGATGATGACCTCGTCATTCACAAATGGCAGAACCACTGCTCCGTCTGTCCACACTTGTGGCAGGCGTAGTGGTGTGCCTCTGCCTTTGGCCCCTTTCTTTGGCCTCCTTGTCCATTTCCTGGTTTGCCTGTGATATCCAGTCTTGCTGTTGACTGTCATGCTATGCCTGTACCCATCCCCACTCCAGGGGTACTGTTGTTTCCTGTCCCGTGGCTATTATTCTGTCCATGATGGATGCTGGTCGTTGTTGCAACTGCCCTGACGCCAGAGACTGGATTGCTTCCAGGCTATCCGACCATGCCCACAGCTTCTGGACTGTTACTTCTGATTTCCTGATGGCTTGGAGCACTGCCTCCAGTGCCATCACTATCATGGTGGCCTCTACCAGCTTTGTACTGAGTCCCTGTGCCTTTATTGTCACCCCTTTCTTCAACCACACATTGCCTTCTTCATCCACCACCATTGCTGCTCCCCCCCACTGTTCTATGTTGCTGGCATCGCCGAAAATGTTTAAGACCCTGACCGCTGAGTTTTCCTCCGGCCTTCGTAGGGTCCATACCTCTCCTTGTTGTGATTCCACCCTGATGAATTTGATGCCCATGCTGTGGACTGTTGCTCTCAGTCTCCTCACATCCTTGTCCCACCTGTGGAGATCTTCTGACTGCCAGTGTACCCAGGTTGTCTCATTCAGCACCTGACTGGGGCTGTTCATCGCCTTGTGATACTCCACTATGGCTGTGACCCACATCAGTGTGTCCGGGCCTGGTCTCCCTATGATGTCATATACACATTCTCTGGGTGTTCTCTTGGGTATGCCAAACGCTCCTCTGAATGCTCTGGTCACCATGCCTGTCAGTTCACTGATCTGTCCCTCTGTTGGAATGTTTACCACGCATTTGTACACCATGCGGTTCTCCACCAGTCCCTCGATGACTGCGATGGTGACTCCTCCGGACACTGGCCACCTGGCCAATTGCCCTATCACTCTGTTGGTCCATGTCTTGATGACCTTCCTTATGGCTGCATATCCTCCTGTGATGTTGACATTACCTCCCAGTAGTTTAATATGTGCATGCCTGTTTTCTGTGGTGACCTTGTCTGCTCCCCATTTGACCTTGAACTTATGCACTGCTATGTTGTCGTTCTCCACCTTGAACCCCAGTACTTTCATTTTCCCACTGTGGTTCCTTTGCCCCAGTGTATGGATTGCACTCCTCAGTGTGTCTGCCAGGTGCTGGGTAATCTCTGCTACGTCTTTGGCTGGTGCTGCTACCGCTGCTGCCGTGTCATCCACATACCCCATGGAGCCTACTGTTTCCTCTCCGAGAATGACCCGTAGCCGCACTCCTACTCCTGCTTCCCGTAGTGCCAGGTGCAGGAGGTGCATGGGGATGATGTACAGTAGGGGGTCCAGCCCCCCCCCCCTGCAGTACTCCGTCTATCTGTTTGTACCACTCGCTGAGCCCATAGGCTGTGACTACGTATGTTCTCAGATGTTCATACAGCTCCAGCACTCCGTTCACTGTGTCCCTGACGTCGGGTGTGCCTTGCTGTGCCATGACTGTGATTGACTGTCTCATGACTTCATCGAAGGCCCCCACTATGTCCAGCAGTAATACTCCCACTGCCCCCTTGGTGGCTAGTGCCTGTGTGATGAGCATGTGCATGAGCCTCCTCATACCATGCACTGAGCTGCCTTTGTATCCCGCAAACTGTCTGCCTGCCGACCACCTCGGTCTGGTCATGGTTTGTACCAGAGGAGCCAATAGTCTTGCCTGTATGCGCAGTAGTGCGGACAGGATTTTTATGGGCCTTGTGTTCTTGTTGACATTGCACCCCTCTGACTTGTGTGCTGTCATGTGCAGTACTTCTTTCACTTCTTCCGGCCACTGTTCGTACCCCATCCTGAGTATCTGGATGAACTGGTGTGCTGCTTGTATTCCAAACAGTTTTACAAATGCTGGGCTGAACCCATCCACTCCTGCTGTTTTGTTTACCATCTCTCCTTTTCTGTGGACCAGAGCACTTATTGAGACTGGTTCCGCCGCTTTGCGGATGATGAACTCTGCCGCCCTCTCCACTCGTTGTGGTCGTTCATCTGTCACGTGTTTTCCCACCAGGTCCTGCACCCATTCCACTGGTACTCGTGTAGTGTGTACTGGGTACTTTTTGAGGCACTCCTTGCTGACCACTGTGAGAATTTCTTTCCCTTCCACTGTGCACTGACGATCCGTGTCCTCCACCTGATGCATTACTTTGAAGGGATTTGCTGCCTTTAATCTGAGAACTTTCAATGTTCTCCCTGCCATCCCTGGCTGTGATACTTGACGCCACTGCTGCACTGTGGTCTCCCAGTATTTTGCTGTAAGCGACTGCTGCACCCTATCTCTTACTTTCCAGCCTTTGCCCTAGACCACTCTCTTGAGCTGCCGGATTGTTTCCCTGTCATCCTTTGTCTCTGTTTCCAACTGGTTCCTTAATTCCCTGTTCACGATGACCACTGCTTCTCGTATCATTTGCATCCATTGCTGTGGTGTTGTCCTTCTCCCACTGAATGCCTCCACTAAGTCTGAGAACATCACATTGTGGTGTTTGTCCCATTGCAGGGGTGTGACCGGCTTGGCATCTGATTGGGCTGCTCCTGCTGCCAGTTCTACTTCCCCTTTGACCCATACCACTGGGTGGTCCCCTACTGGAGATAGCCATACCCCTCTCTGTTGCTGATTTATTCCGTTTATGATGAAGAAGTCCTTTGGCAGGTGTTGGCGACCTGTCATGTACGCTACGGTCCTGCCCTTGGTGAGAAGCGTGGCTATGGTTTCTCTGTGGAACTGTATGTCTCGATTCCAGTCTCCACCTACTGCCTCCCAGTCATGTGGAGTCTTGTCCAGTGTCTCCAGTATTTCCACCATCTGCCCCTTATACTCATGAGGTTCGTTCTTCTGGGCCATGTGTACTGATCCTACTATTCCCAGACCCATGGCATTGCGTACCAATACCATGAGTGCGCTGGGTATATCCAGCAGGACTGCTTGTTTTCGTGCCCAGGTAAGTCGCACCCACACCTCATTGGCCTGTCCCACTTTCGTGTGCTGTGACTGATGCATCCAGTATCCTGCTATGGTTCTTTGTCTCTCCTTCTTCTGCGACCCCCACATTCCTTGACACGCCAGCATGTCCGCTTGGGTTTCCACTACCACTGTGGTCACCTCATCCCATTTTCGAGTGGGTGTTTCCTTCTCTCTGTTGATGCCTTGGCAGTTCACTGATACCAGACTGTATCTCATTTTCACATTATCTCATTGACTGTTCTCTGGTACCATCATTGCCTTCCACGCTCGCTGTTCATATTGCTGTCGTCCCCAGTGTGGCGCACTCCAGTTGATTCGTATCGCCCCTTCTGCCGTGCCTCTCTGTGTATTTTACCAGTTCGCCCCTCCAGTGGCGCTCCTGAGGATCCCATTTCGTGATGTTGCATATTTCTGCCCACCATGACCCCATGTCTGTTTCTTCTGTTTGCCTGCGTCTGTTGATTCCTGTCTCCTTCACCAGTACTTGGTGCTGCCTCCCATGGCTCCATATCTGCATTACTATCCAGAGTTTGATTGTGACCTCTTCATTGCATTCTTGTGCCATGGGGAAATTCAGTATTCCCACTCTCTCAAGTGCTGCTCCTTCTGTCCACAGTGTGAATTTAGTCTCCCCACACTGCAGTATTCCCGAGTGCAGCTGCTCTGCGCCGCTAATGGCTGGTCTTCCCGGTAGTTTGACTACCCTGTGTGCCATCATTTCATGCGGTGTCCCACTACCAGTCCATTTGGGACCCAAGATTCTGGTTACTGCGACCCTCTGATCGCCTTGACGTAGGACTTCATTGTGGCTTCCTGTTCGTCTTGTTGGCGGCTGTACTCTTTCCCCTGCCAGGGTTAGTGTGCCACTGTCCACAGTAGGGCATGTCATTGTTTGCACTGGGTGGTAGCCCCCTGTTTTGTGTTTTTTATTCTGCTTGTTGAGCCCTTTGTACGCCTTGGACTGAGTCAGCTGTTGTAGTACCCACGGCGGTGCATCCTGCATCCCATGTCCTCTGCTTCTGACTACCACCTCAAGCTGATCTGCTGCTTTGTCCCACTAACTCTCTGTGGAGTTTAATGAGTGCCTTTCGTTCTGTGATCCTTCTGGTCTCTTTTGAAAACTTTTCTGAATACCCCATATGCCATGTCTCTCTGCTATTTCTGCAAAGTCCCGTTGGGCATCTTCCATGCCTGCTGTGAATGTCACTGTCCCTCCCATTTCTGTGCATTGTCCAAATCCCCACAGGGATATGAATGCATGTTGTGGACTATACGGGGGCATGAGACACCACACTGTTTGATCTGTGAGTGCATCCACAACCACACCTGTCGCTGCCACTTCCACTGCCGCTTCCGGCTTGGTTTGCTGTGGTGAAGGGATCCTTGCCGCAATCTTTTTCAGGCCATCCAGCATGGATAGCTCCTTGATTTCTATTTCGTCTGACCGCTGCATGGGGTCTCTCGCTGCAGAGACTGGAAATGAGTCCCTATACGCCCCTGATGGGGCCGTGTCCAGTTGTTCCCCTGGGACAAACATGACTACTTCATTGTATTGTCTCTGCATGTCTCTGAATGTCTTGAAGTCCAGCGACAGCATCCCAAACACTTCTTCTGCTGCCGAGTACGAGTTCATTGCATCTGTGTATTGGAACCCCGTCAGGAGCACTGGTCGAAGTCGTTTGGCTCCTCTCGTGAGTCGCTGGACTACCACTTTGTTGACTCCTTCACCCGTTTTCCACACTGCTGTCGGGGTATCGGCTGCTGCACTGCCATGGGACGTATCCTCCTTTGCCGGGGGCCTCTGGTTGTCCTGGACCTCTTCTGCCTGATCCTCTACATCCTCATCGCCATCTGTCTTGTTAGTGTCATCTGGCAGTATTACCCTTTGGGCTGCGCCTTGATTGTTCTTGGCATACTTCCTGCTCCTCTCCGTCGGCGTTGATGACTTTTTGGGTGACCACTTTCTGGCTTGTGCTCTGTCTCGATCCTGTTGTTTGGCGTGTTCCGCCTCCTTTGCCCTCTGGGCCCTGGCCTTATCCTCTTCCTCTACTCGGTCTCTTCTGACGTATCTCACATATTTGACTAGCACTTTGGCCCACTATTTGACTTCTGATTGCGTCGCCTCTGTGATTCTTTTCCGCACTGCTGAGTATATGCCCGTCGCTGGCAGCAGTAGTATGGCCATGTCAATCTCATCCTCGTTTTCTTCTGCCACCAGGGCTTGCAGTCTGTCCTGTTCCGGGATGTTGAGGTCGTGCAGTGATTCCAGTAGGGCCAGTACTTTTTTCATTTCCGTCTGATCGGTGTCTCCTCTGGGTCTTTCCTCCTGCTGATTGGC
Source organism: Eutreptiella sp. 'Long Island Sound 2002' (assembly GCA_964036045.1). Classification (NCBI taxonomy): domain Eukaryota; phylum Euglenozoa; class Euglenophyceae; order Eutreptiales; family Eutreptiaceae; genus Eutreptiella; species Eutreptiella sp. 'Long Island Sound 2002'. The sequence continues at coordinate 184,539,930 of OZ038380.1, read as the reverse complement.
TGTCGAGGGGTGGTCTCCTTCATCCCCTGGTTCTGACGTGGCATCCAGGTCTCTATACATCTTGGGCTATGCCATATTCCACATCGCCCTGGCCTCTGCGTCCTTCATGATGATGCTCGCTGACCATGTCGTCAGCAGTCCTTTGTCGGAGACTCGTCTTACCACTTCTACTGTGGCATCTAGTAGTGAGTACTTGCTGCGGATCCCCATCAGTCGTGCTCCTGCCTTCGGGGCTATGTCTTGTACTACATCTTTTTCCTCATCAGGTTGCAGCTTCAGCATCATTGTGTTCCAGGTCGCCGTCTCCACATCTGGTTTGAGTCTGGTGATCTCTGTTATCACCGCTTGTTCTACATCTCCACAGAGGAGGTGCATTGTCATGAGCCTGGCTCTATGACTGCCTGGTTGCAGCCATAGTCCCAGGGTCTCCGTCGCTGCGTCTCTGTTCTCTGGCTCCCATCTTATTTTCTTGGGATCGCCTTGTACTGCTCGTACTTTGCCCCACGATGTTTTTATGGCTGACGGCATCGTGTTCCTGTATAATATCAAGAGTATTAGTGTTCGCAGTGCTCTTTGTCTCTGCTTACATGCTGTCGGCAGCCATCGTAGCTTACTATCGACGTCTGCTTTGCTGTTGTGCAGTCTGGCACCCGTGTCCAGCTGCTGGTGCTGTGCTTGCCAGCCGGTTTCTCTCTTATGGGGCTCTCGTGACCCTCTTCTCGGATTTATTCTTGCTCTTCTCTGCTCTGTGCAGCCATTGACTCGCCCTTTCACCCCAGCACTCGGGTACTCGTGACCCTTGTGGCTGTCGGTCTGTGCACCGGCTCTCGCGGCCTGCTTGTACCTTGTTTGATTTCCGTTCTCTTGCTTCATGTTTCTGGGTACTCATGACCCTTATGCACTGTCACTCTGTTTATCTCTTCGGGCCATCGTGGCCAGCCCACTTTCGTTGTGGTCTCTTTTCACGTTACCTTGTGTTTTCTGCACAGACCATGTCATCTGTATTTGACTGTTGTTCGCTCCGTGGAGTCCGTGCTCCGTTATGCACTGCAAGCACACACGTGGCACAGATTGATGAGGTTCTGGGCAACTGCCCTGGTTGTACATGGTTGCACAGTTCTGACGTTTCATGTCTTCTGGAGTAGCCAGTGATGTGGTCTGTTGTTCCAGGCATCTAGCTCCCTCCCTGTCTTGGACAGGTGGAGTCTACGCATCCAGCTACGTGCTTGCCGCACTCTTGAGTCTGGGTCTCATCACCGGTCGTTCCGTTCGGTGGCATCTAGCTCCCTGCTCTTTGCAGTTGGAGTCTAGGCGTCCAGCTTCGTGCCTGTGGCACTCGAAGTCTGGGTATCTGGTGATATCTTCTTTTCTCAGGCCTCTTCATCTGGACTATTGTGGGGTTGCTCCTTTTTGTCCAGGCATCCAGCTCGCTGCTCGTAGCAGTTGGAGTCGGGGCATCCAGCTCCGTGTATCCCACACTTGGAGTCTGGGCATCTGGCCCTGCACATTGCTGTGTTTGGGTCCAGGCATCCTCGCTGGTGCGCTGCTGCACAACTCAGCTGGGCATCTTGGTCACCATTCCTGTTTTTTGCTCTCACCCTTTTGTCTTTCGGACCGTCGGTGGTTTCCACCCGTCCTGACTTCTTGTCCTTCACCCTTGGCTGTTGATGTCTGGGCTTCTTGTGTAATGCCCTGGGCACTCACTGTCCTGGGACCCGGTTGCCCTGCCGGTTCCAGGCAGGTGTTGCTGTACTTGGGGTTATCACCTGGTCTATATGTGTGTGTTTCCCCTGTTCCATAAATCTCGTTCCCCTCCAGTTGCTGGTAGAGATTTGTTGCCCAACTGTCTGCCCTGTATACTCTCCAGTTATCATCTCGTCCGTAGTGTCCAGTCCTTTGGGGCTCACCTGACGACAAAGCTTGACAATTCGCACCTGCACAGCCACTGCAGGGCGCTAAGGGGCATTCTTAACTTCACGGCGGCGCCGCAAAGAAAGATTGCTGTTTTGCAAAAACAAACCAGAGCCGCCATAGGCATTGTTGACCCCTCGGGTTTCCATCCCGGCGCCAACCCTGGTTTGCTTCTTAGGCTGAAAATTGCCGCGCCAAAATAGCGGAAAGCAAAAGAAAACGAAACAATTGTTACTGCACCTACCTATCTTTACTAGTGCTGCTCTCTCACTATACCTCGCCAGCGTTCTTTACCCTGTCGACCCGGTCTCCCGGCTCTTTGTCAGTGCACCAGATGAGCGGTGCCATGAGTTTTGTTGTCCTTTTCTTGTCTTGGCCGCACGACACCACGACGCCCCGCTCACCCAACCGCCACGAGAGACGGAGTAAGGGTGGATCCTCTTCAGATACAGCCTGAGGCTCTGCTTGAGGTCTGGGGGGTGTGCTTTCGCGACCACCTACAGCTGGAGCCCACGCTCAACCACTGCAAGCGCCGTGGCCGGACCATGATTGCGAAGCCACACGGGGACCACAAGGCCCACGGGGGCTGTTGCCTAGGTTGGGGATGAGCCGACCTTCCTTGTTCTGGTGTTTTGGGCTGTTTTGCCCTCCCAGCAGAAACCCTCGCCCGGCAGGTTTCTGCTTTTTACCATACCGGCAACTCGTCAGCACCACGTGGCACCGGCGAGTTGCATCAATTCCACAAACAAATCGGTCCGCATACCCGCCACGTGGCTGGGCCCCAGGTCTGTCGCCCAGGATTGGGAAGGGAGACTTTCCTATTTACAGCAAACCGATCTCATCCAGACTCATCTACTTACGACAAACCAACATCTTTTTTGACCCATAGGTATTAACCGAGTTCGCCTATTTAGGCACAAAGCTCTCCTTCACTCCAGTGACATCCTATTTACCACAAATCAATATCGTGTCTGACAGTCACCTGCCACCCTGTGGCTAGGCCCCAGGTCACTTGCCCGGGTTTTGGAAGGGAGAGCATTTTGATAACCCATTGTTAACCAATAATTTGTTTGTACCCTGCTTGATGTGGATTTTCTTGATTTCATCGTCGCTGCATTAATCCACGCTCTGGTCACTGATCACTTACTCCATTCACTCGTACTGTATCGGACGTCTTGCTTTTCAGTTCCTATAAGAGAAAAACAGGCATACCTCCCCTAACCTTCCCTGTTTGCAACCACCTTCGCAGAAGAGGGCCCGGTTAAGGAAATGGATGGATGGATGGATGGATGGATGGATGGATGGATGGATGGATGGATGGATGGATGGATGGATGCATGGATGCATGGATGCATGGATGCATGTTTTGTTTTGTTTTGTTAAAAACGCTTTGGCCAGATTCGTACTGGTCCCCTCCCGGGTATACCCATCTTCTGGTAGCATCCTTTCCCCCTCCTTTGTCCATTATCTCGTCCTATGTTCCCCACACATCAAGTGTCTTGGCTGTCTGGCCAAATAAAACAAAACAAACTGCCATCTAGCAACGAAAGCCATAAATCTGTTGCCAAACAACCAGAATATGGGCACTAACTGCCAGTTCCAAACCGCTCATGCGGATAAATGTGTGTGTGCAGTGCACTCAAACAACGCACCGCCCTGTTTTTGCCAATACCCATTCGCAGCATAAAAGTCTACCCACTGCGCAGATCACAAACACAGGTATCAACCCATAGTAAATGCTTGGTACAAAGATGAATCAAACGCCCACTCATGGGAAGAAATGTCAATCCAAAGTCTGCTCAGAGCACAAGTATCAATCCAACTCCATGCTGGGTACTTATGCCAATCCGGCGCCCATTCACTATCATCTATCAAAGCTATTAATGTGTGTATGTCAATACCAAATCATCAATCCAAATTCTATGCTGGGTACCAATGTCCATCTATAGCCCATTTAGCACACAAAACATCAATCAAAGCCTTCAAGGCGTGTATGTCAATCCAATGCCCCTTCACTGCGACGCTTGGCACAAATGTCAAGCCAAAGCCCTTGCATGGCAGAAACAAGGATTTAAAGTCGGTTCGGAACACTAATATCCATCCAATGTCTATCTTAGTACAAACGTCAATCCAAACCCCATGCATGGCACAAATGTCCATCCAAAGTCTGTTCAGAAATACATCAAGCGTGCATGCTCTTGTAAAACCCATTCATGGCGCAAACGTGAATTCAAACTTGTTTTGAACACAACCATCAAGCTGAATTCCATGCTGGGCACAAATGTCAGTCCAAAGCCCATTCGGGGCGCAACATCATCCCTCAAGGCATGTATGTCAATCAAATGCCCTTTTACTGCATACATGTTATTGCATACATGTTATGCCAAAGCCTATTCTTAATACACATATCACTACAAAGACAGCGCTTGGTACAAATGTCAAGCCAAAGCCTTTGCACAGCAATACCGCCGATCCAAAGTCGGTTCGGAACACTAATGTCTAACCGACGTCTATGCCTAGCACAGATGTCAATCCAAAAGTCATGCATGGCACAAATGTCGATCCAAAGACGGTTCAGAATTACATCAAGCGTGCATGTCCATGTAAGACCCATTCATGGCATAAACGTCAATTCAAATGTGGTCTGAACACAAACACCAATCTGAATTCCATGCTGGGCACAAACGTCAAATACATGCATCGCACGTGCCATATGAATACAACACCCAAGCTACGAAATGAATGCAATACACACACTGCTAGTTAATGGCAACACAAGATCGCAGCACAAAGGAGTGGGATGAAGGCGGCACCCAACTTGCCAAACGGGTGCAGCACTCATGCCGCAAAATCATTGCAGCACGCAGGCTACCACAAGCACGCCTCACACTGGCTACCAACTAAACACACCACACAGGCTGCCTAGTAAATGCAGCACATAGGCTACTAGACACGTGCAACACACGGGGTGCCAACTGAATGTAGTTCACTGGACGCCAAACTTATGCAGCACACAGGCCACCAGACAAGTGCAGCACATAGGCTACCAATTGAATATAGTCCACCAGACGCCAAATTCAAGCAGCATATAGGCTGCCAAATAAATATAGTTCCCCTACAGGCCAAATTTATGCAGAACACGGCTGCCAGACAAGTGAATCACACGGGCTGCCAGTGTGTGCCACATGCTGCCTAAGATATGCAGTTCACCAGACACCAAACTTATGCAGCACACGGGCTGCCAGACATGTGCAGCACACAGGCTGCCAAATAAATGTGTTTCACTAGACGCCAAATTCATGCAGCACACAGGCTACCACACATGTGCGGCACACAGGCTGCCAAATAAATGCAGCGCACAGGCTAGCACACACACACCTCACACTAGCTACCAACTAAACACACCACACAGGCTGCCTAGTAAATGCAGCACACAGGCTGCCAAACACGGCAACTAGACAAGTGCAGCACACAGGCTGCCAAAGAAATGCAGTTCACCAGACTTCAGATTTATGCAGCACACGGCTGCCAGATGTGTGCCACATATGGGCTGCCAAAGAAATGCAGTTCACCAGACACCAAACTAATGCAGCACACAGGCTACCAGACAACTGCAGCACACAGGCTGCCAAATGAACGTATTTCAACAGACGCCAAAATTATGCAGCACATAGGCTGCCGTACATGTGCAGCACACAGGCAGCCAAATAAATACAATTCACCAAGCGCCAAATTTGTGCAGCACACAGGCTGCTAGACGTGTGCAGCACACAGGCTGCCAACCGAATGCATTTCATCAGACGCCAATTTTATGCACCACACGGGCTGCGAGACATGTGCACACACACTGTCAAATAAATGCATTCCACCAGACACCAAACTTATGCAGCACACAGGCTGCCAAATGAACGCATTTCAACAGACGCCAAAATTTTGCAGCACAGAGGCTGCCGTACATGTGCAGCACACAGGCTGCCAAATGATCTCGTTTCACCGGACGCCTAAATTACGCAGCAAACAGGCTGCTCGACAGGTGCAGCACTGAGGCTGCCAAATAAATGCAGTTCACCAAACGCCAAATGTGTGCAGCACGCAGGCTGCTAGACGTGAGGAGCACACAGGCTGTCAAATAAATGCATTTCACCAGAAGCCAAATTTATGCAGCACTCTGGCTGCCCGACTGGTGCAGCACACAGGCTGTCGAATGAATGCATTTCACCACACGCCAATTTCATGCAGCGCACGGGCTGCTACACAAGTGCAGCACACAGGCTGCCAAATAAATGCATTGCATCAGACGCAAAATTTATGCAGCACACAGGCTGCCAAATAAATGCAGTTCACCAAACGCCAAATTTGTGCAGCACACAGGCTGCTAGACGTGAGGAGCACCCAGGCTGCCAAATAAATGCATTGCACCAAACGCCAAATACATGCTGCACACAGGCTGCCCGACTTGTGCAGCACACAGGCTGCCAAATGAATGCATTTCACCACACGCCAATTTTATGCAGCGCACAGGCTGCTAGACAAGTTCAGCACACAGGCTGCCGGATAAATGCATTGCACCAGACGCCAAATTTATGCAGCACACTGGCTGCCCGACTTGTGCAGCACACAGGCTGTCGAATGAATGCATTTCACCACACGCCAATTTCATGCAGCGCACGGGCTGCTACACAAGTGCAGCACACAGGCTGCCAAATAAATGCATTGCATCAGACGCCAAATTTATGCAGCACACAGGCTGCAAGACATGTGCAGCACACAGGCTGCCAAATAAATGCAGTTCACCAAACGCCAAATTTGTGCAGCACACAGGCTGCTAGACGCGAGGAGCACCCAAGCTGCCAAATAAATGCATTGCACCAGCCGCCAAATATATGCAGCACACAAGCTGCCCGACTTGTGCAGCACACAGGCTGCCAAATAAATGCAGTTCACTGGGCGCCAAATTTATGCAGCACACATGCTGCAAGACATGTGCAGCACACAGGCTACCAAATAAATGCAGTTCACCAAACGCCAAATTTGTGCAGCACACAGGCTGCTAGACGCGAGGAGCACCCAAGCTGCCAAATAAATGCATTGCACCAGACGCCAAATATATGCAGCACACAAGCTGCCCGACTTGTGCAGCACACAGGCTGCCAAATAGATGCAGTTCACTTGACGCTTCATTTGTGCCGCACACAGGCTGCCAGACAAGTGCAGCACACAGGCCGCCAAATAAGTGCTATTCTCTGGACGCCAAATTTGTGCAGCACATGGGCCGCTAGACAAGTGCAGCACACAGGCTGCCAAATAAATGCAGTTCACTCGACGCCAAATGTATGCAGCACACAAGCTGCCAGACAATTGCGGCCCACAGGCTGCCAAATAAATGCAGCGCACCACTCGCAAGGCTAACGCATTCATACCCATTCTCTCCGTCCTGCCGGGCATCCTCACTTCTGGGCATCTCCCTGCCTCTGGCCTGCAGTGTCTAGGCATCATGTTGCACGTGAGGCACCCAATCCTGTGGGCATCGGGCTGGGTGCCTTTGGCATCCCACATCCCAGCATCTGGCACGGCACCCTTGGCACTCAATGTCCAGGCATCCTGCTCGCTGACGGGGCATCGGGCCGGGTGCCTTTGGCATCCCACATCCCGGCATCTGGCATGGCACCCTTGGCACTCAATGTCCAGGCATCCTGCTCGCTGACGGGGCATCGGGCTGGGTGCCTTTGGCATCCCACATCCCGGCATCTGGCATGGCACCATTGGCACTCAATGTCCAGGCATCCCGCTCACTCATGGGGCATCGGGCTGGGTGCCTTTGGCATCCCACGGCCCGGCATCTGGCATGGCACCCTTGGCACTCAATGTCCAGGCATCCCGCTCGCTCATGGGGCATCGGGCTGGGTGCCTTTGGCATCCCACACCCCGGCATCTGGCATGGTACCCTTGGCACTCGACATCCAGGCATCCTGCTTGCTCATGGCTCGCTCAAATAAATGCAACACACTGGCTGTTGGATGCAAACATCACACACTCGCCCATTTGAATGCACCACCACTGCTGCTAAATGAATGCAACACTCACAGTGCCAGACAATGGCAGCACCCAAACGACTGAAGCGCATGCGTAATTGAATGACAGCAGCACACAAGCTGTCATATAAGTTCGGCACTCACAGTGCCAAATCTTTGCAACACACAGGTAACCAAAAATATGCCTCACACTCGCTGTCAAATGAACACAGCACACCTGTTGCTAAGTACATACAGAGGCAGCAAAATGCATGCAGCACACCTGATGCTAGACAAATGCGGCATAGCCACTCTCCTACTGCACGCCTCATGCATGTTGCATAGAAATGCACCACATAGGCTTTCAAATGTATTCGCACCCAAGCAATTTAATAAGAGCAGCACACTCGCTGCCAAGCTGCTGCATAACTGAAGCCCACTGGCCTCCAAGTGATGCAGCACAGCGGGTGCCAGATGAGTGCAACACGCCAGTCGCCAAACGATTGCAGCATACAAGCTGCTAAATAAATGCACCACACAGGCCGCCCAATAATGCAAGACACATGCAAATCACACATCAAATACACATATCAACGAAAAGCATCACTTTTGCTGCTAAAGCAGTTTAGCGCACACTGCCAAATAAGTGCAGCACATAGGCTGGCTAATGAGTGTAGAACACATGCCGCCAAGAGAATGAAGTACTAAGCTTCCAAATAAGTACAGCACTCAACGCATTAAATGAATGCAGCACAAAGGCTGTCCAATAAGTGGACCACTCGTGCTGACAAATGACTGCATCCTACTTATGTTCAGATATATGGGCAGCAATTGAGTTTTCCACCAGCTGCTATGTCTTTATCGTTTAGTTCATTAACCAATATTCAACCCTCATCAAACTCAACCATCATTGACTGGACCGCTTATCCGACTTGACAAACTCCAAATTGACTCACTAAACAGCGGTTGCACGATGTTCCTTCTTCCACATCAACCATCTTCTCTATTCCCTGCTCTCCATTGTGTTCGGCAACACTTACTCGTTGGCGTTCTCCAACGGGGTCTCCAAATGTGTTACGCTCCGCATGTACAGCAAAAGGCAACCTTCCTTCCTTGTACCTTTTCCCTTGCCACCTTCGCAGAAGAGGGCCCGGTTAAGGAATGGATGGATGCATGGATGCATGGATGGATGGATGGATGGATGGATGCATGGATGGATGGATGCATGGATGCATGGATGGATGGATGGATGGATGGATGGATGGATGGATGGATGGATGGATGGATGGATGGATGGGAAGCATTCCCGGGGTCACATCCCGAGGACACAGGCTCATGGCTCTGACCGCTTCCAGTCCCTGACCAGCCAAAAGGCATGCTGCGGGCAGCGACAGTGCACTGCCCCCCCCCCAGTGCACCAACATGGGCAGTGACAGCGCACTGGGCCCCCCCAGTGCGCCGATGTGGGCGTCGTCCATACACTCTCTTGCCGGTGGCTGGTCGTTGCTGCGCCTTGGGCTTCCTGCCACGCGTGCGTGCCCACCCGGGCATCTAGCCACGTGTCAGTGGCGTGATTTTTTGTGTCTGTGGTGTTTCTGTTCCGGATTTTTTTTTTTTGGCATTTGGTTTTTGCCCCTGTTTTTTTTTTATTGTGGTGTGCCATGCATGCATTTCACTGGTACTCGAGCTCCGTGCTGCTTGCTGACATGCACACCCCTGCTGATTCCGGCACCATTCCGCGTGCACGGTGTGCATGCGCACTGAAGAACCGTGTCCCTCTGTACAAGCCACCACGCGCACCCTGGGAACCAGAAACAGAGGCAACAGAAGCATGATCATAGGTCATGTACCCCTCCTCCGAACAGGAGGCATACCCGACGGAAGAGACATCCCTGTGATCGTCCAAGCTGGCGACGTTGTACGTGTTGGGCTGGAACCCCCCCTCAGGACCCCCCCAAACACCAACGGTGCACAATGAAGAACACTCAACTTCAGCCTGGACAATTGTTCTGGCCTGTGTGGACCGGGGCACAGAATCCCCCCCACCATTTCCCCCCATTTCCCCCCATCGGTGTTGCATGGTAAACAGGTATCTCACACCAGGTTTTGTGTATATTCATAATGTGCAGGAGGAAACGGGGATTTCAAAAATGCCCCCCCCCCAAAAAAAAACAAAAAAAAGATTTGATTGCCCCCCCCCCCCCCCCTCTGGAACCCCCTGCCCACGCCGCAGGTCCGGAATTGAATTGAACGCTCCGGTGGGCAGGAGCTTGTGAGCTTGCTCATCCTACTGCACCACAGCTGTGCCTGTGATAACAACGCGTTTGTCAGAACAACAGTGCGTGTTGTCTCCGTCAAATTTTGGGATGTTCTTGTTGTTTTCGCAAGCGAAGAGGGGTGCTGTTTCTGTGTACCCAGGTGTGCAACCAAATGCGTACGCAGAGGCGTACCCAGTACACAGATGTGTACCCAGATGTGTACCCAGATGCGGCCCCAAATGCGCACCCAGATGCATACACAGATGTGTACCCAGATGCATAGCCACGTGTGTACCCAGGTGTATACCCAGACCAAAATCGGCCAGCTCCAAATTGACCAAAATTGGCCAGCCCCAAATTGACCACAATTGGTCGTGTTGGTGGCCCCAAATTGACAAAACTCGGCCGTCTCGGCGGCCCCTAGTTAACCAAAGTTGGCGGTCTCGGCGGCCCCCAATTGACCAAAACTGGCCGTCTCGGGGGCTCCAAATTGACCAAAATCGGCCGTCCCAGCGGCCCCAAATTGCCCAAACTTGTCCATCTGGGTGGCCCCAAATTGACCAAAATTGGCTGTCTTGGCGGCCCCAAATTGACCAATGTTGGCCGCCTGAGCAGCTCCAAATTGACCAAAATCATCCTTCTCGGCGGCCCCAAATTGACCAAAATCGGCCGTCTCAGCGGCACCAAGTTGACCAAAATCGTCCATCTCAACAGCCCCAAATTGTCTAGAACCGGCCGTCTTGGCGGGACCAAGTTGACCACAATCGGCTGTCTAGGTGCCCCAAAATTGTACAAAACCGGCCGTCTCGGCGGCCTCAAATTGTCCAATACTTGCCGCCTCAGTGGGCCCAAATTGACCAACATGGGCTGTCTCGGCAGCTCCAAATTGACCAAAGTTGGCCGTCTCGGCGACTGCAAATCAACCACAATCGGCCGTCTCGGCGGCCCCAAATTGACCAACATCAGCCGTCTCGGTGCCCGCAAAATTGACCAAAAATCGGCTACCTGAGCGACCCCAAATTGACCAAAATCAGCCGTCTCGGTGCCCCCAAACCGACCAAAATTGGTCGTTTTGGCAACCCCCAAATTTACCAAAATCAGCCGTCTCGGCGGCTCCAAATTGACCAAAAACGGCTATCTCAGCAGCCCCAAATTGACCAAAAGCGGTCGTTTCAGCGGGCCCAAATTGACTAAAATCATCCTTCTCGGCGGCCCCAAATTGACCAAAATCGGCCGTCTCAGCGGCACCAAGTTGACCAAAATCGGCCATCTCAACAGCCCCAAATTGTCTAGAACCGGCCGTCTTGGCGGGACCAAGTTGACCACAATCGGCTGTCTAGGTGCCCCCAAATTGTACAAAACCGGCCGTCTCGGCGGCCTCAAATTGTCCAATACTTGCCGCCTCAGTGGGCCCAAATTGACCAACATGGGCTGTCTCGGCAGCTCCACATTGACCAAAGTTGGCCTGGGCGACCCAAACCCACACATTTTGTTTGTTGTATAGAAAACTCGGAGCTCTGCCACAACCTAGCAAACTCCCTCTACAAAAAGCATGTGGATAAATTTATCCCTTGCGGCGGACTTGGAGGTCGAGGTTACGCTGAGCTCTGCCTGGGAAAGCGGACTTGCCAAAATGGGGCTCTCTGTGAGACGTGCGCCAGGTGTACGGCACTGTGCGCCTGGCGTACCTCGTCGTGTACCGGGCGTACAGTGCCGGGCGTTGGACGTATGGTATGCAGTGGGCTCACGGCCCCACTGGACATTGAGGGCTTTGATCTTTCAGGATCGGCAGCTGTGGCTTCCTCTGAGCCTATTACTGGGGCACTGACATTGATTGTATGTCGCAATGCACTGGGTACCGGTCTGTATTTTGACCTCAATCTCACTCCATTTTGGACGCTGGTTTGGGAGGAAGGATTGTCATTAGCTCTCGGGCCCGCTTACCCGTGAACGCTTAATGTGGACAATCTGAACCGATTACCTGCAGTGTGGTCGGGTCCGTGGTAAAACCGAGTAAAAAAAATTTTTTGGAAAAAATTTATTACTCAGTTTCAAAACTGAGTAAAAAAACAATTTGTTACTCAGTAAGTGGGGTTTCTACTGAGTTGCGAAACTGAGTAAAAAAAATTATTTTTTTTACTCAGCAAAGAACTGAGTAGAAAAAAAAATTTTACTAAGTAAAAAACTTCATAGAAAAAAAAATCTGCAGCGGTGGGGATCCCCGAGACGGCAAGGGTGACGTAGCCACCTTGCCCACAAGTGGGCCACTTCTGATTTTGCCCCCCGCTCTGAAGCGGTGGGGATCCTCGAGACGGCAGGGGTGACGTAGCCACTTTGCCCACAAGTGGGCCACTTCTGATTCCCCCCCCCCCCGCTCTGAAGCGGTGGGGATCCCCGAGACGGCAGGGGTGACGTAGCCACTTTGCCCACTTGTGGGCCACTTCTGATTTTGCCCCCTGCTCTGAAGCACTGGGGCTCCCCGAGACAGCAGGGGTGACGTAGCCACTTTGCCCACTTGTGGGCCACTTCTGATTTTGCGCCCCGCGCTAAAGCGGTGGGGATCCCCGAGACGGCAGGGGTGACGTAGCCACTTTGCCCACAAGTGGGCCACTTCTGATTTTGCCCCCCGCACTGCAACGGTGGGGATCCCCGAGACGGCAGTGGTGACGTAGCCACTTTGCCCACTTGTGGGCCACTTCTGATTTTGCCCCCCGCTCTGAAGCGGTGGGGATCCCCGAGACGGCAGGGGTGACATAGCCACTTTGCCCACAAGTGGGCCACTTGTGATTTCCCCCCCCCCGCTCTAAATCTACAATATAGCATTGGGACTGAACTCATGGGGGTTGACCAAGGATATCCTAGCTCTCCCCGAGTCCCAAGGGGGGCTTAGCTTGGCCCAGTCGCATTATTTTCTGTGGTGGCATCACTCAGCCCTTTTCGTGACCTATACTCTACGTCCTGCGGAAATGCCCCCGACTGTGTCTGCACAGTTTGAGGCCTGGGCGGGGCCCAGAGCTATTACTGTCACGCCGGCCCAACTGGGTTGGTTTCAAATGGACATCAATTTGCCTTGGATATCCCTCCCCTATTTAGCCTTTAGTGCAAAGTCTTTCTCGCTCCTACGACAAGGTTTGAATGTTAACCCTCCACACACTCTGAGCTACGATATGCCCCTGTGGCACAATGTTTTGTTCAAAAACGCCCATTTCCATACGTATTCGTCACCATCGCTCATCAGGGAGGGCATACTTACAGTGGGACAGCTACTGGAAGACGACTCCTACCTGAATCAAATCGCCCCCACGTGGCGCCCGATATACAGAGAAACCATTGGCCAGCTTGCCAATCAGACTTTCGTATTTTCTGAACACTCACGACAGACGCCCTGTGATCTGTCATCACTGATCTCTGATTGGTAGAGAGGCCCAGCCCTCGCCGTGATGTCCTACCCTAGGAACAGGGAACGGCGCCAGCCGGATGAGGTCTGGCAAGCTCTGATGTCTTGCAGACTGCCGACATCTGACATAGATTTTATTCGAAAAACGCTGTGGCGTAAACAACCGGTAGGAGACAGGCTTAAGTCTTGGAAGCCTGACCGCCTGCTTTGCCCCTTGTGCCACGTGCCTGAAACTATGGCCCATATGATGCTGCACTGCAAATTTCTACCTTTCGTTTTTTCCCGTCATCGACCAATGCTTCCCCCCTTATGTCGTTGGTGGGAGGCACATATCATCGGTGGCGGAACTGATTGAACACCACCCTGCAGAGTCTCTGCATCTCCTTCCTGGACAATTGGGCTGGGCAGCGATAGAGGCCAACTGGGCCATCCGCTGTAAAGCCGCAAAAGAGCACAATTCTTTTCGATCGACATCCTACTTCTTAAAAGTCTACGGACAGTTGCTGCACAGGTGGCAGCAATCCAAAGCACATGGAATCCGCCCATAACAATTGTCCGCCTTCCTGGATCTGCTCATGTCTCTCCGGCGGGGGGATTCAGCGGACAGACCGCAGCTTGAGCCCACCACCCCCACACCGCCCCCCACCAAAGCACAGCTGCGTGCCAAACGCAGACTGGAACGCAAGATGCGCTCACTACACAAACTGATTGCTCACCTTGACAGCCTTGAAGACCAGGGATATATGTTGGTCTTTACAGATGGCTCATCAGAGCGCTTCGAGGGGCTTGGTTATGTGGGGGGCTATGGGGTCTTTTCAACCCTCCCAGTTTCGCTGTCTGCCCCAGTGCCGCTGCACATGAAACAAACTATTGACGCGGCAGAACTCCTGGCGGCACTGCAGGCCCTACGGCTGCATGCCGATGAGCCTAAGATTGCCATCTGCACGGATTCTGAGTATGTCCTTAAAGGGGCGCGGGGAGCGGCGCGGCGTTGGCAGGCGAGAGGTTGGGTGGGATCGGCGGGACCTGTGTCAAATATCCCTCTCTGGAAAGAGCTACTGCAGCTTTTGGATTCCACTTTTCAAGATATTCTGTGGGTGAAAGTTCCCTCCCACGTGAATGTGGAAGGTAACGAGCAGGCCGACACCCTGGCTAACAATGGTAGACTCAACAACCCCCTGTACCCAGCTCGGAAGACCCCGAGGGTCCAAGCGGCAGGGCAACGCGCCAAACGGGCACGCCAGGTAGCGGCTCGGAGTCCGCCCCCCCGGGGTGTGTCCCCCCCCGCGCCCAATCGTACTGAATTTTGAGCAGTGTATTGCTTCACCGGGACCAAGAGAGGAAACCCCGGATGTCCCTTCGGATCAGGGGCATGAGAGTGATGTGTGGCTGCAATTGGGTTTAGTTGAGATGCCAGACAACCCGAGGAGCGAGGAGTCTACGCACAGCCACCTGTCGAGTGTTCCCACAGTCACCAATCACTCGGAAGGGCCGGGGACCCCCACAACCCCATTTTGTGACAGGATCCCGCATACAAGGGGGGGGAGGCGCAGCCCTACAACGTCCTGCAGCGAGCACGGATCCACAGAGACCCAAACCCCCCCACCGGCGCCTGACACCGCATACAACGGGGACGGGAATCGGAGCCCCTCGACCTCATGCAGTGAACGGGGTTTTTCCTAGGGCACTTTGCTTTTGGGTTGTTGTGACGCTGGGCACCATACTTGGTTTTGTTCATTGTGATGCCCTATTTGTTCTGACACGACAGGTGCCCTATGTGTTTGGCGCTGGCACAGGAAGGTTATATGTTATGCTATCAGGCTTGACAGCTGCCGCCTGCTCCCAGTGTGCGCCCGCTTCCAGGAAGCGGCATGTCGGATGCTCGTGTACATATCAGGCTGTGTCTTAACGACTGGATGTAGCATAGCAGTTGATTGTGGACAACACCTGGAACATTGGCTGGAATTGCCTGGGCGGGGGCATCCAGTATCTGTGACCGACCATGATTGAGCCTAAAGCGCTGGGGATCCCCGAGACGGCACGGGTGACGTAGCCACTTTGCCCACAAGTGGGCCATTTCTGATTTTCCCTCCCGCTCTGCAGCGCTGGGGATCCCCGAGACGGCAGTGGTGACGTAGCCACTTTCCCCATGAGTGGGCCATTTCTGATCCCCCCCCCCCCCCGCTCTGAAGCGGTGGGGATCCCCGAGACAGCAGGGGTGACGTAGCCACTTTGCCCACTTGTGGGCCATTTCTGATTTTGCCCCCCCGCTCTAAAGCGGTGGGGATCCCCGAGACGGCAGGGGTGACGTAGCCACTTTGCCCACTTGTGGGCCACTTCTGATTTTGCCCCCCGCTCTGAAGCGGTGGGGATTCTTGAGACGGCAGGGGTGACGTAGCCACTTTGCCCACTTGTGGGCCACTTCTGATTTTGCCCCCCGCTCTGAAGCAGTGGGGATCCCCGAGACGGCAGGGGTGACGTAGCCACTTTGCCCACTTGTAGGCCATTTCTGATTTTGCCCCCCCGCTCTAAAGCGCTGGGGATCCCCGAGACGGCAGTGGTGACGTAGCCACTTTCCCCATGAGTGGGCCATTTCTGATCCCCCCCCCCCCCGCTCTGAAGCGGTGGGGATCCCCGAGACAGCAGGGGTGACGTAGCCACTTTGCCCACAAGTGGGCCATTTCTGATTTTGCCCCCCCGCTCTAAAGCGGTGGGGATCCCCGAGACGGCAGGGGTGACGTAGCCACTTTGCCCACTTGTGGGCCACTTCTGATTTTGCCCCCCGCTCTGAAGCGGTGGGGATTCTTGAGACGGCAGGGGTGACGTAGCCACTTTGCCCACTTGTGGGCCACTTCTGATTTTGCCCCCCGCTCTGAAGCAGTGGGGATCCCCGAGACGGCAGGGGTGACGTAGCCACTTTGCCCACTTGTGGGCCATTTCTGATTTTGCCCCCCCGCTCTAAAGCGGTGGGGATCCCCGAGACGGCAGGGGTGACGTAGCCACTTTGCCCACAAGTGGGCCACTTCTGATTTTGCCCCCCGCTCTAAAGCGGTGGGGATCCCCGAGACGGCAGGGGTGACGTAGCCACTTTGCCCACTTGTGGGCCACTTCTGATTTTGCCCCCCGCTCTGAAGCGGTGGGGATCCCCGAGACGGCAGGGGTGACGTAGCCACTTTGCCCACTTGTGGGCCATTTCTGATTTTGCCCCCCCGCTCTAAAGCGCTGGGGATCCCCGAGACGGCAGTGGTGACGTAGCCACTTTCCCCATGAGTGGGCCATTTCTGATCCCCCCCCCCCCCCGCTCTGAAGCGGTGGGGATCCCCGAGACAGCAGGGGTGACGTAGCCACTTTGCCCACAAGTGGGCCATTTCTGATTTTGCCCCCCCGCTCTAAAGCGGTGGGGATCCCCGAGACAGCAGGGGTGACGTAGCCACTTTGCCCACAAGTGGGCCATTTCTGATTTTGCCCCCCCGCTCTAAAGCGGTGGGGATCCCCGAGACGGCAGGGGTGACGTAGCCACTTTGCCCACTTGTGGGCCACTTCTGATTTTGCCCCCCGCTCTGAAGCGGTGGGGATTCTTGAGACGGCAGGGGTGACGTAGCCACTTTGCCCACTTGTGGGCCACTTCTGATTTTGCCCCCCGCTCTGAAGCAGTGGGGATCCCCGAGACGGCAGGGGTGACGTAGCCACTTTGCCCACTTGTGGGCCATTTCTGATTTTGCCCCCCCGCTCTAAAGCGGTGGGGATCCCCGAGACGGCAGGGGTGACGTAGCCACTTTGCCCACAAGTGGGCCACTTCTGATTTTGCCCCCCGCTCTAAAGCGGTGGGGATCCCCGAGACGGCAGGGGTGACGTAGCCACTTTGCCCACTTGTGGGCCACTTCTGATTTTGCCCCCCGCTCTGAAGCGGTGGGGATTCTTGAGACGGCAGGGGTGACGTAGCCACTTTGCCCACTTGTGGGCCACTTCTGATTTTGCCCCCCGCGCTGAAGCAGTGGGGATCCCCGAGACGGCAGGGGTGACGTAGCCACTTTGCCCACAAGTGGGCCACTTCTGATTTTCCCCCCCGCTCTGAAGCGGTGGGGATCCCCGAGACGGCAGGGGTGACGTAGCCACTTTGCCCACAAGTGGGCCCTTTCTCATTCCCCCCCCCCCCGCTCTGAAGCAGTGGGGCTCCCCGACACAGCAGGGGTGACGTAGCCACTTTGCCCACTTGTGGGCCACTTCTGATTTTGCCCCCCGCTCTGAAGCGGTGGGGATCCCCGAGACGGCAAGGGTGACGTAGCCACTTTGCCCACTTGTGGGCCACTTCTGATTTTGCCCCCCCCCCGCTCTAAAGCAGTGGGGATCCCCGAGACGGCAGGGGTGACGTAGCCACTTTGCCCACCTCTGGGCCATTTCTGATTCCCCCCCCCCCGCTCTGAAGCAGTGGGGCTCCCCAACACAGCAGGGGTGGCGTAGCCACTTTGCCCACAAGTGGGCCACTTCTGATTTTGCCCCCCGCTCTGAAGCGGTGGGGATCCCCGAGACGGCAGGGGTGACGTAGCCACTTTGCCCACTTGTGGGCCACTTCTGATCCCCCCCCCCCCCCCGCTCTAAAGCGGTGGGGATCCCCGAGACGGCAGGGGTGACGTAGCCACTTTTGCCCACTTGTGGGCCCTTTCTGATTTGGCCCCCCGCTCTGAAGCGGTGGGGATCCCCGAGACGGCAGGGGTGACGTAGCCACTTTGCCCACTAGTGGGCCACTTCTGATTTTGCCCCCCGCTCTGAAGCGGTGGGGATCCCCGAGACGGCAGGGGTGACGTAGCCACTTTGCCCACAAGTGGGCCGCTTGTGATTTCCCCCCCCCCGCTTTAAAGCGGTGGGGATCCCCGAAACGGCAGGGGTGACGTAGCCACTTTGCCCACAAGTGGGCCACTTCTGATTTTGCCCCCCGCTCTGAAGTGGTGGAGATCCCCGAGACAGCATGGGTGACGTAGCCACTTTGCCCACTTGTGGGCCACTTGTGATCCCCCCCCCCCCCCGCTCTGAAGCGTGGGGATCCCCGAGACGGCAGGGGTGACATAGCCACTTTGCCCACCTCTGGGCCACTTCTGATTTTTCCCCCCGCTTTGAAGCGGTTGGGATCCCCGAGACGGGCGGGGTTTACGTAGCCACTTTGCCCACTTGTGGGCCACTCCTGATTTTGCCCCCCGCTCTAAAGCGGTGGGGATCCCCGAGACGGCAGTGGTGACGTAGCCACTTTGCCCACTTCTGATCCATTTTTGATTCCCCCCCCCCGTCTCTAAAGGGGTGGGGATCCCCGAGACGGCAGGGGTGACGTAGCCACTTTGCCCACAAGTGGGCCACATCTGATTTTGCCCCCCGCTCTAAAGCGTCGGAGATCCCCGAGACGGCAGGGGTGACGTAGCCACTTTGCCCACTTGTGGGCCACTTCTGATTTTGCCCCCCGCTCTGAAGCAGTGGGGATCCCCGAGACGGCAGGGGTGACATAGCCACTTTGCCCACAAGTGGGACATTTCTGATCCCCCCCCCCCCCCCCGCTCTGAAGCAGTGGGGCTCCCCGAGACAGCAGGGGTGACGTAGCCACTTTGCCCACAAGTGAGGCACTTCTGATTTCTCCCCCCCCGCTGTGCAGCGGTGTGGATCCCCGAGACGGCAGGCGTGACGCCACTTTGCCCACAAGTGGGCCATTTCTGATTTTGCCCCCCGCTGTGAAGCAGTGGGGATCCCCGAGACGGCAGGGGTGACGTAGTCACTTTGCCCACAGGTGGGCCACTTCTGATCCCCCCCCCCCCCCGCTCTGAAGCGGTGGGGATCCCCGAGACAGCAGGGGTGACATAGCCACTTTGCCCACTTCCGGGCCACTTCTGATCCCCCCCCCCCCCGGCTCTGAAGCAGTTGGGATCCCCGAGACGGCAGGGGTGACGTAGCCACTTTGCCCACTTGTGGGCCACTTCTGATTTTGCCCCCCGCTCTAGGGCGGTGGGGATCCCCGAGATGGCAGGGGTGACGTAGCCACTTTGCCCACTTGTGGGCCACTTCTGATTTTGCCCCCCGCTCTGAAGCGGTGGGGATCCCCGAGACGGCAGGGGTGACGTAGCCACTTTGCCCACTTCCGGGCCACTTCTGATTTTCCCCCCCGCTTTGAAGCGGTGGGGATCCCCGAGACGGCAGTGGTGACGTAGCCACTTTGCCCACTTCCGGGCCACTTCTGATCCCCCCCCCCCCCGGCTCTGAAGCAGTTGGGATCCCCGAGACGGCAGGGGTGACGTAGCCACTTTGCCCACTTGTGGGCCACTTCTGATTTTGCCCCCCGCTCTAGGGCGGTTGGGATCCCCGAGATGGCAGGGGTGACGTAGCCACTTTGCCCACTTGTGGGCCACTTCTGATTTTGCCCCCCGCTCTGAAGCGGTGGGGATTCCCGAGACGTCAGGGGTGGCATAGCCACTTTGCCCACTTGTGGGCCACTTCTGATTTTGCCCCCCGCTCTGAAGCAGTGGGGATCCCCGAGACGGCAGGGGTGACATAGCCACTTTGCCCACAAGTGGGCCATTTCTGATTCCCCTCCCCCGCTCTGAAGCAATGGGGCTCCCCGAGACAGCACGGGTGACGTAGCCACTTTGCCCACAAGTGGGGCACTTCTGATTTCCCCCCCCCCGCTCTGAAGCGGTGGGGATCCCCGAGACGGCAGGGGTAACATAGCCACTTTGCCCACAAGTGGGCCACTTCTGATTTCCCCCCCCTGCTCCGCAGCGGTGTGGATCCCCGAGACGGCAGGGGTGACGTAGCCACTTTCCCCATAGGTGGGCCATTTCTGATTTGGCCCGCCGCTCTGAAGCGGTGGGGATCCCCGAGACGGCAAGGGTGACATAGCCACTTTGCCAATAAGTGGGCCACTTCTGATTTCCCCCCCCCCCACTTCTGATTTTGCCCCCCGCTGTGAAGTGGTAGGGATTCCCCAAACGGCAGGGGTGGCATAGCCACTTTGCCCACTTGTGGGCCACTTCTGATTTTGCCCCCCGCTCTGAAGCAGTGGGGATCCCCGAGACGGCAGGGGTGACGTAGCCACTTTCCCCATAAGTGGGCCACTTCTGATTTTGCCCCTCCCCCGCTCTGAAGCAGTGGGGATCCCCGAGACGGCAGGGGTGGCATAGCCACTTTGCCCACTTGTGGGCCACTTCTGATTTTGCCCCCCGCTCTGAAGCATTGGGGATCCCCGAGACGGCAGGGGTGACATAGCCACTTTGCCCACAAGTGGGCGACTTCTGATTTTCCCCCCCGCTCTAAAGCCGTGGAGATCCCCGAGACGGCAGGGGTGACGTAGCCACTTTGCCCACTTATGGGCCATTTCTGATTTTGCCCCCCGCTCTGAAGTGGTGGGGATCCCCGAGACGGCACGGGTGGCATAGCCACTTTGCCCACTTGTGGGCCACTTCTGATTTTGCCCCCCGCTCTGAAGCATTGGGGATCCCCGAGACGGCAGGGGTGACATAGCCACTTTGCCCACAAGTGGGCGACTTCTGATTTTCCCCCCCGCTCTAAAGCCGTGGAGATCCCCGAGACGGCAGGGGTGACGTAGCCACTTTGCCCACTTATGGGCCATTTCTGATCCCCCCCCCCCCCCGCTCTGAAGCGGTGGGGATCCCCGAGACAGCAGGGGTGAACTAGCCACTGTGCCCACAAGTGGGCCATTTCTGATTTTGCCCCCCGCTCTGAAGCGGTGGGGATCCCCGAGACGGCAGGGGTGACGTACCCACTTTGCCCACTTGTGGGCCACTTCTGATTTTGCCCCCCGCTCTGAAGCAGTGGGGATCCCCGAGACGGCAGGGGTGACATAGCCACTTTGCCCACAAGTGGGCGACTTCTGATTTTCCCCCCCGCTCTGAAGCCGTGGAGATCCCCCGAGACGGCAGGGGTGACATAGCCACTTTGCCCACAAGTGGGCCACTTCTGATCCCCCCCCCCCCCCCGCTCTGAAGCGGTGGGGCTCCCGGACACAGCAGGGGTGACGTAGCCACTTTGCCCACAAGTGGGGCACTTCTGATCCCCCCCCCCCTGCTCTGAAGCAGTGGGGACCCCCAAGACAGCAGGGGTGAACTAGCCACTTTGCCCACTTGTGGGCCACTTGTGATCCCCTCCCCCCCCGCTCTAAAGCGGTGGGGATCCCCGAGACGGCAGGGGTGACGTAGCCACTTTGCCCACTTGTGGGCCACTTCTGATTTTGCCCCCCGCTCTGAAGCAGTGGGGATTCCCGAGACGGCAGGGGTAACATAGCCACTTTGCCCACTTGTGGGCCACTTCTGATTTTGCCCCCTGCTCTAAAGCGGTGGGGATCCCCGAGACGGCAGGGGTGACGTAGCCAATTCGCCCACAAGTGGGCCACTTGTGATTCCCCCCCCCCCCGCTCTAAAGCGGTGGGGATCCCCGAGACGGCAGGGGTCTCGTAGTCACTTTGCCCATAAGTGGGCCACTTCTGATTTTGCCCCCCGCTTTGAAGCAGTTGGGATCCCCGAGACGGCAGGGGGGACATAGCCACTTTGCCCACAAGTGGGCCACTTCTGATTTTGCCCCCCGCTCCGAAGCAGTGGGGATCCCCGAGACGGCAGGGGTGACATAGCCACTTTGCCCACAAGTGGGCCACTTCTGATTTTCCCCCCCGCTCTAAAGCGGTGGGGCTCCCCGAGACAGCAAGGGGGAACTTGGCAATTTGCCCACTTGTGGGCCACTTCTGATTCCCGCCCCCCCCCCCCGCTCTGAAGCGGTGGGGAACCCCGAGACGGCAGGGGTGACGTAGCCACTTTGCCCACAAGTGGGCCACTTGTGATTTCCCCCCCCCCGCTCTGAAGCGGTGGGGATCCCCGAGACGGCAGGGGTCTCGTAGTCACTTTGCCCATAAGTGGGCCACTTCTGATTTTGCCCCCCGCTCTGAAGCGGTTGGGATCCCCGAGACGGCAGGGGGGACATAGCCACTTTGCCCACAAGTGGGCCATTCCTGATTTTGCCCCCCGCTCTAAAGCGGTGGGGATCCCCGAGAACGCAGGGGTGACGTAGCCACTTTGCCCAGTTGTGGGCCACTTCTGATCCCCCCCCCCCCCCCGCTGTGAAGCAGTGGGGATCCCCGAGACGGCAGGGGTGACATAGCCACTTTGCCCACAACTGGGCCACTTTTGATTTCCCCCCCCCGCTCTAAAGCGGTGGGGATCCCCGAGACGGCAGGGATCACGTAGCCACTTTGCCCACTTATGGGCCATTTCTGATCCCCCCCCCCCCCCGCTCTGAAGCGGTGGGGATCCCCGAGACGGCAGTGGTGACGTAGCCACTTTGCCCACAAGTGGGCCACTTCTGATTTCCCCCCCCCCGGCTCTGAAGCAGTTCGGATACCCGAGACGGCAGGGGTGACGTAGCCACTTTGCCCACAAGTGGGCCACTTCTGATTTTGCCCCCCGCTCTAAAGCGGTGGGGATCCCCGAGAACGCTAGGGTGACGTAGCCACTTTGCCCAGTTGCGGGCCACTTCTGATTCCCCCCCCCCCCCGCTGTGAAGCGGTGGGGATCCCCGAGACAGCAGGGGTGACATAGCCACTTTGCCCACAAGTGGGCCATTTCTGATCCCCCCCCCCCCCGCTCTGAAGCGGTGGGGCTCCCCGAGACAGCAGGGCTGACGTAGCCACTTTGCCCACTTGTGGGCCACTTCTGATTTCCCCCCCCCCGCTCTGAAGCGGTGGGGATCCCCGAGACTGCAGGGGTGACGTAGCCACTTTGCCCACAAGTGGGCCACTTGTGATTCTGCCCCCCGCTCTGAAGCGGTGGGGATCCCCGAGACGACAGGGGGGACATAGCCACTTTGCCCACAAGTGGGCCACTTCTGATTTTGCCCCCCGCTCTGAAGCAGTTGGGATCCCCGAGACGGCAGGGGTGACGTAGCCACTTTGCCCACAAGTGGGCCACTTCTGACTTTGCCCCCCGCTCTGAAGTGGTGGGGATTCCCAAGACGGCAGGGGTGGCATAGCCACTTTGCCCACTTGTGGGCCACTTCTGATTTTGCCCCCCGTTCTGAAGCAGTGGGGATCCCCGAGACGGCAGGGGTGACATAGCCACTTTGCCCACAAGTGGGCCACTTCTGATTTTCCCCCCCGCTCTAAAGCGGTCGAGATCCCCGAGACGGCAGGGGTGACGGAGCCACTTTGCCCACTTGTGGGCCATTTCTGATCCCCCCCCCCCCCGCTCTGAAGCAGTGGGGCTCCCCGACACAGCAGGGGTGACGTAGCCACTTTGCCCACAAGTGGGGCACTTCTTATTCCCCCCCCCCCCGCTGTGAAGCAGTGGGGATCCCCGAGACAGCAGGGGTGAACTAGCCACTTTGCCCACAAGTGGGCCACTTGTGATCCCCTCCCCCCCCCGCTCTGAAGCGGTGGGGATCCCCGAGACGGCAGGGGTGACGTAGCCACTTTGCCCATAAGTGGGCCACTTCTGATTTTGCCCCCCGCTCTGAAGCGGTTTGGATCCCCAAGACGGCACGGGGGACATAGCCACTTTGCCCACAAGTGGGCGACTTCTGATTTTGCCCCCCGCTCTGAAGCAGTGGGGATTTCCGAGACGGCAGGGGTAACATAGCCACTTTGCCCACTTGTGGCCCACTTCTGATTTTGCCCCCTGCTCTAAAGCGGTGGGGATCCCCGAGACGGCAGGGTTGACGTAGCCACTTTCCCCATAAGTGGGCCATTTCTGATTTTGCCCCCCGCTCTAAAGCGGTGGGGATCCCCGAGACGGCAGGGGTGACGTAGGCACTTTGCCCATAACTGGGCCACTTCTGATTTTGCCCCCCGCTTTGAAGCTGTTGGGATCCCCGAGACGGCAAGGGGGACATAGCCACTTTGCCCACAAGTGGGCCACTTCTGATTTTGCCCCCCGCTCGGAAGCAGTTGGGATCCCCGAGACGGCAGGGGTGACGTAGCCACTTTGCCCACTTGTGGGCCATTTCTGATTTTGCCCCCCGCTCCGAAGCAGTGGGGATCCCCGAGACGGCAGGGGTGACATAGCCACTTTGCCCACAAGTGGGCCACTTCTGATTTTCCCCCCCGCTCTAAAGCGGTGGGGATCCCCGAGACGGCAGGGGTGACGTAGCCACTTTGCCCATAAGTGGGCCACTTCTGATTTTGCCCCCCGCTTTGAAGCAGTTGGGATCCCCGAGACGGCAGGGGGGACATAGCCACTTTGCCCACAAGTGGGCCACTTCTGATTTTGCCCCCCGCTTTGAAGCGGTTGGGATCCCCGAGACGGCAGGGGGGACATAGCCACTTTGCCCACTTGTGGGCCACTTCTGATTTTGCCCCCCGCTCCGAAGCAGTGGGGATCCCCGAGACGGCAGGGGTGACATAGCCACTTTGCCCACAAGTGGGCCACTTCTGATTTTCCCCCCCGCTCTAAAGCGGTGGGGATCCCCGAGACGGCAGGGGTGACGTAGCCACGTTGCCCACAAGTGGGCCATTTCTGATTCCCCCCCCCCTGCTCTGAAGCGGTGGGGCTCCCCGAGACAGCAGGGGTGACGTAGCCACTTTGCCCACTTGTGGGCCACTTTTGATCCCCCCCCCCCCCCGCTCTGAAGCGGTGGGGATCCCCGAGACGGCAGGGGTGACATAGCCACTGTGCCCACAAGTGGGCCACTTGTGATTTCCCCCCCCCCCCCCCCCGCGCTTTGAAGCGGTGGGGATCCCCGAGACGGCAGGGGTGACGTAGCCACTTTGCCCACTTGTGGGCCACTTCTGATTTTGCCCCCCGCTCTGAAGCAGTGGGGATCCCCGAGACGGCAGGGGTGACATAGCCACTTTGCCCACAAGTGGGCCACTTCTGATTTTCCCCCCCGCTCTAAAGCAGTGGGGATCCCCGAGACGGCAGGGGTGACGTAGCCACTTTGCCCACAAGTGGGCCATTTCTGATTCCCCCCCCCCGCTCTGAAGCGGTGGGGCTCCCCGAGACAGCAGGGGTGACGTAGCCACTTTGCCCACTTGTGGGCCACTTCTGATTGCCCCCCCCCCCCCCCCCCGCTCTGAAGCGGTGGGGATCCCCGAGACAGCAGGGGTGACGTAGCCACTTTGCCCACAAGTGGGCCACTTGTGATTTCCCCCCCCCGCGCTCTGAAGCGGTGGGGATCCCCGAGACGGCAGGGGTGACGTAGCCACTTTGCCCATAAGTGGGCCACTTCTGATTTTGCCCCCCGCTTTGAAGCGGTTGGGATCCCCGAGACGGCAGGGGTGGCATAGCCACTTTGCCCACAAGTGGGCCACTTCCGATTTCCCCCCCCCCCGGGTCTAAAGCAGTTCGGATCCCCGAGACGGCAGGGGTGACGTAGCCACTTTGCCCACTTGTGGGCCATTTCTGATTTTGCCCCCCGCTCCGAAGCAGTGGGGATCCCCGAGACGGCAGGGGTGACATACCCACTGTGCCCAGTTGTGGGCCACTTCTGATCCCCCCCCCCCCCCCCCCCGCTGTGAAGCAGTGGGGATCCCCGAGACGGCAGGGGTGACATAGCCACTTTGCCCACAAGTGGGCCACTTCTGATTTTGCCCCCCGCTCTGAAGCAGTGGGGATCCCCGAGACGGCAGGGGTGACATAGCCACTTTGCCCACAAGTGGGCCACTTCTGATTTTCCCCCCCGCTCTAAAGCGGTGGGGATCCCCGAGACGGCAGGGGTGACGTAGCCACTTTGCCCACTTCTGGGCCATTTCTGATCCCCCCCCCCCCCCGCTCTGAAGCGGTGGGGCTCCCCGAGACAGCAGGGGTGATGTAGCTACTTTGCCCACTTGTGGGCCACTTCGGATTCCCCCCCCCCGCTCTGAAGCGGTGGGGATCCCCGAGACGGCAGGGGTGACGTAGCCACTTTGCCTACAAGTGGGCCACTTCTGATTTCCCCCCCCCCCGCTCTAAAGCGGTGGGGATCCCGGAGACGGCAGGGGGGACATAGCCACTTTGCCCACAAGTGGGCCATTTCTGATTTTGCCCCCCGCTTTGAAGCAGTGGGGATTCCCAAGACGGCAGCGGTGACGTAGCCACTTTGCCCACAAGTGGGCCACTTCTGATTTTGCCCCCCGCCCTAAAGCGGTGGGGATCCCCGAGACGGCAGTGGTGACGTAGCCACTTTGCCCACAAGTGGGCCACTTCTGATCCCCCCCCCACCCGGCTCTGAAGCAGTTCGGATCCCCGAGACGGCAGGGGTGACGTGGCCACTTTGCCCACAACTGGGCCACTTCTGATTTTGCCCCCTGCTCTAAAGCGGTGGGGATCCCCGAGACAGCAGGGGTGACGTAGCCACTTTGCCCACTTGTGGGCCACTTCTGATTCCTCCCCCCCCCCTAACCCTAACCCTAACCCTAACCAGGGGTGACATAGCCACTTTGCCCACAAGTGGGCCACTTCTGATCTGCCCCCCCCCCGGTCTGAAGCAGTGGGGATCCCCGAGACGGCAGGGGTGACGTAGCCACTTTGCCCACAAGTGGGCCACTTCTGATTTTCCCCCCCGCTCTGAAGCGGTGGGGCTCCCCGAGAAAGCAGCGGTGACATAGCCACTTTGCCCACAAGTGGGCCACTTCTGATTTTGCCCCCCGCTCTGAAGCAGTGGGGATCCCCGAGACGGCAGGGGTGACGTAGCCACTTTGCTCACAAGTGGGCCACTTCTGATTTTCCCCCCCGCTCTGAAGCGGTGGGGCTCCCCGAGACAGCAGGGGTGACGTAGCCACTTTGCCCACTTGTGGGCCACTTTTGAGTTTGCCCCCCGCTCTAAAGCGGTGGGGATCCCCGAGACGGCAGGGGTGACGTAGCCACTTTGCCCACAAGTGGGCCACTTCTGATTTTGCCCCCCGCTCTGAAGCGGTGGGGATCCCCGAGACGGCAGGGGTGACGTAGCCACTTTGCCCACAAGTGGGGCACTTCTGATTCCCCCCCCCCCCGCTCTGAAGCAGTTGGGATCCCCGAGACGGCAGGGGTGATATAGCCACTTTGCCCACTTGTGGGCCACTTCTGATTTTGCCCCCCGCTCTAAAGCGGTGGGGATTCCCGAGACGGCAGGGGTGACATGGCCACTTTGCCCACTTGTGGGCCACTTCTGATTTTCCCCCCCGCTCTGAAGCGGTGGGGATCCCCGAGACGGCAGGGGTGACGTAGCCACTTTGCCCACTTGTGGGCCATTTCCGATTTTGCCCCCCGCTCTGAAGCGGTCGGGATTCCCGAGACGGCAGGGGTGACGTAGCCACTTTGCCCACAAGTGGGGCACTTCTGATCCCCCCCCCCCCCCGCTCTGAAGCAGTGGGGATCCCCGAGACGGCAGGGGTGATATAGCCACTTTGCCCACTTGTGGGCCACTTCTGATTTTGCCCCCTGGTCTGAAGCGGTGGGGATTCCCAAGACGGCAGGGGTGATGAACCCACTTTGCCCACTTGTAGGCCACTTCTGATTCCCCCCCCCCCCCCGCTCTGCAGCGGTGGGGATCCCCGAGACGGCAGGGGTGACGTAGCCACTTTGCCTACTTCTGGGCCATTTCTGTTTCCCCCCCCCCCGCTTTAAAACACCGGGGCTCCCCGAGACAGCAGGGGTGACATAGCCACTTTGCCCACAAGTGGGCCACTTCTGATTTTGCCCCCCGCTCTGAAGCAGTGGGGATCCCCGAGACGGCAGGGGTGACGTAGCCACTTTGCTCACAAGTGGGCCACTTCTGATTTTCCCCCCCGCTCTGAAGCGGTGGGGCTCCCCGAGAC
The DNA here is from genome assembly GCA_964036045.1 of Eutreptiella sp. 'Long Island Sound 2002'. NCBI lineage: Eukaryota > Euglenozoa > Euglenophyceae > Eutreptiales > Eutreptiaceae > Eutreptiella > Eutreptiella sp. 'Long Island Sound 2002'. Next base: position 184,511,604 of record OZ038380.1, on the reverse strand, counting down.
AGAAGGGGTGACGTAGCCACTTTGCCCACTTGTGGGCCACTTCTGATTTTGCCCCCCGCTCTAAAGCGGTGGGGATCCCCGAGACGGCAGGGGTGACGTAGCCACTTTGCCCACAAGTGGGCCACTTCTGATTTTGCCCCCCGCTCTGAAGCGGTGGGGATCCCCGAGACGGCAGGGGTGACGTAGCCACTTTCCCCATAAGTGGGCCATTTCTGATTTTGCCCCCCGCTCTGAAGCGGTGGGGATCCCCGAGACGGCAGGGGTGACATAGCCACTTTGCCCACAAGTGGGCCACTTCTGATCCCCCCCCCCCCGCTCTGAAGCGGTGGGGATTCCCGAGACGGCAGGGGTGACATAGCCACTTTGCCCACTTGTGGGCCACTTCTGATTTTCCCCCCCGCTCTGAAGCGGTGGGGATCCCCGAGACGGCAGGGGTGACGTAGCCACTTTGCCCACTTCTGGGCCATTTCTGATCCCCCCCCCCCCCGCTCTGAAGCGGTGGGGATCCCCGAGACGGCAGGGGTGACGTAGCCACTTTGCCCACAAGTGGGTCACTTTTGATTCCCCCCCCCCGCGCTCTGAAGCGGTGGGGATCCCCGAGACGGCAGGGGTGACATAGCCACTTTGCCCACTTGTGGGCCACTTCTGATTTTGCCCCCTGCTCTAAAGCGGTGGGGATTCCCGAGACGGCAGGGGTGACGAAGCCACTTTGCCCACTTTCTGGGCCACTTGTGATTCCCCCCCCCCCCCCCCGCTCTGCAGCGGTCGGGATCCCCGAGACGGCAGGGGTGACGTAGCCACTTTGCCCACTTCTGGGCCAAATCTGATTCCCCCCCCCCCCCCCCGCGCTCTGCAGCGGTGGGGATCCCCGAGACGGCAGGGGTGACGTAGCCACTTTGCCCACAAGTGGGCCACTTCTGATTTTGCCCCCCGCTCTGAAGCGGTAGGGATCCCTGAGACGGCGGTTATTCCGTGAGATGGCACAACCTACTTTGTACTACAGTGGTTCCAAGTTGGCCCCCACACCCAGGACCCAGGCAATGCATTGGGAGGTGTCTCGGTTGTACCCCACGCCCAAATCTGCAGAGCCCCCTGACACATGGTTTTTTTGCGATGGCACACCAGCCATAGCGTGCCAGGAATGTAAGGTTCTTCATTGTACCTTCCATACCATTGTCTTGTGTCAGTCCGAGATTTGTCTGGGATTGCGCCAATTCTGGGCGGCCAACGTTGCTGTTGCTGTTGTTGCTTTTGCTGCAGTTACTGCTGCCAATGCCACTCATGCCACTCCTGCCAATGCCAATGCCACTGATGACACCCGTCCCGGTGTGTGGATCTGTCGGAAGTGGTATGCGTTGCCTCCTCCATACTCCCAAAATGATGATGGTCAATTGCAAAATGACCAAGCATTTTGCAAATAGCTGCATTTGGAAAAGAAAGAAGATCTCTTTGAGAGATGCAAGCTGAATCCCACACCGAGAGGCAAGCCTCACTATAGAGATACTAAGGCCGACTTGATCTTCAAGCGTGTCTTTTGTAACTACTTGTAAGTGTTGGCCCCACCCTCCCTCCCTCCTCTGTGCATGCATACATACGATACTCAACCCTCTTTGGTGAAGTGGTTGTGTGATCCCTCCCTCCTCTGTGCATACGTGCATACGGTACTCAACCCTCCTTGGTGAAGCGGTTGTGTGATTCCTCTCTCCTCCGTGCATGATGGTTTGGCCTGGGTGGGGCGCCACTAACACAAGTGGCCGGGAATCGACCTGGGGGCTTTATGCCCTTAAACAAAAGTACCACGTACCATCAAAGTGTGCAGTTTTTTGTGCAATTTTTTTCCAAAAAAAATTGTCTTTTTAGTGAGCAAAAAAAAAAATTAAAAAAAAATTTTACTCAGTTTTACCTCAAATCTACTCACTTTTACCACATTTTACTCAGTTTTACCTCGTCTGGTACTCAGTTTTACCAAATACCCACTGTGGTCCTCCTGCATTCCCTAGCAGCACGTGTTCATTGTACAGCGTGTGAGTTTCTGGTTCGTCAGCATTGGACCTTGCAGTACCTGCATGCCTGTTCATGAGCGCATTTTGGATTTCACAAATCAGGATGCCCCTTGAGAACGCCTTTTTTTTCCTGCTGAGGAAAGCATACACCCTGGATCAGCAATTACAGGCGACGCACCAGCGGTTACTGACCAACCGTTGTTGGTCATTCATGTCCCCAACCTCTACCCCCCCCCCCCGCCCGCCACTGCCTCCAGCAACATAAATCCACCAAGAATGAAGGGGTACAAACCAAGAATTGCAGGCCCAAAATATGACACAGAGGTTGTTGGATGTAGGAATGATAATATCATGGAGTGAGGCCCACAACCAACAACCTGGCTGGGCATTTTGTGCACAGAAGTGCGTTATTTGGTAGATGGTGGAAAATAACCCCCCCCCCCCCCCGAAAGGGGAGAAAAAAACCCCTCAAAAGGCGAGAAACCCCCCCTCCCGATTGCAAAAGCAAAAGTGTGCAAAAGCTGAGCAAGTGAGAACCCTGAGCTTGTAATAACTTACACTGGTGACAACCTACAGGTTTGAGATGAGGCTGGAGGCTGCAGAACCAGTGGTGTCATCTACGATTGCAAAAAAAAAAAAAAAAGGTGCGCAGAAGGTCTGGACTTGACAACTCTAAGCGTGTAACTTACACTGGTGACAACCTGAAAGGTTCGTGTTGAGGCTGCAGAACCCAGTGGTGCCATTCCCGATTGCAAAAGAAAAGGTGTGCAAAAGGTCTGGAAATGAGAACTCTGAGCTTCTAGCGTACACTGGTGACAACTTGAAGGTTTGTGTGGAGGCTGCAGAACCCAGTGGTGGCATTTGCGAGTGCAAAAGCAAAGGGCTGAAAAAGGTGAGGAAAACAGTCCAGAAGTTTGCAAGAAGTTTCCAAATGTTTCCAAAGGTTTCCAAGAAGTTTCCAAACCTTTCCGGAAGTTTCCAAGAAGTTTCCAAACGTTTCCAGAAGTTTCCAAGAAGTTTCCAAAAAATTTCCAAAAGTTTCCAAGAGGTTTCCAAACGTTTCCAAGAAGTTTCCAAACGTTTCCAAAGGGTTCCAAGAAGTTTCCAGAGATATTCCAAAAGTTTCCAAGAAGTTTCCAAACGTTTCCAAACGTTTCCAAACGTTTCCAAGAAGTTTCCAAGAAGTTTCCAAACCCTTCCAAAAGTTTTTAAGTAGTTTGCAAAAGTTTCCAGAAGTTTCCAACAAGTTTCCAATCGTTTCAAGAAGTTTCCAAGAAAATTCCAAACGTTTCCAATAGTTTCCAAGACGTTTCCAAACGTTTCCAAGAAGTTTCCAAGAAGTTTCCAAACGTTTTGGAAAGGTTTCCAACAAGTTTCCAATTGTTTCAAGAAGTTTCCAAGAAGTTTCCAAACGTTTCCGAACGTTTCCAGGAAGTCTCCAAACGTTTCCAATAGTTTCCAAGAAGTTTCCAAACATTTCGGAAAGGTTTCCAAGAAGTTTCCAAACCTTTCCAGAAGTTTCCAAGAAATACAGGGATTACCTGAGGTTCGTCGACGAATAACGACGAACAACAACGAACTACAACAACCCACTCGGAAATTGCAAAAGACGAACAATGATGAATAACGACGAATAACAACGAACCATGACAATTTCATTTGTTATTTCCCTTTGCCATTTCTTTGTACCCTTTCTCATCTCCTGCTTATTCCCACCCTTCTGATTTGTTTTCCTTTCCAACAGCCATGCCACCGAAAGCAGCAGCTGAGTTCCCAGCTGAGACAGAGGTGCCACCACCACGGGCGGCTGCGTCCGGTGCTTTGACAGGGACGGGTGCTTGGACGTGGTTTCGTTTTCTCCCACGGTGGTCACTTGGGTCTTGGGGCAGGGGGGGGGGGTCGAGGGGGGCTCATCCTGTGGTTGTCAGCCGTTCTAATACATGGGTGAGGTGGGATCGGGATCGTAATGGCCATAAGGCCGCTCCCCCTTGCAGGGGTTGGCAAGAGGTAGTTGGGGGTGGAGGTCACAATAGGAGGCAACTGACATGCGCTCTGCAGAATTATCACTGGTACGGCTTGCGTGCTATTTCAAGCTCTGCATCTCATATGCACGTCCTGTGGGGTGCTGCGAGCCACGACATGCGACGCGCGCTGCTGATTGGCACTCGGCGAGCTTTCTGCACGAAGGGCTTCGTGGCACCGACTGGCATCTTCGTCGACGCCGAGAATTTGACAGATTTCCTACAGAAAGGCGGCTCTCAGCAACTCATCTCATGGGCGGCAGAGGTTGGCAATCCGATTGTGCGCAAGGCGTATGGAAACTGGAACGCCATGCAGGGCGTGGTGCAGACACACCTGGTGGAGAATGGCTTCCAGCTCATCCACACACCTTATCCCCTCTCGGGCAAGTCGGCTGCCGACATCGCAATGGTCGTCGATGTGATGGGCGTGCTCTACCAGCGGACGGAGCTGCAAACCTTCATTCTAGCCACTGGTGACAGCGACTTCAGCCACCTGTTCTGCCATCTGCGGCAATCGGGACGAACTGTGATCGGCGTGGGCCCAGACTCGCCGCTCTCCCGAATTGTAAAGAATAGCTGCGACAAGTACATCTTGATAGACCGGCCCGGTGCTGCAGTGCCCTCACCAAGCGACTGGGAGGAGGCACGAAGGTTGGTGGCACGCACTCTAGAGAGTGTGGACAAAGATGGCAAGATGCTGATCGGTGTTCTGAAGGAACGGATGCTTCGCCTTGACAGCTCATTTGATGAGGAGCGGCTGGGCTGCGCAGCGTTTAAGCAGTTTCTCAGTTCGGATGCAGTCGCCGATCTACTGCCACCTATCGTAAATGATCAGCACGGCAATCCTTGCCTCGACTTCAGCGATGATAGCGCCGCCGCCGCCCGTCCGTACGAAGTGCTTGGCAACTGGGAAGAGGCACGGAAGTTGGTGGGACGCACTCTAGAGAGTGTGGACAAAGATGGCAAGATGCTGATCGGTGTTCTGAAGGAACGGATGCTTCGCCTTGACAGCTCATTTGATGAGGAGCGGCTGGGCTGCGCAGCGTTTAAGCAGTTTCTCAGTTCGGATGCAGTCGCCGATCTACTGCCACCTATCGTAAATGATCAGCACGGCAATCCTTGCCTCGACTTCAGCGATGATAGCGCCGCCGCCGCCCGTCCGTACGAAGTGCTTGGCAACTGGGAAGAGGCACGGAAGTTGGTGGGACGCGCGCTCGCTGATATGCCCAAGGGCGGTAAGTTGGCGATAAGCAAGCTGAAACTCAAAATGGTGGACCTCGATGATTCATTCGATGAGCGATCTTGGGGCTGCAAGACGTTCAAGCAGTTTCTCAGCTCCGAGGCATTGGCTGATCTACTGCCCCCTATTGGGAGAAGTGAGTCCGGCCATCCTTTCTTAGACTTCAGCGGTGTGGATGATGATTGGTATACATTCAAACAAAAGCAGATATCAAACAGAGCTTTTCAGTATTTTGCCCACAATCTTGGGTTGTTCAAGCTGCAGACGCCAGCAAGCCCTGCTGCAAGTCCCCGGGCGTCGGCAGAATACGAACCGGCCCTGTATCGCTATGTTCCCGAATTGGCTCAGCAGCTGTTGGAGGCTGACGACGAACTGCTCAGCGAGGCGTTGGATGCCGCAATCCTCGCATCAGCGCGCTACTTTGATTTGCCGTATGAGCTCGCCCTCGAGTGCGTGCGGCCGTACCTGCAGAGCAAACGCGGCCGCACGGACTGGCAAGCACTGCTGGACAATCCCGAAAGCCCTCTCGTGGCGCACATACTCGATGCGAGCCCCTCGAAGCCGCAAACGAACGTCTTGAACGTCTCTGCGCGTGCCGATCAACTCGAAGTTTCGTGGACCCGCAACTTTCATATGTACCATCGGCCGCCTAAGCTTCGAAGCCTTGTGCGCGGACTTGAGGCCGCGCTCCAGGCGGACACGTCCACAGTCCGGAGCCGAGCAGCATGGATGAGGATGTTGTTGCCAGCGATGGCGGGGTCCTTATGTGAGCAGACGCAGGAGGACGGATTGGAGCAACACGACGCGGGATCGCATGCCCTTCCGCCTTCACCGAGCTCGGAACCTGCACCTTCGCGAGGTGAATAGGGACGACTTGAAGGCCGCACTCAAGGAGCGGGGGCCTTGCTGTCGAGCGGTGAAAGGAGCAGCTGGTGGGGCGGCAGCTTGGGTCTGTGGGGTCACAGGAAGCCAAACCACTCTGAGCGGCTTCGTGCAGAAGCCACAGCGCGCTGTGCAAGCAGCGTGCAGTCCCAGGGGGAGGGGGGCATACAAGCCGTTGTGGCGGGCGTCTGGCGGGGGTTGCGGACAGGCCCAGCGACAGACAATCCCAAGAAAAGACCGGGCAACAATCCATAAAAGGCCTCCTCGACTGCCCCGAGTGGGTGGATGGGGGTAGGGGTGGGGGTGGGGCTCAACTGGGGCGTCCACCAGGGGTGGGGATCTGAGGTTCATGATGACGTTTGATCCCGGTACTGGGCTACACAATCTGTGCCCCCTCACCAACCGGAATTTAGGTCATAGGTCGTAGAGTAGTGGACTTGCTCTGCATCTCATGCTACGCCTATCTGCTGCAGCGAAGGGCACCTGCGACATGGCACTGAAGATCTCTTTGACTTTTGCTTTGCGCACCCTCTTGTGCCTTGCTGCACACTGTCGTGCACACGCATCTGTTGCCCATAGCGGGTGGGGGTGGGGCAGGCTTGCGCTTGAAGGAGGGGAGGTAGCCCCCCCTTTGGCGTGACGGTCATCCATGCCGACCGCCTCCGTCCACCCCCAACTGCCCTCCAACCGGTTTATGCCCGCTAGACATTGCCTTCCAACCGCTGCTCTAACCGCCGGTAACCGTCATTGCGACTGCTCTTGAAACCCCCTTTCGGCCTGTTGCACGTGAAGCGCATCCCTCGGTGGGGGTGGGGGTCCAGCCAACAGCAAACGAATCTGCACCAAGGGGGAGCGCCAGCGCGCAGGGCGCGCAGGGCAAAGTTTTGTACGTCCGTAACTACCCAAACCCAAGTTTCGGCCCGTTTGTGGAGGTTTGTTGTTCCATAATAGGGGTTTTTAAGCTTCTCGTGCATGTTTTTATCCATTTTCACGCATTTTCACCCATTTTTTGCTCATTTCCACCACATCCGCTCCTTTCTAGGTTGATTTCTCCCCACTTCGGGGACCCCGAGAAGGCAGGGGTGATGTAGCCATATTGATTTCTCCCCACTATGGGGACCCCGAGAAGGCAGGGGTGATGTAGCCATATTGATTTCTCCCCACTATGGGGACCCCGAGAAGGCAGGGATGATGTAGCCACTTTGATCTCTCCCCACTATGGGGACCCCGAGAAGGCAGGGGTGATGTAGCCATATTGATCTCTCCCCACTATGGGGACCCCGAGAAGGTAGAGGTGATGTAGCCATATTGATTTCTCCCCACTATGGGGACCCCGAGAAGGCAGGGGTGATGTAGCCAAATGTGATCTTGTCCCCTTCTATATGGGGACCCCCGACAAGACAAGGGTTACTTGAGTCTTACCGTGACAAAGGAAGCCGGGGCATCTACGTTGATCACTTGTGGGGGCAAGTGCTAAGGAAGTACCTTCGGGGAACCTAAGGCCGCCCTCAGCTCTGCTTCGGTGGTTTCAGTACCTACGGGGAACCTCACCATCCTTTGTCTTCGTACAACCTTCCGGTGCTATTGAGGAAACCGGGTTGAACTTCGTGATGCACTTGGGTGTTGTTGCGGTCTGTTATATTGCGTGGTTGTTGTGGTTGCGGGCCCGTTGTGCTTGTTTCCAGGTGGATTGTGAAACGGGCACACTGAGCTCGTAATATGATGATACATTCAGTGTGTCTGCTGCGGGAGATCAATTTGCTCTTCGCGTCTTCAGACCTCTTTTGACTTTTGATATGGACTTGAAGATTGGGGACCAAGTGTTTTACACTAGGTCAACTGGGCTTCGCGTGCCCGCGAAGCTGGTTGGCTGAATTGAAGTGGACAAAGTTGTGGAGGTGATTCAACTGTGCTTTTCTTGTTGAGTGCTTTGCAGGGATGGTGTTGCACTTCACATGTCACATGCCTTGGTCTACCGGGGGCCCTCTCTACACGGTGGTAAGCTTGGGGGCTAAATCTAGGATAGTCATAATAAAAGTAGCGCAAAGGGCGCGCGCAGGGCAAACACCTTCCCCGATAGACAGCTGCAGCGGTCACACGGAATCCCCCACGGCGTTTCCTTCCCCGAACATCAGCCCAAAGGCCCTGCAGCCCCTTCCCCTGACGCCCGCAGGTCGCCCCCCCCCACACCGTCCGTGTCCCCGTGGGCCCAGTCTCTGCCCCCGCACACCCCAGGCCCCCCTGCTCTGGAGGGCTGTCCGTCCACATTCACTGCCCGGCGCTCCACACGTCCGTGGCGCCGCCGCACGAGTCTGGCCCAAAATGTAAACGCCGCCATTCCTCCCTCTTGTCACCCGGACACGCATCGCTGCGCCATGCCCCAGACAGGCTGTGCCTGTGGGCGATCCAGGCCCACCCCCTCGGGCGGAGGTCCCCCAGGGTCTGCCTGTGCACGCACCCGCCCCCCGCCCTTGCGTAAACCACACTCGCACTTTTCAATCCTAAGGTTCAACACAACGAACAGCGGCTGGTGGCCGCAGCAATTACAGATGCCCCCTGACCCGCCCCTCCCCCATACCCTCCATGCCCACGGCCTATTGGGGGGCCTATTAGGGGGCCTATTAAGGGGCCTATTGGGGGGCCCATTAGGGGGCTTATTGGGGGGCCTATTGGGGGTCTATTAGAGGGTCTATTTAGGGGTATCCCAGTACGCAAGGTGTGTGGCCAAGTGGGGCCTGCAGCACACCCCAAGGACGGGACAAACCAACGCGGAACACCGGATGTACGCCACGACCCGGCGCAAGTCCCACCAAAGCGTGACCCGGCGTTAATGCCCTGAACCACCAGGCCACCTTGTCTCTTACCCCCATCACGGAGCAAGGGCAGGACACCCAATGAGCCACTGGAACAATGCAGTGGCGAGTGGAACACACGTGGAACTGAGATGGCAATGAAGGCTGTGTGCAGACAGGCGCAGCTGGAGCTGAGTGGCGGGTCCACACTTGACCTTTGAAGCCCTTGCGCAAGCACGGCCCTCTCTTGGCGCGCTGGCCTGACGGAGCTCGCTGCGTGAGCTCTCCACACACCGCTCGTCGGCCTCTCCAGAATTTTAAATTAATTTTCTGGGGCATTGTGTACACAGTCGATCGAACCCGTATCTGTATGCCCCCTCTGAGTGATGATGGTGGGCAGGTGGTAGGGCCGACAATGTATTGTCTCAGAGCTCTGGAACAATCTCGAACAGCTGTCGATGGTACCGGACAGTCAAAAACAAAGTTTTCGAAGTGATCCTCTGTTCTGCCCTATTGAAGCATTGTCTACCTCAGAGCGCAACATGTCCGCCGCGTGCATACGCTTATGTGCGATCTCCTTCCATTGCAGTGAGAGCAGTCACGGGTTGTGCTCTAGTGCCAAGTAGTACCTATGGCGTGTTGTACACAGCACCCCATGGTTGTGGCTGTTTGAGCCTTCGTTGGCTGTTGTTGCTTTGCTTGCCCGCGGCCCTCGCCACCTGACGACGTGCACAACACGGGTTGCCCAAGGTATGATCAAGGGACGGCACCATTGGTCCAAGCCATGGCCGGGCTGAAGCAACATGTCCTATCACAGACGCTGCGCCGCGCTGTGACACTGAACTGTGAGAGACTCCCAGTGTTCTGCTGGAGGGTGACGACCATCCAGGGGGGGTGGGGATTGAGGTCCACATTTTCTGCAATTTCGCAATTTTCGCAATTTTCTTTAATTTTCCGCAATTTATCGCATCTCTCCGCAACTTTTCCGCAATGTTTCTGCTTTGCCCATCCTGTGCCTTTTGATGCCCCTTGCTGTCAATGGTGAACAATGCTGGTGTGCACAACTATGCAGAACGATGAGACTTGGACAACATCCGCTGCCTTTGGTTCATGGTGATATGGAGGGGAGCCTCTGGTAATTGTGCTGCCTGTGGGCCTTTTGTATGACCAAAAGAAAAACTCTGAGCCACCTGTCCAGAACTCCCGCTCCATGAGGGTTCAGGAGGGTTGTCTACGGTATTCCATTTTTCCCACAATTTCCCAAATTTTTTCCCGCAAAGGTGATGGCCACGCTTCAGGCGTTGGACCACCTCCACATGGAATACTACAGGTTGTGCCTGGCCTCAGTCCCCATGATACAGCCATATGCATGTGATGCTGAGCCTGAAGACCAGAGCACGTTGGAGGACCGAGGCTATTTCTCAGGGACATGGACACGGATTGAAATGCTCTCCCACTTCTCTGATTGTATGACCATTGCAAGAGTGCAGAGGTCCCCCAGCAGTTTCCACTACCCTGCGATGTGTATGCTTGTGTCATCCGCAGACACACCAATATACAGGAACTTAGGCGTTACATGTTTGAAGATTATGGCCATGCCACAGGCCTTGACCACTTTTTCATGGAATGATACGCTGCAGGTTGTGTTTCACTGGCCTTAGTCCTCGTGATGCGGCATTTCGCATTGGATGCTGAGCTGACCAGATTGTGCCTGGGGATTTTGGTTCATGCTCAGGGACATAGATACAGCCGTTTGCAACATACTATCCCCCTCTGCCCCCCCCCCCCCCCCAGCGCCATGCGGTACGGGCGCCCCAGCCCAAACGGGGTCACCACCCGGACGCGGAAGCGCCCAAAGAACCGCTCTGCCCACTCAGCTATTCCCGACAGACCCAGGGACGAGCAGACGGCCCCCAAGCTCGGGCGGATGGTATTGTAGAACGCATCTTTTTCATCCCAGTCGCCCACATAGAGCCGGCCATGCCGGACAAGCCAAAAGGCCACAAGCCAGCGACACGGAAGGGTACACAGCACAGGGGACAAGGCAGCCCATTAGGCAAAAGAGGAAAAGACATTCCAGCCGATGGCTTCGGCAAGGAACTGCATGCGCTGGAACACCAGTCCCGACTCCAGCTTGAAGATGTAGGGTTCAAGCGGGATGGGCCTGCTGTTCTTGGGGCACCGGGAGTCGTTTGACGAGGCACAAGTGCAGAACTTGTAGCAGTTTCCAGCCGCCCAGCCCCACAAACCCCAGCAGCCAGCACAGGGCAAGCCACGTTTTGCCGCACATATGGGCTGAAGGCGGCGATGCCCCCATCACCCAACCCAAGGAGCCGCATCTGGGTGCAAAAGTCGGGTTGATCGGGGGGAAGGTCAAGGCACAGAGCAATGCCCGTCTGGAGCCTATGTAGGTCGTAGCCCAGGCCCTCCGGTGGGTGGGTGGGTGGGTGGTTTGCTGGCTGGGTTGGTGGTTGGGTGGGGGGGGGGGGGGGCTGGGTTGGTGGGTGGGGGGGTGGGGGGGGGTGGGGGGGGGGTGTCTGTGTGTGACTGTGTCTGTGTGTGTCTGTGTGTCTGTGTGTATGTGTGTCTGTGTGTACCCGCATTGAAAAAACACTCGCATTACGAGTTTTTTGTGCTCGCAGTACATGTTTCTCATGGCAACCTCTGTGTCCTGTTCACATAACAACTGCTTTTTTGACGAGGGAGGGGGCCCGCACAGCCCAAGGCTGTGGGGCGCATGCCCACATCTTGCCCGACCAAACGGCCGGTAGAAGGATGGCGTGGCCCTCAAGGTGTGGTTTTGCTTAGCGATGGAAGGAGCCACAACCACGGAGAGGCTCCACTACACAGCATGGGTCCGCATGGCAACGACAACGCACACCTCATGCACCGGGCAGTTTTAGTAGACGTTGTTCTTGATGCCATGGTACGGGACCAGGACCCGCTTGATGGTTGTGTGCACTCTTGTGCTGGCGGTTTTGATGGCCAGTTTTGGGGCGCATGCGCTCTTGTGGAGAAGGGGTGCTAAGTCTTGCAGACTAGATGCCCAGGTCTGTGGGTCCATGGCAACCTGGGCCGGACTACCACTTGACGTTTGGTGCGGGCCACCAACCACGCGTACGCCATATCTAGTGCTCTAAACACCCTAGTCACCAAAAGGCCCCAAGTGAGTGGCTGCAATGTTCCAGCTCGAAGGTCTAGGAACGGAAAGGTCCTCGGTGGTGCCACCGCACAACTCTAGAGGGCTACCAGACCATGCGCTTTTGCCCGGAGCCCGGACCAGGTGCCTCCACCCACTTGCATGCGAGGCTGGGACAAACAGGTCCCGATGCTAGCGTCCCAAGCCCGCTGCAAAGGCAAGCCACACGTCATCCACCCACAAGCTGTCGGATATGGACCCGCCACAAGGGGCTCGGGTACCCAAGGTGCAACCGGCCGCCATGTAGCATACGCTTGCCAACAGGACTCCTCGGGACTCGGCCAAGCGCCATGCAGTCAGCTGGTCAGCTCATTGGTCGAAGCACTTGCTCACCACTCCCAAGGCCATAGATGCGAGCACCGTGGAAGAATGTGCCACGCCCCTACCCATGCCGTCACGCCCCCGGTCGGCATCATGCTCATAGCACCATCAAAGAGTAGGGCGCCTCCCCTCTTGCGGACAGCCTAGCATGGACTACCTCATCCCTTGTCAGGCGAAGCTCGGGCTCGCAGGATGAGGACCTGCATCCAGGTCCCTCACAGGGATTGCCGCAACGCGAGGGCGTCAAGATATGAGGGCCTGTCAAGGCCCTTCACCCGGGTGCCGGCTGGGCTCCGGGATTGCACGCACAGCCACCGAGCACCCCCGAGGGATCTTGTGTGCGTTAACATCAGCCACCAAATCCGAATCCAAATCCAAATCCAAATCCAAATTCCCCCGCCCCACCCCCTCAACACCCCCTCCCCTCAAACTCCCCCAATCCCCACTACCGTTCGGCGCTTCATGCCTCACATGCATGATGGCGCTTTGCATCTCAAGTACATTACGCCGCTCGGCGCCTCACCACTAAAAAGAATCGCATCGACACCATACCAATAGTGTCCACAATTAACGGACTGCATCTACGTGGAGCAGACAGTAAGTGTGCATGGAAAAGCCTTGTCATTGGAGCCCTTTTGTGAAGGGGACATTTTGTCCCCTTCCTTTGCTGACTCTACAATTAGCAGAGGGCGTCTGGTTGTCGCAAATAGTGTCTGCAAACCAGAGGTGTGATCATCCCCTGCCCCCAACCTCCTCTGTGTGACATATGATTGGATTAAACACATTTGAAAGTCATTGTGTAGACATCTGTTTGTTCTTGGGGCTGCTTGTACACTTTTCCCTGACCACCCCATTTTCTGTCGCGTTCTTCACCTGCGATGCATCAGTGAACACTTTCTGAGTGCTTTGTTGCATCGGATGCCTGCTGCTCTTCGGCCAGCCAGACCTCCTGACAAACACTACCCCACGCCCCAACCTCAGGTGTTGCCTTTTTCATGCGGTGATCCAATATGTTAAGGACACGCACACGGAAACTGCTGGCGGGAGTAGGGCTGGGTATGGGGGTGGGTGTTATAACGGTGCAAATGTATCGTTATTCCCAAGAAGATCTATCAACCACCGACCTGGGGGATGCGGTTGCATGGCCAGTGAAAAGAGCTGATGAGTCGGGGCTGCTCAGAGAGGGACACAAGGCACCAAGGGAAGAGGTGCTACTGCCATCATGGACACCCCCGTCGAGAGCAGAGGTTCTAAAACGGCTGGCAAATGAAGAAGAATACGATGTACTTGTGATCGGGGGAGGCGCGACGGGTTGTGGCGTGGCAATGGACTGTGCCACGCGAGGGCTTCGCGTGGCACTTGTGGAGCGAGAGGACTTTGCCTCAGGCACTTCGAGCCGGTCAACAAAGCTGATCCACGGCGGCATCCGATACCTTGCGCAGGCGTTTCAAAAGAGCATCCCACCCCAGTCCGTTTTCGACGTCTTCGCAAACCTCAGGTTTGACCGGGCGTACCTGGACGTGGTGAGTGCCGACTTGGAGGAGCGTGCGTTCATGATCCAGAGCGCGCCCTTTATGACACGGCCTATTCCGATGATGATTCCGATTTACCGCTGGTGGGAGACCCCGATGATGTGGGTCACGGGAAAGCTCTACGACTTTATGGCCGGCCGCAGTCTCACTGTGCCCCCGAGCCACCTCATCCCGCGTTCTGAGGCGTTGTATCAGTTTCCGGCGCTGAAAAGGGAGACGGCCAATGGAGACCAGCTCCGAGGCGCCCTTGTGGTCTACGACGGTCAAATGAACGACACCCGCATGAACCTTCACGTTGCTCTAACCGCCGTGCAAAGTGGCGCCGTCGCTGCGAATCATTGCTCCCTCGACTCCCTCACGTTCAGCGGAGAGTCGAAGCAAGAGGGCGTTGCGAGTGGCGGTGCGCGCAAAGTGAACGGGGCAGTGGTTGTGGACAGACTCACCGGCACCAAAATCACCGTGAGGGCCAAGCAAGTCATCAACGCCACCGGCGTATTCGCGGACTCCGTGAGACGCATGGCGGAGCCCGGGGCCCGCAGCATCATGCTCCCCGGGCCCGGGTCCCACTTGGTGTTGCCCGACTACATGTCCCCCGCGAGCATGGGTCTGGTCTGGTTCACGGCGGACGGCCGGGTGCTGTACCTGTTGCCATGGGAAGGCAGCACCATCGCCGGGACGACGGACAAGCCCGGGGAGGTGACGTTTGAACCGCGGGCGAGCCGAGAGGAGGTGCGGTTCATCCTCTCGGAATGCAATCGGGTGCTGAGGACTCCCATGGATGAGTCCACGATCCGGTCCTGCTGGTGCGGGCTCCGACCACTCGTTCGTGACCCAAATGCTGACCCCTCGGACACCAAGGCCATTTCCAGAGATCACGTCGTTGAAGTTCTGTCCCCGAGCAATTTGCTGACGGTGGCCGGAGGCAAGTGGACCACGTACCGAAAAATGGCGCAGGACGCGGTGGACAGGGCGCTCGCCACTAATCCGAGCATCCGCAGGGCTGACTGTCTCCCGTGCCAGACCGCGAACACGCGACTGATAGGGGCCGACCGCGGGGGTCTGGTGTGCCACCGCGACTTTGACAAAGTCTGTATATCCCTCCGCGAACATTACGGCATGGACAAGGACATCGCACGCCATCTGTGCCATAATTACGGGACGCGTGCCTTGCAGTTGGCGGACATGGCGGTCGCAGAACCTGCCGGGCGGGTGCGAAGCAAGGCCGCGGGCGGAAATCAGTGGTTTTGGAAGCGATTGGCATCGCAGCACCCTCAACTTGAGGCCGAGGTGATCTTTGCCGCGCGGCACGAGTACGCGGAGACCGCCGTGGACGTCATCGCACGGCGGACCCGGTTCGCGTTTCTCGATGTCAAAGCGACGCTCGCGGTGCTGCCGCGTGTCCTTGACCTCATGCAGGCCGAGAAGGGCTGGTCGTCGTCGAGGAAAGAGCAGGAACGCGCGGCCGCCGTACATTTCTTGAAGTCGATGTATCTCCCTACCGACGATGGGGGCACGGGCGGCAGTGCGACATCAGACAGTGGGTCCCAGTTGCAGCAGCGGCTTCTCTACTGATGACCCTCCTTTTGGACATGATTTCAAGGGTGTTTGTGTGGGACGGGGTCGAGTGTAGCGCGAGTGTAATTACCCTCCCGCCCTTTGCAATCCCCCCTCCCCCTCAGGGGGGAGGGAGAGAACTCTTACCCCATTCAGGGCGGAGGGAAGGGACAAGAACTGCAAAGCACTGTCCGCGTGACACGCACAATCATGGAACTGAGTTGGCAATGAAGGTCGTGAGGCAGGCGCGGCTGGAGCTAAATGGCGGGTCCACACCTGACCTATTGAGGCCCCCTCAGGGGGGAACCGTCATTTGGGCATTTGAAGATTTTGACAGGGACGGTGTCCACTGGGGAGTTACCGCAGGTCCCCCCGCGAGTCTCAGGCAGGCACAGGCCAACCAACGCTCGCAGCACTGCATGCTAGGGTTACAGGGGAAGGGAGTTTTTTTGAGTTTCCTGAAAACGTGCCTGCCACCGCCAAACAGAGCCTCCAGGGCCAACCATAGCCCACCCCCCGAAGCCCGACTACCGCCTACCGCCAACTGGGACATATCTTAACACTGAGCAACTTACCAACCCCTGAGCCCCACCCCCTGCTCTCGACCCATTCCCCGAACCAAAGAAGGTTGCGTAGTTCAGCGGTCATGCACGTGACGCCTGAACTAGAGGTGCTTGGTTCGAATTCCGATGGGGTCAGAACGCAGTGTCCTAGGCGCTAGGGTGTCTGTGACCCCGCGAGCCGGAAGGGATGCTGCGAGGGACAGGTAGGGATCAGGGTTACGCTGGAGTTCGGAGAGCGCCCGAGCACTTTACCTTTACCTTTACCATCCCCCGAACCCCCGTTTAACAACCAGCCAAAGTCGAAGAAACAAACAAAAGTCAGTTAAACACAGGGGGCCACTGACCTGCCCCAAAGCGTCCTGCCAAACGAGCCGCAGGCCTTGCTGTCCCCAGGCGTGCTGCCAACCCGGCAGGCAGCACAGTCCTCTTCACAGATCCATCCAGTGGCTGCGATGCCAGTCAAACATGTCCAAAAATTCGGAGTCGCGTGGTCTCGTGACAAAACATTCCACACTGTGCCTGTGGCTGATGATGCGGCAACTGAGTAGTGGCCTCCCATGCTGATCACGTGTGTTGCTTGTGTACTGCGAGTGCATGGGCACGGGCAGTGGGCAGTTGTTGGGATTGGGTTCACGTACCTTTGCATCCCCCCTCCCCCCTTCCAGAGGGGGAACTGTCATTTGGGTGCCGTTCCCTGGGGGCTGGGGGCAACCGTCGCGCGTTTGGGGGGATTATGACGGGGAGGGGGGGTATGTTAACCCGATATATATTGTTTCGTCTGTTATTTTTTTCTCACGTGTCACGCGAGTACTCACATGGCACTCAAAAAAATAGTACACGGATAAATATGTTTTTTTTAGTGTCAACATGAGTATATTTTTTTGTGAGTTTGAAAGCGAGTGTACCCAAAAAAAATTGTGTTTGCCAATTGTGCAAGCATCCCGGGGGGGCCGCCGGGCCCGGGCCCTTGACGCCAACGCCCCCCCCCCCTCCCTCCCTGAAAGTGGCAGGAAATTGGGAGGGAGTCGGCGTCTGGCCCGTTGCCACGCCCCCCTCCCCCCGGGGCAAGCTTAAGATTCAACCCCACAATGGGAACCCCGAGAAGGCAGGAGTTACATCGCCACATTCATTTCTCGCCGCTACGGGGGCCCCTTGGCTTGGGATATGGATTGGTGTGGCCCCGTGGCCTGAGGATGCAGAGCCTGAATCCAGTTTTCTGTGCCCCCTCGGCCCGGGGATGCTGAGCCATAATACAGGCTTGGTGTGGCCCCTTGGCTTCGGGATTGTGTGGACCCAGAACTAACTCCCGCCGGTCCTTACGTGTCTTGTGGCGTTCTCCACACCCACCAAGCCATGTTTTAGGGTGACTGAGAGCCCCCCCCCCCCCCCCTCACACACCGCCACCACATTGGTTGCATCATAAGGGTGGTTGGTTCTCCCCCGCACCCACGCACGGTGATTGGGTGTCCCCCACACCAGCTACGCAATATTCCCTTGGCACGTGTTAGAGGGTCAAGATTGCTCTAACGCCAGTGTTCAAATTTTGTGTTTGAACGAAATTGGCTGTGTTGGTTCTTGGCTTCTTCCTTGAGGTTTGGGGGGTTCCATAGGGTGTTCCCACGGCCGGCACGGGCCGCTAACCTAAGGGAAGGGGGTGGCTGTAGCCTACACACGGTGCACCGGCAAGCCCAAAACAAAAAACGGGAACTGGGCAGGGTTAGAAGCGAATTAGAACAACAAAGTGCTCACAGTGCTCACAGGGCCAGAAGGTGAAATGGGGGCGAAAGTCCGCTTGCAACTTAGACCGCGGGTTCAAATCCTGCCCGTGGCCGACTTCAACTCATGTGCAATGTCGATTTTCTTGGGCCTATTGAGCACAATAGAAGCGACATGGCGACGTCCAGGCCGGCAGGCGAGATAGCCTTTTCAGACCACGGCGGTAAAATGGTCTTTTGCCTTTGTCAAGCACTGACCAAGAAGTTGTGGACCCCGTTATGTGTTTGTGTGCATGTGTCCAACTACTTCAACGAGTGGCGCTTCCTTGTGTTCTCATTTCATGTGTGCATATCATTGACCAAGCGGTAGTTGAGGTGCCGATTGCAATCAGTTCTACAACCTGGTCCATTGCGCAGGAGGACGCGAGAAGGGTGGGGCTTCATGCTTCCAACAGTTGTACATTGTTGGCGCATCGTATCCCTCTTGGTCTTTCGCACACACACCCCACACCCAAGCCATCCCATACCGTACAAATCCTAAAGATTTGCGAAAATAATCAATTCCCGTCACAAGGTGTCGTTGTCCGCAAAAAAAAAAGGGAAAAAAATAATTATTGGCTTCATGCCCTACGCAAAAATGGGTTCAGCAAAAAAAAATTGCAAAAATAAAACATTTTTTCCCCATGCCCCCCTTCTATGCCAAGGGCCAAATTGCGAATTGCATCATTGAACCTTTGTGTGTTCATGGTATTTCTCTTCCACGGCCATGTACAGTGCTGTGGTTTTTCTTGTTGTCTGATCCAGCAGAGTTTTCTGTCGCATTTTTTCAGCATTTGATGCACTATTATCGAGACTGACAGGGCAGCATTTCACGTGCCATGGGCACTAATATGGATGAGTTTGGAACTGGTTTGTTGAAAAACTGGTAGACCTGAATCATGCTTGTTGGTGCTTATCTGTGCTGAGTCCAACTGATCCACATTTGTATGCCTGTGGGGGCGTACCGTGCGCTGTGCGCGCGCTGTGCGAAAAGTAGGCCATTCTCCACCACCGGTAGGCAGTTTTTTGGGTGTAGGATTGCCACAGGGTATTATTGCCATTGTGTATCCTTGTAGCATCAACCCTCCCCCTTCTTGCGTGTATACCCTTGCAAACGGGCACCCTGAGCCCGGTATATGGTGATACATTCTCGGGGTGTCTGCCGCGGGGCATCATCTTTTGCTCTCATTTCTCAGACCCTCTGTTGCATTCACCATGGACTTCGGGATGGCAAAGGAGATGGACTCAACTTTGCACTGCCGATTCACTACCTTCACCGCGTCTCGGAAATACTCCAAGTGGACTAATCCGTCGGGCGCAAACCCCACCACTGTGGCAGGAACTCGCACCCCATTAGAGCGAGTGTAGAACACCCTATCTCCAACATTAACCCCCCTGGTATCAGCCTTATGGCCCATGGGAGCACATTCCTTCTTCCATTTGGACAGAGGAAGAGGCCCCTGAGGTTGATGAGGAAGAGGAGGATACTTTCCTTTGCCAAGTTTGTGGCAAAAGGGACACATCGGAATGCTCCACGTGTGACCTTTACTTGTGTAGAGGTTGCATGGGTGAACATACTTGCGATATTGATGTTCCCGAGTAGCCCCTAATATATTTTCAGGTGTTCTTTAACACCCGCAAGACAATTTTATTGTCTACATTGCATTGTTTTGGACATTGGATAATTCTGAGAACACGACACGTTTGAATTTCGGAGTTTTGAATTGCTCATGCATGCTTCTAGAGGTGGCAGGTTTTCAGGGCTGTTACCGGGGTGAGCACCGTAATAACTGGCGCTGTGCGCGCGCTGTGCGAAAACGCCCCCTATGTAGGAATGGACTGTAATCCCAGAGTCCAAGGTACGCACGGTCTCTTGCAGTAGCAACAAAATGAATCAACCCCAATCCCCAACGCAAGAAAAAAGCTTGAAAAAATAATTTTTGGCGTAACGCCTTACGCAAAAATGGGTTCCGCAAAAAAACATCGCAAACATAAAACATTTTTTCCCCATTTTGGATGCTGTCGCAAAATTTTTGCTTATTATTCATTCAAAACACCCAACGCAAAAATTAGTATTCCGCAAAACTTTAGGATTTGTACGGTACCTTGAGACCTCACGAGTTTGTCATTGTGTGTCAAATGCCTCCAGTTTGACGATGAATCAGCCCTCACTTACCTTTCACATGGCAATAATAAGCAGAAGCCAACAATTCTTCGTGACAGATAGGAAGTCTATGGTCGTGCCGTCAGTCACGTTTGGTATTTTGATTGTCGTTGCTCATTGTTGCGCAACAAGCAGGGTTCGATTCCATCTGTTGGCAGCTACGCCGGACTAAGCACCATATGATTCTTGTAGTCTTGTGCTCTCGTTACGCTCATGTGACAACTCACTGTTTGATACACTAGCACGGACATGACCATGGTATGGTCTTGGAGCTCAGGAGTGAACCTAGCGGCTGCTAGCTGCAGCCGGGGCATGGAGAAGAGGAGGCACCCGATCCGGCTAGCCACGGCTGGTGGTGATTTTTCCAGGGGACCCCCGTCGACCAAAATTTTCAACAAACACGTACCGCTCCTAGTGGTGTCACCCAACTCAATTGGAGGACATACAACAGTAGTGGACATGCACAATGGGAGGTGTGCACGCGACTGTGTGCATGTGTGCCGCCCTCCATACCTGCTTGTTCTCCATGCACTCCTTGCATGCGGCGGCACGCTAGTGTGTGTGCGGCTCGTGTGGTGGGGTGTAGGGGTCCGGTGCGTAGGTTGGCTTGGTATGCCGAGCTCCCGTGGGCTAGGGGATTGTGTTTGGTTTGGGGGGCTGGGGGCGGGGGGATGCGGGGGGATGTTGTACATGGTGGCCTTGCTTTTGGGTGTATCTGTACCACAGGTGGTAAGCATATTGGTCAGCGGGTAAGCTGTGCTCGTGACCTAGATTTTCCGGTAGTTGTTGTGTTCTTGTGTACTTTGATCTCTTTGGGTTCGCGGATCCCGTGCAGTTGACTGCCCATGGACTATTTGTTGGCTAGTGCCGTGGGGGGCTTGGAGGCAGTGATGGGCTCAGGCCGGCAGCTGGGCGAGGCAGTTTGTGCAGACCGGCCGGTGGGAGTGGTGCCGGGCCTGGGCCGGTATTGTCTGATGGCGATGGCTGCGGCGGGCATTAGGAGAGGGTGGTGTGCTCGGGCAGGTGTTTTGAGGTGCTGGGCTGGGGCTGGGTGTG
This sequence comes from Eutreptiella sp. 'Long Island Sound 2002', assembly GCA_964036045.1. NCBI lineage: Eukaryota > Euglenozoa > Euglenophyceae > Eutreptiales > Eutreptiaceae > Eutreptiella > Eutreptiella sp. 'Long Island Sound 2002'. Next base: position 184,490,523 of record OZ038380.1, on the reverse strand, counting down.
GGCCGGCCACTCCGGATGGTGGGGGTGGCAGGCTGGCGCTTACACATGGGATACTGCCGGATGGCGATGTTGACTGCGAGCACTTGGGGCTCTTCGGCTGGCCATCGGAGATGGGCTTCGGACAGCATTTGGAAACGGTGTTAGGCCTGGGCGGTCATTCTTTTGGTGATGTCAGTGAGCTTGGGCACACTTGCTGCTGCGATGGACTCAGGCCAAAACGCATTTCGGACACGAGAGACGGGGAGGGCGCGGGAATGGCCCTCTGCCAGCATACCCAGAGGGCTGTGCCCCGGAGGGGCTACTGTGGCCATTGGAGGCCTTTTTGTAAGTGGCCTGGTCAGGGGATCACAATCCGCTGGGCGGTGGGGACGGGTTTTGGGCTCACCTCATCCGGTTAAGGAGGTTGGTCAAAGCGGATGCGCTTGCTGGGCGGTGGCCCGGGTGATCGGGAGCTGGTGCGTTTTGGGGATCCCTACGGGTTCTCCGAGATGTGGAGGTTCGGCAGGTAAATGCGGAGGGATTTGATGTGGGGGCCATGGTGGCTGGTGGGGAGGCGGGAGAGGGTTGGGGGCGTGGGGGGTCGGGGCCTCTGTCCGGAGGTCCAGCTAGGCATCCTCCGACAACCAGCCCCCGCTTGGCATGCGGCCGAGCCGCTATAGCCTTGCCCTCACGGGAGACCAACCACTTGAGGTCTTGCCCCCCCCCCCCCCCCGCCGTGGCTGGCCCACTCCGTCTCCCTCCTCAACTCTCACGTGGTCCCCCTGGGCCAATGCCACAGAGCGCCGTTGTGGGGGTTGGCGGTAAGGCGGTGGGCTGGTCCAGATGGGGGGGAGGGGGGGGCAGCCAGAGGGGTGTGTGGAAAAGAGTCAGGAAGGTAGGCGTAGAAGGTGCTTTGCGTCTGGAGGGTCGAAAGCCTCCTCCGGGTCCATGGGCACTTCTAGCAGCCCCCCCTCCTCCAGGTTACTCAAGTGACCCGCAGAGCTAACCGCAAAAACGCCTCACTGTACTTTACATAGTGGAGCACCCCAACCAAGAAGGGGACACGTGCATTGATTGGACTTCGCAGTACTGCTGGACTAATGGCTGGAATTGTCTATGGCGGGGACATTCAGTCTATCTGAACCGACCATTGATCCCCCCAGGTTATGGGGATTGTGATCCCCGGACCAGGCCACTTAGGAAAAGGCCTCCAATGGCCACAGTAGCCCCTCCGGGGCACAGCCCTCTGGGTATGCTGGCAGAGGGCCATTCCCGCGCCCTCCCCGTCTCTTTCGTGTCCGAAATGCGTTGTTCCCTGAGTCCATCGCTCCAGCAGGTGCGTCACGAAGCAGTTCAAATGCCTGCCCAACGTCCTAAACCATTGGTGAGGTGGGCTGGGGGCCCAACAATCACCCCTTCCCTGTTTGGGGGATGGGCTCAGGCTTGGACTCTTGCAACCACTTCGCATCATTGAAGACCCAGGTCCCACGCAGCGCCCCCCCCCCCCCCCCCTGTCTGGACTCGGGTGACTCGGGTGAAAGACAGTATCATTAGGGTGCCTTTCTCTGTCTTGTAGCATATAAACACTGTCGTGTTGACAAAACAAGGCCAACAGGCGCAGTGATTTGTATGGTAGCACATTTGTATCATACCAATGATCTCATGGAACTGCCGAACATTGCTGCATATGCATACCAGGACGTGCATGTGTAGAGCGCTTTGAGACCTGCTTGCGCCCCCCCTGTCTGGAACCCCTAACCAATGGGGGGGGGGGGTCCCTGGGTCCTTTCTCCAAATACCTCCCATTGGCCGCCCTATGGGTCGACCCCGTTTGTTTGCCCTCCAGGCTTTCAATGCATGGCTCCCAAGCTTCAACCGATTCCAGAGGCCCTGACCCAAGACATCGAGTGTGTTTACCGGAAAATGGACCCTGAGGGCCGTGGGTTCCTCACACGTCGGCAATTCAAGTTGGCCTTCTTGGCACTGTTTGGCACTCCTCCTCCAAAGGTACGCCTGACAGGGGCTGTGGGGGACGTTGGTGCGCTTGTTTTGTTGGTTTGTAGGCGGACCGACCCTTGCTCGTTATGCACATGACATGCAGCCAGAAGCATCAACTATGTACAGTACAGCAGTGACATGCATCTCTGAATCTGTGCCAATAGGGACTGTGAATGAGATCCAGGCCGGTGCTTTCATATTTGAAATGCCAACGGTGTTGACCCCCCCCCCTGGACCCCCCTCCAAAAACAAAATTTTTATCGTAGAGAAAAATTTACTCAAGCACAAATTATTTTGGATCATTTTTGGTACACCAACTTTTGGGTCCCAGACACCCCACCCCCACCCAACACCCCCTTCAAGCACCGGCCGGATGAGATCTCGACGACCCCCCCCCCCCCCGGCGCTGGATTGATGAATGACTGAACAACTCGAGTGCATATATGGCAAATTTTCGCGTCGAGGCATAAATGATCCAAGCGCCATTTTGGGTAAGAGGCATGGACGGTCTAGTGGTATGCGCCATGGCTGGCGCTCGTCGTGGTCGGGGGTTCGATTCCCGGTTCGTCTGTCCGTCCAGGGGCCCGTCGGTGAGGTCCCCGCCACCACCCCCTTCAGCATCCCGCTCCACCATCGGTACCGCCGGTGGATCGGTGGCGTGTCTCGTCCTCATAGTTTTCTTTTTTGTCCAGCTGTAAGGTATGCCTATATCTGTCTGTATAGAGTTTGAACACAGGAAGTCAGCAAAAAGCAAAGCCCCAACCACAACACACCTGCAGCAGCGCGCTCCACCACCGGGACCGCTTGCGCCGCCGGAACCGCATCTCCTCCTCGTAGTCCTCCTCAGCGAGGACTCGAACCTCCGTCTTCAGGGCAGCGGCAGGCTGCATTGCCGCTGCGGTACATAGCCCAAAAGGCCACATTGTGCACCCCTGCTCTCAGGAATGCTTTGTCTGAACGTATGGTATGCAACGGAGGCTGGGCCTGCGGCCCCCTCACAGCCACATTATCGCCACAGTTTGTGTAGTCAAATGAATGAGAATGAGCCTAACACACACACACACCACTGACCCCCTCTCTGAGAGTGCTGTAGGACGACATGACAGGTTGGCCGATTGAGAGCCAGCGTACTGCAAGCCTGTCCAGCCGCCTGTGGACCTCAAACCCCAGTTTGGTAACATGAAGGCTAGAGGTTTTGGCCGACAAAACACGGCCAGGAAAAAAGGGTAACTAGGCAAACGTCAGTGCAACCTGTACATATGCTAAAGTGCTCGTGGAACCATCGTATCAATGGAACTGCCGAACATTGCTGCATATGCATACCAGGACGTGCATGTGTGGAGCGCTTTGCTGACCTGCTTGCGGCCCGGCGCTGGAAGACAAAACGACAGTTGTTTGCATGACTTTGGGTTTGGACGGTTTGGGGCAGTAAAACGGGGGTTGGCCTGTCGCTGATGGGGCACAGGGGGCACGGTGGGGCGGAGAAGCCGCGGAGGACATCAGAGCGGGGGACGCTGCAAAGGAGTGCCGACTGTTGTGCGCCCCCCCCCCCCCTACCCCCGGTCCCTCGAGGCCCCGCGGGTGGGGCCAGGGCCCTGTCCCCAGCGCTTGCCAGGCCGGCTATGATGCCCCTTGGGTCCTGGGCCATGGGCCCCTTTGATGGGAGCAGCACGTGGCAACTGCAAATGCCCCCCCCCCCCCAATTTGCGAGAACCGCGAGAAACAATCGATGTCCCGAAAGGGCGGACTCGAGGCAACATTCGGAACGGGTTCTGGGCGATGACGGTAGTGGGTCCGGCGTTCTGGTTCGGGGTCCGGCGTTCTGGTCCGGCCTGTGTCACTGGGGTATCCGGTCGCTGAGTATCCGTTGCTTCACACCCCCTCGGCATAGCCTTGTCCAAGCGCCGCGCACTGATGCATGCACCGCATGTCCTGACCAGCACCGTGAGACATACTGTGCGAAGCAGGCAGAGGGGTGTGTGCGACCCCCCACCCCCACCCACCCACCCACCCACCCCTTTTTGCAAGTTAGTCCCACGGCGGCGACCAAGAAAGCCCACGAGAAGAGTGCGCCCGAGGCGCCGGAAAACCTGGTTTGCGGGGGGGCAAAAGTTACGATATGCTCTGGCCCCCGTTTTCGACCGATAAGAGGGTGAGCCGCAGTGGAATTGGTCCGGACGGGCGGTCCGGGGGCTGTGTGACAAGGGTGGCGTGCACAAATAGGTAGCGAGGGCCGTGTTTGTGATGTGGCTGGTTGTATTGCACGCGGTAATTTGTGGAGCAGCTGAACTCAGACGGCCCGCTGCTGAGAGGACGGATGGAGAAGAGGCGAGGGACTTGTGGGATAGAAATGTGGCGTCAGTCCTGGGGGACGGGGGCAGGGGCGCGAGCGCCCGGCCAGGCAGATTTGGAGCTCACGCTTGTCCCAGAAAACAATGACGGTTGGCCCCGCTTGTCGCAGAGATCAGTTGCGCTTGTCCCCATTTGTCCCACACCAATGATGTGTGTGTGTGGGGGAGGGGGGGGGGGGGGCAGGGCGGTCCTTAAGGGACCAGATTTTTTTTTTTTGCTAAGGACCGCCCCAAGGGACCACCAACCGCCAACCGCCAACTCCCATCAACCGCCAACCGCCACCAGCCGCCAACCACTGCCGACCGCCACCAACCACCAATCACCAACCACCAACCGCCGCCAACCACCACTAACCGCCACCAACCGCCAGTTGCTAACCGCCAACCGCCAACTGCCACCAACCATGGTTGAGCACATGGAGTGCCCGCGGGCTTTTTTGGGAAAACTGGTTCCAGAACACTTTTTTTTTCCCGTTAAGGACCGCCCTGGGGGGGCGTGTGTTGTGCCCGCACTGTGCCAAAAGTAGGCTATTTTGGACACTGTTCCCCCGGTGGCCAAGATGACGGCAGTCACTACCGTGTTCCCAGACGCAGGACTGCTCAGCTTCTTGCTCAGTCCAAAAACTCAGATAATGAGTCAAAACAAACCATATTTCCCACCAAAAAATGCCAGATTGCTGTCCAAATCTGCTGCTTTAGCCCTGCGGACGTAGCCCCCCCCGGTGGTGGGGGGTGTTCAGGGTCGTCACGGAAGCGCTACCTCACTATTGGGCGCTCCGCCGGGCTGTGCAGAAGCGCCCCATGTGTTTCTCCGTCTTGGGTTTGGGTGTTGCTGTGGCTGTGTGTGGCTGTGTGCTTGTGCCGCGTTGCAGCCCAATACAGCACCGCTCGTCCCCGCTTGTCCTGCAAAAGGCCTACCCTTGTCGCTTGTTTGGCCAAGCGCGAGCTCCAAGTCTAACCTGAACCTCCCCACCTCCCAATGGGGGGTGCTGGAAGTACCAACCGGCATGCCTACTGCACCTTTCTGCCCTACCCCCGGGGGCATGCGCATGCGATGGAAGGCACGAAGTAGCCCAAAACCTTGCCGGCCCTATTTGCTGCAGTGTGAAGTCCTTGCGATCTTTGGGCAAGAAAATCTCGGAAGGATCAGCAAGAATGATTTCTGCGCTTTGGCAGCCAACAAAGCAAGAGCGAGGAGAGATCCGGTGGACAAAGTCCACGACGTTTTTGCCGCCTTTGACCGTGAAGGTCCTGTGCCTGTGCGAGTGCGTGTTCGGCGTCGCCATCATGGAGACGCCCCACTTCCACTTGGTTGGTGGCGGCCGAGGCAGACCACAGGGGGAGTGGGGGACTTCGTTGGGGGTCAAGTTCGTGGGGGAAACTTCGTTTTTCAGTTCAGTGTCGAAATTTTTCCCGCGAGATTTTTTGCGCATCTTGGGGCACTTCCTGCTTTTTGCGCATCCGCAGTGGCGGCGGTAGGCAGGTATTGTTGCGCTGTTGGCGGCAGTTAGTCTGTTTGTCACGCCCATTCATCTTCCTTGCGTGGGAGTGAGAAGTTGGTCGTCGTCGAGAATGTTTGCGAGCTCCGCAAGGCACCGAGGGTTTGGGGGGGGGGGGGGTGTCGTGTCTGGCCCTGTACCCTGCTCCACAATTGGAGGTGTGTCGACATTGCCCCCTCACGAAACATTCCCCCCCGAAGTTGTCCCCAGACGAAAGTCTCCCCACCCCCGAACCACCGAAACGCCGTCTTCGAAAGCCGTCTCCCCCCGATGCGCGCTCCACCGCGGCACGCAGGCCCCTGTGCATGCCGCGTGACCGTTGCCTCCGTTGCTCGTTGCAGGCAAAGGCTTCTTGACGCTGGACGACGTCATATGGGCGTTCGCACAAGTGGCCCCCAATATCAGCATCGTCACTGTCCAGGTCGGCGCCCTGCACGTGCCAAATGCCGGTGCTTCTACGCGCACACACGCGACTTCCTGTACCGGGCGCTCCCACGTGCACGCGCGCACACGCGACGTCCTGTACCGGGCACTCCCGGCTGGGAGAGGACAGTTGGTCCAGGATTCAAGGCCATTGGTGCATCACTGTGCAGCACAGTGGTAGAGAGGGGAGGTGTGCGGGTTTTTGTGTGTCTGTGTGTGTGCAATGCTTCATCCGTGTTGCTGGCCCCATTGTTGGTTTGTGTAACCCACTGCCTTCCGGAGGCTAAGGGGATGGGCCTGGCTGTGCATGACTGCCATGTACTGCAAAGCACGTGATCCCCCCCCCCCCCACGCCACACACACTCACACACAGCACAAGGGCCTCGCCTCCACGCACACGTGGGGCCGGCACCGCGGCGGCCACGGAGGTCTCCAGCGCGGGTGGTGGGGAGTCCGAGCCCGGGCGGCACCAGAGGCTTGCGACTGCGGGGGGGGGGGGGGGGGGTGTCCGCCGGTCCACTAACGGATCAAGGGAAACCCAAGGAGCTTGCCCGGAGCCGACCCGGTGCTGCATCTGAGGGCTAAGAGGGCACGACCGTACGACCCCTGGGGGAAATGGCGGATGCCCCGATACACATAATGAGACCCCCCCCGCCATCCCGCCCACTCACAAGGCAGGGGCGGGGTGGGGGGGGAGGTGGAGGCAGGGATGCATTAGAAGGGAAGGGACCTCAGAGGCGGCCCCAGAAGCGGTTCGACAGGCGGTTGGAGGAGGTGCCTAAAGCGGTTGGGGGCGGTTACTGTCGGTTACAAATGCCATTGAAACTAGCACTTGGCGTCAGGGAGACAGCGGGCGGGCGTAGGCTGGGCGCCCTGGAGGCGGGGGGGGGATACCCCCCCCTCTTCCAATGCATCCCTGGTTGAAGGGGTGTGGTGGGGGGGGGGGGGGCACAGTGGTCACACCTTCTGAAGTTTGTAGGTCCTGTTTGGCACAAGTGGCCGCGGCCTGCCACTTACAAAGACTGCGGTCTGCTCATCATGAACACTGTCCGCGTGCCGCGGATGTGCAGAGATGCGCAGTCCCACTGTTGTGCGTGGAGGTGCGCCGCTTGTTGTTTATATGTGGGGGGGGGGGGGGGGCGGGGGGGAGAACCACGCTCAGGCAGGACCGCATGGGTCGGCTCGCAGACAATCTCATGCTGGACCACAGGCCGTACTGGGTCTGGCAACTGGGCCCAACCCCCGGACCACAGGCCCCTCACGTTCGGGGACAGCCTCCCGTGGTCAAGGGCTGGATGACCTCCGTTCCTGCGCGCCCATGTCGCGCCGTGCCGGCCTCCTGGGCTGAGGCTCGTCTCACAGTGGGGGCGGGGCGGGGGGAGGAGATTTGGGGGGCCGGCGGGGGGTGCCACACCACCGGTCGGGGGGGCTGAGCGAAGGGTTAATGGATGCTGAATGTCTTGACCACCACAACCCGCCGCCGATGGAGAAACGGAAACGGTGGGGTCAAGGCAGCGGCTTGGCGGACCTTCGGGGCACGGCATCATGCGGTGAAGAATAAACGGGTGACTGTCCAGGGCCCCGTAAAGAAACCACCGATGGACTACATGTCACACAGGGGGGGGACATGTGTTAGAACGGCCGCCCTGAACCAATGCATCGCCCCACCTGTTCCCCAGAGAAAAGCTGTGGTACCGTCGGTGCAAATCACTTCGCGACAACCCGGTGCCTGTTTCCACAGTGCCATCAAAGCAGCCCACAACTCAGCCCTGACGCTGGTCTTTGACCCACCCACCGGCAAAGGCGCCGCTATGTCCCGGTCGTTCCGAAAACGGCGTCGCAGATTTCAGGCTGAATGAGGCAGAGGCTTTGGTGGGGTCCGATCACGAATCCCGCTGTCCCAGTTCAGACCCCCGTCAGGACCTGAAACCCTCATCACTGGCTGCGTGTGGCTGTTGGGTCTCCCTTGCATCAGAGATGCATTTGTGCCTTGTGTAGGACTGTGACAAAGCCCTTTCTGGGACTCACCCCGAAATCTCCCGCAGCGAAATTTGGCCTTGCGAAATCAATTTGGCGCAAACCCCCCGGCCCTCTGTACATGTTTGGGGGGGTGGGGAAGCCGGGGAATTTCGTGCACACTCTCCTCCGCTGTCCGCTCAGGAGGTTTTTAGTGAGTTTGATACGTGGGGGGACGGCCGCATTCGATACTCTGAGTTCGAAAAGATGATGTCCACGGTCGCCAAAGATTAAGCACAGCTCGGGACGAGGCGGTTGCAGCTGCGGAATGAGAAGCATGCAGCATCGTGATGCGGCGTACGACGCGTGAGCTGCGGCGGCCGGGGGTGAAGATGAGGAGCAGGCAGCAGGGGCGGAGTAGGCTCGGGTGATCCGGATGAGCAGCAGGAGGAAGAGGAGTGGGATGCAGGTGCGAGTAAGCGGCGTCGGCTGATGAGCATGACGAGGTGTTCGCTGAGATCAGACGCCTGCCGACGTGTTGTGGGGGATGGAACGATGCAAGTGATCAAAGACTTCTTATCAATTGCTTCAGCAGGGGACAGCTACGTCCCATTTCTGTATTTTCTTATTTAGTGACACTCATTGTGTGTCAATGTGTCATTTGCAGACCTGGCAAAGGAGCAATGCGGTTGCCTCACCCCAGCAAGGCCTCTAGCCGAGCCCCTCAACTTGCAACCGATCATGATTAGTTCTAAGCAGCCTGCTTGTTGCAACTTCCGGAAGCCCCCGCTAGAGACAGGAGGCAAACAATAGCCGGGGCAGACGAAAAATGCAAACAGTGCGTTGAAATCCGTGATTTCGCTCCCAAAACCAGTCATGATGTGTGGCGCCATTGGTGCACTATCTTTCAAAGATGGGAGTGGGGGGTTTGTTGCTCAATATCAGTCAAATGCAAATTAAGTGGGTAGTGCATCATATTTGGGCATGCTTTGTGGCCTTTGTACCCATCCATATTCTTGCCCAATTTTACTCGCTTGATGATGAAAAATGCATGATTTTGCAATTTTTTCACACGGCTGTCACTTGAAAGTATTAAATTTTGTTCGAAGTGTAAAGTGTTGCGCTAAATCGTCGTAATTTACTATTTTTCCTGCACCATTTTCTAAAATTTTGTACTTTTGCCTGTAAATTTGGTTAGGGTTGCCAAGTTTTTGAGTGTGCTTGGGCAAAAAAAGGGCACAGTACAGGTGGGTATGTATGATGTTGGCCCCCAAAAGGCTGAAAGTTGCATTTTGCTTTTTTTTTGGGGGGGGGGTCACACCCTTGGACCAGGCTTGTCAAGCCCCCCCGTGGCCGGATTGAGATTTTTTCGCCTGCTTCATGCTCGTTGACCCATCTGTCCCAACTCTTGCTTCGAGCTTTTTGGCACATTGCTGAAACACCATTCCACAAGTGGCTGCTTGCAGGAGCATCTGCAATATTTTCAAGGAAGGCTGCCATAATGCATGCACCACTCACACCATCCGCATGCTTGTGTGCCAGCCTGCGCCTCAATATCCGACAGCTTGGAGGTGCCCGGTGCCCTCTGTGGACAGCACACTGCAAATGCAGCCCCTGCCCTGACGAACATCTTTGCCCTCCCACTTTATGACCCCTGCCGATGGTATCCTTTGACCCGAAACGGCTCTCAGGGGCCGGTGACCTCCTGTTTACCAACCCCCCACCACCACCACCACCTTCGCCGGCGAGGGCACACACTGTGGGCCACTCAGCTCTTCAGGCTTGATAGAAACTGCACCCATGAAGCTGTACTGAGATGCAGCTGTAGAAGACTGAAGAACGCATGCTTTGGAGGTGCTCGGCATGGTCAGCACGTCGAGATCAATGCCTGCCTTTGGACCAAATATATTCCAGGGAGCTAAGGCAGCTTGGGCAGCCAGAGCCCCTGCCAGTGGTGGTTGCTGCACATGTGAATGGCAGCTGTCGTCTGCAGCTGCGCATCTCATGGGGCCCGCTGCTGGGGCGGCCAGAAGGCAGGTCCTCCAGTGTGGAGGTGGGGCAGTGTCCACAACATAGTGGGAGGTTTGGGCTGGCGCTGGATGAGATTCAGAGATGTCTCACAAGCCAAGACAATCACTGATTTCATCCTGATAACGACGTTCATCCTTTTCCACAGTCACTGCTGCCAAAGTGTTATTGACGTCCTCAACTTCCTAATTTTCTAGAGCACAGCTGCCATTCTTTCCCCTCAAGCAAACAATAGCACACCACATATTCAAAAACAAGCTGAGTGCTTTTGTATTTGAGAACATTCACCCTTGTTGGGGTTGCTAGTGTCATGAAAATGTGGATATCTTTTACACAGAGCATTACAAATACAAATGCAGTGCCCTTGTCCCATGTATGGGATTCAGCACGTTTCAATGACAGCGGCATGCTGCGGTGAACTTCACACGCTACTAGGAAAGCAGCGCATGGCGATGGACCTTGAGCGCTGCAAGGGAAGTGGCACGGTAATAAATAAGTGATTTCAGATTACGATTTGTTTGGATTTCAGGCCTGTGGCTGAAGTACGATTTTATTTGATCTTATTTGGTGCTTAAATTTTGCTAATACACTTTCAGATGGCATCTGTAGCTTATCCAGAATCAGTGGATGCTCAATGCCAAAGCGTCAAACTTGGGAAGCTGCTAAGTTTCAAAACTGAGTATTGTTTTTTTTTTCAAAAAAAAATGATATATTGTGAATGAGTGCATGAGGCGGTCATTTTGAGGGGCTGTGTCGGTGGTTTTTGAAGCATGTTTTTGTTGCTTCACATGTTTCGTATATGATGGTATAAAGAGGAGTTTTTAGAAAAAAGAGGGGTCGTCATTCCCCAAACCCCACAAAAAAATGTGGAGGGTTATTGAACAACGTTATTTAATAATGCAAATGGACAGTTTTGAGGCAAAATAGCAAATATTCACAATTCTTCTGTGCAACCGTAGCGGACAATCAGTGGTGTGGGTGGCCTTTTTGTAAGTGTGGTGTGGGGTGTTGTGCCTGCTGTGTGGGTTTCACATTTGTTGTGCCTGCTGTATCTTCCATACGCTCAACAGTGCCCTGCGAGAATCACAGTGCAATGTGTAACGTCCACAATAGACAGCGATTCGATCTGGCCCAATGTCGGCTTGTCCAACTAGAAAAATAGCTCCAGGCCACGACATTTGGATCCCAGACCTGTTCTGTAACTGGTTTTTACCGACTTAATAATGCCATAGCAACGCTTTTTTGCGTTCTTTTTGTTTTGTGCATCTTTGAGCACTGATTTTTCATTTCTCGGCGCTAAGTGATGCAAGCCACATTTTAGGGCACAAAAATGAAAAAAAACCGTTAAAAAAACTAATCAAGATTAGCTTTTGGTTCATCAAAATCCGACACGGTAGGCCCCAGTTATGAATATTTCAATTTGTCCACCTGTTTTTCATAAAAGTGCGCTTTATACAAGGTATCAGGGCAAGTATTTGCATCGCTCTTGATTAGGGTAAACTATATTTTGCCTTACTCCACGTATGGTGTCGTGATTCTACTTGTCCAAACATGTTCATCGCACTTCGTTATAAGTGTATGATCACGCGCTAGACATCATGCAATCTTATTTTGTTGCCAAGTCAATAAAAATTAGCCAATGCCAATCTCATCTCACTCACCCTCCGTCCCCACTTTTTGTGTAGCGCTTTTCCGCTGTTAATGTGTAGCATTTTTAATAATGTGCTGAAATTTGGACTGTTCTTACACTTCTTTCGTTGAACTCTGCACCATTGCGCATTAGCTGTGAATGACCGGGACATCCGTCCCAACCTCTGAGACTAGGGTTGTTTGGTTGAGTAATTTGTGTCATCGGTTACAAATTCGGTTTCTTTGAATCAACCCAAGTGTTATGATTGGCAGTTGTGTACCATGTATCATATAAGACCCCTACATGCTTCTGGCAGCAACTCGCGTGCCGCGCACTTGGACACGCGAAGGGCTACCCGGCATCTAGTCGGCTCAAATATCGCAGGTAGAGCTTTTGAGAAGATTGAAGAATAAGAATGGCAATATACCTATATGACTCTACAGCTAGGAAATATTCAAGATGGGTGTAGTATGAAGGTCACCACATGTTTTGGTGATTTTGTCAACATCTTACGGGCTCATGTGGCCGGCAAGTTGCTGAGATGCCGGTAAATGGCCAAAAGCTACAATGGAGATGCAATGGTGAAACAATGCAATGGTGAAGCTTAAAGACAATTGTTCGGTGAAGGTGTGCAGCAAGTGCTTATTCGGCCTTTGTACCATATATAAACACGTTCAAGGCAAGACCATGCAAGCTAGTGTGCTATGCCCCATGAAATAGCTCGTCACTACATGCACAATAAACGCAACATATTTCTACGCACTGCATGCTTGCAAGTTTCTCTTCTATGTTTTGCAGGCTCGGACATTTGAAGCTTGTTGACGCCCAAACCTCTCCATGGATGGAGAATCCCGTATTGCTTGGGGCAACTACGAAACCGACGCAGCAAAGTGTCCAAATACTAATGAGATCATTTTCATAGGTCTAGAGTTCCAAAGGAACAATATTCATTGAATGAAATTATCTTCTTGTAAGAAATGGTGGCGTCTATTTAAAGCAAGCCATCGAGTGATCACAACAAAACAGTCACAATTCGGTTAGTCACCGCAAGCGGAAGCCCGATTAACTAACGATGAACGGATCAGATTTTTCAGAGATTCTTTGCATAATGCATTATAGAAGGTGGAGTTCACATAGGCTCACTACAATGAACACAAGTGTATCATACCCATTTTAGACGGCTCGAAAAGACACATGACAGCAGAAAGAACTGACAAGTGCCGTGCATTCAGTGTTTACATAGTCTTGTTGCCACCACATCTCACCAATGTGGTGCTACCACTGGACGAGACAATATTCCGTCTACACAAGAAGACCTCCACCAAGCTAGAAAAGAAACATCAGGGGCAACAGAGGGTGCTAGGCATCCAGCATAACCAGCTGCAGCATCATCTGTGCGCTAGGAATATGCAGAAATTGATGCAAAGTGTTCCGTGCAATCACAAGTAGCAAAACCCACAAAAAAAAAAGATGCACATGGTGCAGAATGCCTTCGTTTCTGCAGCCCCTGCTGAGTCATTTCTATGTTTTTTATGAAAGCCACATGTGAATTTTTGCAGACGTGTGATTGAACGGCATGCATTTGTATTTATGAACATCAATGGGGATAAATGAGCAGGCCGAATTCAGTTCCTTGGCACTAAAAAAATGTTTTGGTTGCCCTGTGTACCTGAACGGCTTGCTGATTGAACTTGATGCTAGCTGCTAAAAAATGGTGACCACAATTGCTGAAAAAACAATGTTGACATTCACGATTTTCACAGGGGAACCAATTGGTTTTCTGAGCCAGAAACCTTTCGCCGCATCTAAAGACATCAAAAAAAATGTGTACCCAAAAAATCGGCAATCAAATTGCACAATCGACACAAATACTGATTTTATTTAATAATGAGTTGAAAATTCACATTTTTGCAAACATACGGAAATGGGTATCATGAAATGTTCAACTCTTGTGTCGCTATTGATGCAAAAAAACCACATTTACGTCTCATCAACAACAACACACAAAGGCTTGCGATTCACAAACCGGTGATTACCCCTTACCTTTCTAGTGAGAAAGTGTGCAGGTGTGGTGTTCAAGAGCCGCACGCCGCTAGTTTGCTAGCATTCTTATTTTATATGTTGTTTGTTTGTTGAGTATGTGTTTTGTTTTGTTTTGTTTTGTCTTGTGTTTTTTTTGTTCTTTTTAGGGTCTTTAGTGTGCACCATGCCAAAACTCAAAACAATGGGGGGGGGGCTTTGTACACATGTCGCAAATCACAAAAATGTTTTGGAAGATTTGTATCCATCTTTTCCCCTCCATAATGGCCCAGCCGGTGCTACTTTAATTGATGGTTAGTCTCAACTTTCAACTCTTTGCACACAGGGGGCCCCACCTCGACCCCGTGTGGGGCTTTTGTGACACGACGGCGGACTGGATGGAAATTTTTACACAAACACCACGCACCAAAAGGAGCCCGGCTACACCACTAGCTTGGGACAACACACTCTCTCCCGGTTGTGTAAACATATGCCAAAATGCAAAGACATGGTTGTAAAAAACACGTTTTTGCAAATCATTCTCATGGAAAATTTGGCAAAATCCGATGCACCAAACGCTCTAGAAAAGGCTTTCTGCCCCAGAGCTGTGGTACAATTTCATCACCCTCAATTGTGCAAACTCACAAAAAAATGCAGAGTTTTAATATGCATGAAAAACTGGGCACTCTGGTTGATGAGGCTGGCCAAAAATTGTTGCGCTTCAAAATGCGGAGTTTTCTTACAAACCGCTGTTTGTTTCGCACAACGTGCTGGATTGTTAGGCCAGCCATGTCAGTGAGACCGTAATAATAGTCAACATTATGCAGGGCACGGTCCATGGCACGTGACGCTGCATTGCATGGATTATATGAGTGGCCCTTGATAAAAACGCACCATGTGATGCGGGCGCAAAAGAGACACAAAAATACAATTTCTTCACACACAACAAACTGTTTTGGTGTTAGCCCATCAGCTACACTTAATGCAAAAAAAAAAAAAGCAATTCCGCATGGCCAGTTGGCTGAGTTTGGAGCTTTTTGGGAGAAAGCTCAATGAGTGATGGCTGAGCGCCGTTGACGTAATGCTTTGTCATTCGTGTAGTAGCATTTGCAAAGGTATGGGTTGTGGATGTGGCAACGCCATGTTGATCTGGTCCGCCCCAATGAGGAAGCACAAAGACAGCTCTGGGGCTGCAATTGGCTCCAAACCCTCAAGGATTTTGACTTGGAAACCACCCTGCACCTGCCCCACAGCAATAGTGGCTATTGCTCGGTGCTTGGCCGCACACCTTTGAGGACACCACACAATGAACACATCACAACACTGCAGGGGGCATGTGCTGTGGTTTGTGTGCAGTGTTGTGGTGTGTGTACGCACTGTTGTCGTGGGTGTCTTGAGCAATATTTTTGGCCGCGCTGTCACCGCACCTTTGTCTCCAACCAACCCAGTAAATGAGGATGTGCCACCATGATATTAAACTTCAGCATGGGAGGGGGGGGGGGGGGGGGCAGCGCAAGGACAGGGAAGAAGCAGCTGTCCCAAAAGCTCAAAAGGTGCTCCCCAACTTGCCAAGTGATGCAAAGGTATCCAAACCTGCCCTCCTGTAGTTTGACTGCTCTATGGTCACGAAAAAAAGGAGGAAATCCTCACGTGGCTGAATTCAAATCCCATACTGGCCAGGTTGAGCAAGTTTCTCTTGCCAGGTTTCTGAAAGCACAGCCAGAGTTTGTGCAAATTTCATGTCTGTTGTTTTTGTCACGCTGCAATAATCAAAGGGACTTTGCTGCTTGCCTGCCACATGCATGGTGAAACCATATGGCTTTACAAACTTGCTTGTCCAGTCCGTCCATAGCACGAAGCCTTTTAGACAGGTATGGCCGCATAGTCGACTCTCAGCACTCTCGGCACGCCTTTTCAAAGCAATCAACAACAATCCCCGGCAAATGACATCGCTCATTCAACACAACCAGTGTACAGCAAACTTCAGCGATCCCCCTCCCCCCCCTGCCCCAAACGCGCAAAAGAATGTATACCAACGTGCATGCATAAGAAAGCGCCTGGTGGAGTACTGCTTTACCGTCTGCGCAAACCGAAACCGCTTGTTCTTGGAGGATACTATGAACAGCACCTGAAATGACTGGCACTTTGGACGAGTGTGCAACGTATCGCTTCCACGTGCCTCGCAAAGCCGGGAGGACATCGTCCTCCTTGTCTACGGCAAATGCAACTCCGTGTTGTTGCGTGCAATAAGGGCTTCCTGGGAACACTCGTGCATAATCCTTTGCTGTTTATCTGACGACAATTTCTTAAAGTTTTCATAGCCATAGCGATCGTCAATGAGAATGTACATGGACTCGCGGCTGTGCTTAAGTACTCCGGTGATACCTGCACTGCCGAAAACGGTGGCAGGAATGCCGACGTAGAAAATGAGTTGTCGGAAGTAGGTTCTCGAAAAGAAGAGGATAGTCTCCATCATGGAGACCGAGGGCTTGCTGTAGAGAGGCGCCATGCTCACTGCAAGAAACGACAACGGGGTTGGCAGGTTGAAAGGGTGACAACCATATGAAAGTGCGACATTCAGCGTCAACAGGAAGACAACTAGTCGGGGTACGCCATGACGCCAAAGTGAACATTCTCAGGATCGTCACGTCACCCACAAAAACTGGTGGCAAGACACATACACCCAAGAAACGGAAGACCCATCAGGCATCGGATGGGATAACTACCATCGACAGCCTTGAAAAAATGGACGCTTATACTCTAGCCGCCTGGGTCACAGTATTTCCAGGTTCCCTAAGACTGCCCATCTGCCTGTAAAGCCATCAATTGCGGAAGCCGAAATTGCTTGTGCTTTTCGTTACATTTGAGGGGCGCGAGAGGTGCAATTCGATACGCGGCGTCGAATACCGGCCAGTAGAAAGTCTCACTCGGTTTGCTGCAAAAAGAGCGCACTTTCCAAATGCACATGTGTAGAAGTACACTCTTTAGCTGTCAAACTTTCCAAGATTTAAATCTCGAAGGCATTACTCCGGTGTGCCTAATACAACCCCACGGCCAAGTTTTTTTTCGCCGAGGAATCCTGGCCAAGTTTTTTTTCGCCGAGGAATCCTGGAGTTTGGCAAAGACTTAGCATATTCTTTGAACATGCCGCTCATTGTGGCACATCTCGCTTCAAATTAGCCAAATTTGTGGCAAACAGGCTACAAAGAGTCATTTTGGCACATTTGGCTTCAAAATAGCCAAATTTGTGGCTCAAAGGCTACGATGGGTTGCTAGTGCACCATAAAGGTGGCACAAGCCAATAAGGATCTAGATCCTCGCCTGAAGTTAGGCACTGGACTTGTATTAGGCACACTGGCATACTACTATGGTTTGGCAACCAAAAATGGTAGTACCAGATGATCAGGCGCTAGCACGGCATACTAAACCATGCTAACCGTGCCTTTCTTTGTAAGGCGAGCACGAGCAAGGGGTTGCGCTCATGTGTGTGGTGCACCTGCATCGAAACTCACCAAGACATATCATTTCGTGTCATCCAATGTGTCGACTTGACAGGACCTGCTTGCAATATTGTTTGCTAGACTATGCCTAGAACTTTGCAAAAGAAGTGCATGTTGCCCATGGAAATGCAATGGTGCAAAAAAAGCAGGCAATTTGAGACCTGGTGTTGGGAAAAACAAATGACATTGGGGGTTCATGCCTATTTCTCTACAATAGTCACATGTGTGCAAGTTGGTCTCGTGTGCACAAGGTAGCAAGGCGGCCAAGCAGTTACAACGTGGTTGAGTAGTAGAGGCTGAGCCAACCATTTCTGAGCACAGCATCATCAAATGACAACCATTGATGGTGTTGATCGAGAGGGTCTAGACGTTCAAATGACAGACCTGCACGTGGCACACTCAAGAAGAAGTCAACATTTTGTTCAAGCTGTTTTTCAAACTATCAGTTTCCAAAGTCTTTTTCAAGCCATAAGGTGACGAAGGATACAAATAACTTCCCCATCGAGGGGATTCGGAAACATGGTAGCAGAGGCCTGTCGCGGCTTAATACCGAAAAGACGAGTTTTGACCTCACTTTTTCGGATTATTTCTACTGACGACATCGCCGTTACTTTGGTGTCTTTGCCATTCACTTTGGGGTTCAATTTTATTGGCTGAAACACAGAACTTGGGAGTCCAAGCGGTGGGTCAAAGCTACATTCGAGCAAGATCCCGTCGTTGTGTTTTGACCTAGTGATGATGTCTTATTCGCCAGTTGCCTATTGTCTCCTTGGGAAAAGCTATTTATTTGAGGACAAAGCGAGCTATAAATATGGTCATCAACTTGGGTTTTGACGAAAATGAGGTTGAAATTGTGTGAAGTGTGCCAGCTGTCGAAATTACGATTATGGTGTGCTTGGTTTGCAACCTTTGAGCCCGTAAAAGAACCTTATGAATGTGTTCGTTGAAATGGTGTTTGGTTTGTAAGCTGTGAGCCTATGAAAATTCTGGTAGAAATGATGTCCGGCTTATAACCTTTGTAGTCCATAAATGAGCTAGTTGAAATCGCGTCTCGTTTGCAAATTGGACAATCTGTCTCTTGGTTGGCATTGTATACTGTTTGCAAACTATGGAACCACCAAACCTAGTGTCTGAAATCTGGTTTGACTTGGAAAATATGGGTTTTACCAATCTGATAGCTATAATCATTCATGTCTATCTGGGAAGTGTGGAACCTGCAACCCTGTTGGTTTGGGATGGGAAGAAATGGCGCCTATGCTTGCGGGTATGGAAACCAATTAAACAATTGGTTGCTGGTTGGCTTCGAAAATGTGCCGCTTGGTTCAACACCACATCATTATTGTCCACGGTTTTGGCGTATTAATGTGCTTTGCTAAACGGGTAGTATGGGACTTCCTTGGAATTTCAGCGACGCGCGTTCATAATGATGGTGACAGAGATTTACGACAATTCAAAGCAACTGATTAACAGAAAAAATGCCGCGATTTAACGAGGATTTGCCACGATCTGCCAGTTTACAATTTCACCGCGCAACACCAGTTACAGTGGCAAATACCACTATACTAAACAACAGCTCATCAGTTGCTACCGCTATCGCTAACCCCATCTTCTTGTTAACAGAGAAACACAAATTATCGGTTCTACTGTTTATCAACAAACTCATTCTGACAAAACCACAGTCACGACTTACCCTACGTTTATGGTACAGCATGTCGCTACCAAAGCCGTTGCTGGTTTCACCATGAAGAGTCCTCATCGCAATCCTTGCCACAACCTTCAAATTCTGGTCTGTACACTCACTCTCCTTATTCCTTTCCAAAGGTCCCAGATCATGGAGAGCCGCCGCTGATTGATCAACACTCACAGACTCAACCAGCTCAGGTACTGTCCCCGAACCCCCTGCTAAGCACATTGGACCGCTAAAGAAAGCGAAAAATCAACTTACTCATTTTCAAGATCCAATTCTCAATGAAGTGGAACAACCTCAATCACCAGACGACGACAGCGGTCCTTGGATTACCCCAAAAAGAAGACGCCGTGATGAACGGAATAACGACGTCCGTAAGCTGCAAAGCCACGCAACGGAGCAGACAAAGTCATGCCGAGACTGCAATACCCAGTTCGCTTGCCCAACGACACTCTGGCCTGGTTCCCTGAAAAAAGGTCTTCGGCCACCAACCCGCTGCCACGCCTGCAGACAGGGCCGCAAACAAGCTACTCAGGATCGAACTGTCACGGAAACTGTTATAGAACTAACCCAAGACCTCAATTCCGGCAGAGCACAGTGAACTCAACTTTATCAAACTCATCATGATCAATCCAGTCATATTGTATGTGAGATTGTAGAACGCGTGTGTAACAGAGCGTACTAGTAACATACAAACAAAGGAATCATGAATCACAAATCCTATACTCAAATCACGCGCGACTGTGCTCTACCTATTGCGATGCGCATGTGCTGAGTTCCATTACAAAACTCCTCTGCACATACGCCATACAACAACATCTTTTCGTAGAGTCACTGCTGAAGCTTCATATGCAACTATACAGCAACAATCCTAAAGCTGAATCAAGCTATGAGTTCACCGAAAACGGAAATCAATTCATCAAATGAAGATCACTTCGAACGCCAAGAGAAATCCGCCAAGGATAACACGGTGATGCGAGACAATTCTCCGGCAGAGGAGGAATCAAGTTCGACTTCTTCAAAGACCATGTCATATGAAGCACATGCCCAACACCAAGATCACAACCACGCAACGGAGCAGACAAACTCATCTCGAGACTGCAACATCGAGTTCGCCTTGCCCAACGACACTCTGGTCTGGTTTCTCGAAAAAGGCCTCCAACCACCAACCCGTTGCCACGCCTGCAGACATCGCCGCAAACAGGCTACTTATGATCGATCCGTCACGGAAACTCCACTGGAAACACGTGAAACCATGCCAGGAATCAATTCAACAAACGAAGATCATTCCGAACCCCAAGAGAAATTCGACAAGGATAACAAGGTGTCGCGAGACAACTCACCATCAGAGGAACAATCAAGTCCTAATTCTTCAAAGACGATGTCAAATGAAGCCCACTCGGAACACCAAGATCATGCCGAACGCCAAGAGAAACTCACCAAGGACACCACGGTGATGCGTGACAACTCTCTAGCAGAGGAAGAATTTTCGGAAACAAGTTCCACTTTGTCGAAGACTATGTCAACTGAAGTCCACCCTGAACAACAGGATCATACCAAATGCCCAAAAAAACTCCCCAAGGATCACACGCCGACCCGGGACAACTCTCCAGCACAGGAGCAGTCTTCGGAATCAAGTTGGACCACTTCAAAGACAAGTCTTCACACGCCTAATGTGGAATCGAGCTCTAATTCAACCAAACAGAGTTCTCTCTCTAGAACACGAGGCCGTTTCTGGTCTTCATCTTCAGCCACCCAAGAGATGCCTATGATATTGCCTAAGCTCACCGACTGGTCGCCAATCAGGGACCCGAAGAGGCGACGTAACCTGGAGTACACGCTCAGTCATCCCAACAGAATTGCAGCCTGAAATGCTTGGTCATGGGTCCTGAAGCTGAACAATTATCCCACTGCAGGGCAGTCCTCATCAGACATGGCTGAATTCTTTTTCGAATGTTTTAAAAGCCGTTTACGGTCCAGTGCATGATTTGCAGGGCAAGGGTGACATCGAGGCTCTCCACGCATTTTCCTTTCGCCATTTTCCCTTTTTACCATTTTACCAAACAACCACACAACCAAACAACCAAACAACTTCAGTGAGTATCCACACCACAATCAATTGGTTAACACCAGCCTAACACACTGCAACACCTAAAAAAAAATAGCACACTCAACTTTTTCTTCTTTTCTCACTGAAACAAATTCAGTGACCACCCAGCACAGAGCCACATTGCCACTCACCAGGTCCACATAGTGCGAACAGGATAGGCCTGCTCATAGCCCATGGTTTCAGTTGTGAAAGTGCTTCGCACCTTGGGCAGGTTAAATCTTATTTGTACATATGCGGCTGTCCGTCGGTGGGCCTCGCATGGGAGCAATGTTTTGTGTTTCTTCGGGGGGGGACTGCCATGCCTCAAACAAATGGGACTTCTTTGGAAGCTATGGAGACTAACTTTCTTGAAACATGGAGAACAAATTGTTGAGAAATTTGGTTATCTATCAAATTCCAAAAAACTTGATAATTTTACATGCATGGATGTTGTTTTTTTCACTTGGTCGATGTGAATGATGTGATTTGACATCTAATCATAGTGCTAGACCTCATCTGCAGCAAGGTCGCACCCCCCAGCGCGCCATCCCGCAAGCCTCACACACCGCCCATCCCGTGTGTTTGTGCCCCCCTGACTTTTTCAAATCAGCCTTCATATTTGCAGTGGACGTCCATGTGGTCGGGTGCGCAGGTATGTGCCATACCGAAGCTGGATATTGGGTATCAGCTGGTACTATGGAACCTTTGGTTGGCCCTACGGGTGAAAACAAAGTGCCATGTGTTGATTCCACTGTTGGTAGGTTTTGTGTGACTGAACACGGAAATATGGAGTATTACAGTCCTGGTTTGGGACTTGGCCAAATTCGTGGCAAAAAGGAGATGGAGTGTGGACTGCGCTCCCATGGGCCGCAAAGTTGATACTGCCTTTGCCCGCTCACTATGAATTGGATGATGTGTAAAAAGATGCGTATATTGGCATGAAATCATCATGAGACCTCAGCCAATGTCATGCTGAACTCTCCAAAACAAAAAGCGGGCAAACACCTTTGCTCCGTGATCCCCATGAACATCAGTATAGGTCTTTTCTGGGCCCTGAAACGGACGTGGGAATGCAATGCCTGAGGACCCGCAGCAATACCAGGGACAGCTGGCCCAAAATAGCTGTTTCGCACAACACACGGTGCACCTCCAAGGTAAACATAAGAGAGAGATTGTGAAGTTTGCCAAGGAGGGGAGACACACACTGCACAAGTCATTCATGGCATGTAACTCAGACTGGGTGTGCCATACACCAAACAGTGCCAGAAGGGCAGCACTGCCCATAGTGTCGTACTCACCAGGGCCCGGAGGCGATAGTGACCGACGTCTCCCCCCTGATCAGGGGCAGATAACACCAGACAAGTAGACAAATCCCTACCCCCCCGTGGGGGGGTGGGTGGGCAGAGAAACCTAGGCTGGCGCCGTCTGAGGTGAGCAAACAGCTGCTCAATGCGTGCACTATACCACCCGTGCACCTCATTGTAACATTGTTGGCGGGCTGTCAAAGTGCCATTCTTTCTTCCAATGAATGGCACAATGACATGAATCTGGCCCTTATAAGCACCATCATGGCCCCCAACTTCGAAATCAAAGAAATCACCTCGGGTACGAGAAGGTCCATACCCATCCCAAATCAAAACATCTGCTGATGTCCCGGGGGCCAAGGGGCAAATCCATATAATGTTGCCCAACATATCAACGGCAACAGTTCACCGGTAGGGCACGGGTCACAAAAGATGCCTGGTGCGCGCCCTGCGCGCTAACGTTCCCCCCTTGACATATGAGAATAGGGTCGGATTGCAGTATACGGCCTCCTCAACCAGCCCTATCTTTCCTATGTACAGAAATATGCTCCCTTGCTCGCCTAGGAAGGTTTTTAGCCAAAAGCATACGAGCTTGGGTGAAAACCTACATCTGTGGTGGCGAAATTGCAAAAAAAACAGTTCTCATTTTCACCCATGGTCTACCCTTTGGCAAGGCTACATTTGAAAATACCCAATAAGCCTTCGCATTGTCTTCCGTTGACATGTTGATATATTTGATGAGCTAAGTCTTACGTCCCATCCCTGCCATATGCCCACTGCGCCTATCCTTTGCGCATAAAATGGAAGTTAGACTTACCGTTTTCGTCCGTATCGCCAAGTTGCGAAAGCCCATAACTAGGAGCAAGCTCCGCTCTAAGGAATCAAATATTCCTCATTCATGCATTTTGGTCCAAGATCTACAAAGCTAGTTGGGTAGACACCCATCGTGCGCTAGAACATTAAGGGATACCCCCCCTTCTCCCAAAAACACGGACAGAAAACTGCCTGAAAAAGAAAAGCAAACAATTGTTTTTAGTAAAAAACAAGGGATTCCCTCGCCAACCATGCAATTCTCAGAACTCAGATCCTCAGAGCATCTTGCCCACCAAACCACATCTTACACAGGAATAGATGTGGTTGATTACAAAACGTCTACAGGTAACAGAGGGCCATAAGCTTCCCTGTCAAAATTGGACAACTCAGCAGGGAGACCGGGGCACCTGGACCCCAAACCGGGGTGGTATTTGCTCCCAAAGCCCCTACCAAATCAGGCCCAATATTTTTTTTCCAAATCAGGCCCAACATCATGGGAAATATAAGAACAGGATCGTTGAAAAGAGACATGTAGGGCCATTAGTTGATTGACATTGAGCAACCTAGAGGTCCGACCTAGAGGTGGGGATGGGCTGCGGATGGGGAATGAGGCACGGTCCAGTGGGACATGATGCTCAGTTTCAAGCCCATTTCCACAGGTCCTCAAGTGAATGTATTGAGGCTCACAAGCAGAAGGACAAATACGAGTGGCTGGCACCGGTTCATGCGTGGTGCTGTACATGACATCCACGCCAGCAACATTGGCTATGGCTGAAAATCATGTTGAAACAAACAGCACGATGTTGCAGCATCAAGCAGAGTGTTGCCATCAGACCGATCTGTCATACACGCATCCGCGCTCACCGCCACCGAACTCATCAACTCACCAAACCCAGATTTTGGAGTCTGGAAAAATGGGAGAAATGGGGGGAAATGGAAAAAAATGGAAAATGGAGGAAAATCGGAGGAAATGGGGGAAATGGGTGTGGGGTGTGGGGGGGATAGGGGGCAGAGCACACGGGATGTGGGTTGTGGAGGGTTGTGGCGGGATGTGGTTGAGGAAAATGGGAGAAAATATGGGAGAAAAATGGGACCAAAGACCCATCTTTCACGGTTCCATATTTCCCATTTTTCCGGAGG